>OU862881.1:31210625-32421250 GCA_917880725.1 Selenia dentaria | reverse complement strand
AGTGATTCAAAATCGCTTTACCCGCAAGGCAGTAGGCGCACCGTGGTACTTACGGAACGCTGACCTCCACTGCGACCTAGAACTCCCCTCTATCGTACAGTTCATGAAAGACTGTTCTCGCCGCTACTTCGATGCGGCCCCACACCATCCCAACCCACTAGTGGTGCAAACCGCTAACTACTCAACACACACATCAGATCCATACTTCACCCCGCCACGCCGCCGCCCACGACACCTCCTGGATGACCCGGACGACCCCATCACGACAGCTCTGGCGTCGATCAGTCAGCCTCCTGGTAATATTGGTATTTCAGGTATTTCAGGGTCTACTCGCCGAGCCACGAGAGGTAATATGTCTGATTTTGGATTTCCAGTCTTCACAGTTAGACATCGAGGTCGTCGTAAGCGACTTCGAAATAATCCTAAATCAGACACAAGGTAACCTGTATTATATTTTGGTAATGCGTATTAAGGTAAAGGTAACGTATCGATTTTCGATTAAAAGTTTATAAGTATCATCAATATTAACCTGTGTTTTATTTCATTAACCTGTGTTTTGTTTTCTTTCAGACAGTGCTGGCGGCTACCGGCACCTCTATTCCCTACTAGGCAAGGGTTCGCCCTTGTCGTTGTCTAGCGCTTTATGCGCCCTTGTTGTCCCTCGGTTGAGTGCTGCGTGCGCTCACCAACAGTCCTGTGTCGCTTTTAATGCCCGTAGTGGCAAAAAGCTCTATATCCTTCCTAAAAAAAAAAAAAAAAAAAAAAAAAGTAAACTCGTGCACGTGCGCCGAGTCCTATAAATACGGCCGCACTGAAGGTGCTCGACACAGTCGCTCTCGAGCCGCCGTACAGTACGGACCTCTTTGTGACGTTGTTACGCTGCTCGTTGAATATACGAAGCTTATAAAAGTACTTGTGAAGTTTTACTTCGTGGACCCAAAAATGAGTGATCATCATGAAAACAACAATTGTGACGTCAGCAATGCTGACGTCACACTTTTTAAAAACACTCCTGAGGTTCTTTCTCCGTCATATATACACTAAAATACAATATACTTCCATACATATATTTATACGTTAATTCTTTGATGTATTATAATCAAAACCCAAGTTCACACGGGTTAAACTAATTGGCGAGATAGAAACTTTTTACTTGGCTTTTGAAGGTCGACAAGGATTGTGCACGCCTGATAGTAACTGGTAATAAGTTCCATAAGCGAACGGCTTTCACTGAAAAAGAGTGATCATAAAATACTGTGCCATGCTGAGGCATACTGAGGGCAAGATTTTCTGATCACCTAAGATTGAGAACGTTGGCATTGTGAAGGAAATTGAAACGTTCCTTAAGATAGCGCGGGGTCAAAGGATTGAACAAAATATTGTAAAGGAGAGAGAGTATGTGAGCATTCCGGCGAAGACGTATAGGGAGCCACTTGAGCTTTGATCGATATTGAGATAATATGTGATCATACTTGCGCAAACCAAATATAAATCTTATGCAGAAGTTTTGAAGACGCTCAAGCTTATCTAGTTGATTCTCAGTGAGATCTGGATAGCAGACATCAGCGTAATCTAGAATTGGGAGTAGAAGAGATTGAACTAGAGCAATTTTAGTGGTGACAGGAAGAAAGTTGCGCAGCCTTTTTAAAGCGCCAGCGGTGGCGTACAATTTGCGACTAGTAACTTGTAGCTGAGGAGCCCAACTTAAGCAATGATCGATTGTCAACCCTAGATTTTTTAAAGATGTACTATAGGGAATAGGGACTCCATCAAAATGAATGGATGGAATCGTTGACAAGTCCACCTTTGAGATTAACTGCAAACTTCCCACAATCATTACCTGCGTCTTGCTATGATTTATTTTCAGACCAAATTGTCTGCACCATGTTGTGATGCAATTTAAATCAGCATTTATTAGGTCTACGGCTCCAGAAAGCTGGTCAAGAGGGGCTTTAGAGTAGATTTGTAGATCGTCTGCGTATAAGTGGTAGGAGGAAGAAAAATTATTTGAGATTGAATTAATAAATATTGCGAAAAGGAGAGGAGATAAAACGCCGCCTTGTGGAACACCTGCAATTGCATCACACCAGGAAGAGAACTTCTCTTCTAGACGGATTCGTTGCCGGCGCCCAAATAAATAACTGTGAAACCAATTGAGCACCGTTGGAGATATGTTAATTGAGCGTAGTATGGCTAGAAGTATGTCAAAGTCAACTGTGTTAAAAGCATTACTAAAATCTAGTAATGTGAGTATAGTTAAGTTTCTGTTGTCCATGGATAAGCGAATGTCATCAGTGATCTTCACGAGAGTGCTTACTGTGCTGTGGCCAGGACGAAAACCGGATTGGAAAGGATTTAGTAGGTCATGAGAGGATAAATATTTGCTTATTTGGCTGTGGACTAGGCGCTCAAGAACTTTTGATAAAAATGGGAGAATGGATATAGGACGATATTCAGTAAAAGATTTGGGATTGGGTTTTTTGGGTAAGGGAATAAGTTGTGCATCTTTCCAGATAGTGGGACAAATGCCGTTTGTCATGGAGTTATTAAATATAAGGCAGAGAACAGGAAGGATGATGTCAAGGATGGGCACTATCATATTGCGACTAATTCCATCACCGCCTACAGCATTGGAAGTGAACGATAATAAGCTCTTCTTAACATCACAAGCGGACACTCGATTAAAAACAAAAGGAGAGTAGTCAGGAATCGGTAACGTTGAAAGATAATTAATAGTATTAGATTTTTCAGATACATCAATAGGAAGCACTGAAGAAAAATAGATATTGAGAGAATCTATGTTTATGTTGTTAGGGATACTATCTTGAAGAGATTTACCAATTCCAAAAGACCTTAGAAATTGCCAGACTTTTGCTGGATCATCATTATCGACTGATTTATGAATATGGTGACGCAGGGCATCCCTACACACCATATTGCAACGATTTCTGGACTTCACATATTTTACTCATACATACATTTTTTGCTCATTAATAATTTAATGTCATCTGTAAGTCAAGCAGCTGGACGATGATTTAGCTTGATGGCACGTAATGGAGCGTGCTTCTCGTACAATTGAGTAATCATTTAATTGAAAATTGCAACTTGGTCATCGACTGTTACAGCGTTGGTCACCGGGGACCAGTCTATGTTGCTAGCATCTTGTAACATTTTTTCTTTATTCATACCACTAAAATTGCGCTGAAGAATTACAATGCAGGTGGACAAATCTACTTATGAGCACATAGCTCCCCTGCATGACTCTTTGACGTATAACAGAATCGGAGGAAGACACCTTATACTCCAGGTCCTCCTTCTACGATTGGGGGGGGTATTGTTCCTAAAGTTATACTTACTCGTGCCCGAGTTGTAAAGACAGACGCTATTTTGTCCTCATACCACGGTCTTGCTGCATCTATTTTAAGTTACGGCATAATTTTCTGGGGTAACCCAACCAATTTTATTAAAGTGTTTAAAGCGCAGAAGCGTGTTGTTAGAACAATGTTTGGTCTACAACAAATCGACACTTGCAGGCCATTATTTATCGAACATAAAATTTTAACACTTCCGTCACTATATATATTAGAATAGCATTATTTATAATAGGTAACCCGCAACTGTTCCCAGGTTTGTCCGATACTGTCCAAAAAAACAGACGAGACGCAAAATGATTAAGGCTGAACTCTGCGAGAAAAACAATTTTTCGGAAGAGCATTTTCTGCATGGGACCTGTTATTTATAACAAGCTCCCGCAAAGCCTAAGAGACCTCAGCTTTAGTCTATTTAAAGTTAAAATTAAAAACGTATTATTGACTAAATATAATTATACTCGTAGAATAAATGACTTTTTTGATGACAAGCAATTTGGAGTTTAGTTAGAAGTTATTTGACAAGCATGCATATTTAAATTTAATTTTAATTTGGATTCTCACTATATAAATATTTCAATTATTATTTTTATATTAGTTGCATGTGACCGCCATCTCACTACTTATATTTGTATTCCCTATATGTATATACGCGGGCAAAACATGAATTAATTTATTTAAATATAAGACCTACATGCACATCCCTGTATGACTACACACATGTTTTGACAAATAAATAAATCTTTACCTTTATCGTGGATACCATATCATACATATGGTAGATATACAATTTTACTTCAAGAGCGCTGCATAAAGTTGATCTCCCTTGTGTTGTAGTATGCGTTGTTTTACCCGAATCATTTTAGCCATTACATCGGGAACATGATGGTGTGCTGCTAATTTGTAGCTAAAGTCATTAGCCTGTAATTTACCGTTCGAAGCTGAACCATGTCTGCCACTTAATTTATAGTTAGGATTGTGGTAACATGGAGAGGCCCTGCCAAATTGTTTATGCTGATCTATAGCTCATACAGTCTACCTGTCGATATTTTATGCGACATTGTTTGAACATTTAAAATTTAGCTGTTTTTTATATTAAACTAGCCTCCACAGACTCCAGGGTCCGTGCCATTTTTTAGTTTTTGCAAATTTATAACATATGAATATAATTTAAAAAAGATACAACAATACATACTTAATTAGGGGACATAGAGTTTTTATGTTAAACTACTTAATTAAGAAATTGAGCATTAAAAACTGTCTTCATAGAAATACTAGCTGCAATCCGCGGTTTCACCCGGGTAGTGATGGATGATGATGATGATGATGATGATGAAAACTATCCTATGTGTCAAAGCCTCATCTATCTCCATATTACTTTTATCAAAATTGGCCCAGTCGTTTGAGCGTGAAAGAGCAACAAACATTAATGCATCCATCCATCCATCCATCCATCCATCCATCCATCCATCCATCCATCCATCCATCCATATATCCATCCATCCATCTAAACTTTCACATTTATCCTATTAGTGGGATTATTGTTTTTGGCTCCTGCCGTGTGATTATCTAAGGACAAACATCGTTGCGAGCTCCCCTGAAACAAATGACGAGATGACAAGAAACGTTGGAAAAACAACCTTTTGTACAAGGGCGATATCTCAAAGTATCGGACATCAGTGAGCTCGTCGACGAATCATTAGAGAATCGCACTTCTGTTTATGAAAAAAATCTATCGTAGTATATTTTTTATCATCAAGTCAATTGTTTAAATTGCTATATTTAGATTGGATTTACTTGAAAATACGCTGAAATATAATTGTGATTGGTGGGAATATCTACGAGTATAAAGGTTTGTTTAACTATTTTTCAGAATTTGTATTTAATCGAGTTTCAAAGTATTATAGTGGTGGAATTAAATCGTAGCATTCGTAACGATAATAACGAGTGTAAGAAATATTTACATAAGAAGAAACTTTAATTTACAAATCACTTTAAAAAAACTATCAATTTGAATGTTTGTTTGTTGTATGTATGATACCTCAGAATTTTGTAAAGTAAACCGATAACCGTATATAACCGTAATGTCATATGGGATATTGCTATAGGGTTCAGCGGCTGATATAGAGACCATCTTTATCCTGCAGAAACGTGCTATTAGAGCTATATACGAAATGGGTCCCCGTGAATCTTTGTGAGATTTATTTACAGAAATCAATATATTAACTTTGTCTTCTTTATATGTATTTGAAAATATAATGTATGTTCGTAAAAATTTACATATATATAAGTTAAATAGTGATCACCACACTTTTAATACTAGAAATACAAATATGATAGCTGTACCTAGTTTTAGACTTGCGAAGACTAATAAGTCAGTCCTAGGAAATTGTGTGCGTTTTTACAGTAAAATCCCAAAACACATAACTGTGCTCACAGAGGGAAATTTCAAGTTGACTGTAAAAAAACGTTTTAATAAAAATTCTTATTATAAAGTCCGACATTATAAAGTATATAAAGATGCTTGGAATACTCCACTTCTGGCAAGCTGTCACTCTGCCATCCATAAAATGTAATATTTGTAATACCTAAGTAGAAACATTGTAAACATCTATATAAAAAGAATGGCCCCGAGTTTCTTGCCGCTTCTTCTCGGTAGGCTCTATATATTTTGGAACGCGGCAGTAGAGTCTTTAAAGTACATTATAATGAAAAATTGTCGTTCATAAGTGCGTCTTTGATGCCTAAATTGAATAAATGATTTTGACTTTGATGTTGATGATTCATTTTCTATTTGAAATCTTGTGCTTCTCGTGTAGTCCCATTTAAATTTCATCAAGATCAAACCAGCTATTTGGGATAATAATTTATCATCGGGTATCACTTTGTAGGCATATCTTCAATTGTAGAATTGAGTTTAAACCTTTTTATATTAACGTCAAAACAAAAGTAAAATAGGTTCTTGTGGTATTGCCTAAATTGTGTATGAATATTTTATTTTGTTTTTTTTTAGAAATTCATTTGATATTTATGTTGATAGGTGGATGGGTCAAGGATCAACACTATTTACCGGGTCAACATTATTCAATTTCACCTAATTGACTTGTGGCTGATTACCTGCCAACCCTTGCTGCACCGGACTGTACTAAATTATTTGCTAATTGTTTTAGGGGTGCCTTAGTTTAAATAATTCTAACTTTTAGAATGCTTTTAAACCTAAATATATCATAGGAAATATAAGCACGTTATCATAAAAGTAAATAGACTTTATTATTTCTAAACTCTGGTACTAAATCCAGAAAAATAATTTCAAATAAATAATTTAATAGATTTAATAATAAATAGATTTAATAATGAATTTAATAAAAATAATTTCAAATATTTAGTATTACATCCATTTATTTCCAACTTATAATTAAATAATTCTTAATTCCATGTTTTACTACATAAATTACTACATAAATGTTATTATATATACATTTATGTAGTTTCTATAGTGTGATGATTGTAATATTTTCTACCGACTTCCAAAAAGGAGGAAGTACTCAATTCGACACTTTTTTATTTATTGTTTGTAAGCTGGTGCTTTCCGTGTGGTCCCTTTTATCAAATTCGGTCCAGTAGTTTTTGAGATACACTCCAATAACTAAATAGAATGGAAGTCGGTATTACATTTTTCAAATTGTACTTGTTATCAATTGTATTATTATTCAATATGTATTAAGTTTCATACAAATACTGAAATTGCGAGCATATTTTATATAAAATTTGATATATTTAATTTTATAAAGTTGTCTGGGTATATATTTCAAATTTGCTATAAAATTAACCCGCGCATGATTTACGGGAATATATTTCAATTTTATGACTTCATATTTGTAGTTCTACGTCATTGAGCAGGGTCTGATTCTGATAAAGTGGCAAATTAATAACATCCATGGAAGCTTTATTGCTGTGGGTAAGTACTAAGTAGGTAGTAGTAGTCCTACATACCTTCAAGTGCTACCTACACAGTTATGTAGTAGTTATCTAGTATTGTATATCTAGTATATCCTTCTAAATATGGATGGAAGTTATTACTACTAACGAAATAGTTGCTAATAAGAATGGTCTTAATACTTAGAACATTCGTTATGTTTTTACATAATCACGCGTGTATTTATTGAGGACGTATTACAGAAAGAAAGTGTCCAGGCTCCAGATAAAATATATTTTTTTTGTTGTATATCACTCAAGCAAAAGTAAAGTTCACAGATATATATGTACAATAGATAACACAAATGTACCTACCTGTCCAAACCCCGACCAAGCGTCAAGGTTAGCCACCGCTACTTAAAGTCCGCCCACGTCTGTTGTTGCAGCCGCACGGCACCGAAAGCTTTAAACTGCGTGATAATTAACTGCAAAAGCCCTACAATTACGAGCTCCTCCAAGGCAAGGACATATTTCCTATCACAGGTATTTATTTTAAAATTATCATATCTCAGCCGTAGAACATCCACTATTGAACATATGCCTCCTCCATACGAATTTCCAATAGGACCGGTTGGAAGCGGTCTGCATCCAACGTCGTCCTGCTACCTCTATCAGGTCGTCAGTTCACCTTGTCGGTGGAAGACTTTCCGGGCCCATCGGTCATCTCTTCTGCGTGCTATGTGGCCTGCCCACTGCCACTTCAACTGGCCTATCTTCTGGGCTATGTCGGTGACTTTAGTTCGTCTACGGATCTCCTCATTTCTAATTCGATCACGTAGGGAAACCCCGAACAAAGCCCTCTCCATAGCTCGTTGTGCGACTTTGAGCGTGCTTATGAGGCCCATAGTAAGAGACCACGTTTCAGCGCCATATGTCATTACTTATAACACAACTTACTATTAATGATAGTATGCTTAAATTCACGTATTTCAATTTCATTGAAAAGTTGGCAAGCTTGGTTTCAATACAAATCTTAATATACTTCATACGTTATCTATTGTACATATATATCTGTGGTAAAGTTTATACTTAATGATATCAAATAATTTCAGTTTTATATTTATAACCACAATTTATGACCGGATTTGCTAGAAATTTGTACTAAATTAATATGTACCTGGTACCATTAACCATAGTACTGGCACTGCACTGATATTAATATATCTACAATGATTACTCGTATACGCGTTTACTAAGCGTTTACACAAGGGCTACTAGCCTATCCACCAAGCTAGCACTGCACCCGCACTGCACTGCACTGGGCCCACTTCTATGTAATGATACTTTACTTTTTTGCACCTCTGCCAATCCCGTCGAAGGTGTAAAAAACAATTGCAAAGTTTGGTCTTGTTATGGGGATTGCATATCTTCAACAATGCATAGCTGCAACACTTGACCATACTAAAAGAAAACACTCTTTTCTACCTCTTAAAACATAGTCCGATTGCAGTGATTGTTTTTCATGCAATCAACACATTGTCTGCTATGCCCGTACGTTTTGATTCTTTTACGATTTAAAAAATAAAAATGTATTACTTTGAAAAACTGAAAAAAATCTAAATGTACGGGCATAGCAAACAATGTGTCGATTGCATGAAAAAAAAATATAACTTGAACCGAGATTTCAATCGGACAATGTTAAGAGATAGAAAAGAGTTTTTTCTTTTAGAGTGGACATGTACTAGCTATGCAATCCTCTTAAGAAGGCGAAAGTGCTTTCAATAATCATTGGTATAATAAGAACATTTGTAGTGACAGTGAGACAATAGAAGTGCGCATTACGTGGTACATTGTGGTAATTCAATTAAAAGTAATTTTAATTAAAACGTGAGAAACCGGTAGTGATAAACGAGTTCGTAAATGTACCCGACATAACCCCGCGATCCGTAAATGCGTTTTTCCTTTACTAAAAAAGGACAGCCACACAAACTTATAACCAGATAAAAGCAATACGAACAAAATTTTCAATATCCAAGAACCCTAAATCTCAGGACCACACACACTACCCTACAAGTATGCAAGCTATCCAACACAAGTGCCCATATCGTCGCCACTCGATTATAGTGCTGTCGAGGATCGTCGTCGATAATATCCGGATGGAATCGATACGACGTAATTCGGTAACGTATCCACGCGTGATATGCCACTTCATATGTAGTTGGATACCCCGTATGTATAGATAGACGAGTGCAAGTATACTTGTGTAAAAAAGTGGTTACTTAAGAAAATGCTGCTTTATTTTTGCTAACGTGCGATTGTGATACAGTGTTGAGTTATGCTGAAAGGCCAGTAACCTCTCAACTGTCGTATTTATAAACAAGTAAAAGTAATTACTTAAGCAACGATTTTAATACTATAGACTAGGTATTTGCATGAAGTTAGAACTATCATTATTCATTCATTATCAGAATTCTTAGCAGAGTCACCATTTTCTTTACTTATTATTATATTCAAAGACAATGAGAACACGTAAATTTTTCGTTTTTATTGCAAAAGTGAAGTTGTATAGAAATAACATTCGCACATAATTCTGAACTGTAAAGGATCTATTATGCTGTAAACGTTAAAATCCCATGACAACATGTTTTCCGATTGAAGTCAAAATTGGTTTTAGCGCTGTGATCGTCATTCCAAATCAACAAAAGAGCGTTGACCCATGTGACGTCATGGATTACGTCACCAAGGACGCCATTTTGCGATTTGACGACCACGCAACAAGCTAAAATCGCCCCGAGCAGTCCGTCAAAAATGTCAATTTTTTGCTCGGGGCGATTTCAGTTTGTTGACCTGTGTGATGCGCTAGCTAGCATCTGTTTGTGTGTATTCCATGCCCATTTCATCCCATTCCGAATGGCAGACAGATCTCACCTGACAAAAGTGTGATATTGAATCGGAATGGAAAAAAGTGATAATATCGCCAAAATCTGTGTTGACGCGACTCGGAAACACCCATTGGACCATGGAATTGCAGACATTTGTGTTGGCATAACGTCTTCTATGAAAAGGTATTACCTACATCACTCTGCTCTATTGTCAAAAGTTTTCGCAGCGTATTCGATATATGGATATTTGGTATTATTTTCACACCTTCGGTTACAAACAAACCATCATCATCTCAGCCGTAGGACGTCCACTGCTGAACATAGGCCTCTCCCATGATTTTCCAGAAGGACCGGTTGGAAGCGGCCTGCATCCAACGTCGTCCTGCGACCTTCATCAGGTCGTCTGTTCACCGTGTCGGTGGACGACCTACGCTGCGCTTGCTGGTCCGTGGTCTTCACTCCAGAACCTTTCGGCCCCATCGGCCATCTGTTCTGCGTGCTATGTGCCCTGCCCACTGCCACTTCAACTGGCTAATCTTCTGGGCTATGTCGGTGACTTTGTTAAAGTGTTGTCACCTTTCTTGAAGAACAGCACCTCCACGCTTTTGTTCCATGCTTCTGGCGTTGAACCTTCGAGTAAGACGGTATTAAAGAGCTTCTGAAGGACTTTAAGGAGTGGGTAAGCGGGTGGAACACCAGTAGGTGTTCCACCTGCTTTCAGAAGCTCAGATGTGATACCGTCGTCACCAGGCGCCTTGTTGTTCTTAAGCTGTTTCAAGGCCATTCTAATCTCGTATAGGCTGATGTCCGGGATATCTTCGGTATAATGTCGGGTCAGCTTGGCTCTTGGGTCTTTGGCCGAGCTGCTAACAGGCTTAGCGACTGAGGTGTATAGTTGTCCGTAGAAACTCTCTACCTCTCCTAATACTTCTGCTTTGGTCGACGCTACACTGCCGTCTTCTCTCTTCAGATTCGTCAACTGGCTTTGCCCTATAAACATGTCTCTTGCAAACACTTTGGAGCCTTTTTTCCGCTCTATCGTACAAACAAACAAATTTTACCTCGTTATAGTATTAGTGTAGATATAGATTACTTTCGATTAATCAGTTAAAGCTTGCAGCCGAGCTTTCTGATAGTTGGCATTTTCGTCCACAAATATGACTGTTTTAAAATAACTATGGATGAACTCGTTACATACTTACATAGACCTCGGAAGCTAAAAGGCCAAGGCATCCGGCTGAATAAATCAAATAACGGCACTTGTCCCACCTGAGGCAATATATTTCCGCTCTTAATTATAAGATTTATAATTATTTATTCGACTGTACCTTTCCATGTTCAATGATTAAGGAGCGAACTACATAGTGAACACACAAATTTCAGAGCAGATTCTAGTGCTCTTGATTTAGAGGGGCTTATTATCGTGTTTGATGTGTTGAACTTATGTTATGGTTTTCTCCATCATTGGTATAACCATTATTTCCATTGGCGAATTTCCATTGCATTTTCAACTTTAGTGCTCTGAAGACACGTTAAGCCATAGATATCGGTTATTATATTGGTTCATAAGTAAACTCAAATTCTTCAACTTGGTTGATAAGCAAATCAGCATCAAGTGCGTGAATATTTAAATAGACAAAGTGAAGTCTCAGTTACATACATAAGTGTTACACCTAGGTTTAAGAATTGTTCTTTTTAATATTAGGCATTAACGTGGTGTCTCAATAAAGTGTTATCTATCTATCTATCTTATCTATCTATCTACGTCATTAAGTCACTGTTCTGTCTATGTCACGTTCTAAAGTGGTGGATGCATTACCAACTTGAACTTGCTACACATAACGGTTAAAAATCCAATACAATTACAGGAAAATGAAACAAAATCAATGCCTAATCGGACTATCATTATAGCCTGCACCTACTTGTCTAGTACAACCAAGTATCCTAATAAACATCCCGAAATAATTGCTAAAACTACAAACTAAACAACCTAAAATTTAAGATAATCATAACATTAACTAATAAAGTTAGTTAACCACGCCCACCATAATTGCATTCGCATACATTAACCAAAGCTTAGTTAATTAGTGATACTCATAACACGTTTTTGGTTTTAATCACATACATTATGATATTCTATTTTAGCTCTTATATTCTGGCATATGGTGTAGTTTTTGGTGTATCAGGATGTGTTAGTTTAATTTATCCCAGCTCTTGATTTGTTGCGGTAGACCGCCATTGTAGTTGCTGTTTAAGAGATATATTAATTTATATCGACCTACAGTTCAACAGAAATAAATTACTAAAGGTAAATGGTAATCAACATTTTTATCATACCAACAGTGCAAGTACCGTAATAGTCGTTAAATTTGTCGAGTCGCTAAGATCGATAAAAAGTCGTATCTAAGCCCCTAGCAAGTATTGAAGTCATATCAACGACTTATACGATCGTCAAATTGTCGACAATATATCGATTATTACGAATTGTTTGCATTCCACAGTGCGTCCTTCTATCATTTGAAGATTTCTACCAGCATTTTGCTCTTCTACGATCAAAAGAAGGCTGAAGTCAATTTTTTTATTGCATACTAGATGCACCTCGTGGTTACACCCGCATGGTGATGGATGATGACGATGTAGAAAATTATCCTATGTATTAAGCGCCTCGTCTACCTCCATGCCAAATTTCATCAAAATTGGGCCAGCCGTTTGAGTGTAAGAGAATAACAAACATCCATTCATCCATAAATACAAACTTTCGCGTTTATAATCTTAGTAAGATCAAAGATATAAAACGCAACTAAACAATATCCCCATTCCCGTCGTCTGTCGATAAGCTATATCGAGGTCGTTTTCAAAGCTGACAAAGCAATCGTTAAAATCGATTAAAACGACGATCTCAAACGTAATTTAACAGTTCCATTCTAGGGTTATCGTTGTAATCGTAAAAGTTTATCGAATTTTTCTACCGATCGCTTATTTTTGTTACTTACTTGCAATGATCGACAAAAGATCGATATAGCGAGTTTTTACGAAGTATGACGAATTCAAGATTCAAATTTATCGATCGGTAAGTTTGGTACTTGCACTGCAGATCTTATGGATGGAAAATTTAGATAGATAGATAGATAACACTTTATTGTGACATCATATTTATGACTTAATATTATAAAATAAAATAAAAAAACAATGCTAAAAACTAGGGGCAACAATAAGCGGTCTTAACGCTCAGAGCGATCTTTTCCAGACAACCCATTCGCAGAGGAGTATCAAATAACACATTGATAGCAACCAAAAAATTAAATATAAATTGTTTTAACTAATATTTATAAAATTTAATAATACCTAATTAGTAGTAGAAATCGTATCATTATAATATTTTATTTACACGGTTTGACAAAAAGATAATGATTTCCATCTGTTGATCTAGTAAATTAATATGCATGATCGTAGTATAAAAAAAAAGTATTTGGAATATTTAGATGCCTGTAACAAATAAGTTTCTTTCTGACATTATTTATATCTAATTACAAAAGTAATTGAAAGATATTCTAAAAACTATTGATACAAACTTTGCAATTTTAAAGATAAAAATACATATTTTCTCATGGGATTTGAACCCGTGTCTTCCGTCAATCCGTGTCAGACGGCATAACCACTAGGCCACCGAGGCGATCCATCCAAGCATAGAATTTAACTTTCTAATTGATTTTAACCATCTTATGGGGACGGTGCGACATTAAAGCCTTTAAAAGTACATAATATGGCAATGAACTTAATATGGTCAAAAGAACATTTATGATGCCTAAATTATATAAATTATTTGACTTTGATTTCCCACACCCTAGCTTCACTCTACCGCTTCTGAAGGCATATTTCCAAAAAATAACTATGAAGTTTCGTTTGATTGAATTGGATAGGTTCCGACTTTTAGTAAGTATCTATTATTTACTGATCGATTTAGGTCTCTCAACATTTTTGATATAAAACATATTGTTTAGGTTTTATATATGTTTGGACATGAGTACCATTCAAATTATAAAAATAATATTATAGACAATTTACGCACCGCTACCAACACATAACTACTTATTACAAATTACTAGGGATGGGCCGAAATTTGTTTAACATTCGGTTTAACCGAACTTCGGGAGGTTGAACCGAACTTCGTCATTCGGCCGAAATTCGGTTTATATGCTGAACATTCGGTGCAAAACAACCGATTTTTTTATTACACTTGCACTATCATACATAATAGAAATAAATTAAAACAACATATCTGTAATAATAACAGTGAAATAAAATTAGTCTGATATAGTCATTTATTTGAATAAAGAAAGAAAAGTAATCATCAAACGTCTTAAAAATCTTTGCTTACTTAGCAATCACAAAATTAACTTACTAATCAGCCTTAGATATCTGTCCTACTTAATTAAACAACAAAATTAAACTGCTCTCTTAGGTATTTTTTTCTTTTTTACAACATTAAGGAATAATTTATTTATTATTTTGGACTATTAAACCACTTTAAAACAATTGATTTGCGTAATATAAACAATAGCACGTGACGAGCTGGTGACGTATTTACAACTGACCGGCCGCCTATAGAGCCCGCGGGGTAGCGCGGAGTGCAGGCGGGGGACATTTGCAGCGAGCGACGACCGTGCTGTTTACACAAGTCACAACATGAAAAAGCGCGGCGAAATTGAACCGAAGTTCTGCCGAACTTCGGCCGAATTTTTCATTTATACCGAAAGTTCGTATTCGGTTCAAACAACATTCGACCCATCAGTACAAATTACAAATCATGATGACTTTATATATCATCATCACATTAATATAAAACATAGTATACAATATTTATGTTTAAACATGTTGTTACATTTGATCACTCTTGACTGTATATTTATCTATCTATCTAAACCCGACAAATGAAACTTCGTAGTTCGTTTTTGGGAGTAGGCCTTCTGCCGTGCGATTCAATGAGCAAACATCGTTGCATCCTTGACAACATCCGTGAAACAAATGAAGAAAAGACAAAAAACGTTAGAAAAACAACCTTATGCACAAGAGCGATATTTCATAAAGTATTTGAAATTGGTGAGCTCATGAATCATTACAGAATCGCACGGCTGCTCGAATGTCGGTAGTTGGATAAGCTAGAAGTTCGACGCGCGGTGTTCGTCGTATGGCTTGTGGTTCTATATGTTGGAACTCACACTATTGCCTAAGTAGGTCGCTAAGCTTGACTCTGGCGGTGGCTCGATCGTAGTTTAAAAAACTTAATATTTACGTACTACATACGTGGTTTAAAACTAATTTTACTGTAGGCATATGACTTATCTACTCTAATAATATAAAGAGGAAACATTTGATTGTTCGTTTGTAATATGGACAAACCCAAAAACTACCAAACCGATTTTGAAAATTCTTTCACCAGTATAAAAGCTACTCTATGCCTCAATGACATAAGCTGTATTTGATTCATCATCATCATCGTCCATCACCACGCGGCGAAACCGAACAGCGCAACTAGTTTCAAATAATGAGATTACAATGTTCTTATCTACAATCTACATCGACACTATCACATCTACACAATCAAACTTCTCATTAGAAATTTTTTCCACACAATTTTAGACAGATTTTTCACACACATTCACACCTCCGCACTAGGATACACATACACATCCAGGACCCGGGTACAAAATTTTCTACTCGTTACACAATTATTTACCATTGACCAGGGATCGGACCTGGGACCCTACGCTTCGGAGGCAGAGCTACTAGGCTAACAGAGCTGCCATATATAAATAGTCAAAGTAAACCAATCTTCTCAAAGGGTTTCTAATTACGCGTGCGGTGATGGATGATGAGGATGATGAAAAATGTTCTATAATTAATCATTAACTGTACTGTCTCCTGGTAACTTCGCACCAGAGTCCCAAGATACAAGCCTTGTGCTTAGTTTGGGGCTCACTGATATACTTTTTTGATTTAGTACAATGTGTTCTATGTTAGTTAAGTTTTTTACAGTAAGCTGTTCATATTGTGTATCTTTTACTCTGAGTAAATAAATTTATCTTTATCTTTATCTTTTTTATATATTCTAGCGCTTTATCTATCTACATACCAAATTTCATCTAAATCCGTTCAGCCGTTCTGGCATGATTGAGTAACAAACCTCCATCCAAACATTCGCATTTATAATATTAGTATGATATAGATAGAAGAAAGAATAAACCATCAACTTAATAGTTAGAGATACTAAACTAGATTTAAAACGCAGCAAAGCAAATGCAGTGCTGGTAAGAGATGAACATCCCGGCTGAAGACCTTAGGCATAAATTATAATAGTTACCTAAATAAAAAATAATAAATAAATATAAAAATATAGTTATCTAAATTATATTTGTTTTATACATCACCAATAACTTTATACCTATTTATTTCCGTGCATGGTTGTCTGAAAGAGGTCGCTCTAAGTCCCCCCCGAGAGTTCCCGCCTTGTCGTGGCGGGGGACTCAATAGCCGTGGCTTGGATCACCACGGTGAAGCTAAGAGGAACCAATGGGCCTGCCAGTGATAGCCGATAGCTGGCGGGCCCGAGGTGGGACCTCTCCTATAGGCTTTGCCCTCCAAGTCCACACGGGAGCGGTCACTGTAGGTAGCGGTGGTGTATGGGCGCCACTGCAACTGAGGCGGGCTGCGGTGTCGTATGGGCGGCACCGTGGCTGAGAGTTAGAGGCCGCGGCGGGAGAGGAGTGCCGGTGTTACGGTGAGCCGCTCTCCCTGCCTTCCGCGGCCTTGACGGGGCCGCCACCGTTAGATGGCGGACGAGGTGGGGTCGCAGGGGAAGAGGACTGTCGGTACTGAGAGGCGCCGCTGTCCCTATCCTCTGCGGCTGAAGTAGCAGGCGGTGGGGCTACTCACCTGAACCATCGTAGGGGGACTTAGGGCGCCCAGACTCGGGGGAGTCTGGGGTCCATTTGCGGGCTTGGTCCCCCGTGGCGGTTGCGGCACGCCAAGTGTTCTGGCGTGCTGCAAGAGAGAAGGGTCCGGCAACGGACAGCCGCGGCGGGTTCGCGGTCGTGGGCGAAATCTGTCCCGCGTTCCCGCCAAAAGCGGCAGTAACGGAACACCGCAGAGGTTTGGTGGGTATGCTGCCCTTCTGGCAGAGACTCCCACATAACCACCGTGCTCGCCCCGGGGCCGGTGGTATCCATAAAGGATTACTCTGCGTCAAAAAAAAAGTTCGCTCTAAGTGATAAGACCGCCCATTGTAACTCTTAATTATAAGTTTTTAAGTGGTGCATAATGTTTAACAAAATTATCTTGTATATTTTTTGTGTTATTTTCTGTACTGTGGTGTTGCAATAAAGAGACTATCTATCTATCTATCTTACGCGAGTGGTATAATAAAGCACCCGTTTGTTGTTAAGAGCTGCTGTGTCGAGGGTTCAAATTGCACTGATGATCGCCGACCTTCATTATAAGATGGCACCAAGAGAAGAAGAAGAAGAAGAAGAAGAAATAGAATGCTAACGAAAAGCGCACTAAAACTAGTATAAATATAACTTTATCTCTATTAAAATAAACTAGTTAGATTTTCGTCGAACCACCAAACTTATTATAATTATCAGTTTTATTTACCCATAAACATTTTATCGCTTTTTAGATCCTATTATAGAGATGAAATGGTTATGACTTTTTGAAAGTGAGCTAGACTGCAGTACCAATCTTTATATCATCACTATTTGAATATAGATAAAGTTTTATTGTTCTTCTTATAAACTGACTTCCAAATAAGAAGTACTTACTTAAATCGACCAATCTATAAAGGTATATAAAAATGAACCCCTATTTCTCCTGGTCACGCTATAACTTGATAACAGCTTTACCGAATTAATTCATTTAGTTTAAGTTTTCTAAAGCTACGTAGATTTTTATTTACATTTTAAAAAAAATTAGTAGAAGATGGAAGGCTATGACGAGGCCAAAGGTCTAGCCTACTATGTGAACGAAGTTGCGGGCAGTCGCTTATCTATATATATAAAAAAGAACACCTGTTTCTCCTGGTCACGCTATAACTTGAGAACGGATGGAAAAATCTCGCTAATTCTTTATCAGTAGTGTTAATTATTGGAGGAGATTTATCTTATGAAAGAAACACAAAGAAAAGATGGGAGGTTATGGCGAGGACGAAGGCCGAGCCTACTAAGCCAACAAAGTCGCGGGCAGTCGCTAGTATATAATATTTTTCACTCCTCATGTTCTAAAAGTTCGTCACTGTACCGTACCAGAGCGAGGCTAAAGTATCATATATTTCTCTAGTTGTTTTTATATGCCTGTTAACTAGCCTACGGAAACGAAAAAGTATTTGATCATGTACGTCATGTAATCATAAATTAAGACAGAATTATAACTGTTTCGTAACTTAACAAAACAAGAAGTACAAGAATATTGTATATTAAGTATTGTTGAAAATGAAACTACGAGTAAATGCGGCGATCTATTCGATAGAATGCGTGAATTGCGTTGCAGCTACAGAAGAAATAACAAGTACAATTTGAAAAATTTAATACCGACTTCCATTCTATTCCGTTTTTGGAGTGTAACTCAAAAACTACTTAACCGAATTTGATGAAATTTACATGGGACCACACGGAAAGCACCAACTTTCTTTCAAAATATTTTTGAGAATCGGTTCACCCAGTCGAAACCAGTCGAAACCACCAAAAACAAAAAAAAAACAGTTTAATTGAGTACCTCCTCCTTTTTTTGGGTCGGTAGAAAAAGACAATAGCGCGAAATCTTTAGGTTTTTCTAATAACGAAATTGAATTATTAACCTTAATTATTTTACTACAGTGAAAATATCATTATCAAGAGAGAACAGGGAACCTCATCTGCAGATGGAAGAAAAAAGAAAAAGAAATAATTTTCAATCAGTTGCCGTCAAGATTACAAAGCATTTATTTTAATACTTACGATAAGATCATGAAGTGGATAAACTATTTAATATTGTATTGTATCGCATTCGTAGTGAAATGCAGACATACGGCACTAAAATCAATTTTAGCTTTAGTTTTATGTTTAACAATGTACTTGTTACTACTATGCTTGTTAATCGTTTTATTATTATTTTTGGCAGTCGTCCAACGATAAGTTTATGTATGACTGGATGATCGCTGGTTGTTTTAAACATTTTGACCTTTATTAATAAACGTTGCGTAAACATAGATTAGGCGTTACATGCTTTGTCTTGCTTTCACGCGTGACATTTACTGCAAGCGAAAAATTGACAGATAGATGTTTTAACTACTCCGGGTTTATTACAAGTTTAGGCCGTAAATGTTTTATTTTTACATGTTTCACCCAAGCACAGCAAAAACCTATGGCATCAAAAATATCAGTAAAGAGAAACTTTTCCAAACATTAGGCGATCGTATTCACAAATTCTAACATTCTGAAATAAAATTTAATCCAAAAGCGAGTTCGTTCACCTATCGGCACAAATACGGCTGAATCCTCAATTAGTTCCTTGTACAAATGGTTTGAATATCCGATTGGGTCATTACGGGTCATTTTGTGTCTATTTTCATTATCTCATTTGTTTTAACGACCGGAGGAAAGTTGAATAGAATTGACAAGTTAGTTGACTTTGTTTTAGTAAACATGCCTATTTCTATCGCGAAGAAGCAATGTTTGCAGTGAAATCAGAAGAGTAAGCAGGCAGAGGAAATCAAAGCCATAATGCACAAAAAAGTTGTTGCTAAGGCCAAGCTTAAAAGTAATCGAAAGAAAAATAAAAAAATGTGGATCAGTAGATGCAAAACTATATAGTAAACATGAAAAAAAATGTGTCTGTCTGTCTGTCAAACGCATAACTTAATAACTCTTTCGCGGAACTGTGAAGGTGGGTTCATAATAATTTTCACTTTCACTTTCACTTTTAGGTAAACTTGAGATATTAAACGAAATTCCTTTCATTTTTAGTAAAAAAAAATTCTTTGCAAAGGTTGATCGTTATCAGCAACAGAATCCATTAGTTCAATAATACAGGTGTCTTTTTTTTTTTAAAAACCATTCGGGTCGATGTCCGTCAAAAGAAAAAGATTAAAAATCAAGGGTATGTCTCCTTTCACGATTTTCTAACTTTCATGGTTCCGGGCTTGCCATGACCGCCCTTCTCAAATAACCACTCTGTATACGTTCCATCCATTCAAAGATTCCGATAAAAAGGCAATGTTCCATACAGTAATATTCCAAACCGGTATCCACAAGGTACAATAAGGATAAAATTAAGGTTGTCTTCCTGTGTTGAACAGTAGCGTAGGTCTTTCACCATAAATTTAAAGGCAACATCCCTAGTCAATCCTAATTCTAATATCCGGCACACAAAGAGGTTCATTGCGAGGTGTGAAGAGATTTGCTTGGCAAATTGGAAGGTCCGACCGACGAATAATCGGCTTACGACCGACAGCTACGTGTTTATACCTACTCGTGTAGGTTGTAAAGCGGAACTTGGACCACAGAATTACTAATAGTAAGTAAAGTGAGTAAGTATTAGGGACTTGGGCTGACAATGGTGCAAAATACAGATACTTGCTAAGAGCAAAATAATTATTTAAAAAAAACAAATCAGGAATCTTGAAAGATGAATCATTCTAAGAACCATTCAGGTCATCCTTGGTATGTAATACCGTACTGGTTTCTGATTATTTTCTTTCCACTTTTTTACTCGCGATGATTTTGTGTTACGAGTTTAAGCTTAAAATTTTTTTCATCTCAATACAATTATTAAACGATAATTAAGATGAGGGGGCGCAGTGAAAAACATATCACTCCACCTAACATGTATGGGCCCTTAAAATACATTGATTATATTTTATTTTATTTGATTGAAAATAAGATTATAATCTAAAAAAAAAGTACTGGTTAACATACCGTTATTTAAGTATCGGTAAAAGTTATTAAGCTTTAAATGATTAAGGCGGATAGACCGCTCTTATAAGGTACACTAGAGGGAACTCAAATAAGCCTTTAGCTATATCAGGAACCAGATAAATTAGAAAATCTATTCTGATCTCGGTTAATGCCAGCTGAATTCTAATATCACTTATCTAATCATTACGGAACTTAATACATATTATTAAACCAGTAATATTGCAGTTAAAGTGCATAACTGTCCCAATAACAAAGCTTTTTAGTGTTTGAAGCAATTTTTAAATGTTAAAGTAATAAGACAATAAACTCGTTCGCCGTTCATGCCAGTTGTCTGAATCTTCATTCCTGCCGTGCGATTCTCTAAGAGCAAACATAGTTTCATCTTTGACAACATCCGTGAAACAAATAACGATATGGCAAGAAATGTTGGAAAAACAACCTTATGTACAAGGGCGGTATCTCCTAAAGTATTTGATATCGGGGAGCTCGTTGACGAATCATTAGAGAATCGCACGACTGCCTATCACAGTTTCAGTACTAGAAGTGTCTGCCTTAGTGAATATCACTGAAGTGCCAGACACGAGTGACACTGATTGGCATCACCCAGGGACCATTCATCAAAGGATACGTTCCTATTTGGACGTGTGTGTGACTTGGTCCCCTAAGAATCCCCTGGCTTTCATTGGTTTTGTTTAATTTTCCTAGATTTGGGTTTCCACGAGTTTAACTGTATACATAATGGTGTATTATTTACTGTTAATTGTTCGTAACTGTGCACAAGTGTAGACAAAGTGTACAAAATCACGTTGTTTCACTAGAAAGTTTTAGTAATGCGTCCACTTTACTAGAACGTGACTTGGTCAGGACATTAATTTAGTGACTGATTTATCTGTTTGTAACGTAACTCTAACACAATGAGTATTTTTTTTACTAGATGCAACCATAAATATCTATAATATAACAATGAACCCTTATTTCTCCTGGTCAAGCTATAACTTGAGAACGAATGGAGCAATTTCACTTATTATTTTTTTGTAGCGTTAGTCAGGAGTATGTTCTTATGAAAGAAAAACCAAAAAAATACGGGAGACTACGGCGTGGACGAAGGCCGAGCCTACTACGCGAACGAAGTGGCGGGCAGTCACTAGTTTACAATATATTAAAATATAATACAAGGATTGAGGCATGGCAAATGTACGAGCCCTATAACAGCAACTAAAACTTCTCAGAGAAGATCCAATCAATAAATATTTTCCCCTCTTTTCAATTAGTCCAACAAATGCACCTTTAATGCTCAGCCTGCGGAAAAATCCGGGCGTGTTACCTTAAGCGATTTAGGGGGATTCCCTTAACGAAATCTGGACTAATACGATGGGGAGTTGAGGGTAATAGGTAATTTGTAGAGTAGGTAACATTTTTATAGATAGCTTCATGATTTACTCATAAAATTACTCGAAATTTAACTTTAACGCCCTCGTTCATAAAGTAGTTAGAAGTAAAACGTCACATTATCCTTTCAGTAAAAAATGTCAACAAAATGAGATGATGTTTGATGAAGCCAAAGATCTTTTACATAAAAGTACTACATAGAATAGTCCAACTTTGTGTGGTTATAATGTATAATGAATGCCCAAGAAATACACCAAATTACAATAAAACCCTTACAAATAACTAAACGTGTTTAATGAAATTCGGGCAAATAAATTATTTAAATTTAAATTTAATTATACCCCGGGACTGTGTCGTGGGAGGCACGGACACACACCTACGCAAATCACAAACCCGATAGTGAATATTGCTGGTCTTCACATATTTTCCCTAGCCAAGAATCAAACCTGGGACCCTGCACTTCAAGGGTCACCTGCCAAAAAGGTCAATGGCGCCGTAAGTACATATCGGGCTCACGTTTATTCATCCTGCGCTTGCGTTAAGGATAAAAGCATTACACAAACATTTTATAAGGTAACATGGTGGACGGCATACGGGACCCTCCGTGTGTGAGTTCGAATCGCACTTAACTGTTTTGCCCTCTGACCTATACAATGAAAATTGTGATAAATAAACTGCAGCAGGTAACAAACAACCCTGTAGCTCTTATCGCGTTTAAAAAATACTTCTAATTTTAATTTCCATAGATAACAGTCTTGAATTCGAAAATTCTGTGCCAGTTACAATTTCCGCTGAAAGTGACAGGGCCTTATTTAAAAAAAGAAATTTTCCTTGTTATAAATCTTCCTTTTTAATATTTTCGCCCAGAGAGTGTCTCGTTTATTTACTAGTGCTTTAATGAGCTCAGGCAGCCTTTGTTGGAGCATCTTATTCTGTACTCTGGAGGCGTATATTGGATGAAATTAAATATTTGGTTGAAACTTGATTCTATAGATATGAGTTTAAATAGAAATTAAATTATCTTTCATTGTGTATGAGGGTGTTTTTAAGAGAGGACACCCCCATTTTGGAAGGGTATGTGTGTGTAATCAAGTAAAGTGTGTAAGTGAAACCATATAAACCAAATAAATTTCTGTGATAATATGTATCCATATCATAAAAATCCTAATAAATTTCACTTTATATTTGGTTTGTTTCACCGTCACTATTTTAGTTGACTCCGTTACTTATATTCATTCAGCCGTCGGCATGTGAAAAATAGTAGACGAGAAAGCCTTTCTTTCTTTGTGGGAGGCCTCTTGTCGAATTACACATCTACGTAGGTACTCCATACATACATCCATCTTTTCGTACAAGGTTTTCAGTCATTGTGTGTTGCCAGTGATGACATATGGCACTGAGACGTGGTCCTTTACTGTTAGCCTCATTAACAAGTTTAAAGTCGCTCAACGAGCAATAGAGATGGCTATGCTTGGAGTTTCCCTGCGTGATAGGATCCCAAATGAGGAGATCTGTAGGAGAACTAAGGCCCCGACGTAGCTCTCATAATTTGCAAGTTGAAGTGGCAATAAGCAGGCCACATCGCTCGCAGAACCGATAACTGGGAAGAAAGGTTCTCAAGTGGCGATCACGCACTGGAAGACGTAGTGTAGGCCGGCCCCCCGCTAGGTGGACCGACGACCTCGTCAAAACAATAATAATGATAATAATAATATTAATAATAATAATAATATTATTTATATTATTATTATAATTTTTATACTACATTGTATTTTTATATCAAACAGGCCTCTAAGTGTTGGCTACAGCCCCACTTATGCCTTTGTAAAGGACTGGGTGAAACCCGTGAAATTGGTTGAATAAAAATAATAATAATAACCGCAGGGGCGGCTTTGTGGCGAGCCGTCGGTGAGTGGCGACACCGCGGACCCTGATTCTCCCTGGGGCTAAATGAGACCCCTGACCCCCAGCTTGCCTTAATTGGCCGTCTGGGGGTGGAGACGTAAGAGCAAGTAACAAAAAGCTCCAAGGGTGGAAGTGTTAAAGGGCATAACGCCGGTAGTAGCGCTCTAGTGAAACCGCAGCACACCTCTCGACACCCTTTAGCCATCCACACCAACGTTGCCCCTTTTGTCACCATTGATGGTGGCTCCTATGGGGGGCCCGTTTAGTGGGTGGCAAGTCACCACCTGCCTAAATATTTTAAATGAGACTGAAATTGGCAGGTGCCGTAGTCTCGTCCATAGCCTACTATTACCCTTATCATTAATAAGATCATACCAATAGCCTTGCCATTTTACCCATTTTTATAATAGATATACCATGTAACCATCCATCCAAAATGTTTCTGTTTTTATACTACATTGTATTTTTATACCAAACGGGCCTCTAAGTGTTGGCTACAGCCCCACTTATGCCTATGTAAAGGGCCGGGTTAAACCCGTGAAATTTTTTGAATAAAAATAATAATAATACCGCAGGGGCGGCTTTGTGGCGAGCCGTCGGTGAGTGGCGACACCGTGGACCCTGATTCTCCCTGGGGCTAAAAGAGACCCCTGACCCCCGGCTTGCCTTTATTGGCTGTCTGGGGGTGGAGACGCAAGAGCAAGTAACAAAAAGCTCCAAGGGTGGAAGTGTTAAAGGGCATAACGCCGGTAGTAGCGCTCTAGTGAAACCGCAGCACACCTCTCGACACCCTTTAGCCATTCACACCAACGTTGCCCCTTTTGTCACCATTGATGGTGGCT
This sequence comes from Selenia dentaria, assembly GCA_917880725.1. NCBI lineage: Eukaryota > Metazoa > Arthropoda > Insecta > Lepidoptera > Geometridae > Selenia > Selenia dentaria. The sequence goes on along the minus strand of OU862881.1, from coordinate 32,396,000 downwards.
TTTATGGGGGGCCCGTTTAGTGAGTGGCAAGTCACCACCTGCCTAAATATTTTATGATGAGACTGAAATTGGCAGGTGCCGTAGTCTCGACCATAGCCCACTATCTCCCGTATCACTAATAAGTACATTTCAATAACCATGCCATTTTACCCATTTTTGTAATAGATAACCTGTAACCTTCCATCCAAAATGTTTCTGTTTTTATACTACATTGTATTTTTATATCAAACAGGCCTCTAAGTGTTGGCTACAGCCCCACTTATGCCTTTGTAAAGGACCGGGTGAAACCCGTGAAATTGGTTGAATAAAAATAATAATAATAATTTTTATTAGTTCAACAGTAATATGCTTAGACATGTTATGTACAAATTTACATAAGTACTTAATTAAATTTGTTACATTTGCAGCACTAGATATTGCGGTAGGATACCCTGTGTTTACAATATCTAGGTCTCCTCCGGGATACATAAACGTTACAGATGCAGTTATTGTGATTAATTAAAATAAATATTCAAATGTAAACTTGACACACTCTTCTATAAAATAATAAATTCATTACAATAAAATTATACATACATTTAAATTATACATGAATTAAATTGTTTATTGACCGACCTATTGTTGGCGAATGCTAAAATAAAATTTAAAAATAAAATGCAACAAACGATTTTGAAAACTGATGTATAAAACTGAATGTTGATTTTACTAATGATACTTAAGGATTTTCTCATTTTATTACGCGTAGCAAGTCCTCTGTGCTTTGATAACCTAATGTATACAAATATTCCTTTAATTTCTTTTTGCATTTAAATTTAGTGTCCTGTATAATATCGAGTTTCTTATTAATTTTTTTGTATATATAACATCCCATAAAACTAGAGCTTCTTTTTCCTATAGCAGTGCTAAATGTTGTAGTTTCCCATGTGGGATAACGCCTAGATCTTGAATCCTTTCTAAGATCAGCAGCACACAAAGCTGTTCTATGGAATCGAAGTGTCGACGCTAGGATATATATTTGCCTTACTCTGAGGTGGTTGGTATCCTGATAAAGCAAGTCCGTTGGATAACTGAATGGTTTACTATACGCTACCTTCAGTACTGCACGCTGTGCACGTTCAAGCTTCATTAAGTTACCACTTCCAGCGGAACCCCATGCAATAATACAGTAGCTGAGGATTGAATGGCAAAGAGCTATATAGACCATAGATATTACTTTCCGGTCCGCTATTGACTTTAATCTTTTGAAAACATGAAGTAATTTTCTCACGCGGCCGCTTAGCACTTGAATTTGTTTAGTCCAAGAAAGCAATTCGTCTATATATATGCCAAGATATTTGAATTCTTGCACTTGTCCTAATTTAAGACAGGTACACTTGGCTAAATCCGTAGTCTTGCATTGGTGTAGCTTTATGCAGACATCTCCAGTAGGGGCACTACGACCTGAGACTCGGAAGGCTACTATTTTGGTCTTGCTCGCATTAAGCGTTAAGAGGTTATTTTGAAGCCACCTCACTACAGTACGCAATCCATTGTTAGTGTTCTGAGTCACTTCTTCCCAAGTACAATCGTCAAAAATGATGGCGGTATCATCGGCAAATGCAAACAGTCTTGCATGGCTCAAGTTAAGGTTACATAGGTCGTTTATATATGCCAAAAACAGTGTTGGACCGATCACGCTACCTTGAGGAATGCCGAAACGCACCTCCTTAGGCCTGCTGTAGCTATCCGCCACTTTGACTCTTTGCTTACGGTGTGAAAGGTATGATTTAAACCATTCTAAAGCAGTTCCTCGTACCCCGATGCATTCGAGCTTTTTTAACAGAATGGATCGTGACACGGTATCGAAAGCCTTAGCTAGGTCGAGAAAAACACCAATGCATTTCCGTCCAGAGTCTAGTTTACTAGATACGTGTTCAACCAATGCAGATACCGCATCCTCAGTCGACCTTCCAGACCTAAATCCAAATTGGTTTGGCGATAAAATGTTATTGCTCTCCAGGAACGACATAAAGCTTCCGTTGACCACTTTTTCTAATATTTTTGCAATTGAGCTTAATAGAGATATTGGTCTGTAATTTGAAACCTGCTCTCTATCCCCTGTTTTAAAGATAGGGCACACAACAGTCTGCTTAAACTCCTCGGGGACGACACCAGTCTCAATGCTAAGATTACAGATGAAAGCTATGGGTGCATTAAAGATGTGCTTACCTAATTTTAGCAAATGGTTACTAATATTATCAGCTCCAGTTGAAGAACTTGATTTTAAGTTGCCTATAATTTTACGAACCTGACAAGAGTCCGTTGGAGCTATAAATAAGGAATTTGATGGTGGATTCGTACTTTCGATTTCATTACACAGCACTTGTTCTGATTTGTTTAATTGTGATAATATAACATTGGCCAAGGTTGCCCCTACGGTTGCAAAATAATTGTTTATATTGTTTAGCGCTTCTTGTGGAGTCTGTGCAGACTTTAGCAACCAAGTGTTAGTGGATTCAGCCGATTTAAAACTGCAGACTTCCTTAATAGCTTCCCACACTTTCTTACTGTCGCCGTTACTGTTTTTTATTTTACTCGAGTCATGCGCATTTTTTAAATTTTGAAGTAAGTTATTACAAATATTTCTATAGTTCTTATATCGAATTTGTGAATTTTTATCTTTAGGTTTCTTTTTGGCTAAGTATTGTAAGTGGTCCCTTTTTCTTATACATCTTATCAAGCCAGGAGTGATCCAGCTTTTCCTAATAAATTTTGAATTTTTTGTCATGGTAACAGTTCTGTGGTTTTCAATAGATTTTTTGACAATAGTGCTGAACGTTTTAACTGCGTCACTTGTGTTAGATTGCGTGTATACTAAAGACCAATTTTCTGCCTCTAGATCTTTTATGACTGATTCGTAGTCGATTTTGATTTTCTTAATAATTTTCTTATGGTTTACTGTCTTAGTTCTTTCCTCCATGCTCAGAATGACTGCTTCATGATCACTCACCCCTGATGTACAGATTACAACTGATATTTTTTGTACTGTTTTTATGAATGCATGGTCTAAACAGTTGAGCCCGTGAGTAGGAAGTAGATGTGCTGGAAGTAACCCGTAACCTTCCACTAGGTCAGTGTATTTAATGGCCCTTGGGTCGGTAGTAGCGCTCTTAATATCTATGTTGAGATCTCCCATTAATACAATAGTTTCGGCTGAAATACCTTCGAGGATAGTTTGCAATGAGCAAATAAAGTTGTCAATATTGTAAACAGACGGTGACCTATAAATAGCTAATATTTTATACTTTTTTCCTATACTTATTATCAGGCAGTTGGCATGGACTATGTCAGGTTCTGTAATGTATACTTGTAGACCTATTTTTGAATAAACTACGATTCCATCGTTTTGATTTAGATATTTTTTTGAAAAAAAAACAACAGTAACCGCTCTCCAACGTTATACCAGAAAAAGAAGAATTGAGCCAGCACTCTGTTAAGATTATTAAATCTGGCAAAAAATTGAGTCTTGAAAGGAAAACAGTAATTTATCGAAATTTGCTCTTATACTTCGTATATTTTGTGAGAGAACAGTAAAGTTTTGCCTATCTTCGTCTAAACCTAGGTATAACTTGCATATTTCAGGGACAAAAGTGAAGTTACTGCTAACTATTTGACTATTGTCCAGATCGTTAGATAATAATTGACTACCCATATTCTATTTTTAAAAACTTATAAGTGCGAGAATTGTATCCATTTATAAAAATAGTTATGTAATGCAAGTTAGGTGATATAGTGATAGTTATGCAGGCCCATCCAAACGCCATCCAGTAAACAACACGGTAGGATTCAATCAGTGTTGCTTGCTTTCGGGTCGGGATAGACGTATTCAACATAAGATTAGAACTCGTTTTATAAATAGGCGCGTACACTTTTATACTAAAGTAAAAACTACTCATATGTGTTACAGTCAGACAGTGTACTTTACTTAGGTTATACATCAACGTCAGCTGATAGGTGGATTGATTTTGTGATATTGTTTTGATACCTTTTCTAAGTGTTGGAATATATACAGTGATAGTTATATGGGATGATTGTCTCACTGAACTACGGAATGACAAAACTGTTGGATAGACACATAGAGAATCAAAACCGTGGGGAATGGCTGGATGCAAGAAGCTGGTAGCTGTTCCAAGTGGTGTACTATGAGGGAGGCTTATGTTCAGCAGTAGACGTATTTCGGCTGATAATGATGATGATGATTAGGTATGCAGTGCCAAATAATCTGGCGCGAAGAAATAGTTCGCAAGCATCTGTGCTTGGGTGTAAGCAAGTGAATTTAGTAGGAAGAACCCAAAGAAACTCAAGAGCTAATTGCTTGAGGTGAGGAGCGCAGTGCAGGGCCACACATGTCATATTTAAGTGTGGGGTGGCACAGCAACTGTCATAGCCACTGACAGCCAGCCATAACTGACAGGCGCTTACCAATTTGTCGTTTTGAGATTATTGTACTTAAGCATTACAAAATAGTCGAAATGAGTCATCAACAGCTTTGTCCATCTATATTTTTTTCATTATATTACTTCCTATAATGTAGGTATTAGTGTGACCGTGTGTGAAACGTAGCATTTTTTTTTCAGGGTGTAGCTATGAGACTTAGGTAAAGTGATACAATAATAAACATTATGCTGCGTAATATTTTTTTTTACTTTACTGTACTACTTTACTTTATTGTTATAATAAATGCTTACATGTATTATTTAATATTCCAAATAAGTCAATTTGAGTTCTCTCATTTTCTCACTTGATGTAGTTTAGTAAAATTTGTTAAATTTAATATTATAAATATGTATATTATGTATATATAGTATGTTTTCACATGCGTACAAAACACATAGAGAATCAAAAACCAATAAAAGTTAGAGAGTTTGTTTTCTGCTATGTTTACTCTATAATATTAACGATCTAGCTAACCCATCAGCGGCTTTACTTGCTTGGTCTCTGGAATACGAAGTCACAGACATAAATTGAGTTTACCCCCTTAGGGCCAAAATTTTAAATAGTCCTTGACAGTCCTACACAGTTATTTATACTTTTACTTAAACAGTATTATTTTGAATAGCGAGTTAAAATCGTTACGAAAATGAACTCGTTTCAAAACTAATTATATTCATAATCACGTTTGAAGTTCTAAGCTGACGCGGTAAATAGTTTAGCGAAGTCCCACAGCTTCGTGTCGTCTTCGTCCCATCAGTTCGCTCGGTTATAGTGACGAGTAATTACTGAAGTGGGGAAAGCGGGGATGTGAGTTAGACTGGTGTGTAAGGTTGTGTTTTTAATTAAATGCTAAGGTTATGTTAAAATGTTGACATACATAAATCAAATATTAAAAGAAATAGAATAACTACAATTCCATATATATATAATATAGTAAGTATATATAAGTATATTTACTTGACTGACTGATTCATCAACGCAAACCGTTAAAGCTAAAAACTTTAAATTCTGACAGTTGACGCATTTTACTCGTATTAACCAACTTCAAAAAAGTTATATAATACTACCGAATGTGTATGTTCACCGATTTCTCCCCCATTTGTAGACTGACGCTCTTTGAGAGATTTTTTTGTTTAGTAGAGAATACTTCCAAAGTTTAATTAAATTTTTTTCATATTCGGTGCTTGCAGTTTTTGAGTTAAACTCCAATAACTGAAAAGTGTTTTGCCTATTTTGATGATATCATCATTGACGGTGAACGACAATCGATCCCGTAGTTAGCCAGGGTCACTAAAATGGTGAAATCATTTTTTTACCAAAAATTGGTACCGACTTCAACAAGTTACACACTGGGGAACTCCAAAACCTGCGTAATCGTGGTGTACATCCCGTGAGTACTAATTATATTGTAGTTCAAAAAGTCATTTCACACTTTTTGGTGTTGCAGTCGGTTCCATTTATTCCATTAAAATTCATTCCATTTCAATCCAAGGTGCGAAGCAAGCGAAACCTCTGGTAATTCAGCTAGTTGGAAAATATAATATACCTTGCAGACGCTGAAAAGTATTTACATTGCTAATATAAAGCATACTTTCAAATAACCACGTATCGTTCAACGAACACGCCGTAAACGTATGACTGCCCGTTTAATTGGAAACAAATGGGAATGTTACCAGGTTGAAATGCAAATTTATTCAATTAATTCACCCGCCAGTCTGTATTGGGTGTCGCAAAGCCGTGATTGGCGTTAAGTCGCTCACCCGCGCGAAAGTGGTTTGCCGTTTACAGAATAGGGACGCGGTGCATTCGAAATTATGTTTGCTTATTAGTTGGGAAGCTGCGAAGGATAGATTGGGTGCAATGTTTTGATTCGACGACGTTGAACACTTTTGGTTTGAACTTTAATCGGCTGTTTAAGTTAGAAGTAACAAGATGCGAGATCAAACGGTCACGAAAGTTATAGAGCAAGAGCCCACGACGGGCAGACCTTCGTTATTTTATAAAAGCTGAAAGTTTTGCTGTGCACGTCTCCTATACAGGTAAGAGCGATCAGCGACTATAGAGTTTGGGTTGTGGTTACTTGGGCAGATATTATATATTGGTGAGTAAAGGGCAAGGTTTGTTGGGTTTTGAGAAGTTTTTGCTTAATACTAGTCCTTACACATTGATAGAGTAGCAAAAAATAAATGTTAAAGTCATTTTTGTAACAAAAAAGTTTACAATCGCGTATTACATACAACAGTGAAATATATGGGTGCCGTTCGTTGTCATTAATTAGGCCCATATTATCTGAGTCTAATAAAATAAAGTAAGTCTAAAGTATAATAAAATAAAATATATAAGTATAAGATATAAAATTCAAATATATTTATAAATGAATCCCTATTTCCTGTGGTCACGTCATAACTTAAAAACGACTTTACCGTTTTTATTCATTCTATTTTTAAAAGTGTTTTAATACGAGTACTTTGTTAGGCTCTAACGGGTAAAACTATGAAAGATGCGCAAAAAAAGAAACGATTCTTCAATATCACCGCAGGAGTGACACTGCGGGGCGCAGCTAGTTAAATATATAAACGGCGATTATCTAAGAGCAAACATCGTTGCATCTTTGACAACATCCGTGAAACAAATGAAGAGATGTATGAAACGTTGGAAAAACAACCTTATGTACAAGGGCGATATCTCATAAAGTATTTCACATCGATGAGCTCGTCGACGAGTGCAAGGAATCATTACAGAATCGCACGGCTGATTTGAAATGAAATTTAAAAGCGCCAACCGGTCCGCGTGGTAAAGTATGATCCTTACTTCTTTTGCTGAGAGCATCCTAGCCCGAACCGAATCCCAGCAGTGGGAATGCTAATAAGCTGATTATGCTTTAATGCATCAGTTACTTTAAAACAACTCACAGTCACATTGCAAGTGTAAAATATCATCATTATGTATTACATCAATTTGGGCAACTATACAGCATTGAGAAGGGTTTTAAAAATACTTTACCGAAATGTTTAAATGAAGTCATTTTTTCATAAACAGAACCTTTGACCACTATGGTTTTATGATCTGTAAAGAAACCAAAATACGATTTTAAACAACGACAATTTTCATTCTACTTACACTCATTCCTCAGAAAACTGCAATTACATTACATCAAAAAGACTTCTAAGGTTTTACTGCAAATGTTTGAAGACAGAAGTAGACTCCGGAGATGGTATGTATACGCTTGAGAAACGCTCATCTTTTTGAGACCATTAAATTACTTTATTCACCTCTACGCGCGCTGCGCGAAACATACGGCTTGTGGAATAAGATGTAAGATAGAAGCGTTATCGTACCATACTTTTACCATGGGAAACCTAAATGCACTAACTAAAAACCCAAACAAACTAACCAAAGCTGGCGTAGCGTATTTGCAGCAAATATTATAAGATGCATTTGTTTTAAAAGCAGTTGATCTTCTGGGTCAGGTTGACCGGCTCTGCAAAAAATACCAGTTATATCACAATTGACCTGACAAACACGGAAACAACGTTGAGTAGAGGTGTACACACCAAGTATAGACTAGCTATAGTTTTTCTGTATCCACTGCACAAGTCCACAGCAGAGCCACTCTAGAACGACGTGATGGCTGCAGAAACGTCCTCAGAAACTTGACTCCTTCCGCTCCCCGGATAATGTGACTTATAGGTGGAAGGTGCTATCAAACTAGACCTGGAATCGTGGACTCCAGGACTGATGCCGAAACGCTCCGGAGCTTTTTGTGACGGTTTCAATCTCATGGATGGTAGCTAGCCAGGCTGGTCCCAAATGCTGTGGATTTCAACATGTATGAACTTCACTGAAAACTCAAGCAAGAAGTGGGCGTTGAACTGTAGGCCGCATGCTCGTCAACCGATCCTAATTAGCTCAGGGCTTTCATTGCTTAAAAAACAATAATGTACGAACTTACCGACCTCTTAATTAAATCGCTTCCTCTGATTACTTTGACGCTTGTTCAAAACACGGTAATTCATGATGTCTAACTCGGAGACGGACCTTTTGTGCTACGTACTAAGTCAAATATATTCCTGTTTATACATTATTCTCGTACTAGTTTGCCGTTTGTGGCACCCTCTTAGCTTCTGTTCGTTATATCTCTTCCATTATTTTCTGCATCTCTAATTTAAACATTCAAATACAATCTTAACATGCATGTGTATAACATATACGTATATACTCGTTTAATCCAATAGCACATAATAATATGCGCTAACGTCAACTTGAATCAAAACTTTGTCGACTGACGTCAATTTCGTGACGTAAGTTGTCACGAGACTCAACTCACGCATGCAGTGTGACGCGACAACGTGAGACGATTTCTAATTAAAAATATAGTTATAAAGTATATAAATTAAATAATCCCCAAATAAATTTAGGAGTATCAAAAGTTTGACATAGTACCGACTATGTCAAACTTTTGATACTCTATCTATGCGTGTGTCTGTCTGTATTGTTGTGGTATCGTGGTAAAAGAAGGTCTGATTTAAAAAAGTTCTTTTTATTTATCTTTTTACAAGATGTTTCGTCTATGTTTGAATCTAATCAATTAAAATCAGTCACAACTAGACTTCATGCACATCTTTTAAGACTCTGAGGTGCTTTAATAATAAACTTTCAAATATGAGCTGAAATGTTTATATATTGGAGCAGCTTCCATATCTCACCATTTTAAGGGTCTGAAAGTAACCACGTCACGAGTAAACATATAATATTTATAATGTTTAATTTCAATAACATGAATAATTTTTATAATTTTATTTTTTTTATTTTAGCTTTTTAATCATAATATCCTTATTTAATATATAATTTAATATTTTAACTTTAATATAATGATATCAATATATTTTAATTTGTTTTGTTTTTGGTTGACATTGATCTTTTTTGTAATCATTAATGTAATATAATTGTTTAATTTTAGTGTGTAAATGTTGTGTGTAATTGTGTTGTAGTTTTTAGTGAATTTAATTATTATTGTAATATGATTCCTATGTGTTTCGAAATAAATGATTTAATAATAATAATAATAAAAATAATAATAAACCCGCAGGGGCGGCCTTGTGGCGAGCCGTCGGTGAGTGGCGACACCGTGGACCCTGATTCTCCCTGGGGCTAAATGAGACCCCTGACCCCCGGCTTGCCTTAATTGGCCGTCCGGGGGTGGAGACGCAAGAGCAAGTAACAAAAAGCTCCAAGGGTGGAAGTGTTAAAGGGCATAACGCCGGTAGTAGCGCTCTAGTGAAACCGCAGCACACCTCTCGACACCCTTTAGCCATCCACACCAACGTTGCCCCTTTTGTTACCACTCGTGGTGGCCTTTATGGGGGGCCCGTTTAGTGGATGGCAAGTCACCACCTGCCTAAATATTTTAACATGAGACTAAAATTGGCAGGTGCCGTAGTCTCTTCCATAGCCCACTATCTTCCTTATCACTAATAAGTTCATGTCAATAGCCTGGCCATTTTACCCATTTTTGTAATAGTTATAAGTACCATGTTACCCTTCATCCAACATTCTTTCTGTTTTTGATACTCTGCATTTTTATACCAAACAGGCCTCTAAGTGTTGGCTACATCCCCACTTATGCCTTTGTAAAGGACCGGATGAAATCCGTGAAACTTTTTGAACAAATAATAATAATAATAATATAATAATAATAATATAAGAAGCCTGACATCGTGGTGATCGATCGATCTCAGCGCCGGGTAATGCTTGTTGACGTCACCATTCCTCATGATGAGAACCTCGTGAAGGCTGAGAAGGACAAGCTTAGCAAGTACCTTGACTTAGCTCATGAGGTGACCGCCATGTGGGATGTTGATTCGACAATAATTGTTCCGATAGTAGTTTCAGCAAACGGCCTTATAGCAAAAAGCCTCGACCAACATCTTAAGAGGCTTTCGCTAGACGGTTGGATCAAGGGACAGATACAGAAGGCAGTACTTCTTGACACGGCACGTATTGTCAGGAGGTTCCTCAGTCTGCAGCCCTAACCACTGGTAGTTTGGGTCATGCCCCGCTGCCGATGGCAATCTAGGATTAGGTTTTTTACAATGTTTTTTATTTATTATTTTTTATTGTATATAGAAATATTGTAAAAAATGTAATTTTAAGAAAAGGAATTATATAATGTGAATAATAATATATAGAACTCCTTAATTACCCAAACACTTTGGCTTGGTGAAATAAAACGTACCTATGTCGATACAGTTAAAAACTGCAATTTTAGTCACTGCATTTAAAACCAAAATAATGGCTAGATAGGTATGCGCAGATTTGCCTCAATTTGGGAATAATTTGTGGGTACTCGAGTACCAAAGTTCACAAGCAAGTTAATTAACAGTAGTTAAGCTATAAGTAACTGTTGCTGCTTCAGCGAGTTCAGGTACAATTACGAGTAGATATACAATTTTGCGTCTAGACGTTACGAGGTACGTAGACACCTTTACAATAACAAGTTTTAGAAAACCATTTTAGGTTTTCTTGTATTATGTTTGAGCCAGATTCACGGTGGTAGTTTTAGTCATATTTATTTTGAATATCAACATAATAACGAATGAAAATTTGTAAGTTCAAAATAAAATTACAAGTGAAAAACCATTTCTTTGCAATTTAAATCATACATAGCGGATTTAAAAGGGTTTGCATTCTTTTCTGATATTATTATCACTTATGTATTTGGAATATAATTATTAATTTCTTTTAAAAATAACATTATAATCAATCAATATATTTCTAAATTTATGGGGAAAAGTTGTTCTAATATGTGAATAATTGGGTCGAACTGCAGGCACCTGTTTGCAGGCTGTTACCGTCGCTATTGCTATTACGAGTATATACACTGGCCTGCAAAAATAAGTAAAACACTTTTAAAATTGCAACAACTTTTTAAGTACAAACGATATAATTTCGAAACGAAAAGGACTCGAAAAAGAGTTTATTTTTGTAAATGTACACTTCATAGTCGGCAACCTTCTCTTAAGAAATGGCTGAAAAAGTAAAAAGTAAAAAAAATAATTAAACTCTAGCTAAGTATTAGCTCTTCATTCATCATTATAGTCAGTGATGCAAAGAAAACGACAGCGTCTTTTGCATGATACGCAACCTTTCAAACAGTCCAGTCAAATTAGGCAATATATTGCTAAAGAGTGGAAGTAATTCGCGAATGTGGGTTTTTTTGTTTATTATGCTTTATATATATTTTTTAATTCATTAATTTCAGTATTATGTCGAACTCAATCTCAACGAAAGTAAACCTCCGGAAGAGGGTTAAGCTTTTTGAAATTATGTAATACTATTCAGGAAAGAGTAGTGATTACTAGTGATCATATATTTTTATACTATGCTAAAGTATTATTTTTATTTAATTAATAATTTAACAAATATTATAAAAGGTACATACTTACAAAGATTAAAAGACACTTAAAAATTATTAAACCATTTGTTGAAGGAAAAGTGCCAAGAATGCGTGATAATACATAAAAAAATATACACGTCGACTTGAAAAAATCCTCCTATTTTTGGAAGTCGGTAGAAAAGATATGATCCGTAGCTTGCACATTGGTGTCAATTTAACTTAACATTTACGATGCTTATATATACTTAATAGTAAGTTTGCACCGTCATTAAGAATTTTCCTAGAGCCGCAAATAAAAAAATGCAAATAACAAATATCTGTACGGCTCACGACTTTTTTTAAATAAAAGAAATAATTCATTATCCTTCTTCTTTTTCTTCTACTTATTATCTGTCCTTTATGTCAAGGAAGCCTTTATTTATAAATACAACAAACTATTCCAAATTCTTCGAATTTGTCAGATTAACGGCCTGTTAAAGTTTATACCTAATATTTAACATGGTTCCGTAGGTGCTACAAACAGTGCAAACCGGGGATATACTTCTAGCTGTGTTTTCTAACGAATATAGAACTTAGAGTAATATCCATACTTTACTCTAATTGTTAAATTTGTGGCAAAAAACAAATAATATTTTGTCTTTTGCGTAAAACTTGGTATGGAGGTGGATGAGGTGCTGGATTAACACATAGAATACCTTTCATCATCATCATCATCATCCATCACCAACACCAAGCGAAAAAGCGCAGTATGCTTGGGCATAGCATAATCCAAATAATAATATCTCTGCATACGTCAAGATCGTAATGATGGTAGTTCTGTCAAAGTATGTGTTAGTTTCAGATAGTTTAGTCAAAATTTTATTTGTTGTTAAAGTCTGTATCTATATCTATATATAAATTGTTTTATTTCTTGCTACAAATAAAATATTGTCTATTGTCTATTGTCTAATTTGACTGGGCTACAAGTACAATTTGAAAAATTTAATACCGACTTCCATTCTATTCAGTTATTGGAGTGTGACTCAAAAACTACTGGACTGAATTTGATGAAATTTAAATAGGAACTTGTTTGAAGCACCAGCTATCAAACAAAAATTGAGAATCGGTTCACCCTATCGAAAGTTATGAGGTAGCAAACATAAAGAAAAATACAGTACCTCGTACGAATTGAGTACCTCCTCCATTTTGGAAGTCGGTGGATAAAGAATCAGCCTCGCCCTAACCTGAACATTCAGACTGATTCCTATAAAATATCTGGCCAAGGCTTACTGCTGGCTGCGTTATGGCTGTGTATAAAACTGTATCTGTATGCAAATTCGGGAGTGCATTGTGCGTCCCCGTGTCGCCTCCGCACAATAGAAGGGAGAGTTGTTTCAGAACAATTGTATAGAATCGCAAGTTAAATTGTGTTCGCGCTCACACTTTGCGCCATGATTCGTTGGCTGTGTTGCCAGGTTGGTCCCTGAATTCACATATGTTTTGAAGATTTGATTTGATTTTTGTTGATCGTCAAGAATGATAAAATCTTAAAAAAATTTGACTATGTTATACTGTACTTTAACCGTTACATTCCTACCAAAGTGGTCATGGTCACCATGCTATTCTGCGGTGGGCTGACGTGGATTGCCACACAAAGACCACATATCCAATCTAAAAAGATATGTGACAGTCACAATTTCAAGTTGTTGACCTAAGATTTCTTCTCAAGTACTACAAGATGTCTTTAATAGTGAGAAAGTTATGTACTAAACGTTTTAACTTACGAAATAATCTATTATCTATGTTATGTACGAACTAAATATATTATCGGCGAACTCCAAACTAAGCACTAGGCCTGTATCTTGGGGCGCGAGTGCAATGTTTCCTAAACAATCTACATAAATTAAATACAAAACTCTTCAGAGTAAAATGGCACTAAAACAATACAAGTATTAAATTTATGGCTTTTTGTCGTTATGTTTAAAGATTATGTAAGTACAGTTATGATAAACTTAATGCAAAAACTGTTAATTATTGGGCGAATTTATGTGCGTTCCTATATAATTATGTGATTTTGTGTGTGTAAGTGTGAGAGTGCGTTTGTGCACGTATGTGTGTAGTTTTACGCGCAATGATGTGATCAGATTAAGTATTTGGTATCAATCTAAGAGAGTTGAAGCAACCATTTCATTAACATATTGAACAGCATGTACAGTTTACAATATGGGATGAAAAAAAGTAGTACACCAATGAATTTTGAGATCCAATTTACGGGCAGGACTGGAAGCATACTTCTCCGAAGAGGTAATGTACTTGGCCTTTTTACTATTAATACTACCTATACCGTGATAATTAAAACAAAAGATTTATGAATGAAACTGGCGTATATTACGTCTTTGGGACGCAAGGTGTTAAGTAAGGAAATTATGATTTGAGAACCTTGAATATTACCGCGAGACTATCCTCTGCCACGCTGAATACTCGGTCCCACGCTCTATCGTGAAATATGATTGCAGTGTTTATAATGATTGCATATGATCGCCAGCATACGTTATTGTTTCGGCGTTTTCGAGATTGCAGGTTAAAATATCGCAAATGTGCAATAAAAAAGCGTGGGAATAATATATACTAACTTGTGGGACACCGTACTTAATTGGCAACTGGCTGCTTTTTAATTTGTGGTAGCTTTTTAATTGCTTGCGGTTATTTAAATAACTGGTGGACCACTCAGGGGAAACTCTTCTTATCTTAAATTATGTCAACTTTCTCAGATGTATACCGGTCGAGACCATGTCAAACGCCTTTGCCAAATCTAGAAAAATACCTAAGCAATTTTTATCAGTGAAACATACAAATAGATAAGCTAAAATAGTTAGATCGTCTTCTGCCGGTCTTACCCAGCGAAAGCCAAACTGTCTATATGAAATGAGTTTGTGTTTCATCAGATACCTAGTTGATTAGTCTAGGGTTTACTAAATTTTGTAGTGTATTAGAGATGACACTTTACTGCGCAATAGGTCTATATTTTCAGGCTAGAAGAGATTTTATAGATATTATAGAAGCTATTTTCCAGAAATCTCGAAATATCCCGGTCTAAATTGGTTACCTTGTTATATTTTCTCAAATCATTCTTTAATCTGCAGCATAAATATAACACTGTACTGGAAAAACATTTTTATAAAGGGTAAAACCTACACTTGATAATAAAGTAAGGTATTAAACATTACTTTTAAAATATATACTTACCAAACTCTTGAATAACGCCGCACATTAGGGGTGTAATGTTTTCGTTTACTATTTGTTTCACATGCATACAATGAAATACGATTAATACGATATTGTTTAAAATTTTAACATGAGATCAACATTATGAATGTTCAATATTTCATGCAGTTGCGTTTACAATTGTAGAAGTTATTAGATTGTGAATTGTTATGGTGGTCAGACGGATGAACTTAAAGATTTGAAGCGATGATACCCAGAGATAACAAAAGTCGGGCGTAAACAGCTACAGGATCAATCCCCACCCCGGCCTTGTGCTTTTGGTGAAGATAACATCCTGATAAAATCCACGTGTGGTAGGGCACTTCTGATTTACACTGTGGTATTTCAGCCCTCAAGTATGAAAATTGAAGTGAGATAGTCAATCTATCATGTGTAAAAAATATTCTTATAAGTGTTCTTGGTATATAGTTCCTACCACGGAAACTTAAAGGTCCTTTATGGTTACCACGAGTTTAGTTAATTCGACCTAATTTCTTGCTAAAGGTTCAGCAATAGCTGAAGGTTGTGTATAGATTCATTGGCTACAGTTTCTAAGAATTATTTTGTTCCGTAGTCTGCGCCACCCCCTTAGCTGAAGGATTACCAGAGTCCCGAGCATATATACACGATTCCTGTGTTATGCCGACTGTAAAAAGAAATTACCAGTAACTTTCTGACAGACAGAATAAAATCGTTCTCCCAAACTACGAATAATCACCATTGTTAAAGGGAGGTTAAAGAACAGGCAACACTGTTGTTGGTCCGCTTGTCGGTAAATTTAAAAGTCAGGAAACAGCGCTTCATAAACAAGTGTCGTGTTTCGTGCTGCAATTTTAAATGATCGCAGAATTTTGCTTTGATCGAAAATTGAATGGAGGATGCACGCTAAAGTATATATAGTAGTAATAAGTAACTAGCGTACTCCCTCCCTCCAGGGGGTGAAGTTTAAAAAAACATTATAGAAGTATGCTAAAAACATAAAAAGCATCAAACTGCCAAAATTCCTAGTTTGTAGCTCCAGCAGTTTAGGTTCTGTATGGACATATAATTAGAAATATAATACGAGTACACTCAAGACCTGTTGTTAAAATCTAATTGACTGTAACATGAATACCTTAATAGACGTTTATTTCTGATTTGTTAACACGTACCTCTAAGTAAAAGAGTTTTCAAATTATATTTCTATACTAATAATAAATACCTGATAAGGAAAATTCATACTAGCGGAGCTGTCCTGTAAACGATCTACTAGGACGTTAAACTATTAAGGTAGGTGTTTTATACTTCGTTGATTAGTGTTTGATTACTATCTCTCTTATAGTCAGTGATGATGCGGTCGAAGGTCATACTGGATCTAGAATAATGGCCAATGTCTAAACTAACGCCTGAATGAATAAATTGTCATAAACAAGATGCTATGCCGGGATTGGTAAAATAATGTTTATTTTACCAATCCCGGCATAGCATCTTTTTTTAGTTTAGCATCCCAAAAATAATTTTGCCTTCTACTGGACATGCTTTCAAACTCCCAACTACCTCTGATAATTTATTACCCGAAAGCTATAGTATTTTTTTTTTTGAGAACTGAGTGTCGAACCTGTGATTCCCAGATTTTTTATTCAGCCAATAAGTTTCAAATGCATTATGTTTATTTATTTAAGAGGTTATTTGTGTATAAACAGACTTTCTGAGGTATGATTATAATAACAAATTGCGCAAGAAAATCGCCTAATATTGTACCAAAAGAGAAAGGCAGATAATTTAGCATTAGAAGGCTTTACCTCGGTTTCTTTCTGTCAAATTATCTGAGTAACGAACCGGATTATGATATGAATGCCAGAGGATTGGGGAGCCAGGGGACTGATCTTACCACGTTTTGTTGGTAATTTGTATTTGTTTTATTAGTGCTTGGCTTGGTGTTTTGTTCGCAGCCAGATTAATAAAAAAAATTGAAAAAGAAAACTTTTTTTCACGAAATAACTGGAGAAAAATATGGTGTTTTCTACCGACTTCCAAAAAGGAGGCGGTACTCATTACAAATGTATTTTTTTATGTTTGTTACCCCATAACTTTCATTAGGATGAACCATAATCAAAATTCTCTTTTTGTTTGAAAACTAGTGCTAGTGAAAGCTAGTGTGGTCCCATTAATTCCCATCCATTTCATCAAATTCGGTCCAGTAGTTTTTGAGTTGTAATCCAATAACTGAATAGAATGGACGTCGGTATTAAATTTTTCAAATTGTACTAGTGTTATAGGCAATATGTGCGGTTTTGGGTGGGAACAGTGTACACGTGCATAATTTTGTCACTGTTTCGATATTGATTATTTTTCAACTGTAAACATTTTCACTACAGTTTCAATAAGAACGTGTGTCTTAAGCACATTTCAAACAAAGACAAATAATGACGGTCTATGTCAGCCCCTTAAAATCTATCTAAAAGATTTTGACTCCTGCAATGTTGTCGATGGATTTGAAAGATTTTGTCCCCGTTTTGAACAGATAGATCACTCTTGGGACTTTCATACAAAACATCTTTTTCGTATTGAAGGCTGCACGGGATCATAGTCATATAGCAATGGAAAACAATCGCATATGCATATTAAACTATAATGTTGTGAATGTGCAAGTATATTTTGTGTGGATGAGATTTGTTATTATATTACTCCAATGTTATTTATCCGTTTTTTTTGCTATTTTTATCATAAGTAGATCATGACTAGACCTATCACTCCAATACTACTTAACGGTTTTTTTGCGATTTTTATCATTAGTAGATCATGACTAGACCTATCACTCCAATACTACTTAACGGTTTTTGCTATTTTTATCATTAGTAGATCATGACTAGACCTATCACTCCAATACTACTTAACGGTTTTTTGCAATTTTTATCATTAGTAGATCATGACTAGACCTATCACTCCAATACTACTTAACGGTTTTTTGCGATTTTAATCACTAAAGTCAAAGTCAAAATCATTTATTCAATTTAGGCATCAAAGACACACTTATGAACGTCAATTTTTCATTATAATGTACTTTAAAGACTACCGCCGCGTTCCAAAATATATAGAGCCTACCCAGAAGAAGCGGCAAGAAACTCGGGGCCATTTTCTTTTTATATAGATGTTTTACAATGTTTTTACTTAGGTACTACAAATATTAGCTCCAGTGTGTTGCCTTACATAAGAGAACATAATAATGGTATCAGTAGGGCAAGACACGCTACACTTTGACATATAAGTACACGAGTAGATAGATCCTTTATTATTTTTTTTGACGTAGGGAAATGCTATTACGCATTGCCGTATGCGGGGAGGGGGGGCATACGGGGTATGACGGACTCGGCTAAAGGCGCCCATACCGTCTAAATACCCCACGGTGTTCCAGCGTCTTCGACTGATGACGGGGGCGTGGGACTGAATTATTCTACTACAGCCCCCGTCGACGCCGCTGCCCGCTGTAAAGTGGCGGGCCCTCCTCGGTGAGGGGTGTCAATGGGAACACCCTTCCACCTCGTGTGATGCCCCCCGAACACGGAGGGGGCATCAACATCGCGAAAGGACCTATCTCTGAAGGGTGCCGGATGCCTCCGCATCCGACGGCCCAGGCCCTCTCAGCGGAGACGGAGTGCGGGCTTGGTTAGCCCGCACCCGTGTCCGCGCTCTCCGGAGCGGAAGAGAGAGAGGGTCTCTCTCCCTCTCACGCTCCGCCGCCTCCCAACCTCTCTCATCGGCGACCATCCTGGCTAGGATGGTCGGCAATGAGAGATCCGTCCCAATGACCGCGACCAGAGCCTGTCGCGGTTCATCCTCTCCAGGGCACGCCTTCAGTGCGTGCTGGGCAGTGTCTGCTGCACAGCCGCACCGATGGTATGCCGGGGAGGCTTCTCGTCGGGCGATGCGATGCAGGTAACTTCCGAAACAACCATGTCCCGAGAGCACCTGCGTCAGCCTAAACGAAAGCCTCCCATGTCTCCGAGTGATCCACTCGCAGAGAACGGGCTGAATAGCATCGAGGAGCCGTCGGCTACTATTCCCCCTTTGAATGGACCCATCGAGAAGTCTTCCCTCCCACCTTGTGAGAGCCAACGCCCTAGCGTTGTTGCGCCAATGCGCTAACTCTCGCGGCGCCGGTTGCTCGTACCACTCCCGCGCTCGCACTCTGCGGCGGTAGACCGAGGGAGCAGATAGATCCTGTAGTGATCAGTCCCAAGCTGTTTTATCCTCCAAGTAATCCGAAATTTTGTAATAACCTTTTTGACATAGTTTAGTTTTAATAGTAATTTTAAACTTATTAATAGGCAAATCTTGGATAACATTGGGAACTTTATTATAGAATCGTATACATTGTCCCATAAAAGAATGACTTATTCTGTGGAGACGCGTTACATGTACGGATAGCTTGTGCTTCTTTCGCGTGTCGATGGAATGAGCATCACTCCTTTTATCAAAACTGCTAATGTTTTTCTTTACATACATTAGATTTTCATAGATAAACTGGGAGACAACAGTTAGAATGTTTATGTCTTTAAACTTCTGTCTAAGGGAAACTCTGGGAGCTAAACTGTAGATCGCTCGTATAGCTCGTTTTTGCAGTATAAAAATGGAATTAATATCTGCAAAACATTTTTATTTTATTTTTTATTAGTAGATCATGACTAGACCTATCACTCCAATACTACTTAACGGTTATTTGCGATTTTTATCATTAGTAGATCATGACTAGACCTATCACTCCAAAACTACTTAACGGTATTTTGCGATTTTTATCATTAGTAGATCATGACTAGACCTGTCACTCCAATACTACTTAACGGTTTTTTAGCGATTTTTATCATTATTAGATCATGACTAGACCTATCACTCCAAAACTACTTAACGGTTTTTAGCGATTTTTATCATTAGTAGATCATGACTAGACCTATCACTTCAATACTACTTAACGTTTTTTTGCGATTTTTATCAATGGTAGATCGTAACTAGACATAACCCTTTTTCTATATGATCCTGAAAATGCTCCTGCGGAATGTTCATATACGGGCGGAGTCGTGAGGCATAGCGAGCGTTGTGGTGCGTTCGATGAAAGTCCTCGTGGTCCCCCTGGAACTACCCAATGAATCAAGATATTTATAAATATAAAATCTTACTACCTACTTTTATTTTCTACGTTTATGGAAGCTCTGAAAAATCCCCCATTTTTAATACCACATACCATTTTAAGTCTATTCTAAGTCTAACTCTGGACAAAAGAAAGTCCATACTGATTTACTTGTGTTCTAGTCACCTTAAACCATGCGTTTCTTGGGAATACCATTGCGAAATGGCCCGCGCAGGAGTTGCGGGTTCAGAGAGCTTTGAGAGATAGAGGCGTTCAATATACTACACTTAGCAGTCCTTGGATATCTTTTGTAACATTTGAGTAATGTAAGATAATAATTTAAAAAATAAATTTATTAATAACTCATTTGCATCTGAGCTGTCATCTGTGTGATAGATGCAGTGAGCCGAGTGCCGCGACACTGCCACCACTGCATGCGAGACGCTTTGTCGCAGTTTTGTCGCCTTTTTCTTCGATGATTTGAATTTAAAAAACCACTAAAAGATGATACATCTTTTACTGTTGTCTGCACGAGAGCGTCCCGCACGCAGTGGTTGCAGTCTCGCGGCACACCAGGACCTTCACCTACTACACCGACGACGAAGAAGACGCCATCAGCTGTTTCGTGCGACGTGCGGTGTCTGCGTCACCAAATGCTATCCGCGACTACAACTTGCAGATGCCCATAAAAGATCGGAATGTGGATGTGACGGAGGCCCTGGGCCGGGTGGAGAAAGCCGACTTATATTAAAATTAGTTATAAAAAAAAAAAAATTAGACAAGCTTAGGCTTTTGTATTATGTATGCGTGTATACCTTGAGCATTCACGCTCACTAAAAGGCTTCTTCTCGCGGCGGCGTCGTGTGGCGGGTCGTCCTCTTCCCTCAAATATTGTTGAGGAGGGCGATGGCTGGCACACGTGTCAAGCTCGTGAACGGGCGCTGCTTGCGGGAGCCGGTATGCTCTCGGTATGTACGATATTTAGAAATAAGTTAAAAGTCTATTTGTGTACAAAAAAAAATATTATGTAAGTTTAGTTAAGAAAAAAAAATGTCCTCCTGTATTCCGTTACTAATTATAAAAAAAAAAATATAAGTTTAAAATATAAATGTAAACAATGCCACGGACCCATTGAGTCTGTGAAAAAAAGCAATAATAAAAAAAATACATCTTTTACTGACTAACTTTTACCTATACTCAAATATTACTTTGTAACATGATTCGAATCTGTGTCCCGACTCCCAAATGGAACAAACCTTTCCTCACCGCAATCTAGCAGATTAAACCTTGATTAAATGCATACAAAGTTGCAGGTATCTAGGTAGACGTGCTCACGTTCTTTTGTTTTTAATGGAGATAGCTCTGGGGAGATGACTTTGACGTAGTATTCTACTGTTCGTTAATCTGTGGTAGTAGAGTCGTGCAAAGAGAAAACCGTCATGGCGTTACGGTGAACCTTATTCAGATTTGTATATGGCATCCCAATCCAGCTAGTATCTGTCCGTCACGCAACTGTATAATTGTGAACTTCGTCCTGATAAAATACCAGTCAATTAACAGACATTTTATTCATGTTTTTATTTACTAGGATCAAAACAGTAAGCGCGGAAATACACGGGCTGGTCGAGCAGTTAGCCAGTGATCTACATACACGGGCCGCTCCTGCAGTCATAGTCAACAGCTTAAAGCTGCCATTGATAACTGCTCGAGCAGTTGGTATTCTTCTCAACAAGTCACAATATCAATTCAGGGGCGGGAAGCGCGCGACGTGGAATGAAGAGCGCGGGCAGAGGTAACTGCGCGAGAGCACTCGACAGCTCGAGCAGTCAGTGTATGCCTGGCGATTGCTTGACGGCCAGCCGCCCGAAGCATTTGCAATGCTCGAGCGGTTTCGTGTATGTGTGTACGTAAAAGACTGTAGTTCACTTTGCAGTCGCAGCTTGAAGCAGTCCGTAATGACTGCTTCAAGCTGCTCGTGTATCTTAGGACATGATGTTTATTATATAATACTTATGATCTTAGATTCTTAGGACGCTTCTCTTGTTGCACAGATTCTATTTGAGAATCACTTTTTAACTTACTGGGCCAAGCACAAAAATTTGTATCCAGTACACAATGTGAGCTGTTGTACTAGATAAATGATAGTTTGTACTGAATAGTATACGTCAACGATACGGTTACGTTACACTTACGCAAATCTTCGTGCTAAGCCCACTGAGGTGTATTTTTGGTTAATTGTTTTACTTATATTACTTGTTTTTTTTATTTTACTTATATACTTACACCCGGGTTTGTTGCAGCCCCCAAAGCCTGGACTGAGAAAGATATTTGTTCTCGGATTGTTACCCATGACGTGGGGAAAATCCTGAGGTGAGCGAGTGAAGCTCCCTACACAACAAAGTACCTGCCTGAGAAGACACTATAATTTAAAGTAAACAAAGATATCTGAAGTGTTCAATACAGTTTCCTTTTATTATTACGGGTGGGTATGTGTAAAAAAAAAACAATCGTAACAGGATGATTCTTGTTTTATTCGTTTCGTAAGTTTAAACCTGTCAGGGAAGAATATTTTTGAATGGTGAATGCTTGTGATATGTATAAATTTTGTGCCAATCTCCGTACGCACAGACACAGAAAATTATATTAGAAGTAGTAGTAGAAGTAGAGTGTGTAAACGTATATATAATGAACATATCATCAAAACAGTAGTGAGTTTTTTTACCCCCTCAATCTATAAGTTTTACTACTGTTTGTTTAAAATGTGCTACATAAGAATTTTATTTATAGTGCTACCAAGCTAATACCAAGGCAGAATAAGATATGGTCACAATGTCTATCTACCCACATATCAAGTAAATATAGATGAAAAATAAAACTACACAGCTTAATATTTTGGTATGACAAAAGGGCCTCTCAAGTTACTTAAAAGATTCAAGATAATATTCTTTTTATAAATTATTTAATAGTAGGCAAATAGTAGAAGTAGTAGGGTGTAAACATATTGCGATCATATACTCATAAGAATAGTGAGTTTTTAACCCCTTCTCTCCCAAAGTTTTACCTACTACTGTTTGTTAAAAATGTGCTTCATAAGGTTTTTATTCAGTGCCTTACTTACCTAATGCCATTAGTAAGGCAGAATAAGAAGTGTCTATCTACGTACATATCAAGCAAATAAAGCGGCAAAATACAACTACACCGCTTAAAATTTTGGTATGACAAAAAGGCCTCTTACCCAGAAGATTCAAAAGGAGCCAAACAGGACCCAAGAAAATATACTAATGTATTAGAACTGGGAGCATGTTTCTGTTTCTACACTTAAGTACAGGCTATGTATTTTGTGTTTTACACTGTGCCTCTATTATTACTACTACTAAGTTTTGAGTTTTGTGAGTTGCATGTATTTTACTTATTCAGTATACTTCCTAATGCATTATAGGGGAGGGAGCGTGGTGCACACTGCAACTCCGCTATAAGTATTTTTTTAGCGGTAGTAACCCTAAATATTTCCTTTACTATATTGTTGGGAATCTCTGAAACGTCTAAGGACGTGGATGAACCCATAAACCTAGAAAATATACAAGATCTTAAAAAATTACATAGGTTTATCAAATTAGAAATAAACCCGAAACCCCGTGTGAATACGAGTTGCAAACGTAAGTCTCACAGCGGTGATGTAGCTAATCGTCCAGTTTTCTTCACCGCTGTAACGAGCGCCTAGGGGCCAGATCACTTTAAGCGTCCGAAGTTAATTCGATTTGGTCGGGTTAACTCAAACACCTTTGTGTAAAAGCAACTTTGTGTGTAAGTTGCATACTGACTCTTTTAAAATTTTGATTGAGTTTACGAGTATGTATAGATTCTTATGTTGCCATATTTTATGCAACGTTTTTCAATGCATTTAAGATCAAATCCACACAAGAAAATTAAAGTACTGGTGATAGACATGCTCCGAAAATTGTATGCTTATTAGCATGCGTGCCTGTTCTTTGGCTGTGATCGCGCCAAAGGCGCGACGTCACCTCAAGGAATGCTCCCCGCCCGCGCGTCCCGCCGCCGCTCTCCTGCAGCTGTCAAACTACAAGCAGGCGGCTGAAGGGCAGCGGAAACAGTCGCCATTTTAACGTCGCCGGGAGCGACCGCTTATCAGCCCCGCGTTTACGCGTCAGCCCAAAAGTGACCTTTAGGGTGTGTCGGCACGGCCACACACCACCTCCTAAATCAGCCCCGCGTTTACTCGTCACCCCTGTGTACGTGAGTGCGCGATAAGACTATACACAAACAATAAACCTAAATAAACATTATACCTACAAGTGAACAGTTCTTCAGCACGACGTCCACAGCAGGACGCCTAATCCGAGGACTCTTAAGGTCATCAGTCCGCACTACCAAGTCACCCCGACGTCCGTAAGTACCTACATAATTATTCCCTAACTATCGTATGGTTGCAGACAATCTGCTTAACCATATTTCCTACGAGCACGGATATTTAATTCCCATCTATGGTCCATCGAACCGAGATAATTAAAAGAACCAGTGCTATCCTAATACAGTCCACTCCATCAAATCAGCCCTATCAGCCCTATTTAATTTCCAAAATTTGAATATCACCTACTCAAACTTCATTTACTTGATTTAATTTAAATCCCTTTCGTCATACAAATCACCTACTTAACTCAGGTATTTGCGCATCAAGCCAAAGAACGCCAAGTTATTAGAAGCTTCTAGAAAAGTGAACCGGCCGGGCGATTTGCTAGACGAAATTGACCCGTCCAGGCACCTTTTACAAATGACTTGACAACTACGCTATATGTAACTATATATGTACCTATTCACTTACTTATACTGCAGAGTTGTTTGTTTTGACATTCCTAACTCATTAACGTTATAGGCGTTTATTCATTTACGATTGTTCACTATTGTTTGCAAGAAAGTCGGTAATTAAGAAGATTCTTAGGATAGGTACTAGTACCTACCTACGCCAGGTACTTTGTTGATTTTAATTATAAAATTATACTAAGTACTGTTAAAAGATTTACTTGTGTTCGTGATTAACATGAACTAATTAATGTAAATTGATTGTTTACATTCAATTAGGGTACTGCACGAGAGTCTTAAAGGTTCTGTACCTAACGAATTTACAGATTATAATTAATTAAGTAATTAAACCCTCAGCTCACATAAGGTTTGGTACACGCGTTATTAATTTAGGCGTTATTTTAACCGACTTCCGAAAAGGGAGGTGCGGAATTCCACCTACGATTAAATATTTAATATTTTTTATTTTTTATTTCCTTGTGGCTGACTTCGCCTTCGACGTTAACGATGCCTTCAAAATCACAGGTAGCCAGATTTAGGGAGGAACAGATTGCTATTGTTAAGCTTAATTTGGAAGCGTTATCATTGAAGTCTAGCAAACAAAGGCGCTATAGCCCAGAATTCGATGCCAGAGCATCTGGCGTAAGAGTGACTCGTGATAAATTCGACGCAGCGTATTACATAATATTAGACACCGACGATTTATCAGACGCTCAGGAAAAATTCTACATCGAGCAGTATGAAAGGACAATAGACGCCTATTACGAGATTCTCGTTGTAGAATTAGAACAAAAAACATGGTCATCAGCTCCCACTGACGACGTAAAATCAGCGCAAAATAAGGCGGACGTCACAGCGCCACATACGGTAAACTCGGTCATCCCCCTAACTGAGTTACCAAGGTTTACCTCACAACACGCGCGCCCTTCGCCGTCAGCTCAGCAGGTATCGAACCCGCAGCCACAGTGCTATGCGCAGGTTTCGAACCTGCACCCTCTCAGCTCCGCGCCTATACCCGCGCGCTTCTCACCATCAGCTCAGCAGGTATCGAACCTGCAGCCTCCGTGCTATACACAGGTTTCGAACCTGCAACCTATCAGCTCCGCGCCTATACCCGCGCGCTTCTCACCATCAGCTCAGCAGGTATCGAACCTGCAGCCACCGCACTATGCGCAGGTTTCGAACCTGCAACCTCTCAGCTCAGCGACTATACCCGCGCGCTTCTCGCCCCCACTTCAGCAGGTTTCGAACCCGCAACCTACGCGCTATGCGCAGGGTTCGAACTCACGACCTTTCAGCTCCGCACCAAGACCCAAACAGGGATCGAACGCGCAACCTCGCTATGGTGACAACCATTGCTACCCATGGTGTAATGTAAAGGGTCACAAGCCTCGGGTATGTACCCGATACTACGCACCACCAGTGCACTTATTGCCGGTACAACAGTGCGAGGTACCACGGCGCCGTCCCTCACCTGATACGGGCCAGATGGTGTACTCCCGTCGTACTCCACCGCGCACTAACTCGCGTTCTTCACCGCCGCCTAGGCAATGACTAGGACGGCACATTCAGCACATACCGACTCAGCACACAAATACTCAGCCCATATCTACTCAGCCCACAAAGAATCAGCACATATCCACTCAGCCCACAAAGAATCAGCACATATCAGCTCAGCTCATAGCTAATTAGCACAAATCTCAGCACGCAGATAATCAGCACACATCTTATCTGTCCACAATTACTCAGTACAGCACCACACGACGACAAACTGTCGTCGCAAACACCTTAAGTCAGCCAGGCGCGGACATTCTGCACTCACCCTTACGCCAGCATTTCTGGACGTTATCAGCTCGTCGCGTAATGCGACATCGAATATACAAATGTATACATTGTTTACGTCTCCGCGCTAAACCCAAGGCCCCGTACATGGCCAACTTACCCGTTGACCGCGTGATTGTTCAGCCCGTACTCAGCAAAGTCACAACGTTATTTAGATATTATTGCGGTACAATTTATGTAGGCGCTAGAAATGAACTTAGGGAAATACAAGACTTTCTTGCAACCAATAATGACAATATCGCACCTACACTTTCAGCTCTTTTAGCGCGCATTGCAGCCATGCTCAATGCACGCCCTCTTAGCCCACTCTCTTTTGACCCCGCGGAATTTGAATTACTCACCGCGGGTCATGTCCTTTTAAAACGTCAGCTCAATGCCCTACCTGAGTATTCGGTAGGAGGACGAGCCATTTCTGCACACAAAAAGGTTCAAGCTCGTCCTACCCTTATCCCAACACCTTTGGCGATCCTGGTCCAAACCCTACCTGCACACCATCCAAACCCGCTCCAAACGGACTCCCCGATCCAGCCCACCTCAAGTCGGGGAACTGGTACTGATAGTGGACGACCAGGTGCCGCCTCTACACTGGCGCATGAGCCACAAGACGAACCCATGAAGGGATGGCGTCACCCGAGTGGTGGAACTCAAGATCGCCCATCTGACTGTCGATTGACCACCACACCACACCTTCGCCGCGTGGGGAATATGATCGCGCCAAAGGCGCGACGTCACCTCAAGGAATGCTCCCCGCCCGCGCGTTCCGCCGCCGCTGTCCTGCAGCTGTCAAACTACAAGCAGGCGGCTGAAGCGCAGCGGAAACAGTCGCCATTTTAACGTCGCCGGGAGCGACCGCTTATCAGCCCCGCGTTTACGCGTCAGCCCAAAAGTGACCTTTAGGGTGTGTCGGCACGGCCACACACCACCTCCTAAATCAGCCCCGCGTTTACTCGTCACCCCTGTGTACGTGAGTGCGCGATAAGACTTTACACAAACAATAAACCCAAATAAACATTATACCTACAAGTGAACAGTTCTTCAGCACGACTTCCACAGCAGGACGCCTAACCCGAGGACTGTTAAGGTCATCAGCCCGCACTACCAAGTCACCCCGACGTCCGTAAGTACCTTCATAATTATTCCCTAACTATTGTATGGTTGCAGACAATCTGCTTAACCAGGCTGTATACATTTGCTTAAAAAAGCATACTCATTTTAAACATGATATGAAAAAAACTGCAATGTTTTCTCGTCTCCCCAGAGACACATTTTGGCACGAAGTAGTGCGTGGACACACATCTACTGCTAGATCGGTAATAGCAAGTAGCATGCTAATAAGCCAACCTGTCCAGACGCGCACAAAGCACCCTCCATTCCACTCGCACAGTAGCCGTGCGATTCTCTAAGAGCCAAACATCATTACATCTTTGACAACATCCGTGAAACAAATGGCGAGATGACAAGAAAAACATCGGTAAGCTTGTCAACGAATCATTAGAGAATCGCACGGTATGTAACTAGCAGGTCCGAAAATCGAACAACGTTCGATTTTTGAGCCTGCTCGTAATAAGCACTAGCAACACTTTGACACACAAACCAGTGCTAGTAATGAGAATGTAAAAATACCTTTATTATTTATCCCCGTAACTTCTCAAAAGGTTTCTTAATAAAAGGAAATATTTTGTTATGGTACAAACGGCTTAATTATAAACCCTGTTTATCTTTTTATATGTTGATTCGTGCAGTTTATAAATTGGGTGCCTGTCAGGTATACTTATTAATAATTATTATTATTTTGCAGTGTAAGTTTGATTCGTTGACAGACGCCCAATTTATAAACTGTACGAATCAGAAAAAGATAAACGGGGTTTATAATAATAAAATAATCAGTATCAAGGTCATAGCGACAGTCACAGATATTATTTGACCGAGCGAACGAAGCGTCCCTGCTTTAACTGGCCAAATTTCATTTTTATCTGTCCGTATGTTTGTTAGGTTGTACGTTGGTCCTCCTGTACAGGTCGCTTGTTTAATCAATTTAAAACTTCGTATGTACTATGTATGTTTTACTACTTAAAATAATTATTTTTGGCGTTCGCGATTTTGAAGAGGGGCTACTTTTCTTAAAAAGCGAGGAAAGTTTGCTGCGGCGCTATTTACGGACCGATCTTGATAAAATTTGGTACACGCATTAGGTACTGGCTTTAAAGAGGAGTTTCGAATATGAGCATAATTGATCAAGTGGTTGCCAAGATAATAGGTTATGAATACTCCGAAAAATTGCCGCTGATAAGAATGTTCTCGAGAGGTCTACAGTTCGCAGAACTACTAGTTGTGCATATACATATGTGGCCACAGTAAACTTAAGTTAATATGGTGGGCAAGTCACGTCTTACTAAAGCTGAGAATGCATTATTAAAACTTACCATAGCGCGATTTAGGGGAACCTAAAATCAAGTTTGCTTGATTTCGTACACTTTGTCTGCATTCGTGCATTTTCACGCACACACCTTAGCTTATCCACCATTAATTATACTTTACATCTCTCATATTCGGTAAGTAGGTCTTTATTACCCCCAAATGGGGTTTGTAGGTGACCAAATAGCGATCTAGGGTAATAATATAGCTAGAAAAGCCCTAGTAAGTAATTAAAAAACACAAATGGGGCTTGTAGGTGACCAATTAGCGCTCTAGGGTAATAATGTAGCTAAAAAAGCCCTAGGGCGTAAGTAATAAAAAAAAACACTTCACTATTTCAAAAAGTTCGCGTACATCTAACCATCATACTGGCAATAGACATCATGCATTCAGCCCAATGACAAAAGAGGTCGCTTCGCTATTCAGCCTTGTCTTCGTATGAGTATAATAGTCTACAATTTTATTTTTGTAATGCCGGTTTTTTTTCTACTTACCTCTCAATCGTGATGTAAAGCAGAGTAGTTAGCTCGGGTGTAAGCATCAATTGCACCCTCGAACTATAGGCGCCCTATAAATATCTCAGGCTGCAATTGGTGCCTTACAGCCCTTAGCTACTAATCTACTATTAAAATCCGAGGTAAATACCAAAATTGGTTATTATGCTGAATTAAACAATTGCCGAACTTAGAGTCACGTGCACGAAATCTCATTAATTTAATACGGTTAACGCTAAAGCAAATTAAACCATCGTCTGTTTTGTTTTTGTTTGAAAACAGAAGAACGATGATTTAAATACCTTTATTTAGTCAATCTCGTGCAAGATGGATCTTTGTCTCAATCAAAATTGATTGGCGGGATAGATTTTTTCTTGTCAAAGAACATAAAACACGTAAAAGGTAAAAAAGCTTTAGTTTCTAATATAAGAACCGAGGTTATACTACACTCACGAGATTGCCGCAAAATTTAAGATGCGTTGATGTTTTATAACAGTGCCATCTTCTGGTATACCTATAATAATTAATGATACATTTACGACAGGGCAAGAAACTAACTTACCTTATACAGCGTGTAACAAAAAGGTGAAGTTTTACTGAAATGTGTGCATATACACTAAGTCATGATTCAGAGTATCAAAATTTAAACAGCTTTAAATTTTTTTCATTTAAAGAAAAATAAACGAACATATTTTTTTTTTGTACAGCCCTATTAGACTTTCCTATAATCTTAAAGTTCGTTGAAGTCAATGCGCTCTACAATCCACACGCAACCTATTCTACGCCTCCGTCCCTTACCCTGCATTCGCCCTCTCCCCGCACCGCATCCCGGCTTAGACCTCTTGTTTACCTATTCTTCTTTCTGGAGGTAATTGCCGTCTTTGGCCTACTTTTTCAGGGATAAACCTGTTTTAGTATTACTACACCTTTTAGTTACACGCTGTATAAATCCACATAAGCGAAATTATTGTACACATATCTTTGAGGAAATACTATAAGGTGGCCATCGGTTCAAAACCATTCCTATCAGCTGACACATAAAGTACGGGTCTAAACAGGCTACCCAGCCACTTTCTCATAAAGCCAAGATATAACAAAATGATAGCGACTCACTTGTTTAAAAAAACTAAACTTAACTATGAACTAAAAATGTATTATGGTGGTCCTTATTCTGTTAACAATAAAATCCAAAATCATTTAACACTTAGAATTACATTTCTAAAAACAGGAATATTCTATTCAATTTTGGGTTATTTTAGGTTAGTTTAGCGAGCACCAAGTTACATGACGACTAAACTGTCTAAATTAAAATGTGCCAACTATTGAGGAGAAATGTCTAATTTTAGTGCTGTCATTCGAAAGTGTTATACTAATTTGGATTTTAGCCTAAACAAAATAAGTACTGCCATAATTAAGTTTTTTTTAGTTAAGAGAATGCTTATAGAATCGACACCATTATCTTTAGCTTTTTAATGTGACAGAACCACCTTAATCCTACTTCCTGCTAATACTATAAATGCGAAAGTTTGTGAGTATGGATGTATGGATGTGGGGATGTTTGTTACTCTTTCACGCTCAAACGGCGGGGGAAATTTTGATGAAATTTGGAACGGAGATAGATGAGGCGCTAGATTAACACATAGGATACTTTTCATCATCATAATTATCATCATTTATCACCAAGCGGGTGAATAAGCGTAATATTCTTGGGCACAGCATAGGCAAAATAACGAGATCTCGTTAAGATCGTAATGATGACAGTTCTGTCAAAGTTTGTGTCAGTTTCTAATAGCTTAGTCAAATGCACTATCATTTTAAAAAACTCGATACACTAGACGTTCTCGGCGACCGTCAAGGGTGATGAAATCTTATGACAGTTTTTTTCCATGGTAATTAATTTTATATTTATATGTATTTGTGTGTATTTTATTATTAGTGTTTACTGATTGATTTACTAAGTACTCATATAACTATGTAAATATTTTATGACATTTTGGTAAGATCTAATCATTCGGTATATGGCTTTGGAGAAGATAATAAGCTACTCGAAGTACTAACCCTGCGTAGACGACATCGCGGGCACCAGCTAGTTCTATACTAAAAAAAATGTTTACCAAAAATGGACGAGGAGTTTACTTCAAAACTAAAAAGTGTAAAATAACTTGTTGAAGGCCGTACCATGATTGTTCATAAACCTCATATCACATTATTGTGCGCATGGGACCGACTTCTACAAGTTATTATACACTTTTTAAGTTTGAAGTCGGTTCCATTTTATGTGTAAAACATGTTTTTTCACCCTTTATATTTTTTTATTTTTATATTAATTATATTTATATTAATATATTTATATTAACTCTTGCTACTTACGGAATCGATTGTCATTCACCGTCAATTACGATATCATCAAAATAGGCGAAACCCTTTTCAGTTATTGGATTGTAACTCAAAAACCGCTTTACCTAATTTGGGTAATTTCTGATTTGGTATGGGACCACAATGGAAGTATACTCTACCAAACAAAAAAATATCACAATGGGACTACTCTATAAAAAGTTATGCGTATTCATAAATAAAAATATACGCGTCGACCACGTTGAAAACCTCCTTTTTTTGGAAGTCGGTTGAAAAGATAAGTCAACTAATAATCGAAAACATTTGTCACCAATATAAAAAGCCAATTCCAATCAAATTCTACGTCACATCTTAGAAAATTGCGACCTAACTATTTGAGAATTCGAGGCCTCCAAAACTCAATAAAACCCAGTCAAAAACGTCCTCACTCCTGCCAAGTGAAATCCAATAAACGACTGCTGCTACCTGCAATGTCTTCAGCGTGGAATGCGCGGAATGCCGTTCATTACTGCCTCTGCACATCCAACTTGTTACCTATCTATCCCAATGGTTCTTAAAGTTTCGATCTACAGTACTCTTTAGTTGCATAGATTTTCAAAACAAAATCCTAACAATGCATTTATGAGAAAAAAATTCACTTCCTCAGACGCAATTCGAACCTGCGTCTTCCGACAATCCATGTCAGACGCCATGACCTTCGAGGATTGAGATCCGAGCATCGAATTTAAACTCTTGATTTTAACTATTATTTATTTCATACAAAAATAACATCCCTGATATCATAATTTTGAAATAACGGGAAACCGTTGTCAAATATAGCTGTTGGTCTCAATGTTGTCTCTAACTTACATGTCAGGGCAGTGGTCTAAGTGGAACTGGAGTAAAAGTTTGAGAAACGCTGTCTTACCCAATTTATATGGTTAGCTATACAGTTTATATACGGATTCGGACTGTTACCCGTTTCTATGGCAGAAGTGGCAAGAATGCAGAAGGGCGATTTATATGAAATTTCTTTACGTACGTTACGCTAGTGCCGATCGGATCAGGGTATCTGATGAATTGATTCAGTGCAAATGTTTGCGGTGTTTTTTATATCTCGGACGATGTCAAATGTGAAAAAAGGTCATCCATAGAGCTCAGATGGCTAAGTCAGCAGTAAAGCGGTTAGAAAAGATTTGGAAGAATAGAGGAATCGACCGAAATACCAAGGTAAACCTTATGCGCACCCTAATCTTTTCTATTTTTCTGTACGCCGCAGAGACCTGGACGCTTAAAGCCCGTACACGATCTAGGGTAGATTCATTCGAAATGTGGTGCTGGCGTAAAATGTTAGGAATTTCATGGAATTTCACGGCGCGCCGCACCAATACCTACGTCTATCCTAAAAGAATTAAAAATTGAAACTCGACTGTCTAGTATACGAGTATGCCTGCAGCGACTTTTACAATACTTCGGACACGTGGCCAGAAGAGACGCAAAAAATTTAGCAAAGCTCATTGTTGTGGGTCACGTGGAAGGAAAACGCAGTCGTGGAAGATCTCCCACCAGGTGGACTGACGTTGTCAAAGAGATAACAAAACCAAATGTATCATCTGCTATGAGACAAGCCGAATACCGCAATTCTTGGAGAAAAAAACTTGAGAGGTGTCAAGGGACACCCGGATGGAACGAAGTTCCTCATCAGAAAAAATAATGCTAAAAATACAAAACCATGGTAAATATTCCAATAATAGGTTCCGATAATCGCGCGTGTAAGGTTACTTCAATAAAACTCCTTTCTGCGTATGGAAAGTGTTCAAAAATATATATTTCTCAAAATTACATATTACATCCAGTGAATGAAATGCCTCCGCGAGCTAACTTTACCTGAGTCGCCATCTAGTATAAATTTACGGAACTAAATGGCGCACTTGCTACGATTACAACATCTGGCTTGCTTTCTATAAGAGAGAGAGAGACAGACAGAGAAAAATGCGACGCCGCACTTGCTGTCTATA
The DNA here is from genome assembly GCA_917880725.1 of Selenia dentaria. Lineage (NCBI taxonomy): Eukaryota > Metazoa > Arthropoda > Insecta > Lepidoptera > Geometridae > Selenia > Selenia dentaria. Next base: position 32,361,863 of record OU862881.1, on the reverse strand, counting down.
AGAGAGAGAGAGACAGACAGAGAAACATAGCATACTATAGCAAAAAGTGTCGTGACAACTTTTCGTAAGAATTTTTTCCGTCTAGCCCCCTTTCACAACGCGCGATAAGGAACTTCGTTCCAAATAGTCTAGAAGGCCATTCATGGTGGTTAAGACCCTCATTCATGAGAAATCGATCAAGAAGAACAAGAAATGTTTACAAAATATATAAGTTCCATTCTTATGATAGACTATCTATGCCCCGCGGTTTCACCTGCGTGGTGATAGGTGCTGATGGTGATAAAAAGTCATATTTGCTGTTTCAGCGCCTCATCTGTCTACATGCAAAATTTCATCCAAATCCGTGCAGCGGTGGAGCAGTACCTATTTCCCTTGGTCACACCATAACATATGATCGAAATCATGATTTTGATCAAATTTGGCAAGGATATAGATTATAACGTGGGGTGGGGTAGGACATAAGATACTTTCATCATCATAATCCATCCTTACGCGAGCGAAACCGCGGGGCGCAGCTAGTGTTTTATATTTATCAAACGAAACTTCAAAACAATTTCACCGAAGAAATTCAAATCTTATGTGATTGTTTTAGTTTTGGTAACACGTATTGATATTATTACAATTTTGTCATTGCATTTACTTTGTTATTTTGTGAGAATCCCTGTAATACAATGAAATTGCGATGTTTTCTAATTTCAAACATCGCAATTTCAACCGGGAAGATGGATTTAGGTTAGCGGCGTCGTGGAATCCCGTAGTGAGCAAGTGTACAAACCGCGGTGTAGGTACTAGGACATTTACCGATACAGTCAGTGTTGTGTGTCGTAGTGACAACCCTGCGATTTTTCAAGATCAAGTGAGGGTAGGAGAACAAAACACCCGCTCTTCTCGCCGGACTCACCCGCAGTTTTCAGTCAGCTCGTGACCACGGCCATTGTAACATGGTCGAAACGTCGAGCGAAAGGTACATATTTTTACCTATATTAAATAATACGTGATAAGTCCCGATAAACATTTAAAACATGTGTTCAAATCGCGAAAGTTTATAAATTACTTTGCCAGTAGTGTCCACGCTTATTGTTCAAAAGCATAAATATGCTTTTGAACAATAAGCGTGGACACTACTGACACTTACACTTAGCAAATATCACAAATTATGACCTTAAATTTAATAAAACAATTCCAAAATGTGGACATCGCCCGATCGGGCAGATATATTTTGCCCCGTTTGTATTTTAGATACATATAAACAGGACAAATTATAAAAAACTCCGTATTAATTTAAGCTCAGAGCTGGCATGAAGATTTTTAAGGCAAATGGCGTTTCAAACCAAGCAGTTTTATGCGGTCCGTACCTATAACTAAAAAAAGTTTCATCAAAGAATTCGAAATATTTATTTCTGACGAAAATATAGAGAGTATTTTAATTATTAATAAAAATGTTAAAATAAGTAACATTACATTTTAATATGCTCATTTAAAATGGTAATATTTAGTAGAACTTTTAGATTGTACAGGAAGACCAACGAACAACCTAACAAACATACAGACAGACAGATGAAAGTCAATTTGGCCAGTTAAAGCAGAGACGCTTCTCACGCTTTGCTCGTTCTCTAACCGGCAAAACTAGCTCAGTGCCTGCCTCACTTGCCTCTGATTGTTATATGCTCAAGACGACGTATTCAATCCCTAACATGAGTGTTTTGTCCGTTAATAATAATAGTTTTATATGTGTCCAACTCACAACATTTTACAGGTGTGATTAGTTTTTGAGTAAATAAACTGCAAGCTTTACCTAGGTAACTTACAAATTAAGAAGACGTTTTAATTTACATCGAACTGTGAGCCTGGACTGAACTTTTCTAATTACGTACACTTGCGTCGCCCCCGCTCTGAGGTTTAATTATCGACTTGCAGTTATACAATTGTCCATTCTATACGCAGTATTTGTATTCACGATATTACAAACTCTGTATAAAAATGGAGATTGTGTTTATATTGGATAAACATGATAGCATTGCATAGGAATTGTTTAATAGTAAAACGATAATATCGAGTAATCTGCATAATGCAGACAATAGAACGTAGATTTTTATTCACTATGGACAAAGAACTTAGAAAAAACATTGTAGCTAAAAATATATAGAAACATAATTCAGTAAACAGTTATAAATACAAAATCAAAAGTACTAAACCTACTTAAAAGTATTATATTACAATATAAAATTAACTAGGTAGCTCTCGCGCATCTATAATGCAAAATATCTATAAAATGAAAGTTAGGATGGAGGTTTGTTACATAATTACGGCAGAACGGTTGAATGGATTTGGATGAAATTTGGTATGTAGATAGATGAAGCGCGGAATACTACGGGTACTTTTCATCATTATCATCATCTTCATCCATTACCACACTGATATGAACACGGGGCGCAGTTAGCTAGTTAGCTTATATAAATATTATGAAGTAATTTTGCAAAGTATTTTGGCATGATCCTTCAGAGCCCAATAGCCGATGTTCGGGTTGCTGGCCAGACAGAAGCCTTGGCTGCCTGGTGTGCATCATGCCCATATGGGGTTGCAGAAGTTGTGGGATCTTCCACTCACCAAACTCACGTATACAGCCTTACTGGATCAAGCTGTGGATGACATGGATCGTGCGCGTCTCTTGGCCGTGTCAGTAGCGGAGTCGGGTCACTGGCTGCGCGTACTCCCCTCTGACAATTTGGGTACTGTCCTCGACCCCAGTTGTCTTCGCATTGTGGTGGGTCTGCGTCTAAGTACGAAGTTGTGTGAGCCTCATCGCTGCCAATGTGGATGAGCCGTGGACCAATTTGGACGCCACGGGCTATCGTGTGTGAAGAGTGCCGGCCGACTATATCGTCATTGGGCTATTAATGATTTAGTCAGGCGGGCACTCTCTACTGCTTTCGTGCCCTCGACACTGGAACCGACCGGTATGACTAGAGACGATGGCAAGAGACCAGACGGAGCCAGTCTGGTACCTTGGTGTCTTGGCCGAGCCTTGGTTTGGGATGCCACCTGCGTGGACACCCTGGCTCCTTCTCATGTCGCCAGTTCTGCTCGCAGTGTCGGGGCTGCGGCCGAACAGGCCCAACTGAACAAACACAGGAATATGTACTCACAGCTCAGCGCACATTATGAGTTTGTGGCGCTAGCTGTAGAGACACTGGGCCCGTGGTCGTCCAACACAAAAAAATTCTGCAAGGATATTTCGACTAGGCTGGTCCTCGCCTCGGGGGATCCTAGAGCTGGCACATACTTTTCTTAAAAGTTAAGTATTGCTATACAGCGGGGCAACTCTGCCAGTGTTCTGGGAACCCTGCCGCACGGTGGTGATCTCGACGGCGTTTTTGTTTTGTAGTAGGTACATGTTTGTATATTTTATACATTGTTAAAACATGTATTTGTTGGTTGTATATATTAATAATTAATAAAATCATTAATTCGTACTTTAAAAAAAATCTTTGTATACTTTATATGGGTAAATCTGTGAGATGAATATTATTATTAAATCGTTTAATATGAAGGTAGATATTAAAAACATCAAAACTTTGTCTGTATTTTATACCTAACTTTATCGATTAATATCAGTTCAGTTTTTGTTTATGGCTTCTGCTAGTTGTCACGATTCTCCTAAAGTTATAATTATTATATCATGATTATCATTAAGGATGATACAAAATATCGAAGATGTAGAAGAAATAGCCATCACAATGAAAACGAAACTATAAACTGTCGTTAGTTGTAAACATACTCATATGGAAACTTTATTACTTCCGCACGTTACTTTTGTCTCCTCACCGTTGTACCAATATTGTTATATTTAGGTATGTCCAAAGTAAAGTAAAACATTTTTACTGTTCAAACAGAGTCACATACGAGCAATTACCCATAACGACGGAAAATGAAGTCGTCAGTAAGTCAGTCGTAATATAGAGTGAATACAGTGACTAGACTTAGGTATGCAATTTAAACAAGAGCGTTTCCTAAAATATTATGTAGATATCAAGATCGCAATATATCTATAAAATGAGCCCCTATTTTTCCTGGTCAGGCTATAACTTGAGAACGGCTTTACTGATTTCATTCATCTTTTTGTAATGTTTTCTTATACTTCGTAGAAGGTTCTTACATTAAAGAAATTATGATAAGACGGGAGGTTATGAAAAGGCCGAAGGCCGAGCCTACTACCCAAACGAAGTCACGAGAAGTCGCTAGTCTGAATATATAAAAGTTAACCCCTATTTTTCCTGGTTACGCTATAACTTGGGAATGGAACACTCTCGCTAATTCTTTATTTGTAGTGTTAATCATTATCAGGAGAAGGATCTTATGAAAAAAAAAAACAAGAAAAAATGGACGGTTATCGCGAGGCTGAAGGTCGAGCCTACTACGCGAACGAAGTTGCGGGCAGACGCTAGTATATAATAAAATGTAATGTGGTTGTGAAACATTGTATTAATTATATTAACAGTACTTACTTGTAAGTATAAGTCATACCGTTTCAACTCGTCTACTCCAGTGGTCATCGGTTTAATCTCTGAAGTGAGTGAGGTAGAGACCAAGTTTAGGCAAACGGAGTGTAGAACGCTCTGCGGCCAGGTGGAGAGACGGACCTGCGAAAGGCTGCTGGCAGTAACTAGTTGCACAGAGCTGAAGACTGTGCTCTGTGGTATACTTTTAGGTTACTTTAGGTTTGTGTCCAGCAGTGGACGAATGTGGGCTGATGATGATGATGGACACAAACACATCAGAAACATCCAATACCTTAGAACAAACATTTCCTCTCATCACATCAATATTTTCTCCAGGTGGATATTGAACTTGAAACCCATCTCTTTTAAGGTAGGGTTACCACTACGCGAACTGGGCCTTCATTGCGATCCTTTCACATCTTGACAGAGGGAACTCCGTTCCCACACGGAGTGAAATACAATAATAAATGAAATACCCATTCTTTATTACCAGATCTTTACCATCGGTAAAGAGAACATAATAAATAGCAAAACAGTAGAACAGTAAGTTGCTAATTATTAAGTAATAGTTAAACAGTAAGAAGAGAAGTCAATTTTCATATATAGCAAAGTAGACAACTGTCTCCATTTTACTTTGTGTCAGAAGAAAACGAAAATTGCTCAACGACACAAATAATGTGGCACAAACAACGCGGCAATAAAGATTTATTGCCGAGATTTTTTACTGGCTTTGATGTAAACGCGCAAGTTAAGGAATTGTAGCGTTTGTTAGTGGGTAATGATGGTGGTCATTTGGACGAAAATCTGATACACATATTTATTTTATTATATTAATAGGTAATGGTAAGGTTGTAAACAATACTACATTTGTGATAACTATTAAACTATCAACTTTCACTATATTAAAAAAACTAACAAAAAATAGAACTGACTTCTACACTAAAAAGTGTGAAATAACTTGTTGAAGTCGGTACCATGATATTTCGAAAGTACCTATTATCACAATATTGCGTGGATGGTACCGACTTCGACAAGTTATTTCACACTTTTCAGTGTAGAAGGCGGTTCTATTTTTTGATAACATATTTTTTTTCGCCCTTTTTAGTGACCTTGCTACTTACGGGACAATGATGATATCATCAAGATAGGTGAAACACTTTTTAGTTGTTGAAGTATAAAGTCAAAGTCAAAATCATTTATTCAATTTAGGCATCAATGACGCACTTATGAACGTCATTTTTTTTATAATGTACTTTAAAGACTACCGCCGCGTTCCAAAATATATAGCCTACCGAGAAGAAGCGGCAAGAAACTTGGAGCCATTCTTTTTATATAGGTAGATGTAAAGTATAACTCAAAAACGGCTTGACCGAATTTAATGTAATTTATATAGGACTACCACGGAAGTATACTCTGTCAAACGAATAAGAATTATGAAAATCGGTTCATAAATGACGAAGTTATCTGCGAACACACAAAAATAACATATACTCGTATACGGTCAAATTGAGAAACCTCATCCTTTTTTTGAAGTCGGTTAATAATGTGCAACACTGAGCTGTTACTACAGCTGCTACAGTATACAAGCTCGTGGTGTTCAGTCGGAGTTCATCCGTGATCCTGGCGCTTGCAACAGTGCCGAAATATCGGAAACTCACAGAAAATATACATGGTAACTATCCCGTTGATAATTTGAATACTTCTAATGTTTGTGATCATGGTAGTTTAAAAAAAACATATTTCTTTTTTTTATATATCATATATTATTAATATTTTATAGTTCAGATTAAAGTATGACTCGGAAGCCCGTAAAGAACACTAAAAATAGTTTAATAACACAATCAGTAGTATGAATAAAGCACTCCACTAAATAGAAAAAAAGAAAATTGGGCCAGTTACTCATACTTATAAAATGCAATAACTTTTATAATATTAACTAACTGTTATTATACTAATATATACTCGTATTAACTATCCCGTTGATAATTTGAATGTTTATAAGGAAATATTTATATTTTTGTATATTTGTAACGAACGAACGCAAAAACTACGGAACGAATTTCAAAAACTCTTTCACCATTAGGATGATAATTATCCTTGAGTAACTATATATTTTGATTCATCCTCATCATCCATCACCATGCGGGTGAAACCGCGGAGTGCGGCTAGTACCCTATATGCGATTGTATGTTTATTTGGATGAATGCATGTGGATATTATGTTTGTTTATCTTTTGCACTTAATCTTCTGAAACCGTTTGACTGTAATTTTCGACAGGACATAATCATGTGATTGGAATAAGTAGATACTTAGATATTTATTACTGCACCCCGTGACTCTACCGGCGTGATAATGACTACTAATAATAAAATTAGGTAAATAATTATATAAAAACAATTGTTCGCGCTAAAGCGCGACGTCACGTCAGGAATGCCCCCCGCCCGCGCGTCCCGCCGCCGCTGTCCTGCAGCTGTCAAACTACGAGCAGGCGGCTGAAGGGCAGCGGAAACAGTCGCCATTGTAACGTCGCCGCGAGCGACCGCTTATCAGCCCCGCGTTTACGCGTCAGCCCAAAAGTCACGGATTTAGAGTCGCCGCTAGCGGACGTAATACCGCTCCGCCTCCGCGTCGCGACCGCATGGGAACCGCCATTACCCGGCACCCGTGATCAGCGCAAACCCTTCGCGTTACGCGTCAGCACGACTTCCGAAACTAACTTCGCCGCGAGTGACCGCTAAATCAGCTCCGCGTTTACTCGAGTGCGCGATTAACTCCGCTCCACAAACACTATACTACAAGTGACCAACAAACCATTCAGCACGCAGTACAAGGCAGGACGCCTACCCGAGGACTCAGGTCATCAGCTCCCATCAGATCCAGAGTCACCCCAACGTCCGTAAGTACCTACATATCTTACCTAAACATAAACCCACCTATTCCCTCCTAATAATAATTTCCCTAACGACCGTATGTTTGCAGACAGACAAGCTGCTTAACCAACAATTGAGATATCTACTGTCTGTCACTCGCGGCCCATGTATGCAACAGAAACACTTCGTGTCAACCCACTGCTTGAACGATCGACAACAAAAACATATCCACAAATTCATTTTTGCATTTACTACAATATTTATACATCCACATTATACCAGAGTTCACATTTCCTACATGAATTATGCCTACGATACCTACATAATATAGAAAAACAATAATTACATGATAATTTAATTTAAATACAACGAAACAATCAGAAGGATCAATATATTGAAATGTTTTATAAAAGCAAATATATCGCTCATTTTTCATGTCATGTTACCTGAAGAAAAACTCATACAAAAAACTTAATGAACTGACAAGAGATGGCGGAGGCGTCGTCAAGGCGATCATTTAGGAGCTTAGATTGGAAAAAATGCGTATGTTCTACACAGGGGTGAAGTTTACGGAGACTTAATGTAAAAATATACGGCAAGTAAATTTTAAGAGTGTTGTTAGAAGCATTTAATAACTTTTTATCATATCACAATTTATTGATGTACTAGCTGAGCCGTCTGCGGGTTCGCTTGCATAGCTTATGGGATATGAATGCACAAAATTCCATTAATTAGTTTTACTAATATGCAAAAGGTAAGATTTGTTTGTTTGTTTAAATTGAATAGGCTCGAAAACTACGGTACAAGTTTGAAAAAACACTTTCACAACTAGGGACTTACAATATCCCTGATGAACATAGACTAGATATTTTAATTCTTCATCATTATCATCATCCATCCACAAACATCCGCGTTTATAATGATAGTAGGGTTAGTCGGATAAGGTTAAACCCCGATGCCTCTGGCTCTGGCCTAGCCTCTGGTTTCTATCTAGAGATCCAGCTATGTTACTTCCTTACCCTAAAAAGCGTAAATATAAGTTACACATGTAGTCATATAATTATTTCATGGCATAACATATAGGAGTATGAAAATTTAACATCATGTGTAGTGGTATAGTAATTTTTTATTCGGTAATATTCTAATTATGAAATGAAATACAGACTTTTATTGGCATATTTTATTTACATACTTCTTTAAGAAAATTAAAAAATTAAATTAAAGCATTATTCTCCTAACAAAACAATGCTATAAAACATTTTTTTAATTATTAAACTACAATGTGTCCCGACCAAAGAGGATTCAATTCAATTTAAGTAAGTACACATTATCTGTGGTGACGCGCAACGCGCTGGTTCCGAGCCAATAGACCAATAACAGACTTTTTCCACTGATATTGACAAAATTGTGGTTACGCCGCACAAGCCATACAAACAACAAGAAGAGGAAGACTTTTTCCATTTTGGCGCTATTTCGTACATACGAATTTGAGTAATATTTTGTTGGATAAAACTTTAGTAGCAAAAATGTCATGAGATTAAATAAAGTAGTGTATGTAACTGCATATAATTAGGTATTAAAACACTCGTGTAATCTTATTTTGAAAAACTACACTCATGTTTTAATACCCTCTATTATATGACAGTTGCATAAACTACTATTAAGTCATTGGAATTTCTGTTATGTCAAATTAGGTACTTTAGGATATAACACAAGTTAACTATTAACAGATTTATTCATTCAGGTATTACCATGCGGAAATCTATATTAATCTGTTGGGATCAGCAACCCTCATTCGAGGCAAGTTTCATTCATAAATCTATTGTTATTTTTTGCGCTGATGCGGACGGGTTAATATGATAGTAAAAAAAAATTAATGATACTTCCGCAAGTTAAATGTTTGCGGTAGAGGTGCAGTGTGTACCATCTTGGTTCTCGCATAAAATAAACGGAGGAAGTAAGCAGAATAAGGAACACGCATGCAATTCACTCAACCAAATACTCTTCGACGCGTGTTCGCCTATACACGAGACGTCCTCAGGAGACATAGACTCTCCAAACGCTAGATAGGAGAATTTCGTTCTAGTGCTCGGGAGGCTGTACACATTTATATTTTAGCTTGAAATAAAATTTCAGTTCACACTGTAGTATATTATGTATATCTATGTATTTTTTATGGTAGTGCCACGCTGCAACCCCCAGCCGAATTGGCCGGCACGACCGGAGAAGTACCCGACTTCCACATGACACCCACGTGACGTAACATACGAGTAGCTTGCTATAGCGTTTCATCGGTTTGTGGGAGGTTCCGGAGGTCCGATTCCCCCCTTCCCTGTTTTCCCTCTCCTCCCCCTCCCCCTCCCCCCTCATATCTTCCTTCCTGTCATTCTTCCTCAAAGTTCGGCAACGCATCCTCGAGACATCTGGTATTGCGGATGTCCGTGCGCGACGGTATCACTTACCATCAGGTGAGCCGCTTGCTTGTTTGCCAATCTTTCCCATAAAAAATGAACCACTTCTTCTCCCGGTCACGCTATAACTTGAGAACGGATGAAACAATCTCGCTAATTCTGTTTTTGTTGCGTTAATTTTGTCAGAAGGTTCTTGTGAAAGAAAAGCCAGAAAACATGGGAGGTTATGGCGAGGCCGAAGGCCAGCCTACTACGCGACCTAAGTCGCGGGCAGTCGCTAGTAAAATATAAAAAAAGTTATGGACAACATGAGTTTAAGCAATATGATATCTGTTAATTTTTTATTTATTCTAAAATAACGCGCATGGCAATTTCTTTTTACCTATTTTAAGCCATCTATTCTATACGACTTTCACTAGATCCCAGCCATTTTGTTTACATATAACACGTGATCTGTCATGGTATTGTGCGAGGGCTTACGCAGACCCTTATCGACCATGACCGAGTTGTGACATCCTTACTAAATGTCTAATCCTAGTCTTTTCTATAACCTAACTATTGATGGTTTAAGTAGCTAGAGATAGAAAGTGTTATGATGATAGGTATATGATATATATAGGTATATGATAGTATATGATTTATATGATGAAATCTGCCCTGTGTGTCATGCATATCCAACGTCTCACTTCGGACACTATGTAGAACGCAATCAATTTTAAAATGTGACGTAACCTACCTAATTGAAGTTCACAACCCATTGCCAGTGTTATCCGCTTGGTAATAAATTCATCTATGGTGTTATCTACTTAGCGTCGCGTATCTACTTAGATATGCGATTGATAAATGTAACTCTAAACAGAACAAAGTCAGTGCAACGTATTAAAATAAAAATGAACCTAAATTTCATCTTCCTGATTGCGTTGCAGTGGGAAGCGGGTCGGAGAGTATTCCTTTCTGTATGTACTACTACCTACCAGTCGAGTGCGGAGCGCAGTTGTAACAGGTAGGTATTGAGAGTTATATCATCAAAATTATAACGCGTGTTAAACAATAAAAGTAAGATTTTAGTGCTGCTTTTATATACATATTTGTCAGCAGGCAATAGATATGGCTGCCCTACTAGCTGGTGCCCGCGACGTATTCTGACAGGATTAGTACTACGAGTAGCTTATTATCTTCTCCAAGGCCATAACTATCTTTATACCAAAATGTCATACAATATTAATTTAATTAATTATTAATATTTTATTTATTAATTATTAATATTTTATTTATTAGTTATTAATATTTAATTAAATAATTATTAATATTTAATTATTATTATTAATTATTTATTTATTTATTTTTATTATAATAATTAATTATGAAATTTAATTATTAAGGGATAAGACCGCCCATTGTACAACAGTATTAATAATTTTATATTAAATGTATCCACGTTTTTTATCTATCTATCTATTTACTTGGTCAAACGCTGTAGTAAATTATTAATATTTAATTTATTAATTATTTATATTTGATTAAATAATTATTAATATTTAATTAATTATATATTTATTTTTATTATAATAATTAATTATGAAATTTAATTATTAAGGGATAAGACCGCCCATTGTACAACAGTATTAATAATTGTATATTAAATGTATCCACGTTTTTTATCTATCTATCTATTTACTTGGTCAAACGCTGTAGTATAAGTAAATTATTTTTTTTAGTAAATCAATCAGTAAACACTAATAATAAAATACAGTACCTACATACATATAAATATTAAATTAATCACAATGGAACAAAAACTGTCATTACATTTCATCACCCTTGACGGTCATCGAGCACGTCTAGTGTATTGAGCTGTCAAAATGATAGCGTGCTTTTGATAAAGCTATCAGAAACTGACACAAACTTTGACAGAACTGTCATCATTACGATCTTGTCGTAGGCGGAGATCTTGTTATTTTGTCTATGCTGTGCCCAAGAATACTACGCTTTTTCACCCGCGTGGTGATGCATTATGATGATGATGAAAATTAGCCTATGTGCTATTTCAGACTATAATCTATCTTTATGCGCAGACGAAGTCGCGGGCAACAGCTAGTACATCCATACATCCATACTTACAAACTTTCGCGTTTATAATATTAGTATGATATCTACTAGCTACAGCCGCCCGACTACTAGTAAAATTTCCTGGAATTGTCTTGTTTCGGTAGCCATGACATTAAAAAACCGTGAGCATTCATCCTATTGGATGATCGTAAACGGTGACTAGGGGATACAAGGTTCCGAATGGCCAGAATGCCACTACTCGCGTAGATGTGTAATAAGAAAGAAAGAAAGAAAGTCATTTATTTGAACAGGTACTGAACACAACAACATAAAGAAATACTATCAAGAACAAATCAAGTTACATTCAAAGTACACAACCTTAAAAATAACATAAAAATAAGAGATGGATCGCTGTCGTGTGCAGTCCCGTCCGAAAGGGTTATGGCTCAGCATGATGCTGCAGGCGGACCTTCAGCACTGATTTTCAGCCAGAACAGAACAGAGTATAATATTTTTAATGTTATTTGACGGTTTAACTTACGCAGTACCTAGGTATAGTCGAATATCTCGACCGGTTTCGTGACCGTCCGGGCCACTTCTTCATGAAGTACGTGCGCACCCGGCTGCGTTCGCACTAGTGCGACTATACCTACCGCGTAAGTTAAACCGTCAAATAACATTAAAAATGTGTAATACTTACGAAAGTTTCAATCAAGTTATACGTATAACAGTTAAACAGAACAGACATGAATTAACAATAAATCAAATAATAGACTTTAAATTATATATGTTTGTGTGTGTGTGTAAATAAATATACAAAGTAAATAAATAAATAAAGTGTATAAGTAAATAAAAACATAAGTTGTTGCTGCACATTAGGCATTACCTGTGCTCTAAACGATCCAGCTGAAAGTTGTCTGGTGTACTACCAACGAGGTTTGCTATACTAGTACAGGTTAGATATATAGGATAGGCATGCCCATAAACCAGTAACCAACATACATCAATAATTCAGCACGTTTGCATTCAGACCCAACCCAAAAAGTGATTTTAACGGTATGGGGATGAGTTGTCTGACTAAACTTGTCGCGACTGACTAAGCCTGTTTAAGAATACTGGTGAATACAGACCATTAGACCTTCGTGTCGCGACGTTTTGTTCGTAAATTTCAAAGTAATATATAGCCGTCCGTTCTAATCCTCCAAACGATGTTGAATTACAATTTGAAGTTGCTGTCCAACAAATTGGGTTAAGGGACAGACTTCGGCCTAAGTGAGCAGGTTGTTTTGGTCGCTATGTGTATGGAATTAAATTGCTATACGAAGTTCATTTTAGCAACCACTTATTGCAACAACCGCTGCTGCAGATAACGCGAAAATGCAAAGAAATGCATACTTAGATTATCACAACTATTTATAAACAATACAATAGTTTAGTATAAACTCAGTAATATTTGTGAAAATATCACTCAGGCGTGAAAAAGCATCTGTCAGGTCATCATAGGGGTGGCGATTAGTGCAGCTTCCGGCTACGGTCATTGCTTCTTGATTTCATCTTCCGCTTTCCATAAGGCGAGAGGGAGTAACTTTGATGTACGTCTATAAAAAAAAATATGTTTTAGGTTTAAAACATATTTTTCAGGATTCCCAAAACAACCATAAGAGGTGTAGTGAGTACGAATTCAAGCTAATGAAATCAAGTTTACCATGCCACCTATTTAATTGCATAGCAAGCGTAGTGTTTCATAACTGACCGTACATTAGGTTTAATCATAAAATACCCTCAAGTATAAAAAATGCTAGATCATTTAGCACTTTTAAGGTTAAATTAGCCCAGTTCATAATTAACAATAGCAAATTACTTTGATAAAATCACTCAATAGTCAAGTGTTATAAGTATAAATAAGACGAAACGGCGGTTAAATTTGTTTATGTATAATATTGTTCTCATGTAAGTGATGTTAATCTTTTTTGAGTATAAATTTATTTAAACCTAATCAAAAAATCTTGCAGGCTTTATCTTAGTAAACAACATGAGCCTTAGTTCGTGTCTGAGCACAATCAGAATCAAATCAGATTAATATTTATTGTTGAACTGATCTGTATTATAGTTCTTAAATTTAGAAAAATATAAATAGTTTAGTCGTTGAGCAGGCCAATCATATGTTATTTCATAACGTTCACCAATGTATCCCGCTGCAACTGCATTTCGACTCTGGTTGCCATTCTATAAATACCATAAAAAGCCAATCCACTATATGAATATATATACAATAATATGGACAATTTGGAACGTAAGAAAAAATTAAACGCTACTATATATTATACACTTATATTAAACACTGGCATATGAATATAAATTACCGTCGAATTCATGATTCATCAAGTTAACAGCCCTGTGATTCTCTAAGAGCAAACATCGTTGCATCTTTGACAACATCGTGAAGCAAACGACGAGAGGACAAGAACTGTTGGAAAATCAACCATGTGTACACGGGATATCTCATAAAGTATTTGACATCAGTGAGCTCGTCGACAAGCTCGTCGACGATCCTGAAAAAACGGCAGAATATAAAGTTTTGACCGATCGCTGGTGTCAATAGATACGTTATTGAAACTGGACTGTTTTTCACTAGCAGATTAAGAAAACGTATCAAAACCGTTCAGCTACAGTTCGATTGCAAATGGAGCAACTTTTAGTTAGTATAACCGGCCCCCTGGGCGTACTAACTCATTTGTAGAAACTTTAGAATTCTTAGCCATTTGATATTATGTATACTAAAACATTAATAAATAATAAAAATAATAATAGTAATAATAAAGCCGCAGGGGCGGCCTTGTGGCCAGCCGTCGGTGAGTGGCGACACCGTGGACCCTGATTCTCCATGGGGCTAAATGAGACCCCTGACGGCTTGCCTCAATTGGCCGTCCGGGGGTGGAGACGCAAGAGCAAGTAACAAAAAGCTCCAAGGGTGGAAGTGTTAAAGGGCATAACGCCGGTAGTAGCGCTCTAGTGAAACCGCAGCACATCTCTCGACACCCTTTAGCCATCCACACCAACGTTGCCCCTTTTGTCACCACTCATGGTGGCCTTTATGGGAGGCCCGTTTAGTGGATGGCAAGTCACCACCTGCCTAAATATTTTAACATGAGACTAAAATTGGCAGGTGCCGTAGTCTCTTCCATAGCCCACTATCTTCCTTATCACTAATAAGTTCATATCAATAGCCTGGCCATTTTACCCATATTTGTAATAGTTATAAGTACCATGTTACCCTTCATCCAACATTTTTTCTGTTTATTATACTCCTTTGTATTTTTATACCAAACAGGCCTCTAAGTGTTGGCTACAGCCCCACTTATGCCTTTGTAAAGGACCGGATGAAATCCGTGATATTTGGTGAATAAAAGAAATAATAATAACGAAAAAATTCACAAAAATATTTACATTTATATAACAGAAATACTGACAATTAATTTAACGGTTTAGTAACTAACAATCAATTTCATAGTAGTTACTTATATTACGGGAGCAAGTAATTTGCTGATACGAATTCTTATATATCAAAGAAGAAAAATATTTATTACGTCGTGGCATAATTCATATCTCCTAATCATTTACCTTCCTTATAAGAGAGTATTTTACCGCTTTTCCTCTCGGAAAATGTAGCGTTTTTTATTTATAACCCGTATCGGAATCGTAAACCAATATTACCGGCGAGGTCACGCGCGTACGTGGGGTAATCAGTTGAATATATGGCAGGGATCACGTTCTGGCGGTTACAAGTTTTCTTGGTACAACCGCTACAATGCAAACTTTGTATGTCAATAGATTTATGTATTACTAGCGACTGCCCGCGACGTCGCGTAGTAGGCTCGGCCTTCAGCCTCATCATAACCTCCTATCTCTTCTTGTTATTTTTTAATGTAAGAACCTTCGACGAAGTATTAGAAAACATTTAATGACATCTGTAAAGCCGTTCTCAAGTTATAGCGTGACCAGGATAAATAGGGATTAATTTTTATTATATAGATAGATAGATGTGCTTTGTTATTATATGTGTTACGATTTTTTTTTGGTCAATCTATACTGTAACCTCGGAGCATTTGCTCGATACATCGCTTCATTGATATAGTCCCTTGACAACCTTTAACTGTACGCATACGAGTTTCCAAAATTCATGTTTTATAGGTGTAGTTTATGGCTGGCCAATGTATAAATACCTCCCTTAATTAGAGTAAAAAACCCTCAAGTTCTTTCCATCTGTTAATGTCAAATGGCGAGTTAGTTGTTTGAAGAAGTTCGGTGTGGCCAGTTTGTGGGGAATTTGACACAATGACGGTAGAATTGGCGATATGAAATAAGTTGGTAAAAACTAAATTTACATGTTATCGATAATTAGCTGTCAGAAAATGTATGTGACGACCTTACTTTCTTTACAGAAGTACTTACGGAGTGACTTATCGGTGTTGGCACGAACTAAAGCCTGTTTCGCCACATCTTCCAGTGCCCAGGTGCTCAGTATTTTTTTCCAGGTCATTCTACCCATGCAGGGACCTAGTTCGGACTTTTTTTATATGCTGGATTCTCCGCGGGAATGCGAGTTTTCCCCCCGGTACATCAAATATTTTTGTAACAATTGCACCCACGTGGGGGACATCAAATCTAATTGTAACAGATGGACAAAATATAATCAAAAGGCAAATAGACCTGTCAATATTTTTAAGTGACTTGCAAAAAGAACTTGGTCCTCAATATTGGTGACATGTTTGTTTCTTGTATGTAAAGCCATTTCTTCTCTGGTTCTAAACAGATTTTTTTATTACAGAAAGTTATACCAGAAACCTGGAAAGGTTATACAAGAAGAATTCACTTCATTTACCCATTATTATCGTTATTCCTTCATATTGGTTCCATTTGTTTTAAATGGCGGCGGCGGTTGGAACGCGTCGAGTTATGCTTAATTGTAGAAAATAATGTTTTCTATCTAACAAGGAGGTTATATTCAGCTTCACTTAGCTTTTTTTTTTATTTTGGCGTCTGTGGCCAACTGTCACAATACTACTGGTGTCAATATGCTAGAGTCATGACCTTATTTTTAAATATTTTTCAAATGTAGCAAAACGAGCTAGTCGTGCACATGTTTTGCACTATGCTTGCCCACAACACTCACAGTACCACTCAGATGCCTTAAAACAAAAAAAAAAGCGAAAAGTTATTCTTATGGTAAGCGTCAACGCGTCAAGCGTACAAACTATGAGTTATCTATGTGACAGTTGCCCTAGATACATGACAGTTTGTACAGTTTCACGTGAACGACATTTAACGTTACACTTACGCAGTTATTAGTGCTAGGGCTACTGAGCTTAGCACGGTAGTTTTACGTGGCACTGCACTCATTAACCCAATACATTGATTTTTGTGTTTTTTTTCGAGTAGTATTTCCCTTGCTACAGTGCCCTTCACTCCCTAACACTATAATACTAGCACAGTACGAATTAGGTTATCATTAAATTAAATACGATAAATAAGTTCATTACTTTTAATATGAAAATAAATACCTACCTACACCCACTCATCCAGAGTGAAATGCTTTGAAAGCATAAAACGCTTCAACTATTTACTTGTACAAATCATAGTCAAAATAATATATTTAATTTAGGCATCAAAGACGCACTTTTATGAACGTCAATTACTCGCATTATATATGAAATATAATATTCAAAATAATAAAAGAATTAAATAATAACCATCATACTGTAATCATTCTTTATAAATATCCTACAGTGTTAGTATAGCTACTAAGTAATTCATTATACAGATACATACATAATAGTATACAGATTTAGCTGTATTAATATTCTAAAAAAACACTTTCTCCTTTTACGATGCCAGCTCAAGCAAACGTTTATAATAATTCCTTACTTAAGTTTTCACTAACCCATTGTTGGTTCCCTAAACCCCTTGTTGTAGGGGTCTCAATTGTAATGATGATGTGGATGAGAAGATAAGTCCGTAATTGAGGGTGTTATCTGAATTATACAACATAATGGTTATGCTGTCGAGACGGAATACAAAATACCTTGAGTTCGGGTCGGGTTTGTTTGAAATTTACTCAGTATTCTTCATATATGTTGAACACAATATAAATGCGATAGTTGTGAGTGAGTTTGACTGAACCTTTTTTTCAATTCTTCAATCTGAAACTCTTCAAATGATTTTGATATTTTTTTAAATGAATATTTTATAAAAGTGATATACATAAAATATCTTGGTCTACCGGTACGATACTCGTTCTTATTACCAGTTGCATATGGAATACGTGTCCAGCACCGAGGGTATATCAGTTTAATCTAAGTCAGTCAGTGTGATTATTAAACTGCTAAAAGTGCTGGTTTTTGTCATCATCATCATCAGCCTGTAGCAGTCCACTGCTGGACATAGGCCTCTCCAATTGCACGCCACTTAGGTCTATCTTGGGCTTCTCGCATCCAGTTTTTGCCAGCCGTCTTGCGCAGATCGTCACTCCACCGTGCCTCAGGACGTCCTACACTACGTTTGCCGAGACGCGGTCTCCACTCTAGAACTCGTTTACCCCAACGGTTGTCGGTTCTACGGCTAATATGGCCAGCCCACTGCCACTTCAGCTTGCTGATCCGGTGGGCTATGTCGATGACCTTGGTTCTCTGACGGATCACTTCATTTCTGATGCGATCCCTCAGAGAAACTCCGAGCATAGCCCTTTCCATAGCCCGCTGAGCGACCTTGAGCTTGTGGACCATTCGAGCCGTCAGTGTCCATGTTTCGGCTCCGTATGTCATGACGGGAAGGACGCACTGATTGAAGACTTTCGTCTTCAGGCACTGTGGAATCGGCGAAGTAAGGACTCGACGTAGCTTCCCAAACGCTGCCCAGCCCAGCCGAATTCTTCTATTCACCTCGTTCTCAAAGTTGTTTTTTCCCAACTGCAATGTCTGCCCGAGGTACACATATTTTTGAACAACTTCGAGAACGGCACCGTGTATCGCAATCGGTTCCGGTAGAACATGTTCGTTGAACATGACCTTGGTTTTGTCCAAGTTCATCCGTAGGCCGATGCGTATAGAAGAGTCAGCCAGGTCATTCAGCATCTGTTGCAGGTCCTGCAGCGTCTCTGCCACGATGACGATATCGTCAGCAAATCGCAAGTGAGAGATGTATTCGCCGTTGATATTAATGCCACGTCCTTTCCAGTTCAGCGTCTTGAACATATCCTCCATTGCATTTGAAAACAATTTCGGGGAAATAACGTCCCCTTGTCTCACTCCTCGATGCAACGGTATGGGACTTGTTTGCTGATTCTGTACTTGGACGGACATGGTGGCGGTTTCGTAAAGACATCTCATCACTTGGATGTATCGCCAATCTATCTGGCAACGCTGCAGGGACTCCAGAACAGACCAGATTTCAACCGAGTCAAAGGCCTTCTCATAGTCCACGAATGCTAGACACAGGGGCTGATTATACTCTTCGGTCTTCTGTATAATCTGCCGCACTGTGTGAATGTGGTCTATGGTGCCGTATCCGCTCCGAAACCCAGCCTGTTCCGGTGGTTGGAATTCGTCGAGTCTACGCGCAAGACGGTTCGTGATCACTCTTGAAAACAGCTTATAGACGTGGCTTAGAAGGGATATGGGTCGATAGTTCTTTAGCAGGGTCTTATCTCCCTTTTTGAAGAACAGGACGACCACACTCCTACTCCACGCCTCTGGAGTTCTCCCTTCGAACAGGACAGCGTTAAAAAGCTTCTGGAGCTCCCTCAGTACGGGTTTACCTCCTGCTTTTAGTAGCTCTGTTGTAACGCCATCCTCTCCAGGGGCTTTTCCATTTTTAAGCTGTCCAAGAGCGATCTCGATTTCGCCAATACTGACTTCTGGCAAGTCTTCGGTGAAATGGCGTGTTAACGTGGCTCTAGGATCATTTTCGGGATCAGGTCGAGATGCATGCGATGCGTATAATCGGCCATAAAAGTCCTCCACTTCCGAAAGGACTGCCGGCTTCGAAGCAACGACTTCTCCACTAGCTGTGGTCAACTTCGTCAGGTGGCTTCTTCCAAGAGATTGTACGAACACCTTTGACCCCCGATTCTGCTCGATCGCTCTTTCGATCGAAAGAGTATTGAAGCACCGGAGGTCGTGTCGTACGTTCTTGCTGATCTCTCGGTTTAGAGTCCGCTTTTCTAACGAAGTGATGGGTGGGTTTTCACGTCGTTCCTTCATTAGCCCCAAAGTCTTTTCTGAAAGCTTGGACTTCTTGCCCTTACGCTGCATGTAACAAAATCTCGTACCTTCTTCCCTGAGGACCCGAGTCACATTTTCGAGGTTCTGGTTTACGTCTGTGGTGGTTTCCACGGCAGCAAATTGGTTCTCCAGGTTTAGCTGGAATGTTTCACATCCTGCAATGGTTTGGAGCAGTGTTGGTCGGAGCCTGGACTTCATCAGACGGACACGTTGCGCCTTAAAGTTGATATTCAGAGAGCCTCGGACAAGTCGGTGATCGCTACCGGTATTGAACCTGTTGATCACGGAGACATCTCTAAATATGTGCCTTTTATCCGTCATGATGAAGTCAATCTCATTTTTAGTCCTAGTGTCGGGGCTTAGCCACGTCCACTTCCTTTGGGGCTGTTTCTTAAAGAAGGAGTTCATCAAGAAGAGCCCCTCCCGTTCGAGGAAGTTGACGAGCATTTGCCCCCTATGATTTCTGCGTCCAAAGCCATGGCATCCTACTACCGATTCGCCGAAATTCTGTACTCCCACTTTAGCGTTAAAGTCCCCCATGACAACGGTGTACTGGGTCTTTGTAGTGAAGTGGAGGGCCCTCGATATGTCATCGAACATATCCTCCACTTCATCGTCCGAGTGTGTCGAGGTCGGTGCGTACACTTGCACCACCTTGAGGCTATACCTCTCGGTGAGCTTTACAATAAGGTACGCTACCCTGTTCGACACACTGGACACTTCCACAACGTTGTCAGAAAGGGACTTGTTTACCAGAAACCCAACGCCACCTTGGGATTGTTGGTCTCCCTCTCGGAAGTACATAAGGTGGCCCGATTCTAGGGTTAAGGTGTCCTCCCCCTCTCTTCGGACTTCACTCAACCCCAGTATGTGCCACCTAATTTTCCCAAGTTCCACCTCTAGTTGCGCCAGATGCGAGTCAAGCCTTAGCGTGCGTCCGTTATACGTCGCCAGGGTCAGTTGTTTGTGGTGGCCTCCCGTAGCCCGGAGATTCTTAGCACCCCTCGCCCCGCCGTTACCATGGTCGCCACCATGACCAGGAATAGCAGGGCCGCCGGGAACTAGGGGCCGTGACTTTTTGTTGTCCTGCATTGGAGGAGTTTGCCCGTAATCGCCACGCTGGGCAGGCGGGTTGGCGATCTGGTTTTTGTATGGTATTATAAAAAACGTCTCTGGCAGATGATTTGTGAATCTCTCGTGACGGTATGAACAAGAACCTGTGCTATTGGTGGATCCATTAGCTCTGTTGGTCCTACCTACGAAGCGCGGTGTTCCAGGTCCAATCCCTGGGAGGGGGGTTAATTATTTGTATGCTGAGCCGTGAAATGTTTACTATCGGGTATTGTATGTTGAGATGTATTATTGTATGTATTCATGCCTCCCGCGACAGAGGGAATCCTAGTACAGGGATAACTAGTGTGCAACTGTTATTAAACACACAGGTTGCAGTTCCTAGAAAGGCAGGTTGATTTCTGCAAAATCTATTATATTATTGGCCAAATATGGCGAATCGCCAGTCAATGGGTTTAGTTTAATTGCATTTCAATATTCACGGAAAATTTTAAAACAACAGTAGATATATCATATAGTCATTTATGCTCGCATTGTCTCAGTACCATGTCTACAAATTCATTACGTGGAAATAATCCATACAAGCTTTCATTGGTTCAGTTTACACAGTACGCGCATATTTTGCATCAGCACTACCTAATAGCTGTCCAAGACTGCCAAATCGCCAGTGACTGCGTCAGTGCCAACACAACGCGTTCCCGTGCCAACTACACATGCCAAATACTGGTGTGTGCACCCTAATGATCGAAACCGAATGAGTTTATACTCTTGTTTTGTGTATACACACATCTAAAAAAGTTTGCGATCACTTTGAAAAATCTTAATCTTTTTTGTTACGGTAGATTATAATATTATAATTTATTGCATAGAGCAGTTGCTATTGATGGAATTGTCAGACCATGCCGAGTAAACCACAGTGACCATCTAGTCGATGCTGCTCTCCGAGAATACGACGTCAAAAGGTTAGACTGGCCTGCCGGCTCGCCTGACTTAAACCCAATAGGGCACGCGTGGGCTGGGATGCCCTTTGCGTCCCAGAGACGTAAATATACGTCAATTTCATTCATAAATCTTTTTTGTTTTAATTATCACGGTATATGCCTTCCTATTAGCTATTAAGCGAGCTGTTTGGAACCGTCAGCCACGTTCACAGACAGTGCCAGAGCTCAGGGAAGAAAGCCGCTATTCAAGAATGGGACAGGTTACCCCAAGATTAGCTGGATATCTTATTTCTCAGCATGCCCAGGAGGATCACCGTATGTTTAGCTATTATTATTAACCGGCAAAACACTCAACGTGAATGTTGTGGCGGTTAATAATTAAATATGTGTCAAACTCACGAGAATTTCAATACAAGAATAATAACACCGTATGTGATCGAGCCAGGGGAGGAGTTATATTAATTGAATATAAACCTTTTATTAATAATTAATATATATATATATATAATAATATATAATAATAATAATAATAAAAATAATAATAATAATATATAATAATAATAATAAGATTAAGTTCAATTTAAGACATGATATCAGCTTACGCTAGTGATCACAAACTTTTTTGATCTGTACATGTATGTTTTTGCTAATAAAACGAGCAAATTTTATGAGACAAACCCCGCACTCCAGATTGTTTTATTTATTTTATTTTTTCAAATACTCGTCAATATCTAAAGATGGCTAATGATACTAATTTGTACAATGTTTTTCATTTCACGTCAAATAATATTTATTTATACATTATTGTGCAACTGGTTTTATAACTGATTCATTCTTAATTGAAATCCAGTCTATTACAGTAACCAAGCATTCATTGCGGCCCTTATTCGCTATGACGTGACGCATAACGATCTCTTCGAGAAATTATGATAAAATTGTATTGATTTCACGATCATTCCATGCAGATGTCGTAACGCACCCTGTTACGTGTTTGAATAGTCATAGCGAATAATGTACAAATCAATTATGGCTTAAAGCAGCCAATTAGGCATCTATTTGAGTTGAATTTAGTCAGTGCAATCAAGGGCATTCGTCTGTTGCAATCGAACTGGGTTTTAGTCTAGCATTAGCGTTTTTCGGAACTTTTGCAAAAGTTTAAAAAAATAAGTGAGTTTTTAAGTAAAAGTATTAGAATTTATAGATGATTGGGATATAATTAAAAAAATATTATTATCTTTGTAATACGTTTTTCCACTATTAACATGTTTACATAAATATACTTTTTTAGAAAATGGTGTATAGATAAGTCACCCACTTTAATTTTATCTCTTTTACCAAGAACTCCAATTTCCAATATCATTTTAATTAACTTCAACAATGGTATAGCAACTATTAACATAATATATATATAGCCTTAACAAAGGTATTTTTTTTTGAAAAGATTGTATAGTAAAGTTGCACACATTCATTTCATCTCTTCTACCTATAAAATTTCATCTCCAGTACTGAAAAAGTTCATTAACCTAATCACTTACGAAGTGACTTTCCTATAGTGTCATGAGGTCAAACATTGAACGACCATTAAATAAAATATACAAAAATTTTAGAGCTGAAAAGAGTTCAATGAAACCTCACCTTCGTTACCAATTGAATCGTTCATTAAAATATTTCAATGAGCTTTTCAGTACCAAATGAAAATAACCAATACGATCTCGATCGGGTATTCGTATGGAATTCCTCATATCTCCATAACGTAAGCAAATTAAACTCGCATTTATTCACCCCTCTGAATTGGTGCTAATAACCGCTCCGGGATCAAACCCCCACCCGTCGTCTGCCGCCACGACGCGAGTGACAAGGGACCTCTATTGAAAAACGTATTACACACAGTTTTCATGAAAAGGAGACATTTCCATGCAGGACGTGATGGACGATCTCGGGTTTTAAGGTTTTTGTATTTTGATGGTTTTACATCTTTTTTTTAAATTTTTTATGTCTACGCATTCGTAATTGTAAAGAGAAATTGTGGATTTAGGCCGGTTTTAGTGCTTGCTGGAACGTCCGCGCGTACCGTCGGTCCTGACGATACGCACAACCGATCGTACGGTATACGCGTGCGTACGGTCGGTCGAGCACTGTAACCACTTATGAGTTTTCACAAGTGCGACCGACGTACGCACCGACGGTCGGTCGAGCACTGAAAACGGCCTTAGAAGAGCATTGATTACAAAGTGCTTGCCGCGGGTCTTCTTGCTACTGTAATCCGATCAATAAATTTAATAAAAGTTTAGTGTGGTTACGACTTGGGCTTGGACTTCCGTACTTCGGAGTGCACTCCCGGTTGTTTATCTCAGAACGACAATCGTTAGGCTATCTTGTTTGAAAACTTAATACAATAGGGCTGGCTTATACATTAAGCCGCACTGGGCCTGCGTGGTGGATTGCTTTACTGAGAGCGAGGCTTGAATCCCAGACATGGGCAATATAATGGGTTGATTATGGATTGCTACGAGTATATAAAAATTCTAGTGAAACTATGCGAAAAGTTTAGTAGTGATTGAGGTTAATACTTTATATCTAAGTCAATTTCTATCACATGTGCTTGTTTATATGTCTTGTTTATACTAATCTCATCCTACTAATATTATAAACAGGAAAGTTTTTATGGATGTTTGCTACTCTTTCATGCAAAATCTACTGAATGGATTTTAATAAAATTTGGTATGTATCTAGATGAGGCGCTTGAACATTATACTTACAGGATACTTTTTCATCATCATCATCATCCATCACCACGCGGGTGAAACCGTAAGACTTAGCTAGTATACTATAAGTACCTGAAGGTGGACCTTTATAAGTTTTTTATACTGGTATACTTACTAAGAAATGAAGAAATGGGCACAACACCAGTATATATTATAACAGATGCTGTGCTACCCAGAGCGCTGAAGTTGAAAATTAACATATAATCAAGAACATCCATGTATGTAGAGTATTTGTAAACCTTTGCGTACCTATTTGGGGTGTACGGACATGTGTTATTTTAGAAATTAGCTACGATTCATCAAATTTTGGTAATAATATTAACACTTAAAGAAATTTCGTTTTTTACTCACTAACTTCTTATCTTTCTGAAATCTGAGATAGGACTGAACAATTTTATGTTTCGAACAAAAGGACTAATAAATGAATAAGTATTTCTAAAGGTAATTTTGTTGGTGAAATTATCTGAAACTTTACCGTTTCCTTTTAACACGGCGCTTCTTATCTTAATCAAGGTGCCTGCTGTTTAAATCACGTCTGCAACAATTTCTCACTGTTTCTGAACAAAACTTTCCTTTCGACAAACTTTGCATTCAATGTAAATAATTATGATTTATTCAACGCTACAAATGGCAATATTGTAATTAATGTTCTATCTAAATATATGCGTTCCTCTAAAAAATCAGTTTAAAGCAACGCATATATACAATATTTTGTTATTGTTACTTTATATTATATAGTTATGTTTTCAACAATCCTCAATGTGACATCAGAGGAAAAAATAGTGTAAAAATATCCACTCTTTCTCCCATACGCTTAACGATACCAATCTATGAAACAGCCAGAAAATTCACATCCTCGAACGGGATTCGAACCCGCGTCGTCTGACTAACCGTGTTCTAATACGATTGCCATGACCATTAGGCCACTATTTATAACAATAGACAGGATCTACCTCTGGGATTTGAAATTCTCCCAAAACAATACAATAAAACAACTAAGCAATAGTATCAACTACTTTTTGATGTACCTATTCATTACTTTGGCACATGAAGGTTTCCATGACATTTTGTTATCATTTAAAGTAGAAACGATACCCCCAAAATACCCAATCATAACCTCGTTTAGAATTTATCATACAATAATATTAAAAAATAGCTGCTGCCCGCAACTTTGTCTGTGCAGGATTAGTACGTCAAGTAGCTTATTATCTTCTCCAAAGCCATATCTATCTTTATACCAAAACATCATAAAATATTTACATGGTTAAATGTGTGATTAAGTACTTAGTAAATCAATCAGTAAACACTAATAATACAAGTACAATTAAAAAAAATTAATACCGACTTCCATTGTACAATACAATACAAAAAATCTTTATTGCACTTTAACCAATATACAAAAATATTAGTTACAAAGTATAATCTTAAATTAGGAAAGTACAATGAGCGGTCTTATCGCTTATAGCGATTTCTTCCAGACAACCTTTGTATGGACATTATCATAATAAATAGTAGACGGTTGTGCGAAATATGTTCCTTTCACTCTATGTTATCTTATTAAAACTCCAATACATAAATACTAATAATTATATACTAATACATACAAAAAATTACAAGGATGAAAATAATAACGGTGTTACATACTTGATAGATAGTGATTCTTAACCATGTTTTTGAAAATTGCCAGAGTTTTAGCACTTCTGATATCAAGGGGCAGTGCATTCCATAGCCGTACGGCCTGAACTGTGAACGATTTGTCATAGTACCGGGAAGTATGACCAGGTGTTCGAAGTTGAAGGGTATTAGAGGAACAAGGTGTGTGAAATTTAAAAATAAAAATCGCTCTTTGAGATAGAAAAGGAGTTGTAGGAACAAAGAGGATACTATAGAGAAGGGATAAAATATGAGCATTACGGCGCAGACGGATAGGTAACCACTTCAGCTTTTTCCAGAATTCAGAAATGTGGTCATATTTCCGTAAGCCAAATATGAACCTGATACAGAAGTTTTGCAAGCGTTCTAACTTATTTAGCTGGTCTTGGGTTATATCTAGATATGAAGCGTCCGCGTAGTCGAGGATAGGGAGTAAAAGTGATTGTATAAGCGCAATTTTAGTAGTAATATGTAAAAAATATTGTAACCTTCTAAGTGAAGAAGCCGCAGCAAAGATTTTACGACTAGTTTCAGCTATCTGCGGCACCCAGAATAATTGTTGTATTCAGTTATTGGAGTGTATCTCAAAAACTACTAAACTGAATTTGATTAAATTAAAATGGAACCACACGGGAAGCACCAACGTTCAAACAAAAAAAGAATTACGAGAATCGGTTCATGCAGTCGAAAGTTATGAGGTAACAAACCAAAAAAAATACAGTCGAATTGAGTACCTCCTCCTTTTTTGGCAGTCGGTAGAAAATACAGTACCTACGTACATACAAATATCACCATGGAAAAATAACTGTCATTTCATTTCATCACCCTTGACGGTATTTGTGTTACGTTTCATCACCATTGACTGTCGTCGAGCACGCCTAGTGTATCGAGCTGTCAAAAAGATACCGTGCTTTTGACTTAACTATCAGAAACTGACATAAACTTTGACAGAACTGTCATCATTACGATCTTAACGTAGGCCGAGATCTTGTTATTTTGTCTATGATGTGCATAAGAATGTTACGCTTTTTCACTCGCGTGGTGATGGAGGATGATTATGATAGTGAAACTATCCTATGTGTTAATTCAGCACCTCATCTACCTCCATCACAAATTTCATCAAAATTAGCCCCGCCGTTTGTGCGTGAAGGAGTAACAAACATCCACACATTCATTCATCCATACATCCACACATCCATACACACAAACTTTCGCGTTTATAATATTAGTAGGATAGGATTTAAAAGTTTGTGAGTGAGTGAACATGTCAGTGAGTGTATGTTTCTTACTTCTTAAAGCTGAAACAACTTCACACATGATTCATCACGACAGTCTTATTTTACGCGGACAAATACAAGTAAGTATACAGGCAGACTAGATACATAAACTAACAAAAGTAGGTACCAAAAAAGCTTTGTGAAAAAGGTTTTTCTGAGAGCTTGAAAAAACTATTTGTCCTCAAGCGCCCTGCGGCGATAATTTCACTATACCCATAAAAAATCAACGACTAACCTGAAAATCCCTGCGACGACCAACTAGGCACGCCTTCCAAATTAAGCCTTTTCTCTTCTACAAGCTAAACGAAACTAAACTTTAACCGCCTTAAAATAAACATCAAAACTAAATAAACGAAGAAAAGCCTGTTACATTCTTGCTGGTTTTAAAAACCTGTTTACGATGTCATGGAATTTTACGTTGTAGGGCTTAATAGCTGACATGTGTTTTATCCCTTTTCAGTTGATAGCACCGTCTCTGTCCCCCAAGCATTCAATCCGACTTCCTTATAATCCAATACTGGTCTGGACAGACGGGATTTGTAAGAGTCCAAGAGATTTTTCCGCTTAGAAATATTGCGGGGAATATCATACGTCCGTAACTCAGGATTGCTCGAAATTGGCAGAGGGGATTAGGACTTTGGAATAGCATTTTGGTTGCTCTAACCTTATATTTATTGAGCTGTAAAGCTGATAGGATATATAATATGGAGATTATAGAATGAAAAGTAATAGTTTGAAAAAAAATTGGCAATTTCAGTATATACAACTCCTAAACAATCTTTTTATTTATGGTTTTCCGCAGGATGCGTAGCTCAAGCTACGAAAAGCTACGGAACGTAGTCTCGTACTTGCTACGAGCTTGCAGTGATACAATTATACAAATGAAAATATTTTAAAGAAGAATGGCAAACCTCTGTGTGTTTTGGGTACCCTACATAGACGGACCCACGAGAAAGGAAACCATGCAAAACCAGTAGTCCTTAGTAAGACTTAGATATTATAAAATCGTACCTTATTTTTTTAAGTTCGGGTTTAGAAATTATTAGCATTGATATTTTTTCTAGGTTAGGTTAGGTAGGCAGAATTCGTTAGCTTAAAATGCTCGTATCTGACTGGGTTTTTCAAAAGAAATCTATCGTAATAGAGAAACGGGTGCCTGGCATTAGGTATCGTTACCGTAGATATGGATGCAACTACCATTCTCCTTTGATTGAAACTTTCGTAAGTACGAGTATTACACCTTTTGAATGCTATTTTGACGGTTTAACTTACGCGGTAGGTATAGTCGAATATCTCGACCGGTTTCGTGACCGTCCGGGCCACTTCTTCATGGAGTACCTATTTGCGCACCCGGCTGCGTTCGCGCTATTACTAGCGCGTACAGCACTAGCGCGAACGAGATATTCGACTATATCTACCGCGTAAGTTAAACCGACAAAATAATATTTTAAATATCACACTTTTCTTTTAGAAGGCAACATACGGCGCGATGATTGCGTCTTTTATTTTCAACCAGCTGCACCCCGCGACTTTACCCGCGCGTGATGGATGGTAATGAAAAGTACCCTATGTCCTTCCCCGAGATATGACAAATCAAAAAAATCCAAAAAATCATAAATATTTCACCCTTGTGGTAATGGACGATGACGATGATGAAAAGTATCCCATGTTTTTTTCCCGAGATATGACAAATCTAAGTACATAAAAATTATAAAATCTGGTGAAGCCCTCATTTAACCCACCTAGAAAAAGTTTATTGCAATTCCTGGTCAACTACGCATTAGATTGAGAAAAAAAACTATATGATTATCCTGAGTATGAGCTATCTCTATTCCACATTGAGATAAAACATACTTTGATGAATAGAGTCACGCTCAAGACTAATATTATAAATTCGAAAGTTTGTGAGTTGTCTTTACGCTCAAACGGCGCGACCAACTTTCATGAAATTCAGTATGTAGGTAGATGAGACGTTTCATTCCTCTATTCATCATCATCACCTATAACCACACCGGTGTAACCGCGGGGCTCAGCTATAATGACAATGTTGGTATGTACCTAACCAATGCTTCAACTACTACTACAACTAGCATTAAAATAATGCTAATGTTTATCATGATATACACTAAAATACGTCTGGTTTTGATAATGTATCGAAAATATACCAACCAAATTATATCTCGACAGCCAATTTGACCCAATCAACCATCAATTTAGTTTCAAACTATCCCAATCAAACTGAAATTAAAGGGCAATGTGTAGTTTGTGATATTATCTAGTAATTATAAGATTATTCTGTCTGAAGCTGTCTAATGCCGAATAGGGAACATAATCCTGTGAATGGTTGTCGCATCATGCAAGGATTACTGGACGCGTGACGACTGGGCTTGGTAGAAGGTACAGGAGGTCACGAACAGCTTCGCAAGTAATGAACATGACGATAGTTCTTCTCTGAAGGAGTAGGTATTATACCAAACGAGTTTCACTCCGCCGTTTCACCCACGAAGTGATAGATGATGATAACGAAAATTATTCTATGTGTTAAACCATAACTCTACCTACAAAATTTGATCCAAATCCGTTCAGTCGTTTTTGCGTAATTAACATCCAGTATAACAGATATCCATACATCCAAACATTCATATTTAAATAATATTATTATATTTTTCTGTAAGAATCTTAATATAAAAGATAACATAATCTTATAAGATTAAGTTATCTGTTATGTATATAGTCGGTAGTTATATAGATAACACTAGACAAAATATTCCCACACACATACACACCCTTTCTCATACACATACACTCTCACACACATAAATATTGCCTACACATGTATCATTATCACATACACTTTCTCTTGCTTTACTTATAAGATATTTATATTATAACTGTTAATATTGAGTCCTTGAAGGAAGCAGACGCCGATGGGCACAAGATTCTTAGTGTGAGCTTTGCGAGATTTATTTTCCTATGTGTATTAAATATAACAATGACATATTGCTAATTAAGTTCTGTATTTACCTTTTTGTAATGCGTAATGTGTGTCAGTATTAAAAAGTCTAATTCTAATAACTTATTCTTATCTATATAACATAGTCGGGTTTGTTCGAACACTTATAACTCGAGAACGGCTGCATCGATTTTTATGGTTTTTAATTCGTTGTATTTTTCTCCTTCCAAAATAGCAGAATAACTATTAAAACATTGGAAACTTGTAGAATAAATAAAATAAAGAGAAAACAAATTTAATGTTCATCCCGTCGATACGGTATACTCTCAAAATAAAGAACGTATTTAAATAAAGATTTCGAATTGACTAGATATATCCAAAATATTTGGATAATGGCGTATTTTAGATTTTAACCCTAGAAAGATAACCATATTCTATCTTACATAAAAGATAACCATGCGGTTCGGAGGCGCCACGGTATTCAAATGCTTATATTTAAATTATTTAACTAGATTTGGGTGATTTGATTTTACAATTTAAATGGTTTTATAGGTGACACATTTTTATAAACGAAAAACTTTGTACTTTATATTACTTTATAATTAAGAATTGAAACCAAATGAGTAGACCTCTAAAAAACTAGCAAAAATCACGAATATCGCTTAACTATCATAAAATATTGTATTTTACTATTAAAATGTATAGTATAAGTCAAATATAAGTATAAAGTCAAGGAAAGCTAATCAGTACCTGGTAATTTTTTTTAGACAGTCATACATACGTCGATCTTGAAGATAACCATACGCCTCAGGAGCGCATCAACTTGTTCAACTCGTCATAACTCCAAAACAATAATACTTACCGCACAAAAACAGCTGGCCCTCGACGCGGTTGACCGACGACTGAGTTGGCTGAGAAGCACAGATATACACGGTTTTCGTATTAAAAGATATAGTACTATTTAATTCGTGCGGGCGCCTCTGAAGCGTAGGTTATCTTTCTAGGGTTAACATGTAGAATAATGTCAGTAATTAAAAAGGATTGACATCATAGAATAATAACTCCAAGGATATTGACATACATATATTGGTTGTCAAATAATGAAGCGTGCGTTCAGAAATGTACAAAGAGGATACACTACGTGAAATGTAGTCCAGTTTCTTTAGGTAGTAAGACTTGCCAAAGCGATCCGTTTGGACAAGCGTTGCTTTACTCGGAGATGGCACGTTCATTACACTTGGCTAGCTTCTTCGAAGAAATTTCTACATCTGAGGCAAGGCGATGCGGTTCCTGGTCATCCGAATATACGTTATACTGATGCTCTTAGTCGTATTTATGCAGTTCATCCAAAGAATGATGAATGTTTCTATTTGCGGTTGTTGCTTGTAAATGTTAGTGGGCCAACATCATTATAACCACTAGGAACTGGTAATGGTATAGTGTACTACGGTTCGTTTCATGGACCTTCTTTCTTAGCAACGGTGGCAAACCAGAAGGATGAAACTTCCATAAATTCTGTATGGAGGTTTCGCATTCGTAATTCGTGTAATGAGCTACCTGGTCCTACATTGAGCGGTGGCTTCTTGTAACCAGCCACCGTCTGTACCATTAGCATTACTGATATTAAATTATTTTACTGTAGTTTGGTCGTTAAATTTATCGAGTCGCTAAGATCGATACATATAACGAATCGTATCGCCTCTTGCAAGTATGGAAGTCATGTAGACAACTCCTATCGACGGATTACGATCGTCAAATTGTCGACACTATATCGAAAGAAGAAGGCAGAAGTCATTTTTTTTATTGAATACCTGTCAATCGCAACTAAGTAAACAACATCCCGATTTCCGTCGCCTGTCAATAAGCTATATCGAGGTCAAGCTTGTTCAAAGCTGACAAAAAGCAGTTCCATGCTAGGGTTTTCGTTATAATAGTAATTGTCTACCGATCGCTTAATTTTGTTTAATACTTGCAATGATCGACAAAGGATCGATATAACCAGCAAATTACGATGATTTATGTGTCAATCTTATCGATCGGTAAGTTCGGTACTTGCACTACATATCCGATACACACGCAAAGAAACCTAACTTACTAGGTTAGTTATCTTAACTCCCTATGGCGTACTGACAAGACAAAAGTATTGTTTCTTCCAAATACATATGTGAGCACTTAGAGACCTGTCCAAGCCCTTAGATTATATATCTGTTATTTCTTAAGATATTTCATACTAATAATATTATGTAGATTTCAAATCCTGACGCCTATGTCTTAAAGCTTCTCATTACATTATCCATTGCTTGTTTGATTGATTTATCGCTGAGCTCGACAACAATGTGAGCAAGGGACTCGAATTGTTTCATCAACTCGGATCAAGCCATCAATGTGGTTAGGTGTCAATGGAATTGAAAACGTCTATGTGCTTAGACAATATTGATGATCTGCACATGCTAGAATTACTATTTATAATAAAGTATACTATATGGATATGGATGTACAATATAAATACAAATACATATACAACTATACAACATGGATACTGAAACCTAATAACGTATAACTTTAAAAGAAGAGTTTTATCAGTATGATAATGCCTTTATTTTGCCTTTTATGCCAGACAATAGTCTGTAATCTATTGTATATGTTACGTGTATTTTTTTTAGCCCATCCTTTAATTAATTAATCCTTCCTATACCGTCATAATTAAAACACAAGATTTATGAATGAAACTGACGTATATTTACGTCTCTGGGTCGCAAAGGGTAAATAACTACAGTTAATAAAACACAAGGTGACTCTCAGTTTTATCCTAACGCTGGCTTGTCATTTGTATGAAAGCTCACGAGTCGTGAATGTTCTCGATCGACCGTACGCTCGCGTATATTGCTACGCACTGCGTACGAGGAGCGTCGGTCAAGCGCGTCCGCATGCGTGCCTTCGGTCGACCGACGCGCTATAGAAACATGTTAACGCGTTCAGTGCTACACCGATCGGTCGACCGACCGTACGGATGAGTGTATCATCGTCAACAAAAATGATAGTAAGCAGCAATTAAACAATTTATAAACGCGTCCATTTCATATACGCGTTTGTGACTGTACCAGTCCTGCCAATTTGGTAGATAAGGAGGAAGAAGGATAAGTAGATAACCACTGTACGGTATAAACTGACGATCAGTTATGCGTATCGTCAGGACCGATGGTAAGCACCGATGGTCGGTCGAGCACTAAAACAACCCTAAGGTAGGCAAATCAACTAGATACTTGTTTTACATACATACGTACTCGTATATTTAGCTATCAACAGTGCTATTCTCTAAGAGCATCAGACGTCGTTGCATCTTTGACAACATCCGTGAAACATCGACGAGATGACAAGGATGTTGGAAAATTATAATTTCCAACAAGGGCGATATCTCATCTCAACTGTCTATAACATCAGTGAGCTCGTCGGCCATCGCAACGACGCATCACTCCATAGATAATCACACAGTAGTTAATAAACATAAAATGTGTCTAAAACTAAAAAGTAATTTTAACAATGTCCTTTTCTAAAAAATAATTACTCAAAATTCCTTTATAGTTAAAAACTCACAGTACGAGAGGTAATAGTTTTGATGTATATACGAGTAATTGCGGTTTCGGGCTTAAGAGTTAATTTGGAGATAGCCCAAACTCTGGCTTTATTCTCAAATAAAAGTAGAAATACACTTAGAGATTGCACGGCTAGAGCGGTTATTCTAATGGCGAACGATATTCTTCGTAGATAATAATTATAATAAACCAGGAGCTAATGCTTTGGAATGGTAACGATGACATTCACTACGTTTTTGTTTTAATTTTTTAGGACCTTTTATTCTATAAGTTCAGAATTTATAGTCTAGTTTTTTTTATTGCTGTGAAACACAATTTTGTTCAAGATAATACATGCATACGTACATGACAAAAATCTTTCTATACTATAATACAACTGACAAAACAGCAGAGATGCAAAAAAAGTAATATTTACATAAACATACATAGGAAATATTTTCACAAAAACATATGTCTGTTTGTTTGTTACATAAAAACTCAAGAAAGACATACAATTCGATTGTGTTTTTTAACAATTGTTTTGCTTATTATTTTTAAATTTAATAAATGTTATAAATATAAGAACGTAGAGCTGAATGACTGGTCAAAGTAAAGTCAAAGTCGAAGTTAAAATAATTTATCAATTTAGGCATAAAAGACGCACTTATGAACGTCATTTTTTTATTATAATGTACTTTAAAGACTCTACCAACGCGTTCCAAAATATATAGCCTGCCGAGAAGAAGCGGCAAGAAACTCGGGGCCATTCTTTTTATTTAGATGTTTACAATGTTTCTACAAATATTAAAAAAAGGTACTACAAATATTACATTTTATCGGTGGCAGAGTGATAGTACCGGTTATCACACTATAAACGGGCCGAAAAATTCACTGCAAAAAACCAGCAAAGACCAGAATTGTTAACCGAGTGCACTGCAAATAAAGTCGAGCGATTCCCAACAAGTTTTGCGAATAACGAGTGGCTTACGAAATAATCCCTCTAGCTGGTTTATTGGGCAGAACGGGCAGAACGAGATTGTTGATTAACTTAGGGTTCTCGTGCCTTAAATTGGAACGACACTAACGCATAGAATATTATTTTGACAAAATGAGTAGGGAAAATGGATTATTACTGCATTAATTAAGATATCCCCTGCGTTCATCTCTCGCTTTTTATACTGTCATTATAAGTATTTTAGTCATAGATAGTGTTGATTAAATTAGTTCTCATCAAAAAACCTTATAAGATACATTTAGTATTGCAACAAGTGTAATTTGAAAAATGTAGTACCGACTTCCATTCTATTACTTTGGTAAAAATCTGTTATTGGAGTGTAACTCAAAAACTACTGGATCAAATTTGATAAAATTTGATCCATGGGACCACACGGGCAGTACCATAGCTTTCAAACAAAAATAAAAATATAAATAGTTTTGGAAACCGGTTCACCCAGTCGAAAGCTATGAGGTAACTTACATAAAAAAACACACAGTCGAATTGAGTACCTCCTCATTTTTGGAAGTCGGTAGATAAAATGATAAAGTCATGGGTCTATTTTGTTTGCCTTAGTAAAACAGTCATAAGGTTGTTGTATGCATTCAGCGGCCTGGAAACTACAACTTTAGGCTTGCCACTAGCCTATCCAACAAACTACGCTGGATCACGAACTATAATCCTCTCTCTGAGAGGAAGACAGTCTCAGCAGTGGGACGTAAAGGCTGATGCTTTATAGGTACGAGTAGTAGTCCAAAACCTACGGGCACATCGGTATGCCAGTTGTGTATTGTCATCAATATTAACTTTTGACCCTAGGGCTCCAGAGCAACACCCACAACACTTTAAAAAGCTTCCCCTACTCGTATATCATTGATATTTAATCAATTATTAGTACGGTACCCTTCAGATTCAAGTGTCACTTACACTTCACGGGCATATTTTACTCGAAGCAGAGTACTAACGAGCTCGGATATTATTCTCACAGAAATACGACAATGATACGAATATCCATTATATAAAACAAAACTGTTTTGGAGTGAGATTTAGTCAGTTGCTAAGGATTTTATGAATTCTATGCAGGGTAAATTATACAAGAATTGCTAAAATAATTGAATTTGTCACAAGGTATTTAAAATAACACTTACTGATGTTGAATGATATGCCTTTAAATTCTTGATAAAGAATTATGTGTTATATAAAATCAAAGTAGTTGCAGGCAACAGTAAATTAACATTAAACACTGGATTTTACATCTCTCATATTCGGTAAGTAGGTCCTTATAACCCCCAAATCGGGCTCGTAGGTGACCAATTAGCGCTCTAGGGTAATAATGTAGCTAGAAAAGCCCTAGCGCGGTAAGTTATTAAAAAAACACAAATGGGGCTTGTAGGTGACCAATTAGCGCTCTAGGGTAATAATGTAACTAGAAAAGCCCTAGGGTGGTAAGTAATTAAAAAAAAACACTTCACTCTTTCAAAAAGTTCGCGTACATCTAACCATCATACTGGCAATAGACATCATGCATTCAGCCCAATGACAAAAGAGGTCGCTTCGCTATTCAGCCTTGTCTTATTCGTATGAGTATAATAGTCATCAATTTTATTTTTGTAATGCCTGTTTTTTTTGCTTACCTCACAATCGAGATGTAAAGCAGAGTAGTTAGCTCAGGTGTAAGCATCAATTGCCTTACAGCCCTTGGCTACTAAGCTACTACTTAACATGAATTACTTTTTGTTTGAGATTCCGGTATTTCGGCAATGTTGCAAGCAGCATTATCAAGAAAGATATGTAACTATGTGAGTGACCGTAATACTTTTAAAAAGATATGTCAACGTCAAAGTCAAAGTGAAAATCATTTATTCAATTTAGGCATCAAAGACGCATATATGAACGTCAACTTTTCATTATAATGTACTTTAAAGACTCTGCCGCGTTCCAAAATATATAGAGCCCACCGAAAAGAAGCGGCAAGAAACTCAGGGCCATTCTTTTTATATAGATGTTTACAATGTTTCTACTTAGGTACTACAAATATTACATTTTATGGGTGGCAGAGAGACAGCTTGCCAGAAGTGTGTATGTAACGATAAGAGTTTAAAAACCGTATTATTACAAATATTTGTATATTGTTACAAATATTATCTATTTGATTTTATTTTTATTTTATTTATTTTTTATTTTATTTATTTGAACCCCAACATAATGTACACTGTTTCTTACAATAGGTTCTATGCTAACTTAACAAATAAATACTAAATGCCATTACAATTAAAACAACATGCAACAAATTTGCGAGCAAACAGGGGATTTAGCGCTACTATTATATTATAAAATATTGTGAAAAGTGGTACGCATAGAGATAGTTATTAAATTTAAATACCTTACATATAATGTTATACAATAAACAATCAGAGAGATTTTATTATCGATTTAAATCCGCAAAGGCTTCCATTAAAAATATCGATGGAATGGTTTTTCGAAAAGTCTGTGTACTGTTTTATCATTCTATTGAGTGGCGCATTTTGGCCAAGATTTGATTTTGATCTAGTAACAACGAGCAAGTTAAAATTTGATGCTCTCTCTTGATAATAAGAGTGAGAGACAGACCATTATTATATTTATGAAACTACTCTCTACTTAGCACATAACAAGATATTTTAAAGCAGTAGCGTATATACGACATTTAATATCAACGGTGACCATGTCACATTACGATTAACTGACGATATCCTCCTTATGGTGGAATCCTTATATCTCGCAACGGATGCCGATTGGGCTAGCTTTACGATTATGGATGAGCTTTATGGTTACGATTGGTCTCGTATAGATAGATAGAACAGATATCTAGGTATGGAAAGTGATGTTTGATGATGACATCATACATCACAATTACAATTTGATAAATTTAATACTGACTTCCATTCTATTCAGTTATTGAAGAATATCTCAAAAGCTACTGGACCGAATTTGATGAAATTGAATCGAAATTGATGAATAAATGGGACCACATGGGTAGCTGCAGCTTTTAAACAAAAAAAGATATTTGAGAATCGGTTCACCCAGTCGAAAGTTATAAGGTAACAAACATATAAAAAACATACAGTCGAATTGAGTACCTCCTTTTTTTAGAAGTCGGTAGAAAATCATTATGATCGGTTGAACACGATGCTATTTATACACCCGACGTACATGCGTATGCGTGAGAAGGAATAATTACTATAAGCAGTATGTTAGCGTACAGTGAAATAGAATTTCAATAAACTATCACAATATTTAACTTCGAAACTGATGAAAAGAAAATTATTCCTCACACAAATTAATCGCGTTCAGGAAACGACAAATATCAAAATAGATTACTAAACACAGCTTAACCTCAACCATTAAAATTTCAGTTAATGCTTAACAAAACGCTTAATATTTAATGAATACTAACTAGTATTGCGGACGGGGAACGTAGTAATTAAATTCAATTCCAATTAATGACAAATTACATGAATCATAAATACGAATTAAGTTGAGGTTAAGGATGGGAAAGAGTTAAAGCGGATTTTTAAGAATACATCTCACAATCTAGCTCTAGATTATATTTATCTATTGTTTTAAATTTTCCAAATATGATTTTAAACGCCGATGATAAAGAGGATGAAAACTCCAAGGTTGTATCCATCGCAGAACACAGATTCAGTAGATTAATTCCACTCCTTGGCAAAGGTGGTATAGTATCCATATAGTGATGGTGCGTTACAGAAGGTAAGTCTTGTAGTGCGATGATGAAATGGGTATGGATGGAACTAGGTTATGTATTTCCAAAACACACTCATGCACACTCACCGATACAAATGACATAGAAGAAAACTCATTATCGATTGTGTGTCGGAGTTCAAGGCTCTTAACCTCAGTGAGATTTTTCATTAATATTTGACTACTCAATTTATTATTGCAATTATATTTGTAACTAGAATCTATACCAAACGTCTAACATCGCAAAAATAACGCTGTACGGAAATAAATGTTCATAAAACACTTTACAAACATACTACTACTACTACTTGTATATGTTATCAGGGCAAGAAATTTGATAATCCATTTTAATCAACATACAAATTATAATGCCATTATATTGTATACGTGCTCAAAGGTGTAAGTTACTAGCCACTACACGTAGTAGCAGCAGACGACATGTCGTTGCTTCATGTCGCTGCAGTCATGATTTCTAACACGACTGCAGACGGCAACTGCAAATGGCATAAACCATTTGAAAAGCGACACAAAAGGTTTTGTTTAACCCTTTGTTTACCGTGATAATTCAAACATAAGATTTATGAATGAAACGCACGTAAATTTACGTCTCTGGTATGCAAAGGGTTAAAAGCTTTTCTTCACTACTGATCTGCGGCCGGTCGACAGTGCCGTCTGCCGATCGATGACGCGACGCTAGCTTCGTGTCGCTAACTACGAATTGTATTTCATAGAAATACATAGTATCCAGTAGGGTCGCTACGACACGTCGTTTGCTGCGGCTTCATGTAGCCGGCTACCAACTCGCACCTTAATTTGGCAGATACAGGCTTTTTGAAACCTTTTCTGCAGCCAAGTATCGCCTACAATTTTATTTTAATATTAATAAATATGTATTAAATAAATTTAATTTGAGAGTTATTAATAGTGCAATTGGAGAGGACTTATATTTAAATAT
The DNA here is from genome assembly GCA_917880725.1 of Selenia dentaria. NCBI lineage: Eukaryota > Metazoa > Arthropoda > Insecta > Lepidoptera > Geometridae > Selenia > Selenia dentaria. The sequence continues at coordinate 32,321,830 of OU862881.1, read as the reverse complement.
TCATTGTACACATACAAGTCGTTATTGTTTTCATGAATGTTATGTACACGAGACTTAATTTAAAACTTTTACACTTATTTTATAATTCGTTCGTGTTATAACGAAGTGCTCCCTGTAGAAATATATTTATATACTTACCGCTGATCCTATGACTCCACCTTTATACAAATGAGCAATATTATTGCCATGGCAACAACCTATTCAGTAACATGATTACATTTGTGCCAATAATTTGTAACTGTGGGTATTCTGAAAGTGGGTTTTCACTGTATTAAAAATATGGTTCAAGCTATCGTCATCTTAAATGATTGGTCATACGACACAGATGTTACGCGATGAATATGTACTATTTCCGCGGTCGTTTTTTTATCGAAATTTGTTATTCAAGTTGGCGGAAAAAGATGCGGCACTGGTTAAACTGGTTTTCTACCGAGTTCCAAAAAGGAGGAGGTACTCAATTCGACCGTATGTTTTTTTTCTTTACTTTCGACTGGGTGAACTGATTCTCAAATGTTTTTGTTTGAACGCTGGTGCTTCCCGTGTGGTCTCATTTAAATTTCATCAAATTCAGTCCAGTAGTTTTTGCGATACACTACAATAACTGAATAGAATGGAAGTAGGTATTAAATTTTTCAAATTGTACTTCTGTTTAATCGTGCTTGGATGTGTATTATTGGTGGACTACTAATTATTAAGTGTTTGTTACTAAAAAATCAAGTCCAAAATTAAAATCAAACTTTTATATTTTCCTCGTCAATAGCCTCATAAAGTTAAAGACTATTATTAAGTTAAGAATAAGTTAAAGAATATAATAATTTACTATAACGTGACTTATACAGGACAGTGACTAAATGAAAAAAATAATTAACAGACTGGTTGACGTGACTGTGACAACTTGACTAAACTTAAACTTAACTATAACCTAAATAATTTGAGAAGTGGCAAATGTACTCACATACGAGATACGAGTCCTCTAATAAAGGCAAAATAGTTGGTTATTTACTTGAAATACAGCAATAACGAAATAATTACTTCATATTTTAAAGTTTCGCCGATCGTATACGGTGGTTTATGGTTTCAAATACCTAATCAAAAAGTGTTGGTGTTGTACGTGCCAAATAATTGAATAAAATTACCACTTACCTGAACTGCCCTGCGATTCTCTAATGAGTCGGTGAGCTCGTCGACGAGCTCACCGAACTTGTTTTCTAACGTGTCTTATCATCTCGTCATTTGTTTCACGGATGTTGTCAAAGATGCAACGATGTTTGCTCGTAGAGAATCGCACGGCAGGAGCCTGAAAGTACAGAACTAGTAGGTATATATACCTACTAGTTCTGTGTAAAAATAACTGTCAACTTTTTACATATGTGTAAAAATAACTTTTTACATATTTTTACACTAACTCTATATAAAGCTTTGTACACAGCTACAAAAGACAGAGAAATAACCTCTAAAAGTAAATTTACTTTTAGAGGTTATTTCTCTGTCTTTTCCAGGAAATTTCCTGGAATGAAATTGCTTTGGCTGCTAAAGGTTTAAGTAGCTTGGAACATTTGGGAAAGTACAGAGAAAAATCTTGGTACTGCTTATTAATCTGTGCCAGACTTTATATTAAAACTCTATACGCGCGAAAATTATGTACACTTAAATAAATGGTTCAATTATCCTACTAGTATTATCAACGCGAAAGTTTGTGAGTATGGATGTGTGGATGTTTGTTATTCTTTCACGCTCAAACGACAGGGCCAATTTTGATGAAATTTGGTATGCAGGGAGATGAGGCGTTGGAGGAACATATAGCTGGTCGCGAGCCTATATAATGGTATAGAGGTCACCAAGCCAGCACGTCTAGTGTATGGAGCTGTCAAAATGATAGCGTGTTTTTGACTAAGCTACCTTTGGCAGAACTATCATCATTACGATCTTGACGTAGGCGAAGATCTTGTTATTTTGTCTATGCTGTGCCCAAGAATATTACGCTTTCCCACCCGCATGGTGATGGATGATGATGAAAAGTAACCTATTGTTTATCCAGCGCCCCATCTACCTCCACACCTAATTTCATCAATACTCGTTCCGTCATTTGAGCATGAAATAGTGACAAACATCCATACTCCATACTCACTAACTTTCGCGTTTAAAGTATTAGTAGGACTACAACCCGCGTTTTAACAACATCCGCATGTTAAGTGACCAACTGATGCGATCGTTCATATCGCATGCTCGTCTAGAAGTAACTATATCTACTTATTCTTGCCTTGAAGACTACAAATTTTTACCTCTCGGGAACCATACCTAGGCAAGAAGTTTCATACTTTGGCAAATGCTTAAAATAGAAGCAAAACGCTTTGTACGTTTGTTCTACCATGTAACTATAACCCACAGCGGAAAGTCCTGCAGTTCGATATTTTTTATTTGGTATATTATGGGGATGAGGAAATACACTCCACAAAATGATTATATTATGATGTACATTGTCACCGCCACAATTCGATGTCCAAAATTCAAATAATTTATTCATCAAATAACACTTAGGTACTTAAACATTTTCCTATGTTAATACTAATACATTGCTGCTATTAATTACAGATAAAACTTAATGTAGCTATGATCCGAGCCTACTATGTGAACGAAGTCGCGGGCAGTCGCTAGTATATATATATATAAATAAACCCCTATTTCTTCTGGTCACGCTATAACGGAACGGATGGAACAATCTCGCTTATTCTTTTTTTGTTTCGTTAATTATTGTCAGGAGAAGGTTCTTATGAAAGAAAAACTATGAAATGTTGGGAGGTTATGGTAAGGCCGAGCCTACTACGTGAACGAAGTCGCGGGCAGTCGCTAGTATGTATACAGTACACACTACATTTTTTTACATATATTACATTTGAACATGTAAGTATATATATCATTAATGTGCATACTGTTTATTATAATTTTTTAATTTATTTTTTTAATATGTAAATATCAATTGATACACCGTCCTCCCTTCAAAATCATTGTTTTTCCATCCAACTATAGCCTGGAAGAGATCGATCGTTGGTAGCGATAAGAACGCCCTTTGTAATTTCGGTTTTCTTATGTAAATAAATATGTATATATATAAAGTGTATTTGTTATTTTGTGTAAAAAAGTAATTAGTGACTTGGCATTATCTTAAGTGTTCTGACCCTCGACAACTTTGCCTCGACAATATAACAAAGATATTTTATTATTTAAAATGCTAACTTTCATAAAAGCAACCTAAGCATACATTAATTCCATTTGAACCGAAAAAGCGCCAGTTCTCAGAATTTAAATAACAATTTTAGTCCGGAACCCGCCGTTTGTGCAAACAAATCTGTACGAACTTTGCTTACATTAAGAAAACAAAAGTGATGTTATTATTCGCAGACTCGTTCGTTTATGGTGCTTCTATGAAAACAACTTAAAGAGCTATTCAACTGGACTTACGATTTTCTCTACACATCAGTGAAATATCACTAGATGAACTAGAATAAACGTTATAAAAGAAGTGAAAAGCAACTTCGTGTGATGCCAAAAAGAAAAAAAGGTTGGTTATCTGTTTATAACAAATCATTAGTTAGTAGGTAACCGTGTACTAGCTTTTTTTTATGAGAGGGGGACAAACAAGCAGTTGCCTTGCTTCTCTCCAAGGACATCCACAACACCGGAAGTCTCGAGAATGCGTTGCCAGCCTTTAAGAAGGGAATTATATTATTTCTTGATCCCTAAGTTTTATCGGTTCAGGAATACTTCCAATGGCAGCTGGTTCCATAACGTGGCAGTGCAGGGTAGTAAATGCCATAAGAAATGCACAGTAGTTGACTACCAGACGTCCACATGAAATGGATGAAACATCATGTTCTGTCGGGACGTCCTATGATGAAACACAGCTATGTATTAAACCGAACATTTTAAAACTTAGCATTATAGGCTATCTTATTTGGGCCTTACTTGTAAATACTGTTTAAATTTAAATGGCCTTTTTGACGTTATTAAAGTTTTAGCAACGTTTATAAGTAAAACCGTTTGTCAACCCCGAGCATTTAAACATATGGTTTATGGTTACGAAGTGACTTAGACATAGTTCTCCGTTGGCATCATGATTTTTACTCACTCGGTCATAACAGGTAGATACTCTGCGTTGTCTAATATTAAACTAGATATTGCCATGGGGTGGTATGCAGAGAACCTCCACGTGGTGCACCCTGGAAACTGTTTGGACCCGGTAACGCAGGTGTCCAACAGGCCAATCTTCTGCCGTCGCTGTTTACGCGCCGTTGCTGCGACTAAGTCGGAATGCCTAAGCAACCAAAAGACCCGTCTGAGAAACTAATAAAAGGACCCTAATGCAGGAAGAGATTCTTCTGTAGACCTCTCAGAGGCTCATACAGATGAAGATGTAGTGCCGGATGCTGGATCCATCTCTAGGATGGTGTTGCGCAGTAGTTTGGAGACTGCCGATGGAGAGCTCAGCCGTCGAAAGCGGCCGGCTTCTTCACCTCTCGTGCCCGGGCAGTTAGACTCGGACACGGAAACTGAAGGGACGGCGTCCGCAAAAGTGGCGACATCCAGAAGGGGGAGGGGTAGTATCACCAAAGTGGGTCCGTCAAGAGAAGCATTTCTTAAGCCTGCGCCGGTGGCTTCACCTGTGGCGTCGGACGGAGAGCTTAGCGAAGTCCTAAAAAACAGGCGCTTTAAAAAGGGGCCGGTTGCTGCTGCCGACTTCGGGATAGAGACTGGGAGTGAGTCCGACGCTGTTCTGATGGTCGACGATCTCAGCACGTTAAACGCCCAAGAACTGAGGGCGCAGGCGGGCGAAAAGCTCGCCTGCATTTTAGAGGGTGAGTTCGTCGGCCGCCTGAAGAGGTCTGCATCGATCCTAAGGGAGGTAGTAGATGCCCTGGCCAGTAGGAGCGAAGCGGAGGAGACGCGGCGACTAAGGGCGGAAAACAGCCGCTTGCGACTCGAAGTGGAGTCCTCCAAGGCGGAAGTGAAGGCGCTGCGTCGCGGCCAAGTCTGAAGCTGCAGCCGCTATCACTGCCGCCGCTGCCGCTGCTACTGCAACGCAAGCATGTCCCACCAACGTGCCGGTAGCTGAAATAATGGAGGAGGTAAAGCGCTCACTGACCATCACATTCGGGCAAATCGCGGTGGTTGAGGAACGGCTTCCGTCCGCCCCGACGGTCCGCCCACCTCTCAAGGCGGATACCAGGAAAACGGTGAAAGAGACTGTGGCACCCAGGCCAGCTTCTGAGCCAGCTCAAAAACTTACCCGCGAAGCCGGTAACAGGGCATGCCAGGCCCCGAAGGCTATCGCTTCTAACTTAGCGGCCACGGGTCCCTCCACCTCCAAGGTGGATCGAAGTGGCAGAGAGGCTGCCTCCACCACTCAGGCGGAAACTTGGGTCACGGTGGTGGGGAAGCGCAAGGGGAAGGGGAAGGGGAAGGGAAAAGGAAAGGGGAAGTCATCCCCTCCCTCGGCCATGCCCGCAAGTGTTCCTGCAACTCGTTTCCGGGCCAGAATGGTGGATCAGGTCCGACATCACAACCTTCTCCAGACAAATTTGAACCACTGTGCCGGGGCTCAAGATCTGTTTATGCAGAGCTTGGTGCAGTGGAAAATAGACGTGGCGGTTGCCGCGGAGCCGTACTATATTCACCCTCATCCCTACTGGGCTGGGGACTTGGATGACTCCGTGGCTATTGTGGGACGGAGGGGCGGGCCCCCCTTCTCAGTAGAAGAGAGGGGCTCGGGTTACGTAGTGGCCAAATGGGGAGAGTATGTGGTCGTTGGTCTATACTTCTCCCCAAACAGACCCGTTGCAGAGCTCGAGGTCTTTGTAGACCTCTTGGCCGCAGCGACAAGGAGACAGGCGCCTCGTCAGGTCTTCCTACTGGGAGACCTGAATGCCAAGGCGCGGGAATGGGGCAACCCCTACACTGACTCTCGCGGGGAGATTGTCAGGGAGTGGGCGGTTGCCACAGGATTGATCCTGCTGAACACAGGGTCAGCCCACACGTGCGTGCGGCACAATGGGGGGTCCGTGGTTGATATATCTTTCAACACCCCAGGTGTCGCAGCACGTATCTTGGACTGGAGGGTGTTGACGGAGGTGGAGACACTCTTGGACCATAAATATATAAGGCTCAAAATCTCTGCCTCCCACAGCCATGGAGGGCTTCAGCGCGTGAAGCGAGCTGATTTCCCACGCTGGGCGATTAGTCGCCTCGACGCCAATCTTGCTGAAGAGGCGGCAATCGTTCAATCTTGGTTGGGTGGCCCCATAGTGAACGCTGAAGCGGATGTGGACGCTGCAGCAGGCCACTTCCGAGAGGCGTTCCCAGCGCCGCCCCAACCGCCGAGAGGTGTATTGGTGGGATGCGGAGATTGCAGATCTCCGAACTGCCTGTTCCAAGGCGCGTCGGCCCTACAGCCGCTGCAGAAGACGACGCAAGGGCCGTGCCGACGCCCAGCTGTCAGTTGAGGAACTGGCAACCGAGAGCCAGCTGTATAGCTTGTACCGTGACGCCAAGCGGGAGCTTCAGCTGGCCATCAAGCTGGCAAAATCTCGGGCCTGGGGTGAGGTGCTGGTGGATCTGGATAGGGATCCCTGGGGACGTCCGTACAGAGCCGCCTGGAATAAATTCCAAGGCCAGGCGTCCCCAGTAGCGGGAGGCCTAGAGCCACTGCTTCTAGATAGGGTGTTAGAGGGACTCTTTCCTGCCATGAACCCTTCCTACATCCCTCCGACAATGGCCCCCATATCCCTCGAAGAAGTTCTAGACCCGGCCTCTATCCCACTTGTGTCGGAGGTAGAGATGGAGCTTGCAGTTGGCCGTCTACGAGGAAAAAGGACGGCACCCGGTCCAGATGGGATTCCAGGTCGGATTCTCAGGATCGCCCTGAAGGAAATGGGAGACCGGCTTCGAGTCCTGTTTGACGCGTGCCTCACGTCAAGGCGGTTCCCGAAGCTGTGGAAGGATGGTAGATTGTGCCTTTTACGGAAGGAGGACCGAACCGTTGATTCGCCATCCGGGTACAGGCCCATCGTACTGCTGGATGACACAGGAAAGCTGTTAGAGAGGGTGGTAGCCTCACGTGTCATCCGGCACCTAAAAGATCCTGGGCCTGGGCTGTCGGAGGCCCAGTTCGGGTTCAGAGCAGGGCGTTCTACAATAGACGCCCTGCTCTGGCTCAAGGAGTGGACGCAGGAAGCGGTCAGCAATGGAGATAAGGCGCTGGCAGTTTCGCTAGATATAGCCAACGCCTTCATCAGCCTCCCGCATGGAACAATTCAAGAGGCGCTGCGCTATCACAGAGTGCCCTTGTACCTAGTAACATCAGCAATCCTGATGTATTAAATGCGCATTTTTTGAATGTCCCGGGCAGCGAAACTGTTCACATGTCTGACCTCACATACTATGAATATCACAGGTGGAGCTCCTCTGTATTTAAATTAAAGACTGTCAGTCAAGATGTTGTAGCCAAGGTCATAAAAGGTTTGTCTTCAAATGCTGTGGGTGTAGATGAGATTACACTACAAATGATTAACCTAACTCTTCCTTGCACATTAAGCATTATCACTAAAATAATTAATTTATCTATTGCAAGTAGTGTGTTCCCTGATCTCTGGAAAATAGCACTTGTCAAACCGATTCCTAAAAAACAAAATGTTAGCACGATTAATGATTATAGACCTATAAGCATATTGCCATGCATGTCAAAAATTTTGGAAAAAATCATATGTAATCAAATGGTCAATTATCTAGAGACAGAGAAAGTTTTACCAGAAATGCAATCTGGTTTTCGTAAAAACCGAAGTACTGCAACTGCTTTGCTTGATGTGGTTGACAATGTTCTTGCAGCTCAAGATGGGGGTATGGGTACCATCCTTGTTCTCCTGGACTTTTCCAGGGCATTCGATTCCATTAATATTCCCCTTCTGTTGTCTAAGCTTTCATTTTACGGCTTCGATATAAATACTGTAAAATGGTTTGATAGCTATTTGCGCCATAGATCTCAAATTGTAGAGGTTACAAATTTTGATGGCACCACTGACTCTTCTAGTCGTGTCTATAATCTGAGAGGTGTTCCTCAAGGTTCTATTCTTGGCCCTATTCTTTTTGTGCTGTACAGTGCTGACATAATAAATTGCATTCAGAATTGTCAATACCACATGTATGCTGATGACTTACAAGTTTACATGAGTTTTACCCCAGATGATACAAATCATGCAGTTACAAAGATAAATGAAGATCTATGCCGATTGGCAGAATGGTCTTCAGCTAACTGCATGGTTATGAATCCTATTAAGTCAAAATTTATGATTATGGGATCTAGGAAGCAGGTAGAAACCATAGCTAACTACAACCCTCAGGTAGCCATCCTTAATGAAAAAATACAATGTGTAACTGAAGCTCGAAATCTGGGTCTGATTATGGACAGTCATTTGCATTTTGAACAACATGTGCATGAAGCAGTACGCAACTGTTTCTTTCGCTTAAAGGTTTTATACAATATCAGGCCGTTTCTGAGTGTTGATCTCAGAATAACATTGTGTGAGTCACTCATTTTGTCCAAGTTAAATTATGCAGATGTTGTTTATGGTCCACGTCTCTTATCCAGGACAGAACGTTTGATTCAAAGAGTACAAAATGCCTGTGCACGTTTCTGTTTCCATGTTCCTCCTCGTGCCCATATTACTCCTTTTCTTAAAAGTGCTAATCTTATGAACATGAAGGCACGGCGACAGCTACATTTTTCTACTTTACTATTTGGCACAATCATAAATAAAACTCCTGAATACCTTCTGCGTAGGCTGACTTGGGCTCATGAGAGACGAATGTATAATACTCGAGCATCCTTGTATTTGCTAGTCACACCTCCACATAGAACGCAATCTTTTAAAGGCAGCTTTAGGTATGCAGCTACACGCTGCTGGAACAACCTCCCTCCCCCTTTTCGAGCCCTGAAAGCAATAAAAACATTTAGCAGGCGGTTAAAGGAGCACCTAGCTGCATATACGGGTAATTAGTTACATGTGCATACATATATGTATATGTATATAAACACCCAGGGCATGCACACAAATGTGGTATAAATGCTTGTGTGTGTATATACATATACCTACAGATACATTACTTGGATGTTTTCTCTTTTTTACATGCTTATGGTTGTTTTGTGATGCAGTAATATGCAGTAACTACCGATTACTTATTATTACTAAAGTACCTCTAATACTATATATTGTTTACTTACCAAATGGTACTGCTCAAAATGTTGGCGTATAGACGGTTCCAGATTTGATGATATTGCTTGTTTTTCTCACCACAAAAACACTGTCTACCTGATTCTTAGGAAGTGGATAACATTGTATTTAGTAAGTTGTAGATGACGGTTACAAAACCAGTTAATCAATGTTAAATTATCACAGTCAACTTGAAATCAATAATAAAAATTATAAATCATTAGTTCTAGCTTTAAAGTATTGTGCACAAACTTGTATTATATTATATTCACTTTGTATTTGTAGACTGAGTGACGTACATTACGTAGTACCTATAGTTATCTGTGGACTACACTACACTACATAGCGGTTGCTTGTAGACGTGGCGGTACGTGGCACGCATAGATAAAATAGAATCGTTGGTGGCATGGTGCCACGTCATGGTGTTACCATAATAATTTGATATTTTTGGCCAGCCCGAAACACGCCAATAGTGCTAATCGACGCTTGGCTGTCGGCAACGCGCGAAGTGTCTCGGAATGCACCATCTTGTTTGTTTTTGTTTTCTTGTCTGTATTTTTGACTGTAATTATAATAATTATCTTTGTTTCATACTATGTATCTTTGTTTATTTTCTATTGTTTATTTGTATCTGTTGTGTCACGGGTTACGTTCGTGGTGTCAGTGAGGAGCGCCGACTGAAAATCAGTGCTTGGGTTTACCCTAGCGTATGCTGAGTCGGGGCTCTTTCATGGCATTACGCAACATTATTATTATGATGGTTGTCCTATTTTGTCAGTATTTTTGTATGTTATGTTGTGTGATGTCCTGAATAAATCTATTTTCTTTCTTTCTTCTTTCTTTCTATCTGCGGAGGCTGTTGCGTGACTATCTCCAAGACCGCGAGATCCTGGTCGAAGGACGCGACGGTCTAAGGCGTCATCGTGTCTGCTGCGGTGTTCCACAGGGGTCGGTACTGGGACCACTTCTGTGGAACGTAGGCTACGACTGGGTGCTCCGTGGAACGTTGCCTGCAAACATACGGGTTGCGTGCTACGCGGATGATACCCTAGTCGTAGCCAGGGGTAGGGATCTTAGGGAGGCAGTGCGGTTGGCCACGGTGGGCACAACCCTCGTTATTGACCGCATTCGCACTCTGGGTCTGGAAGTCGCCCTCTCCAAAACCGAGGCCCCACTGTTCCATGGGCCTCGAGGGGAAGCCCGTCCAGGTACGCAGGTGAATCTGGGTGATGTCCAGATACCGGTTGGGGCCCAAATGAAATATCTGGGCCTTGTCCTGGACGGGAGGTGGGCTTTTAGGGCCCACTTCGCCCAACTGGTCCCAAGAGTCGTGGGGGCCGCAGCTGCCTTGGGAAGGCTACTGCCCAACGTGGGTGGCCCGAGTGCTGATTGCCGCCGGCTATACTCCGGAGTGGTCCGGAGTATGGTTCTGTACGGGGCACCGGTGTGGGTGGACGCTCTCAGTCGTGACAATAAGATCCTGCTGCGACGTCCACAGCGAGTCATCGCGACGAGGACAATACGCGGGTACCGGACGGTGTCCTGGACGGCAGCGTGCGTGTTGGCCGGCGATCCCCCCTGGGAGCTCCAAGCGGAGATCCTCGCTGAAGTATACCACTTTGTGGCGGCGCGGAGATCCCGGGGAGACTCTCCGACGTGAGAGGAGGTAACAAGCATGCGGTTGCAGGCGCGGGCTGTCCTGTTGCGGCGGTGGACGGAGGACCTATCCCCACCAGTCCCTGGGCAGTGGACGGTGGAGGCCATCCGCCCGGTCCTTCAGAGGTGGTGAGGCGGCGATTCGGGTCGCTGACCTTCCGATTGGTGCAGGTGCTTTCCGGTCACGGATGTTTCGGTAAGTACGTTCACCAAATCGCGAGACGGGAGGCTACCCCAGCCTGCCACGAATGTGGAGCGCTGGAGGATACGGCGCTCCATACGCTGGAGGTGTGTGCCGCATGGGGTCCCCAGCGGTACACGCTTTCAGCTATAATTGGCGGAGATCTCTCGCTGCCGAACGTGGAACGAGATCGTGGCAGGCAGTGGCCACCTTCTGTGAAGCGGTAATGACGCAGAAGGAGGCCGCGGAGCGGGTCAGAGAGAATGATGCTCGAGCTGACCCGCTCCGGTGTAGACGGACGGGGGAACGGAGGAGGCACTTCGCACGCCTCCTCCCTCCTCTTTAGTGGGGTCACTGGCGGAGAGTCGGGGGACTCTTCGCTGGCTTGCACGGCCCTACACGTCTAGGGGATGACCTTGGTGAGCAAGATCATCCCTTCACAGGCGCTGAGGCCCGATTAAGACCAATCCGGGCCTACCACTGGGGCGAGATGGTGAATGGTTTTTTTTTTTTTTTTTTTTTTTTTTTTTTTTTTTTACGCAGAGGAAGATTTTATATCCTGATCACCAGCCCAAGGGGTTGAGCTGGTGCGCGTGTGGGAGTCTCCGCCAGAAGGGCAGAATACCCACCAAACCTCTGCGGTGTTCCATCGTCATCGACTGTTGGCGGGAACCGTGGGACCATTCGTATTCACCACAGCCCCCACCGACGTCGCTGCCCGCCTACGCAGGCCCAGCCTCTGGGGAGGGTGTAAAAAGCCCTCCCCATTACCACCTCGTGGGATGCCCCGGAACACGTGGGCCATCCACACCATGTGAGGACCTAACCCTAATTGGGGGCACCGGCTGTCCCCACAGCCGATACCACAGGTTCTCTGAGCGGAGACGGAGTGCGAGCCCGATCGGCTCGCCTCCGTGTCCGCGCTCTCCGGAGCGGGAGAGAGACGGGATCTATCTCCCTCTCTCGCTCCTCGGCCTCTCTCTGCAACATCACGACCTCGCAGAAAGAGACCATCGCCTCCCATGACCTCTCGTCGTCGACCATCTTTGTTAAGATGGTTGACAAGGAGAGGTCCGCCCCCACGACTGCAACCAGGGAGTGCCGCGCCTCGACAGCCCCTGGGCAAACTTCCAGCACGTGCTGCGCGGTTTCTTCCGCGCAGCCGCACTGGTGGCACACAGGGGTCGCCTCCCTCCGGACAGAGATGGTGAATGCTAGCGCAACCCTATCTCGCCCCATCTGGCGGAGGACTGCTCACGGGGGGGTTTTAGTGGGTCTGAGCCCCACATACCCCCAACCGTCAACCCCCGTAGTGGAAGGAAAGTGGAAAGCATTTCCCCCCTCAAAAAAAAAAAACGATATTGCCATCCACATCGCCTACGTGGTCCAAGGTCATCCAAACTTGGAACTATCCGTTGATTTGTGTAAGAAGTAGCATGTTTATGTTTTTTTTTTAATTCATCTGTATCTATTGTCGTATTCACACATTCATATAAACTTTGGTATTGATAATATTAGTCTGAATAAAAGAAAGTCGCGATACTGTTTATACGTGATATAGTTGTATCATTCCCACTAGAGCTGAGCGAAGTTCTCATGAGGTCACAGTGGTTGTCTGTGAGCCTAGCACGAGTAAGTGTAACGTAACGTGTCGTTCACGTGAAACAGTATAAACTTTCATTCATCTAAGACAACTGTGACACAGATAACTCATAGTCATTACGCCGAAGCGTGCCGCGCTGTAGCTTAAATTCCAGCTTTATGCATAAGTTTTGTTACTACATGAAAGCAATTATTTGCCTGCTTTTACCACAGATGCAATAGACTCTAGTGCATCTGTGGTAAACCTTGAAGACACTCTATTCAATAGAGTGTCTTCAAGGTGACAAATCAACATATATCTTCTGAACTTGACTTCTTTGCCTCTTATCTCCCGTTCTGTTTATCCGCCTGCGGTGAAGCCCAAAAGGAAGGTTGTGTGTTTGACAATGGGCTGGCCACATTTCCCAAATACCCGATGACCGCTGAAGTAGACGAGTTCTTGAGTTGGAGGCAAACGTAGTGTAGGATGCTCTGCGGCCAGGTGGAGAGACGATCTGCAGAGGATGCAGTTACTGGATGCAGAGAAGTAAATATTGAGTTCTGTGGCGTACTTTAGGAGAGGCATATGCCCAGCAGTGGACGAATGTGGGCTGATGACGATGATATGTTTGACCTGAATATATACATTACATACTGTGTTTGCCCGTTTTTATGTCCATTCGTAACTACTGAACGGCTCAACCGATTTTGACAAATAATACGTCACTAGATTCATCTTAATGGCGCGAGTGTCACGTCTGGGTATAAAACGCTTAAAATGGCGCTTTTATGAGCTTTAATTTACGTGCTATTTTTACGTAGTCGTATTAATAAAAAAAATGTTGGCTTTCTTGTTATTTATTATACTTACTTTTAAAGTTGATTTTTCCTCTACTGTGCAATTCGTTGATGGCCGGCCCGACACTATCTTCCGTTTACAATTACGCTTACTAAAACAGTTATGGAAATGTGTGGGTGTGTGTTTTAACACAAATAAGCTGAGGTTAATTGGCTTACTTTTCGGGTTTATTTGCCTAATTGCGAAACATTACGTTAAACAGTAATGTTGGTGGAATAAAAACTTATAGTAGGTGCTGTGTGATGAAACTGAGGATTCAAAAAGTGTTTTAAGTGAATTGTTAAAAACTTTTAATTGTTAATTAAATAATTAATAGACGCCGTTAGTCTAGTTGGTAGTGACCTGGTCTACCTGTCTGCCAGGTTCGATCCCTAGTCTGGTTAACTTTTTTTCAAGCTGATCAAAAAGTCTAATTTCTAAATTGTCTAGCAAAATTCTTAGACTTCAGAACATAACGTTAAGGCATCAACTTAAATAATGTCTCAATATATGATCATCCATATATCTGCTTAATCTTTCAAAAGTTCAGCATCCAATTAATTTCATTTCCTAAAACACTGCTCGAAATCGGAAATCAATCGAACACATCAAATCTCAGCAAAAATCGTCAAAGCAGTTTTATGCACGAACAAATTCCAATGAAAGTGCAATATTCAGTCTATTCTTAAAACAAACACCGGGTAGGTTGTACCTATCGCGGAATGGAATTAAAATTTCCATCAGAGTTGTTTGTGGAGCGTCAGCGAACTGCGAAGGGCGGGAATCGCGTGGCAGACGCTTGGGATCTAGGGTGTTTGCTGTAGAGGTGCTTTCATAACGCTTTTATTAATTTTAAAGATGTTTATGCAAGGTTTTGCTCAGAAATTGATATGAGTCAATTTGAAAAACTATGTAGGTAAAATAATATAGATAGAAGAAGTCTAATACAATTCATGAAATGACGTATGAATATATAATACATTTCTTCGTCTTTTTAAAACAATTGTAAACATTACTTATTCCGCTAATATTATAAATGTGAAAGTTTAGATGGATGGATGGATGGATGGATGTTTGTTACTCAATCACGGCAGAACGGCTGAACGGATCTGCTAACTTATAAACGCTAAAGGAAAATGTTGGTGCTCAAATTATTAACTAATTACCACACTACCTAATGTTTAAATGCAAAAGTATGTCTGTTTGAATAGATGGATTTGAATTGGCTATATATATAATTGGCTATATACTATCCTATTTCACGACAAAAAATTTTTACCATCTTCTTCAATTATATAATATTTAATTAAAGTAGATGGTGAACAAAAATGGCGCGTAGATAACTTTTATCTAGTACGTATTTCAGTTTTTCTTGTAGAATCCGTGGATCCACAGGAACAGCCGATGTCTGATCGAGTAAGTGCGAAGCACGAGCGAAGCGTCTTTGCAATACGGCAACGATGCTTTCGTATGTCTGCCAAGTGCGAGTCGCAACATATATGTGTTATCTTTTTACCATAAACAGGTTAATGCCAGCATATAGAAATAGCTGGGAGTGTATTGCAACCACTTTGGAGGCCCATAAAGAATTAAAAACATGGTTAGACAGACAAGCAGACAGACGAACGGACATGATGAACCTAGAAGGTGACACTATACAGGGTGACTGGTTGAACACTTTACATATTGATATATAGTGCTCAGTACTCGATTCTCGTTCTAATTAAGAAAAAAAAATAGGTGCCTAATATTTACCTAATTTAACTTTAATTGTCTACTCAAAACAATAAACATGGTCACTCGCGGCGCGCGTGTAGTAATAAAAGCGCGGCGCGGCCGGGCGGGCGGCCGACGATCGCGGCATCCTTTGGCGGCGCGGGCGGCGCGGCCCTTTGGGTCATTAACCCCGTTCAGACGCAGCTTGATTCCTTTGAACGCGGCGCGGCGCTTTGGGTCATTAACCCCGTTCGGACGGTGTCCATAATTTTCGAGTTATAGCACATTCATAGAATGAAGGTTTCCTCTGTAGTTTAACGGTATTTTTTTAATTTTATTTTTTTAAACGTTTCATGTGACCATGAATTATCATGTCCTTGTTTATGTAAAGTGTTCAACCAGTCAGTCTGTATAATTCTTCTTTTTCAACGTCGTTGCCTCATGGCTGAGGGTCGTGGTCAGCACAAGTGGTGTTTCCCACTAAGATCTTCCAGGCTTCTCTGTGTTGAGAAAGTTGGATGGATGCGTGAATGATGGATTTACACGACTGTTTTACAGTATCGGTCCATCGGGTCGGTGATATATCGGTCGGTATAATTCTACGGAACCATAAAAAGGGGCAGTCAGGAGAAATATCTTTTTCATTGCTAGCAAAAATTTTATTTTAATGGCGTTTGTTTTGTTTACAATTTACTTTTCTGTTTTGCCTTAGTAGTATTTGTTTTTGACAGTAGTTGAGAGTATTTCTGAAATGTATTTGTTGCCAAATAGTACTTACGAGTGAAATGTGATCTTTGTATCCTATTGTGGTTATGAAATGCGTTATGACACCCATTCACTGTGTAGTAAGTCATTTTTAAATACAATCGTATTTTCAATGAGACTATACTGTAAACACTGACGTGACGGGAAACGTACGTAACCTTTAATCCTTCCTATACCATGATAATTAAAACAAAAGATTTATGAATGAAACTGACGTAAATATGTCTCTGGGACGCAAAGGGTAAGGCTAACTTGAAATGGCTTCACTCCACTCGGGTTCTGAGCGTTATTGTACTGAGGCATTTCATAGCAATTTAGTGTTTTCAACCGACATCTCAAAAAAAATAGGTTCTTATGTCAACGCGTACATTTTTTATGTATGAACATGCATAACTATTTACTGCGTAGTCCAATTTTTATAATTCTTTTTTGTTTGGAAGAATAAACTTCCGAGGTGGTTTCATTTAAAATTTCATCTAAGTCGGTCAAACAGTTTTTGAGTTACAATCCAATATCTGAAAAATGATTCGCCTATCTTGAATCCTTAAATCATCCTTAAATCGCAAGGGTGAAAAAAAAACAAAAAAGTGTGAAATAACTTGTTGAAGTCGGTTCCATTTTTTGGTGTGTAGTGTGTAGTAAGTGACTCCTGACGGTTACACATAGAATTCTAATAGAGTACGCCTATTATATATGTGTATTAGACAATTTGTTTTTAAATCGCTTAACTATTAATTAAAGCAATGTTCTAAATTCGAAACATTTTGCAAGAGCAATATATATTTCTAAATTGTCTTCTTAGACAATTTGGAAATATAATAAAAGATGCAGTTTTGGAGACGTTTCGCATTTTTCTCTGAGGTGAGTCGGAAAATGAATAAGTGCTACCCATCTTCTATGGTTAATTGGCTGAATGCTACCTGAAGCTAGTGAAAAGTAGTAAGGTTCACTTTATGTACATTTTGTGTATAACACTTAAGCATATCACTTACTTACACTATGTGGTTGAAAAAAATATCTTTATCTGGTTAGATTATTATAATTTTTAAAATATAATTTTATCGTCGCCAAGAATCTCATTATTCCATTTCAGTGGAAAATAATGCAGCAGCTAAACTCATAGAACGAACTTTAAATCAACACGCCACGAACAAAGACTACATTATCATACATTATTTTCTCTGTGCGGAGTTTTTAAAAGACAATGAAGTCTCTCTGTGAGACTTTCTTGAATAAATAGAAAAGAACGTAATAGTTAAGTTTAAGTTGTTTCGCAGGACATTAACCGCGGTAATTATAAATAGTATTTAAATACTCATTATTTTCTTCATACTTGATGGATTAGTATTTGTTTACTATCTCGCTTAATGGTCAGAGATGCGGTCGAAAGTAGTACCAGGCTTAATCAAGAATATCAGCTGGTTCTCAAAGACAGCTACCGGGAACACACCATTAGGTACTTAGCAACAGATTTTCACTCTTGAAGGTGGTAGCTAGCCAAGCGGATAGCAGAAAGTGCCCTGACACCATGCCGTGGAATTAATTACGATGTAACATTTACTTGAAAATCAAGTCCGAGTTAGGGATTGATCCAGTGTTCGTCAAATTGGCGACCACCCATTACCTCATTACTCTTTAACGGCCCGTCCCAATAATCTATCTATCGCTGGTTTACCTTACTAGAGTTAGATATTTGACACTATTTGTATGGAAGTTTTGTCAAATTTCTATCGGTAGTAAGGAAAACTGTGGTTAGATAGATTATAGGGATCCCCCATAAGGCGCTACCCAAAGTCAAAGATCCCTAAAACGCAATGTTTTTTTATTGCACATGCAATTTATACATACTTGTTACTGATACAAACTTGAAAAAAATCAAGTGCATAGTTAAGAGATTAATTAACGACTTATAATACAATAATATTGCATAGTATCTATCTGGCATCGTGAAGAAACATGTCACAAATAAAACGACACAAAAAAAATCTTAATATTTTGAACGACCTGTATCTTTTGTAATCAGAATAAAGGTAATTTATTAAATCCTAGAACTATATTTTTTTACCATTGTAGCTTCTGTTATTTTTAAACAAATTAAAACTGCGAAAAAGTTATCCTGTTTACAGAGGCACGCTTGTTCCTGTCACGGCCAGTGCCCCCTCAAATACCTAAATATTGCCCTTGCAGCGCCCTTAATAAAACTAAGTAAAATGTTTAAACTTATCACAAGTATCTCAGATCGATTCCCAATGTAATTAATTCTACATACAGATTTCCATATATATGTATATATTCCCATATATTTCTATATATATATATATATATATATATATATATATATACTATACTCATAAGAGTAGACATGCCTGATTACATATTCGTATATCAGCAGCAATTTAATGTATTCCAATCAGGTGCTGACACCTGCATTGATATGTCAATGGAATGCGCATAAGTGGCTACCTACTATTCAATTAGTCCTGCGAAGGGTGCGATGTATTTCACGCCCATCAATACTCCCTCCACGATCAGGATGCGAACTGTGGGAAACCTGAGTTACTAGTGGTAGGTGAAGTGCAAGATGCCATCTTGGTTGGTACCATCACAGTGCCAGATATGCTACTGCTACTAAGCAATACTGCGCAAGGAGTACAGTGTAGTGCAATAACTTTCGGAAATAATTGGATAAAATTAAATTTTCATTCGTTTTTATAGCGCTCTGGATCAGATAGTCAGTCGTAATTTATAACAGTATTAGATATTTCGTTGATGTGATCGTCGACGAGCTCACCGATGTTAAATACTTTGAGATATCGCCCTTGTACATAAGGTTGTTTTTCCAACTTTTCTTGTCATCTCGTCATTTTTTTCACGGATGTTGTCAAAGATGCAACTATGTTTGCATTTTGAGCTGTACATGGAAGTTAATGAGAAAAAATATTATTGGGATTTTTACGAAAATAGAATGTTAAAAAAATTATTTTAAAATTTTTGTCTGTTTATCTGTGCAGTTGTGCAAAGTAATCTCAGAAACAGTTTATCCGATTTAGACAGGATTCACTAACTATCTGTGGTAAGCTTCACTTAAAATTAAGTGTTTGTTTCATATCAATCGGTGTATTGACGTATATTGAAGAACACACAAAGTTAACACATAATGCTTGCTCTGTCCGCATCAGGACAAAAAATAACAATAGATTTATGAATGAAACTTTCCTCGAATGAGGCTTGCTGATTCGGACAGATTAAAAAAAAGTATTGAAATTTAAAGAATAACTCTCTCGCCACTACACCAAGACCTAGCGAGCGAAGCCGCTGGCGGGTCAACTAGAACTATATAAAAAATTATAACTGCTGTTTAGGTAAAAATCCTCTCACAACGGAATAGAAGGAATGAGTTTAATATCTAGTTTAGGTTGTAAATAGCTTCTCTTCGAGTTGGACGAAACTTTTGAAAGCTCCGCGTCTACAACAAGCTTTAGTTTCACCATGCGTGTAAATGGCAACAATTCATGTCATTTTTATGATATATTCGTGTCTATCTTTAAATCATCATTTTATTCAAAATAGCAGAATTGCCCTATTAAGTCATGTAATATATTAGAGTTGTTGTGTCTTGAGAAGGGCGGGAAAAAAGCCCAACAATGGCTATCGTTGATTTTGTTTAATATTCCTAGATGTGTGTTTCTTCGAGTTTTGACGTATAATAATGGTGCATTGTTCACCATTGAGTGTCGGTAATAGTACAAGAGTATACATAAAATTGAACAAAATGAGGAAACGTTGTTTCGTGTTTTCCTCCTCAATCGCCTTATAAAGTTTGAGTAATGCATCTACCGCATTATTACAACGTGACAAAGACAGGACAGTGACTTAATGGCAGACTTTTTTGTGTGACTGTGACTTGACACTGACTACTTGAATAAAAATCTTGATGCAAATACTTACTTAGATAACTTAAGGGATAGCAAATATACAGAAGTACGAGTCCAATTACAAAGAAAAAAGTGTCCCTAGAGCTAGCTAGCTTATGCGTACACATTTTTTTACTCTAATCATATTTTTCATAATGAAAAGATCTATCTTATTGTCTCGTTGGCTCGAAAAGCGTTTTAATTTGTGCCGCTAATGACGAAGGACTAGGCATTGAAGACGACGCGACACGACGCAATTTCCGGTTTTTAGTTTCAAAGAGACGTTCTTGGCTTTTACCTTCTACAGTTAGTAGGACTACTAAATATTCTCGATTAGATAACTACAGCTGCTATACAATTGTTTTTTAAAATTAATAATGTGTCGTTTCGCCATGATATTTAATGGTACAATTTTCATACCATGACAAGAGATATGAATCACATTTTCCATAATCATGATGATTCTCCATCTTGAAAATGTTTAGTTGTTTAATTAGATATCTCTTTAAAAGGTTTTAATTAAAAACTACATATCAGTTGATTCAGCGTGTAAATTTCCTGCTAGTAGCTATGTTCATTCCAAATTTCACCGAAATCGGCTCCGCCGAATTGGCGTGGAAAGATGATAGAAACCGGCCATGTACGAGTTGGGTTCGAGCGAGGTTACAGTTTGTTTTCTGTATATTGTCTTAGCCTGCTAAGCGTTATATTTTTATTTTTGTACTTGTACATGATACCATAATCACAAGTTCTGCAAAAAAATCATAACATACGGACATGCCCTTCATTTTCTCTATTATTATATTCTTTCTTTCTTCTCCCAGATATTGTACTTTTTTTATTATGCATATTATTCATGAATTATGCAATAAATACAATGTTATTATCATGCATTACTTTTCACGATCTTTGACATCCGACCGCAAGAATCAAAACAAGTCTCACTAAGTAAGAAAGCGGAAAACGTTTCGAGAAACCTTAGTACCTAACAGTACAGGAAGCACTTTGACAAACACGGATGAGCTCGGAATTGGTTCCGCTGTTTAGTCGCCGGATTGCTTCTCATTCCGGCTCCTTATTTGACGGGGTGTAATCGGATGTAGTGTTACATCACTTAGAACATGTTACTGCGTACACTGAAGTCGTATACAAAAAGAAACAAAAATACATAATACATGATTAGCGATTGTTCCAACATGGTCAAAATCAATCTGATGAGTTTAAACTATCGCCACTTTCAAGTTCTAATATAAGTGGTGTAAAAATTGTAACTGACAAAGAGATGGTGTGGGCATTCAGAACAGACATGCTCACGGAAATGTGTTGGCAAGCGGTGGCGTGTGTGGCGGGTCGCCATCTTCCCTCAGAAATGGTTGAGGAAGGCGATGGCTGGCACGTGCGTCAACTCGTGAACGGGTGCTGTTTGCGGATACTGGTCTGCTGTGAATGCTTACACCAACTCAGAATAATCTTAATAGTAATTAATTTAGTTATATGTATTAGTTAATAAATTTAGTATATAATATAGTAAATAGTTAGTTAGTTTAATATATTCCCCATGTATGTATATTTGTTGAATATAATAAATTAATTGTAAGTTTTGAAAATCCCAAAAGTTGAAAAAAGGCACGGACCCTGGAGTCTGTGGAGTGTAGATAAAAAAAAAAACTATCGCCACTTAAAACGCGTTGCAAGTATTTTGACTTTATCTGCTTATTTTAGATCATTAATGCCTTATTTGATTCTTTTTTTCTTCTGTCCTGTATAAGTATGAATGCTAAACCTAATTCTCGATACCCATATAGAAATACTTTCGCTATACAAGTGCATAACAACAATACTTCTTATTACAATCCAATAATTAGGATGCATCTCCAATATAACGATTTTTTAGTAGACTGTCATAGCTCTATTGATGCCTTTGATTTTAAATTATCCAAATTTTAAAAAAGGTTATAAGTTCTTCACAAATACTGAAGTAATATTATTTTCTAACATTGTGTTTATGTTTATAATTTAATTTACCAGTTTCTTTTTGTCTAAGCATTATTGTTATTCCACATATTTTGTTCATGATGTGTACACATCTTTTAGAATAAGATCTAGTTTATAATCTGTGCAGATGTTATTTAAAATTGTATTGGTTTTATTCTGTTTTGTGTGCCTAAATAAAGAAATAAAAAAGCTTTTAAAGCTAATATACATATATCATATCATGTATACATGTCAACGCGACGCGCTTACATTGAAACTAAAAAAGTGAGACGAGAGAAAAAGAGAAAACTACGAGTAAGTAAGACAAAACACGTGCGAAGTTTGTTGCTGATAGTGATTCCAGTTCGCACTATACCTCATAGTTATTTTAGCATGAATTGGTTCCTGCCTAACCTTTTTTTTTATCGCCTTCTCATTAAATGTCCTAGGAGTGAAAGATAAAAGGAAATTCTTTTTAATTATTTTAGTATAAACGAATTAGATTTAGGTCCATATATTAATATTTTAGTTTCGCCTGCGTGTGATGCGGCCATATATTTTTTTAAAATATAGGATTTAAAACCCACTCAATTGTTATTTCTTATGTTTAGGGTTATTTATGTTATATAGGTTATTTATGTTTAGGGTACGATGGGGCTGGCAAACCATCTTGGGAAAAGCCCCTTAATGAACATTGAATAAAAAAAAACTGCAGATTAGCTGCTAGATAATACCTTACAAAGAAGAGAAGTGTTAAAAACTTAGCATCATCGGTATCCTCATTTTACTGCGTGAGCGTACGGAATATTTCCTCCTTCGTCGGTATGCGATTGTAAGGAAATCTGATTTATTAGATAGTAGCCTCTGTGCAAGAGAGCGTTAGGATTTAAAGAGAACTATATAAAGTGGTCTCTTACTATGGGCCTCATAACTAAGCTCAAAGTCACACAACGAGCTATGCAGAGGGCTATGCTCGGGGTTTCTCTACGTGATCGAATCAGAAATGAGGAGATCCGTACAAGAACGAAAGTCACCGACATAGCCCAGAAGATAAGCCAGTTAAAAAGGCAGTGGGCAGGGCACATAGCACGAAGAACAGATGGCCGATGGGGCCGGAAGGTTCTGGAATGGAGACCACGGACCGGCAAGCGCAGCGTAGGTTGTCCACCTACACGGTGGACAGACGACCTTATAAAGGTCGCAGGACGACGTTAGATGCAGGCCGCTTCCAACCAGTCCTTTTTGAAAATCAGGGAGAGGCATACGTTCAGCAGTGGACGTCCTACGGCTGAGATGATGATGATAGAAAGTGAATAAAAACTAATGGCCTAGGATGACGAGCGCAGAAAGTGCCATTTAAAACTACAGCTTTATGCTCTGGGTGGTGCTGAAACTGTCATGGAAAATCGTAGTGCTCACCATCAGACGCAATGAATTGCCCGTTATGTCACTTGACTAATGAAAAATATGTTAATTTATCCATTTTATTCATACATTTCTATACCTAAACCAAAGTAAGTAAGAAATCTATAAGGCCCATTTGCACATTTGCTCGGGTTGAATAAATAAGTCTACGAGTTTGTTAACTTGCGTTAGTCATATCAATTTTTAACTCTCATTTTGCCTTGCACGACTAAAAAAGATCAGCGGTTTTGCTAAACTTTAGATGGAAAGATTAGAAACATTTCTAATCTTTAGATGGGAACATTGAATTGTCTTCCTAGGCATTAAAATTGACGCAAAATTACAATGGGGTCTTCATATAAATGCCCTGTCTGGGAGACTGAGTTCTGCTGCATATGCGGTACGTCAAATAAGAGAGCTAACAGACGCTTCTACGGCGCGGTTAGTGTATTTTGCATATTTCCACAGCGTAATGTCATATGGGATATTGCTATGGGGTTCAGTGGCTGATATAGAGACCATCTTTATCCATCAGAAACGTGCTATTCGAGCTATATACGAAATGGGTCCCCGTGAATGTTTGAGAGATTTATTTAAAGAAATTTATATATTAACGTTGCCTTCCTTATATGTATTTGAAAATATAATGTAGTGATCACCACACTTTTAATACTAGATATACAAATAGGATAGCTGTACCTAGTTTTAGACTTGCGAAGACTAATAAGTCATACCTAGGAAATTGTGTGCGTTTTTACAATAAAATCCGAAAACACATAACTGAGCTTACAGAGGGCAAATTCAAGTTGACTGTAAAAAACTTTTAATAAAAAAGCTTACTATAAAGTTCGACATTATATTGAAGATAAAGATGCTTGGAATACTCCACTTCTAACAAGCTGTCACTCTGCCACCCATAAAATGTAATATTTGTAGTACCTAAGTAGAAACATTGTAAACTTCTATATAAAAAGAATGGACCCGAGTTTCTTGCCGCTTCTTCTCGGTGGGCTCTTTATATTTTGGAACGCGGTGGTAGAGTCTTTAAAGTACATTATAATGAAAAGTTGACGTTCATAAGTACGTCTTTGATGCCTAAATTGAATAAATGTTTTTGACTTTGACTTTGTCTATGCGCTTAGTTGTAACCTGACCAATAATGAATGAATCGAAAAAAAAGTTTAACTTATATCTATCTCTTTGGTACTACAGTACAATGTATATAGACTTTCTTTTTATCCTTTGTTGTATCAAATTTGACGACTTTTTATTCTATACGTATTGTCTCGTGTCATTTCGTCCAAGGAGTACACTATACAGCAGAATGTAACCTCAATTTCTTTTGACACAAAACTTCACTAACCCTAGTTAAAGACTTAACCCTCCCACATTGCTGAGTTAAATATCAATAAATAACCTGAGATTTACTCCTAACCTTTAATGGTGCAAGATAAATTAATTAAAAAAACCCCGTTTTAGCAGTTGACTCTGAGTTATTGAATCTAACTCTGTAACGTGCAAGTGGGCCTAAGTAGAACATCTTCCGTACTAGCGTTGATTCACGCAGGTTTAGCGCGAGACGCGTGTAGGGATGTCAACATCGCATCTACGACAAATCTTCGATCGATCTTTTTTGTTATTAGCCTATCTAGGCAACAGAAAACAATTACATTTAAAAATTGCCAATGCCGACTGCTCTGCCGGCACTTACGTAATGATCGCCGGCAAGCGTCCTCCGCTCCACTTTCCACTTTTGTCGCCAATTTATCGCGAAGACGAGTAAATAGGAATTTACTCGGGGCCGCCCGCTTCAAGTACTTTGCCCTAAACATCAGATCATGTTTTGATTCGTACATATTTTCTTTGTACGTAGCGCCACAAAATCAAATAATAATCCGCAAAAAGTCCAGTAATAAGAGAAATGACATGGATTGGCAATATCTTTGTTTTCCATTTCAATCTGTTGGAGGAAATCGATGGCCTCAAGGCATTGTCAAGATTACAATGCAGGGGTGCTGGCAAATCGGGTAGGTCACCCC
Organism: Selenia dentaria; assembly: GCA_917880725.1. Classification (NCBI taxonomy): domain Eukaryota; kingdom Metazoa; phylum Arthropoda; class Insecta; order Lepidoptera; family Geometridae; genus Selenia; species Selenia dentaria. The sequence goes on along the minus strand of OU862881.1, from coordinate 32,296,502 downwards.
CGTTTTTAATAAATGACATGGCTGGCCTTAGGCGTGCGGTTGATACTTTAGGTACTACGGAGTGAATTGGTATCAGTTTTTGTTTCGTATATTATAAGTGGAGCTTGTGATTGTCATATAAATGTCAGAATAAGGAGATTATAGTAGATTTATAAACCACTAGCTGCGCCCTGCAACTCTACCGGGGTCGATACATTACAATTACAATACCACAGGATTTATTATAGATTTTAATGTGTTATTTCAGATTATCGCCTATATTTTTCGGTAGTTTTGGTGTAAAAGAGTTACAATACTTGTTTTCCGAATATACAAATAGTACAAATACACATTATTTAAAACAAATTTTAGTTAAGTTTGAGTTATTTTAGTTAAAAGATGTATGTAAGACACTATAGGCATGAGAGAGTCTTATTGCGAACCTTTACTCAAAATACTTCAAACAGTAAACCAAAGAAAGTGTAAAGGATACATAATTCAAACCAATGGTTACGGTAGTAGAAGTTTTAAGTGAAGTTTATGTAAGTAAATGTTTGGAGGACGCCCTGCGCTTAAGTGGAAAATTACCTGCGCAAGGTGGCTGGCTAGGTGTAGATACATCTGTAGTATACAATAGGATAGGCCCATATCTGGCACTGGTCGAGTGCGGACTCAATATATACGAATTGTTATGACATGATAATATGGTACTTTCTATACATACCCAAAATATGATTTTTTTATCATCTAATGGTACGTATATGAAAACGGACTAGGTCGTGCTAATTTTTAGCACGACACGGTGGGCTGTTGCATGAGAGGTGGAACAAAAGAGGAGGAGAAGCAATATAACTTACCAAGGCTCAATGAGACTGGAGAGATCTGGTAGACCAGTAAATAGTGGTAAATTACTAAACAGTTAATATTATAATTCAACTTACGCCCATGAAAATCGAGTCAAATATTATGAACGATTTTGTAATTATGTCGCCTGTCATTTTCAAGATCCCTATTTAAATAAAATTTGATTAATTGAATAAATTGAACTTATTAAATATTTTTTTTCAATATCCCTTGTTCGCTTCACTGGGCACTCAGTAAATCGAACGGGCTGTATTGGGAATTTCATTAAGCAGAAAGTAAATGGAACGATACCGAATTTTACACTCGAAAAAATATCAAAAGAATCACTTGAAATACTCAATATTGCGTTTAAGGGAGACCGCATAATAAAATTGTGTTTATTGTGACACCGGATAAAGGTTGAACTTGTGTATTTTTATTTATATACATGATAAAATGCTTGTTAGATTTCGTTTGTAGCCAAGCATTTGATGAGAAAGGAAAAAGATTACTTGTTTTTTTGGCAATTGATAGAGAATTTTAGGAACTTTCATCCCTAAGGGGTGAAGCACACTAAAACTGTGGCTGATCAGCAGAAAACACAAATAAATACACATGCCAAGTATAAAACTACTACGAGTATAACACGTAGTAGCGAAGACGAATAAGTCTTATTTAAGAACTGTGGTGCATCTCTGCTAAAAACTCCCAAAATACATAACAGTTTTCACGGAGAGAACCATCAAGTTGGCTATAAAAGTTTCAAAAATAAGAAAGCCTTAGATTTTAGGCCATTATTTGGATGACAAAGAAACTGAACTAGGATCATAATGAAAATACGGCCTTGTTAAAACAACCTGGGGTTCATGCTGCTTCTTCTTGGCAGTGGTTCTATTTATTAATGAAAGTGGCACTAGAGTAGTTATACTCGTAAAGTACATTTATATATTGATTTTGATTGATTGATTGATGATACATTAATAATTTAGTATTAGTATTTTTATAATTTTAATAATTTTGTAATATTTATAATAGACTAGCTGCTCTCCGCGGTTTCGCCCGCGCGTTGATGGATGATGATGATGATAATGAATCTTATATAGCCCATGTTACTCAAGGTGAACGTAGCTTTCGAAGGGTTAAAGAATTTTTGAAATCGGTCCAGTACTTTTTGAGCGAATTCGTTACAAACATACATACAAATCTTTCCTCATTATAATTTTATATTATTATTATAATATAGATAATTAACTACAGTGGAGAAAGGCTTGCATACATGGTTTGGGCATGCAGAAAGTATGGGTGAGAGAAGACTGACAAAACAAGTGTACAAGGCGAGCGTGGATGGAGTGAATGGAAGAAGTAGACATCGGCGAACGCATTCCGGTCAAATCGGAGATGTTGTTCTGAAGAAAGGCGAGGTCAAGAGTATCACGATTATGTTAGAAGGTTGTGATGCGAGTGGATGAAGCAAAAGTGGTATGCCCAGATCGTAGCAAGTGGAAATCGCTGATCTCTGCCTAGCCCTTTGGAAAACGGGCGTGACGTTATGTATGTATGTAATTATTACGTGCATAAGTGCGCGTTTGATGCCAAAAATGAATTAATGATTTTAAATGTGTTTTGGTATAATTTGTTCATCAGTCTAGCACCAAAAAGTGACCTACCTCGATGCTGTGGAATTCATCACTATGTTTATCTTACCGAAAGCTTAAGCCTGACCTAGTGATCGATCCGGCACTGGGAGCATAGATTGTCGATAAGATAAAATTTGATTGCAATTATCGATAAAAGACAGCCCGCGATATAGCTATCGAGGCTAGATCCATGCTAGAGACAAGGTACGATAAATACAATGAATTTATTGACGTGTTAAGTTAATCGAAGCGACGATCTGTGCTCGCACTGCAGCTATGAATCGAATCGATCGAAGTTGGCCGTCAGATTGGAGGCCGACTATTATACCAGTGGGCCTAGCACTATAATAACTGCGTAAGTGTTACGTTACGTGTCGTCCTTGTGCAACAGTACACAATATCATTTTTATAAGGCAACTGTGACATAGTGTGTACGCCGCAGCGTGACGCGTTGACGCTTACGATACGAACACTTTTTCGTAAATTGTTTGGCTTCTGGGCTATTACCGTTACTTAATAAAGCATATTGAAGTAAATAGTACCTGTAAATATATTGAAGTCCTAATTATGCCGTGATCGCGATTTAGCATTTAAGATAAGTATTGATAATGAACATAGAAATTGGTTCCTTGTAAAAATTAATATAAAAAGTAGTTCAAACTTTTCGTGGTAACTTCTTTGTAGAAGAAAAGATTATCGTCTCGACGTTAAATCTTTTTAGTTTTCACGGAGTTGTTTTGAGTAATGTAGCTGTTGGAGCTTCGTGGACAAGCACCAAGTTTTAATAACAAATCTTATGTAATTTATTGCGTATTGGATAAAATGGAGATTGTGTTTGTAGATCTTTTTAAGCATATCGCATGAGATCTTGTTCACTTCAAAAACGCTTTATGTTTGTCATAGTTACGGAATAAATATATTAACATTTGTTTTCTTTGCTTAATCATAGCGCATACACAGACATTCTATATCGAATATATTGCGCAAACTTTAGTGTGTCTGTGAAGGTAACTCTAGCAAGTAAAATGACTTGGTGATATTGCTTGGCTCAAACACCAAACTCGCGGTATGACAAGCGCAGTACCGTTCAACACAAAACTTCAGCTATAAGTTCTAGTTGGCTCTGTAACTTTCATGAGCATGCATAAGCATACGGCTTGCCTGACTCTACAGGTATAAAACTGATTAAATAATATTAAATGATAGAATAAAATAATAGATTATACCTACTAATAATTACAAATTAAACACATTACAAATTAATTATTAACGCGAAAGTTTGTATGTATGGATGTTTGTTACTCTTTCTAAACAGCTGAGCCAATATAAATGAAATTTCGTATTGGGGTGATTGAGGCGCTGGATTAACACATAGCATATTTTTCATTATCATCATCATCCATTACCACGCCGGTATAACCGCGGGGCACGACCAGTTTAATATATAATGGTCCATTACATTTTTTTTGCCGGAACGCAGGCAAGCATTCCTCTTAGTCAGAAAAGTATGGACTATAATAGCAGGCCCCGCGTGAGTTTGTGGATGGGTTAGTGCCCGTAGCACTATAGTATATATATATATCCGCATATATAGATTTATAGAATATATAAAATACCCGACAGGCTCCGATATAGCCTTCCACAAGCGTGACCGCCGAATTAATGTCTTCTCCGAAGAAAAAAGCACTTATTTGGTAATTCAGTAGTCACACATTTAAGTAGAGAGTAGAAAGAGTGTATTGAGGTCTTTTTAACATAATTGACGTTGAGTTGCAGAAATACATTAGTATGAGCCACATCATAATTTCGTCAGTATGGGTGTGCAGCTTTCGTGTAAAGTTTTGTCTTCAACCAAAATCTACTCTAAGCATGAAGAAGCTCTAAGAAAGATGATCGCAGTGGCGAATAGTATGGTTTACTTGATACTGCTCGTGTCTTCGCATGCAATAAGTTAATTATATGCTTAAATAATTAAGTTATACTTATTAAATCGGTGGAAAACAACCTTGTGTTAGTCATGGGCATAAGCTATTTCAATTCTAAATTTCACGAAAACCCATTGAGCCGTTTCATAATAATATGTTTGGCAAATGATAAACGCACATTTCTCTCACTCACAAACTTTCGCATTTACAATATAAGTGCGATAGAACCAATATTGTAACATTATACAGCGTGTAATAAAAACGTGCAGTAATACTGAAAGGTGTGCATATGTGTGTGTGTCCTAGTCAGGATTCATATGGCGAAGTATCAACATTTAAATCGCTCATAATTGTTGTCATACAGAGTGAAAAAGTAATATCTGAAGTTTTTTGGACAGCCCTATTAGACATGTTAGTTAGTTCTTTGGGGTCATTGCACTCTGCAATCCCGATGGCACCTATTCGTTTACTTTCCCCTCTTCTCTGCATGGGCCCCGCTTAGACCCCTTGTTTGTATAGTTTCTGGAGGTAATTACCGTCTTTGGTCTAATTTTTCAAGGATGAACCTGCTAGCGTTTTAGAAAACCTTTGGTTACTGATAATTCAGAATGTTGACTACTTCCTGGGACGCTGTAGTTAGCTCCCAAATGTATGCAAACTTCTGCGTGTGTGGTTTTAGTATTACTACACCTTTTTGTTACACGCTGTATAAAATAGTTTTGCCATATTGATATATAGTGCTTGCAGTTTTTTTATTCTGTTTTTATTTAGATACTGATGATGCGTCTACGATCATGCATCATCATTATAATTTCATCATCATCATCATAATCATCACCATCACCATCATCATCTTTCATTTTCACATTCGTAAAAGTGTTGATTTCAAATATGAAGCTACATAGTTGCTTCTTGTAATTTTGAAAAGATAAAATTTATTACTAACGTGTACTTAGCCCGCAACTCCAGATTATAGAAGTAGTTCACGCTATATTTAAATAAGTTACAATTAAGTTCTTGATAAAGTTAATGTTACTAAACACAACATGGAGCAATATATTCCCTAGAACCGAAGATAAATCCCGATGTAACCAACAACAAAATAGTTTGTTAAGAACAAACTTTTCCGGACTTGGCGAGGCTTATCCCAACATTAGCATATAAGAAGTTGGAAAAGGGGAATTTTCCCGGAAACTGCGTCATGTGTTAGCCGTTTTTTTATGAGTTACGAAGATATGAAAAAGATATTTGAGAGAGAAATAACCAAATGCAATGGAACATTAAACTTGAATAAAAACGAGAACAGTAACTTTTTACATTAGACACTATAGCAATCATGTAGTATGTACCTAATTTTATATATTATCTATAACTGCTATCATCTTTTTTGTCATATCAGCCCATTAAATTTCGACTGCTGTGACTCGATTTCTAAGAGTTTTCTGGAGATGATTTACAAAGCTTTTGAAATTATCAACACGTGACCAAAGTTTTGAGCAAATCAACCACGTAATCCGACTAATTTCGATATCTACAAATTTTGGTTACCGACGTTAACGAACAAACATGATCATTTTAATGCAATTGTATTGCATAGAGCATAATTATATGAACACTCGGTAAAAGGTTTATGTTACACTAATAATTAAAGCTGTGGTCACATATCTACTTGTGCACCCACAGATATAGATATATTGATACCAGACTATCTCTACATTCGTTATTATTAAGGTTTAGGTTTAAAGACATTTATTCTCAAAAAGACATTACATATCACTTATTTGAGAATAATTTGAAACATATAGGTACATAAAAACATCGTCATGTCGTATTCAATAAGCTACCTACCCACCCAACGTATTCATTTGCTTAAGAGGCTGTAATCTGCGATTAAATATTGAGCTAGTTGTTTTTTAAATACGTTGAATGAGTTTATATTTGATATGCGCGAGGGTATCTTATTATATAGTTGTGCTCCTTCAAATGTAAGTATTTTTTGCCGTGGAGCGTGGAGACCGAATCCAGAAATTCCGTAACGAAAATAACCTAACACCCCCCACTCCGACTCCATCTATCGATGAATAGCAGAACGTTTAATGACTTTTTGAAATATCACGCTTGTCTCTTTAGTTCAGCAACTCGCCTCTAGATGGCATTGGTTAAATAATTACAATTGCATTAGTTGATTTGGCATCTATCGATGAATAGCAGAACTTTTAATGACTTTTTGAAATATCACGCTTGTCTCTTTAGTTCAGCAACTCGCCTCTAGATGGCATTGGTTAAATAATTATAATTGCATAAGTTGATAAAAACAGCCATGCAATAGCTTTACCGCGGCAGTCTCAGAGTGCCACACGTCTTTTTTCTAGCTAAGCTATTAAGTTATAAACAAATAACAAGTATGTAATAATCCGCAATTATCTGTCATAATATACAGACTGGCTGGTTGAACACTTTACATAAACAAGGACATGATAATTCATGGTCACATGAAACGTTTAAAAAAATAAAATTAAAAAAATACCGTTAAACTACAGAGGAAACCTTCATTCTATGAATGTGCTATAACTCGAAAATTATGGACACCGTCCGAACGGGGTTAATGACCCAAAGCGCCGCGCCGCGTTCAAAGGAATCAAGCTGCGTCCGAACGGGGTTAATGACCCAAAGGGCCGCGCCGCCCGCGCCGCCAAAGGATGCCGCGATCGTCGGCCGCCCGCCCGGCCGCGCCGCGCTTTTATTACTACACGCGCGTCGCGAGTGACCATGTTTATTGTTTTGAGTAGACAATTAAAGTTAAAATAGGTAAATATTAGGCACCTATTTTTTTTTCTTAATTAGAACGAGAATCGAGTACTGAGCACTATATATCAATATGTAAAGTGTTCAACCAGTCACCCTGTATAAGAAGTGGATGAGTCCCGACGGTTCCACTACGAACGAGATAGACTTCATCATGACGACCAATAAGCGCATATTCAATGACGTCTCTGTGATCAGCAAGGTAAAAACCGGCAGCGATCACCGCATCGTAAGAGGCGCATTGAATATCAATGTCAAGCTTGAGAGGTCACGTCTGGTGAAGTCTACGCTCCGTCCTAATCGTGCCCAAATCCAAAACCCCGAAAAGTTTCAACTTGAACTTCAAAACCGTTTTCAGTGCTTAGCTGAATGCGACACAGTGGATGAGTTGAACAACGGGTTGGTGGAAACTGTCCAAGCGGTTGGGTCCGAATTCTGTGAGACCAAACGCCGCAGGAAAGCTCAAAAACTCTCAAAAGAAACTCTGAAACTAATGGCAGAACGGAGCGAAATGAGACTGCAGTCCGCAGTTGATATGTCGGATTACGGTAAACTCAATAGACGAATTTGGAAGTCCATGCGACACGACTTGCGTGCTTATAATACTGCGCGTATTACGGCAGCAATTGAGCGGAACCAGGGCTCTAAAGTGTTTGCAAAGGATTCGTCTATTGGGCAAAGCCAAATGACAAAACTGAAGACCGAAAATGGCAGTATCGTTTCATCCAAGCCTGAGATTCTGAGAGAGATTGAGAGCTTCTATCGACAGTTATATACCTCGACGCGCGAACCCGTTACTGAAGCAGCTCAGGACACCAGAGCAAAGTTAGTCCGACACTATACCGAAGACATCCCGGACATCAGCCTGTACGAGATTAGAATGGCTCTCAAACAGCTTAAGAACAACAAGGCGCCAGGAGAGGACGGAATTACGACTGAACTTCTGAGAGCGGGTGGTAGACCGATACTTTTAGTCCTCCAGAAGTTATTCAATTCTGTCATCTTCGAAGGCAAAACACCGGAAACGTGGCACAAGAGCGTGGTGGTGCTGTTCTTCAAAAAAGGTGATAAAACCTTATTGAAGAATTTTAGGCCCATATCGCTCTTGAGCCACGTGTACAAGCTGTTTTCGAGAGTCATCACGAACCGTCTCGCACGCAGGTTTGATGAGTTCCAGCCTCCTGAACAAGCCGGTTTCCGAAGAGGCTTTAGCACCGTAGACCACATTCATACACTACGGCAGATTATACAGAAGACCGAAGAGTATAATCAGCCACTGTGTCTAGCGTTTGTGGATTACGAGAAAGCCTTTGATTCTATCGAGAAGTGGGCCATACTGCAGTCCTTGCAGCGATGCCAAATTGACTATAGGTATATCGAAGCGTTGAAGTGTTTATACAGCAAGGCCACTATGTCAGTCCGATTACAGGACCAGAGTACGGAACAAATTCCATTGCAGAGAGGTGTGAGACAGGGAGACGTCATCTCTCCGAAACTGTTCACTAACGCATTGGAGGATGTTTTCAAACTTTTGGACTGGAAAGGATGTGGCATCAACATTAATGGCGAATACATCACTAACCTTCGTTTTGCCGATGATATAGTTATAATGGCGGAGTCGCTCGAGGATATCGGCACCATGCTCAACGACCTCAGTAGAGTTTCCCAACAGGTTGGTCTTAAGATGAACATGGATAAGACGAAAATCATGTCCAATGTCCATGTTCCACCTATACCGGTAATTGTTGGAAACGATACACTCGAAGTTGTAGACGAGTACGTCTACCTGGGACAGACTGTCCAATTAGGTAGGTCCAACTTCGACAAGGAGGTCGCACGAAGAATCCAGCTCGGATGGGCAGCGTTCGGGAAGCTTCGATCCATCTTTTCGTCCCCAATACCTCAGAGCCTGAAAACCAAGGTTTTCAACCAGTGTGTGTTGCCAGTGATGACTTATGGCACTGAGACGTGGTCCCTTACTGTGGGCCTCATTAACAAGCTTGAAGTCGCTCAACGAGCAATGGAGAGGGCTATGCTTGGGGTTTCCCTGCGTGATAAGATCCGAAATGAGGAGATCCGTAGGAGAACTAAGGTCACCGACATAGCTCTCAAAATTAGCAAGTTGAAGTGGCAATGGGCAGGCCACATCGCTCGCAGAACTGATAACCGATGGGGAAGAAAGGTTCTCGAGTGGCGACCACGCACCGGAAGGCGTAGTGTAGGCCGGCCCCCCGCTAGGTGGACCGACGACCTCATAAAAACCGCGGGGAATCGCTGGATGCAGGAAGCGAGTAGCCGGTCCAAGTGGCGTTCTATGGGGGAGGCCTATGTTCAGCAGTGGACGTCTTCCGGCTGATAATGATGATGATGAATATATAAGAATAGAAATGCTATTCGTTGGTACAAACGCATCACTCGAAAGCGGCAACACCGTATTGCCATTTTTTATCATGATCTTTATAGTCCTAATAAAGATTTTAGGAGAAGTGGGAAGTTCAAAAATCTTGCACAGTAATCAGGAAATTCTGAATAAAACAGAAAGTGCATCTTGCTATGGAATAATATGTACGACGTTTGTCGGGTCAGCTAGAACAACATAATTATTTATGCTTTCGTAAAAGGTCATTTTCCAAACAAAGTTTTTCCTCGTTCCACCACCGGTTTCAAACGTCACTTACTGTCACCGGAAGTAGTTAGAGGGCGTCACAACCGTCACTTCCGGCACGATAATAGTTGCGATACGGTTGTTTCTTTTAATAATGCAAAGAATGTAAGCTGTATTATGTGACGAAGTGTTGCATATTTTATCGGCTTTACTGAAACGAGGCGGTGAAAATGAAATAATAGCGTAGAAAATAGAGTAGAGTTTGCAATCATATGCAGCGAAATCTAAATGTTTGAGCGATAGAGTGTATAGTAGTTTATATAGATAGTAAAGTCTTTATTCACGTCAGTACAAGATATATTTCTTAGAAATAAAAGTCCATATAATATTCATTTTATTTGAACAGATTTTAATTTTCCTAACGCTTGCTAGCAGAAACCTCAATTAGTTCAAATTAGAAATCAACGGTCTCGAACTGGATTCAAACTTTCATTTTCCTGGTTCTAGTAAATCTAAATACCAGTTAACATAATACCTTTATGCTAAGTAATTTTGAAGCTATTACAGCCTAAGGGTAGCAATGATCAAGGATCAGTCGTCGATGACACAGCCACAGGATCTATTCCTACCTCAGGCTTCAGCTTTCAGTGAACATAAAATGATAATTAAAACCACAGAATGGTCATAGATAGGGTACTTAATCTTGTGTACGCCTGCCAGCTACCCCCCAGTTTGAAAATCTGTTGCGTATCACCGAACAGGTTGTTGCGGCAATTGAACTTGAGGGCCAATCGTTATTCTAGGTGTAGTGTGATTCCACCATGGACTGCATCATCACTGACATCCAAGTGAGATTGTGGTCAAAAACTTACGTTAATTACATAGATAATAACAAAGATAAATATCGAATTATAACGGATGTAGGAGGGTCTCGTATCAATTAGATATGTACTCGTATGCACCGCATTGGCTGCAATTGACGTTCACACTATCGTTTTTGTCTCGCTACTCGTTCTTACAACAAAGTTTTAAAATATCGTCTCAGCTTTAATATATTCTGAATAAGCTGCTAAGCATCAAACATATTATATATATTATATACATGTAGGTATACTATTCCAACGCGAACGCGTTTCTGTATTACATTATGTAAAATCGCGTTCGTCAACACTTTTTCTTGTGAATATTAATCGGCGGAGTGAGCTCACAGTAACATCTATCTTTTATTGAGAGCGGTAATGGCTCAAGGGTAGTGAGGTTGGAACTCCGATTACGTGCTCGTCGGTCTAAGGCCTACTTTTCTTCTGGTGGTGCCATGCTGCAACTCCACAGCCGAATGGGCCGGCACGACCGGAGAAGTACCACACTCCCACATAACACCAACGTGAAGTAACATAGCTTGCTGTTTGTGGGAGGTTCCGGAGACCCGATTCCCCCCTTCCCTGTTCTCCCTCTCCTTCCCCTGCCCCCCTTCTATCTCTTCCTTCCTATCATCCTTCCTCAAAGGCCGGCAACGCATCCTCGGGACCTCTGGTATTGCGGATATCCGTGGGCGATGGTATCACTTACCATCAGGTGAGCCGCTTGCTCATTTGCCAACCTATCCCATAAGAAAACTTAGCTGTGAAGATAATAACGTTAAAATACACAGCATGGTGTAAGCGATGCTTCTAATGCCCGCCTGGCAAGATATCACATTTCGCTAACCATATAATAGTGTATTCCGGAATTCCCATTCTAGTTCTAGATCTGAGAAAAGTTCATAACATCAATGACCAACGATAAAAATAGTGGCCCCACACCTTGTCTATTTTGATAATAATAATATATAGTTCAAAAAGTCGACTATAAAAGAATGTTTACCAACTTTCGTAGAGTCACTCCAGTAATTAAAATTTCATCAATCAGAAATTCCAACAAAAGACAAAGTACCTCTTACGATATTCAACTGAGAGCTCTTCAAATCTTAACATTTTCAGCGCCAATCTAAAGTATTAAAACTTTTATTTACTTCGCAAAACAAACTTTAGTCGTCATAATGAATTTCAAACAAGTAAATTGTAAGAGTTCTTCCTTTAAGAAATCTTTAAAGTGCCAAGTGGTGCAATATGTCCCCTAATCGTTTGACTTTAGACCTTAACAAGTACGACTAAGTCTGAAATTCACTATTATTGATTTTTATCAACTAGAGGATAGAGTTTGAGTAAATATCATTACCGTGCGTCCACAACAGCACTTCGCTCGTGGTCTTAGATGGTCACTTAGCCTGATACTTACGGAGTGCTCTCCTCAGTACATTCACGTATCTACGTACTACGGGTAAGTATTTTATATTATTGTTCTACCAAGCCTCTAACCAGATTTTCTAAATTATTACATTCGCATGGAGAGTTATTTTAGTTGTAGAAACTATTAGATAGTTCCATGGTCTCCCATTGGATAATTGTAAAAAGCGTTAGAAAAATAAGCCCAGTTAGCGTCTTGCGACTATTCACTTTTAGGCTACGTTCCGGTAAGCGCCAAAATCACTCGCGGCGTTTGCACACCCATTCCCTTAAAAGCCCATGATCATCGTGAGCGAGCTCGTACGTCATCGATGACGTCACCGAAAACGCTCACGTCGCGACCACAACGCTCGCGGATCGAAGGTGGGTTTTCGCGGTCGTTGCGAGTAGTGACTGTCAAAGCATCAAATACTTTCGTTTTATAACAGAAAATTTGGCGCGCTTTTCAGGACCGCGTAGCAGTTCCGTTTGGGTTGAACATTGCACACGAGGCGCGACAGTTGTGAGCGTTGACGGCGCTTACCGGAGCGTACCCTTAATCGATCGCTCGGGCTTGAGCATTCGGTGAAGGTGACATTGTGAGGAAATCCGCAACCATACCACCATGGTCATTATCCGACTGGCTTAGCTACCACTCTAAAGTTAAATCTCACTGCTAAGCACCAACAGTGTGTTGCGGCAGAGCCAGACTAGTAGTGGTGAGATAGTGATCAAACAAGTGTATCTTTTAAATAGCCTATAAAAAGTTTGTGAAGGGGAAGAAGATTGTAGATATTGTTTGTGGTTCGCTGCCGCCTAAAATGCTGTCATATGACAACATCAAAGATGTGTCAGATGCGGTTGATTGATTGATTCGATGATGCTTCGGAGATTCCGAACTGTCGAGTTGGGAACAACGGAATGCTTTACCCTGAAGTATCGAACAGTATTATTGCAAAAAGTTGCACTTCGTGTGCGCTCTTACCGAGGTTTTGAACGCGCTCAAGCTTTTACAATAGCGACATGCTTGTGAGTTAGCTTACGTACTACCAACCACAACTCAAAGATGGGTTAAGGGTAAAGGATCAATGAATAATGTTGTACCTATACAACCGAGACTCAACGCAACATGCGTGGGATAATGCATCAGTTACAAATCGGTTTACCAGAAACAAATTAATAAATCAAATTTGTTAATTAAATTGCTTTTGGTCGGAAATCAATTGGCATCAACGACTCAAACGTCGACATTGGACGGATTATGCATCAAAGCCTGATTAATGTTATTGCATTGTGGAGATTTTGATAATATGGAATTGGATGTAGTTTTTTGTGAAGTGTTATACAAAATGTCAACACCTACTTATGTCCACACTCTTATCCCGGCTGAGTGGGATCACTACAACAATTATCTGATTATCTTAATCTCTTTAATTGCAATACGGAAAATACCTGTTACGGAAAGTTCCTTGTTATCTATTTAAGTGGTTGAGATTCAGATCACATCATGTACTGCTGACCTCACACAACGAGCTAATGTACCTATACGTCTACAAAGATTTGGTTTTCAAGTCACAGTTTCTTGTTAAAAACATGACTTGAAATATAACTTTAATAGTAGATTAGTAGCCAAGGGCTGTAAGGCACCCTCGAACTATAGGCGCCCTCGCTGCGCTCGTGCGCCTAATTATCTCGGGCTGCAATTGATGCTTACACCAGAGCTAAGTACTCTACTTAACTTCTCGATTGTGAGGTAAGTAGAAAAAAACCGGCATTACAAAAATAAATTTGATGACTATTATACTCATACGAAGACAAGGCTGAATAGCGAAGCGACCTCTTTTGTCATTGGGCTGAATGCATGATGTCTATTGCCAGTATGATGGTTAGATGTACGCGAACTTTTTGAAAGAGTGAAGTGTTTTTTTTTAAATTCCTTACCGCCCTAGGGCTTTTCTAGCTACATTATTACCCTAGAGCGCTAATTGGTCACCTACAATCCCCATTTGGGGGTAATAAGGACCTACTTACCGAATATGAGAGATGTAAACCGCCCTAGAGCTTTTCTAGATACATTAGTACCCTAGAGCGCTAATTGGACACCTACAAGCCCCATTATGGGGTAATAAGTACCTACTTACTGAATATGAGAGATGTAAAACATATGAAAGAAATGAGTGACGTAATTAAAATTATAATAGTATATTTAATTAATATATTAATACAATTTATAGGTACTCAGAATTAACACAGCAGACCGAGGTTTGTCCTGGAGAAATAATACCACAGTATAGTCATTTTACGCGCAGGTAAATCCGTCGGACGCAGCTTTATATATATATATATATATATATATAATGTACTGAACCAATTTGGGTGATACAATTATATTTATTGTTCGTATAATATGCACCTTTGTCACGGAAAATATTTCAATGGGATAGTTCCTTTTCAGAGGGGATAAAGCTACGGGGCGCAGCTAGTATGAAATCAACGAGCAACGAAAGCCAGATATATGTATATCATAATCATAATCAGCCCATTTTGTTCCCACTGCTGGGACTCGAACCTTCCTCTCAGAGAGAGGAGTTGGGCCATAATCCACCACGCGGGCCCAGTGCGGATTGGTGGATAGGTTAGTGGCCAACCCATGTTGAAGTTTGCAGGCCGCCCGAAGGCCTTCGACTTACCCTAACGACTGTTGCCTTAAACAACCGGGACCGACGGCTTAACGTGCCCTCTGAAGCACGGAAGCGCTCGGTTGAATAATGCCACTAGCGGTCACCCATCCAAGTCCTGACCGCAGCAAGTGTTGCTTAACTTGTTGATCGGTTAAGATCGCCAAGTCGAGCTCCGCTACGATCTGCTACGCTTCATGTATATAATATTATTTATATGTACGCGATATATGTATATAATATATAGATATAACATACTTTTTAAATATGTTTTTAAATGGTTGTCGATAAGTTATTGTATGCCGTCGTTTTACTTTTTTGCTCATTGAGTAACTGAGCTAGTCGTTCACCTAATGGCGAACGTGATGCCTGCCCGTGTCAGTTGCAGTGCGAGCTGGATACTTGACCTTCAAAACTCTGCTCAGCACTGTACTGCTTTCGTCACCTGATGACCTGAGATCACAGACCATATAACCACTTGACTGCTCATACGGCTTCCCCTCAGCTGCCAAGACTATGACAATAAAAGGCTAACATATCGCACCAACACGTCAGTACCAGTTTGACTTAAAATTGAAAAATACTTGAAAAATAATTAAAACAAATCAAATTATGCCTTATTGTTCAGTAAAGTGGTACGGAAAAAACAGGCATACATCCAGGTATGCAAAGGATGGAATTACATTTCACAGATAATTTTAGTTTATTAATTATTGGAAGAAAACAAAATACACAAATTAAGTAATTAAACAACGACTCAAAAATAAAAAAAATATGGGAACGTGTTGATGTCTTTTGCCATCCCGTGCTGTTCTTTGCAGTTGTAGATAACGCCGTCTCTTTTACCGACTGGCACGTGTAAATTACTGCGGTACTCCCATATTAACGGGTAACTTATCGATTGTATATATCGACTGTGAGGAAATAATTCCTCTATACAATACATTTATTATTTTAAGAGTGCATAAAAATACAAATAAATATTCGGTGTTTTATTTATATTTAGATGTACTTTCGCGTTATCATCAATTATGTAGTAACATTTATATAATATCTTATCTAATAATAATATAAATATACACGCGAAATAACCCGAGTGTAATGTGAAATATAATTAATAATGGTCTTAAAACTTTACACAACAAAACAACAACTTTTACGGTCGTACAAATCCAGTATTTAATTGTATAGAATGAGGTGTTGTATCCTTGTATCCTAATGACTGTATAATATACAGTCACCAAAAAGTATATAAATATAATCTAATTGTTTGTTTACACTAATTATTTAATCATATTTTGTGTAAAGGCTTTGGATAATTTGTACAATTAAAAGTATTTTAAAATATAACGATGTTGTTTTATTATGGTGAATAATATATAATTATTTTATGGTGGTATTAACTACTTACATACTGAATACATTATTTAATCACATTTTGTGTAAAGGCTTTAGATACTTTGTACAATTACAACTATTTTAAAATTATAACGATTATGTTTTACTATGGTGAACAATATATAATTATTTTATAGTGGTAAGTAATTAAGTACTTACATACTGAATATCAATAAGAATACAATAAACAGACAGTGATAAATAACTATTTTTAAAACGCAAAATAAACATACTCAGATCAATGTGTTCTGTTTCACCGTGAAACATAGAATGAATTATTAAGATAATTTCATTAATTGAAGTTTTGTTTACATAACCTTATTTGTTTAATACTTATATACATATTTCAGGTCTTTGTACAGTTAATGTAAACGATAATTTGTAATGAACTTTATCGACAATTAAGGTGATTACATAATGCTGTACCACAACACTATTTAGGTACTATGAGTAGAGCTACATTTTGAGCCGGCCAATCAAAATCCTTTTTTGTACGTAGCCCCCGATTCGCAGTGGTGACTTGTGTTCTTAGAAGAAATTGAACTACACGCAGTCAAGTGGTTATATGGTCTGTGCCTGAGATGGGTAGGAACAGGAGTGGATAGCTTATTTAAAACTCAGAAAAAACTAATAAGAATAATTGCCAATATATTCAATACTGAATCGTGCAGGCCACACTTTATTAAACACAAAATATTAACACTTACATGCATGTACATATTTGAGTTATGCAAATTTGTACGAAAGAATCAAATAATATTTGAAAGGGCCAAATCGAGTCATCATAATCGTTGTGCTGCAAAAACAAACCGTGCAAACAAAATGTCCTTACCGAGAATTCACTTAGAACTGTATGGTAAAGTCCCATCACTTTCCAAATGACATGACAAGTGAAGAAAATTTAAAAAGATTTGTATTTAAAATTAAATGTATGCTCATTGATAAATGTTATTATAATTTGAATGAATATTTTAATGATAACTTGACATAATTATAATGTTACTTTTAATTTGTTTAGATTAATACGATTTTTAGTAAATTTATGAATTTATTAGTTTTATTAGAATTTATAAATGTATATACAATAAAATATACATTCTTGTTACGAAAATCAATGGCTGTACACGCTCAATTCCAACTATGTATTACTCATGGTAATATTGCTATACCCAAATGGGTTTCATGTATGTTTCTGTATTGTTTATGTCTCCTTGTATACTCATGAATGCAATAAATCACTTTGACTTTGAATTTGATGTACCTGTTCAGTCTCATCTGCCCAATAATTTCTCTTGCAACTTCGAGGAAGAATTCTTTCAGCGCACCTTCCAAGTCGGACATTAGCAAGTGTTATATCACGTTGCACCACGTTGTCGCGAGCCTCACAACAATCAATGAGCCACCATAGAACAATTTGGGCCCTACCTTGAACAGCTGTCAAGTAACCCGAAACTTCTCATTAATAGACATCTACAATCAGAAGCTTGCAATTACCGCCCCTTTACAAACATTAACTGCATTACTTCCACGATCAGATGTCAGTACAAACATGTCACCCTCGAGGTAAAGGGGGGTGGGGGCTAGTGATTCATCAATCGGCGCACCCCTATTTGGTGATGTCACTATCTTTGCGTGAAATACTGCAATGTGAGTTGATAGTGTGTAAGAGTCTAGCAGGCGAATGATTTTGTTTGTAAAATCAAAATCATAAAGTAGAATAAATAACGGTATAATAACGTCCAACACACTCTTTCCCAGAACCAGAATTTCCTATGTAGCTTAGGAGGATTGCATAGCTAGAGAAAACTCTTTTCTACCTCTTAACATTGTCCGATTTCAGTGATTTTTTTTCATGGGATCATGACATTGTTTACTATGCCCGTACGTTTTGATTTACGTAAGTACTATAAATTTCCTTTTTAGAACTTAAAGTAGAAAAGATTTTTTTCTTTTAGCATGGAAAGTACTAGCTATGCAATCCTCTTAAGGCATTGACACACAGTTTAACACATCACAAACATGACAGAACCAAAACTAGTACAAAATAAATAGCTGTTCTATTTGATATCAGATATGAGATATTATATTATTATATATAATTACTCATACACATACAACCTGCATATTGAGTTTCAGATCATAAATGTTTAAGTTAGTTAAGCCAAATCCTTCGTCTTCATCAAGACATTTAGCATGTAATACATCCTGTACACTTTAATGTTATGTAAGATTAGTTAAAATATGTATATTTCAATCGTATTTATTATTTGTCATCAGTATCTCAGTAAGTATAATAAGTAGGTACCTATAATATGAGCATCTTTTAATTATTATGTTTTTACTCCATTTTTTACACTATTCGTGCACCGCCATCCCTTTGTGTGCTATTATTCCTCTTAATTAAAAAGTTGCCTGGAAGAGATTGTTTTGAGCAATAAGACCGCCTATTTTTACACTGTTCTAAGCTGCATAACTATATGATTGTTTAATTTTAAGGTGTTCAATAAAGCGTATGTCTATCTATCTTTATAAATACGATGTATATCGATTCTATTCATTGCCTGTGAGAAAATACTAATAGCAATAACGCCTCCCACTGGACGAACAGTTATGTAAGATTTATTAGTGTTTTGTCTAAATGTGGTGTTCAATAAGTAATAATACAATACATTATTGTATTATATTTGACGTATATTAATACATGGTATTGATACATGATACATACATGCTCCTTCAGGGCATTTGAGAGAACATATACAAAAAATAGGGATATGATATATTGCACCCGTTATAAAAAAGGAGACACAGAAGACCTTTGTATTATTTCTTGATAATGGTCAGTCACTGAGCCTTGACGAACTATATATAGTGGATATAAACAAAACGGTTTTAATATCATGTTTGTATATATATTTTATCTCTATGAAAAAAGTGAATAATTATATAATTTTGTCGACGTTTAAAATCGTCAGTTTTTGCATATTTCCTATTACATAAAACGGCAGGTGTCATGATTAATCAAAAATTCCGGTATTCAGGTCACCATACCGCATAAATACGGAAAGCAATTCACTTTTAATCCACGACCCGCTAACCTCATTTCCATAACCAACAAAAACGGTTTTTAAATGCAACGTCATTCCAACGAAATGCTTTCACGCAACATTTTTAAAAAGCATTGGTCTCGAAAGCGTTTAGTGGAAGGTTACACGAATACCGTTTTCGATCCTTTTGTTTATATCAATGAAAAATGTAGATCAAAGTTTTGGATTTCGACTTGTATCGGAACATTGGTTGAATCCTAAAAAAAAATTGGTTTGATATGAATTCAAGACGTTATGATTAATACAAAAATCAAAGGGAGTATGAGAGTCAATACAAATAAAACGAATCTATATTTCCCTTGGTCATGGCATCATGCGTGAACGTATGGAACTATTTAGCTAATTCTATTTCTGTTGTGTAATTAAATTACTGTGCAGAAGGTTCTTATGAAAAACCAAGAAAAGATGGGGGTTTATGGTGAGGTCGAAGCCGAGCCTACTACGAGACCGAAGTCGTAGGCTGTTGCTAGTAATAATATAGGTACATATAATTCGACAGCTCCGATAGGTCAATTGGTAGCAACCCTGTCAAGCGCGATGTCCAGGTTCAATCCCTGATTGTGGAAAATACTTGCGAGCTGAGCATAAAGGTTTGTTGTCGCTTCTCCCGTGACACAGGGCATCCAAGTAACTTCACTGGGATTCCTTTATCTGATGTATGGAAGTTACAAAATATCCAGCAAATTAGTAACAGCGTAACATCCTGAACATATACTTATTATATATACATTCCAATTATTTTCCCACTGCTGAGACTCGAGCCTTCCTCTTACAGAAAGGAGTTGGGCCATAATCTACCACGCGGACAAAGTGGCAGTTAGTGGATAGGCTGGCCAACCCGTGTCGAAGATTTCAGGCCGTTTGAAGGCCTTCGACAAAGTCTAATAACTGTTGTCCTATGACAAACTACTGAGATCAACGGCTTAATGTGCCCGCCGAAGCACGAACAATGCATGTAGAATGCCATTAGTGGTCCCGGTCACCCATCCAAGTCCTGGCAGCAGGAAGCGTTGCTTAAATTGTTGATCGGTGGAGATCGCCAAGTCAAGCTCCGCTGCGAGCGCTATATTCTAGTAAAGTTTTATTAATCATGGCACGGATGTTTATTACAAAAAGTTTTTGTTTTTGTAACTTAATGTTGAACATTGCGGTACATTGCAGTAGAACTCTTTGTGAATGAGTTCGTCCGGGGAAGTACGGCATACCTCATATCTTATTCTATATATGTATATTTAGAAGCATTCATCGACACAATACTTGTGAGGAAATTCATCTGTTCTAGACAGAGGTTACCACTTAACAACAGGTGGGCCTTATGTCACTACCATCTTCTAATAATATAAAAAAAAAAACATTATACTCTTTTTGGTGGTAACTTTACATTTGGAATTTGTAGTTTAATTTTATTATTAAAGTGTTGTTAGGGTATTATTTAAGTGTTATTGGGAATTATTTAACTTCAAATGTGTAGAAGGGCAGATATTGATACGATGTTGTAAATTTACATTACTGTTTTTTTTTCTCTGTAACGTCCAATTAAAGAAGCAGTGACCTGAAACTTTACTGACACCAATATAAACGGAGGTGACACACATAATAAAGCTGAATTTTGATTTACTCCTAACGCTAGCTAGCTAACGCCCTCATACATGTTATTAAGCAAACATAAATAGAATTTATACTTTACACCTAACAAACACACAAATCGTGCGAAGCCGAAATCAGAAAAAAGATGACGTTAACTGTTAAAAATGTAGCCTCCAAAATAACTCCAAACGAGCCCATCATAATAATCAGTGCTTATCGCGATCGACTTCAAACCGTAGATTTATTTACCAATATTCCAAACATTTAATAACGAATCTATCAAGGAGCTGGTTAGATGACGTTAATTAACTCTTAGCTGATTGTCGACAGAGATCAAAGCTCTTTGATGTTTTGTTCGCACACCGACATTACAGGGACGTCTGTAATTACAGGAAATTATTGAAATTTGAATGTTGGAGGTATGGGTGGTTAAGATTGTACGTAACCTTGGAAACGCGTGGAAGGCAGATTTGGGGCCAGAAGGTTGTGAAGCTACGTTTAGTTTCGATAGCAAGTGTTTTACGGTGTGAGTGGAGTGTTGTCAACGTATACAAAATAATATGCCATCACACCATACATTAAAGTCTTCACAACGAAAACCTTAGCTAGCGCGGTCTAGCAGCGACTTGGGTGCGCGACTAGCGGCCCTCGCTGCTAGATCACGCTCTCCATGAGGATGGGCATCAGTACTGCCCGAACACTGGTCGGATTAACCCGGAATAACTCGGGAGTCAACGGGTTAACCCGTTGACTCCCGATTCGCCATATTTGGCCAATAATACAGATTTCGCAGAAATCAACCTACTTTTCCAGGAACTGCAACGTGTGGGGTTAAGACTTTAATTGATGGTTTGATGGGCATCAGTACTGCCCGAACACCGGTCGGATTATAACGACTAGATGATAGACGTGAGTGTTTGTCGGTTTTACCATTTAACTAAGGTTTTCGTTGTTAACCCGTTGACTCGCGATTCGCCATATTTGGCCAATAATACAGATTTCGCAGAAATCAACCTACTTTTCCAGGAACTGCAACGTGTGGGGTTAAGACTTTAATTGAGGGTTTGATGGGCATCAGTACTGCCCGAACACCGGTCGGATTATAACGACTAGATGATAGACGTGAGTGTTTGTCGGTTTTACCATTTAACTAAGGTTTTCGTTGTTAACCCGTTGACTCGCGATTCGCCATATTTGGCCAATAATACAGATTTCGCAGAAATCAACCTACTTTTCCAGGAACTGCAACGTGTGGGGTTAAGACTTTAATTGATGGTTTGATGGGCATCAGTACTGCCCGAACACCGGTCGGAGTATAACGACTAGATGATAGACGTGAGTGTTTGTCGGTTTTACCATTTAACTAAGGTTTTCGTTGTTAACCCGTTGACTCGCGATTCGCCATATTTGGCCAATAATACAGATTTCGCAGAAATCAACCTACTTTTCCAGGAACTGCAACGTGTGGGGTTAAGACTTTAATTGAGGGTTTGATGGGCATCAGTACTGCCCGAACACCGGTCGGAGTATAACGACTAGATGATAGACTTGATTATTTGCTGGTTTTACCATTTAGCTATGAGTTCTCACGGAAGTTTTTATGACAATATAAACGAAAACCTTAGTTGAGGCATTGGTTGTTAGGAGCCATTTTGGGTACCAATAAGTATGCGGATGCATGTCTATCACTTAATGTTATAAACGCGAAGGTTAGTAAAAAGTGTATGTATGTTTGTTACTTCTTCACTCTCGAACGGCTAGACGGCTTGTTGCAATTTGGTATAGAGATAAATGAGACGCTGGATTAAAATATAGTATACTTTTCATCATCATCATCCATCACCGCGCGGGTTTTAGCATAATAATTACATGTCCACGGCTGGGGCTATAATTTTCAAATCTTGGCAGTTGAGGCATTTATGCATTGTAAGCATTCTCTAAGGAAATATTTTTGAAAGCAAACTGTTACATATGAGGGTATCGCGTACAATATTTATAAATAATTGTAGGTAGACCTAGCGCCCAGTCAGTCTGCCATGGTGAAGCAATATACGCAACGCAAAATTAGTTGATCCGGTGTTTTATTATGATATTCCTTAGATATATCTCACAAACGAAGCTGTTTTTAGATTGTTTGTATTATAACTGTGTATATTACATAACCTACTAGTAACCTTCTTGTCACAGTAGGTTATGTGACTCTAGGAGCTTAGGGACATAAAATATGCATTTCTGTAACTACTGAAAAACTATGTAGTACATAATAAATAGCAACGTCCTCCCAAATAATATTTAAAAAAGTTATTCATTTGAAAATTGGTGAAAATAATCATTTACGGCACTACTAAAGGAACTATGGTCATCATAATCATCATCGATAGTCAAAATACTTTTACTGCTGAATATACTGAGCCTTATTCCGTGAGTGCTACAAGGGTGCTACAAGTGTGCTAATGGGCTATTTTCCTGAAAGTGCTATAAAATCTATTTATAAAGGAGAAAACCCGCTGGCGGTTACTTCACTGTGCCTGGTTTTTTTAACATTTTTTAAAAGTCTCCTTGAAGGCGCATTTGTTGAATAGATGACAAATCATTTGCTAATAAGAAATATAACGTTTTCCTCCTCATTTACGTTAAAAAACGTCAAAAACTATAACGTTACCTACCTACCTCATTTCATATTCTTTCCTTGACCCACTCATTGTTTCTCACGCTAATAGATTTTAACTGCACCGTTTAGAAAAATGTCCAGAGTAAACACAATACATCTTCATTCCAGTGAAACCATTGCGGTGGGACCTAATTAAGTAATTCCTTCCATTCGGCCCTCGGAGGTTTTACTTAATGACAATTTAATGCTGAGGATATAGCCGCTTAAGTGTTTATCTCCACCCCTTGGCTTTTTCCACCTTAAAAGATTTCGATTGTGGATTTTATGTGTGCACCAAAATTGTAAGCGGGAAAATAATCATGTGTACATAAATGTTTGAAAGTTATTTTATAGTTTACGTCAAAAAAGCAATCACAACAGACAGATAAAGCGTAAATATTAACTGAAAAGTGCCTATTGCAACTGCATATTTAGGCCATATTTAGGCATCAGCAGTTTAGCCTCTGCTTTATGATTATATCACTCAGTCAAGACAGGATATTAGTAGGATGTATTCTTTTTCTAATTCTTATTCGTTTTAGGGGCGATGAGCCCTACACTGACGTCCTGCTTGGGGTGTTTTGTGCGTTCCCCCTGCCAGCATTTACTCAAGCCAGCCTAACTTTTTACATAGCGGAGTATGGCCTTGGGTCGCTGGCACAACTGCTCCAGTGTTGTTTGAGATGTTGTATGAACAACTGTCGACGATGCTAGTGATGCCTCATGCGGTCTGTAGGATGTATTATTTAACTACTTGATATGATATGATTTTTTTTGTTATATTTATCAGCCGGAAGATGTCCACTATGCTGAACATTTACCTCCCCCATAGAACGCAACTGGAACGGCTAGTCGCTTCCTGCATCCAGCGATTCCCCGTGGTTTTGGCGAGGTCGTCGTTCACCTAGCGGCAGGCCGGCCTACACTACTTCCTCCGATGCGTGGTCGACACTCGAGAACCTTTCATCCCCATCGGTTATCAGTTCTGCGAGCGAGTTAGTGTGCCCTGACAAGTGACAAGTAATTACATAATTCATCTTACTATTACTATAAGTACGAAAGTTTGGATGGATGAAGGTTTGTTACTTAATCACGCCAAAACGGCTGAATGAATTTGGATGAAATTTTGTATGTAGATAGATTATGTGCTGAAATAACACACAGGATACTTTTCATCACCATCCATCACCACGTGAGTAAAACCGCGGGGTGCAGCGGGTTGACCGAGTGAGCGAAGCTCTGTCTTAACTGGCAAAATTGACTTTAATAAGTTCGTATGTTTATTATGTTGTATGTTACTCATTTATATGTTGGTTACTACTTTTCCTAAAGTTTGTTGTGGCGCTATTTACTGACCGATATTGATAAAATTTGTTATCACATTAGGTGACATGACTTTAAAGAGGAATTTTAAAATATGAGCTTAATTTGTCAAGTGGTTGCCGAGATAGGGTGTGAAGTTTGAAAACTAGACGGTTTTAGTAATATTCGGCAATAACATTTGATACCGTCTGCAGACAGCTCTGTGACAAATTGCTAATAAGACTGTCCTCGCGAGTTCTACCTACGGTTTGCAGAACTACTAGTAATAGATAATAAAACATCATCTAGCAAAATTAAGAAAAATAAAATATTTGAGCTAACATTTTATATTGCAAAATTAATTACTTATTATTTTGTATATACTTGTAGCTTCTTCTTCACAGTTCAACTTCCGCTCACAATTTATCAAAGACAATTTCATAACTTCACGAGTTTCGTGACCCACTTCGATCCAATTCAAACTTTGGCGATTACGTTCGAAAATTGCAATAAAACATAATTAACGTTTAATAATAAAAAACATGATTAAAAATAAATCTTTTGTCACAAACGTTTAATTCAAAAAAGAAAATTTAGTGAAAATTGTAACTTGGTCTCGTTAGGCAAAAATTGCAAATTTCTTTTTTCTGATTATCACTAATTACAAGGAGGGCGGGTCGTTTGCGATTTACAAACGAAATTGGGGGTGGTAAGGGTCAATGACCCTAAACGCCTGTAGATTGACGTGGCGATCGTGATGACGAGGGTACTTTTTAAATTGATGAGTATTTTATTTTGTACAGCTTTGTTAATGATGTTGTTTTGCAGACAAGACTAAAGTGGTTGTAACTGTTATAGGCAAAGTGTTACGGGCAGATGACGCCTACTCGTAAAACAGAGGCGCTTATCACACGACTTGCTTGTCATTTTGTGGTTAACGTAATCACTATATACTGAGACCGTAGCACAAACAATTTGCGAAAAAGTATTCGTACGTAAGACGTCAACGCGTCATGCTTCGGCGTACAAACTATGAGTTATCTGTGTCACAGTTGCCCTAGATAAAAGACTGTTTGTTGGTTTCACGTGAACGACACGTTCCGTTACACTTACGCAATTATTCGTGCTAATCCCACAGGCAAGTCCATGCAAGTTATTATAATAATAATTATAAAATAAATAAGATCCTCATCATGTTACCTATACACGGATGCTGGAGAAGGTCCAAAAGGCCTTCTTAAGATGCCTTTACAAAAAAATCTATGGTTATTATCCATTCCGGTACCCGACCAAGTTTTTGCTCGGGCACTTAGGTTTTTACTCCTTAGAAGTGAGAAGGATGGTCGACCGGCTCACCATCTACCTTACTGACTAATGATTTTATATAATATATTTTATTTTACTTTGACATTGTATTCTGTCTAATAAGTGATTCCGATAAAATGCCTCTAGAAGTAGGTTAAACTGTATGTGATAATTGTAACTGGTTGTAAATCGTTTTTATCACAATAAATAAATAAAGACTGCTTATTTTAGGTTTTTGTACAAGCCCTTGGCATCCTTTTATCGTGGCAGGCCTACACGTCTGTGTATGCTGCCTTTGATATATATATCAGATACCGACCAAATTGTTTTAATGTAAATACTAAAATATAAAAAGAAATTAAAAAAACAGTCGTGTCGTAGTTTTTCGTAAACACGGCAATAAATACACACGAGCGTCAAACTTTGCTATGATTTTGTAATAGGGGGCGCGACCAATTGCTATACATGCGACTGTTCCAGACTCTGGACTACTATTGAGGATTCCTTTGTCAGAAAACCCAATAACTATCCAACCCGGGGATCGATCCCAGGATCTCGAGATTCCAAAGCAGTGCTTCTACCATTACACCCAAACCAAGCGAGTGAAGCCACTGGCGGGTCTAGTATAATATAAAACTATTGACACATCTCAGATTCAGTAGAAAATTCCAGAACCTCTAAGAAATTAGGGTTAACCGCACAGTAAAGTGTCAAGGAAAAACATTCCGCTGTATCGAAGGCTATAAACGGGCTCGATCGGTGCGTTCGGGAGATAAATAGTTTCATTATGGCCGGCTTTTGGTTTTCCGCGAAGCTTTGCACAGTATACGTAAAGTAAGAAGATGCTACGGTGCTGAGATAAGTTTTAGTGTGCGTCATTTTTGTTGTTGATCTTTTTCTTGATAACGAAAAATGAAAAGATTGAGCAAGCAAGTAATATTCATAATTTAATTAGAAAAAAGTATATGTCATAAAGCAATTTGCATTTAATTTTCATATGTATATGAACTAACTTACAAGTAATGGTTATATGTTTTAGAGGATTTTGCGATGCATTTATCAGTATCATTTGTTGAGCCAAAAAAATAAATAATAATATTTGTTTATATTATGATTTGTAATGCACTAACGCCTGCTAAGCGATACCAAACATTGCAATTTTAGAGAGAAAAATTCACATCTCTGAACGGGATTCGAATCTGCGTCTTCAGACAATCCGTGTCAGACACCATGACCACTAGGTCTTCGAGGCTCGCCGACCGATCATTGGTTAAGTCTCTATATGATTTTGAATTCTTAACCGTTATAAGGGGACGTGTCAGGTATTAAACTCATATGAATACATAAAAAGCATGTTCTCATGTTTTCGCATATACATATCGTAAATAAAGGAGCTGCATACCAGACACGGAGTCATTATTTCGCCAACAGATGGCAGCGCAATCGATTACGACCCGCCTCGGAGCGAGCGGCGCAATTTGCGATGCTTTCGTCCGTAAAATCTACTGAAATGAATAAAACTATCTGAGAATCGAACACTTGACTAGTTCGAGGTTTTTGCCTTGAAATTGTCGAGAAACTTGGAAAGATATTGTTTAAAGTCTGATGCGTTTGCGTTCTACGCCCTATGCGAAATATGTTTTAATTATATTAGTATAAATAAGAGAAAAATTAAATTGCTCGTATAGATGTGTTTTGTATATATACTGCGTATGTTTTTGGTGGCGGGACACTTCTGCTACTGTCCTCAAAACGGTACAGGGAAAGCACTACCATGTAAAGGTTGAAGGGCACTGTAGTATGTGAAATTACTCGGTGGATGAAACTGAACAGCTATGTCATAGCATGACGTGCGCAGTGCAGTGTTGCACATAATTTTGAACCTCGGAGATCTGGGTCGCACTTCAACTGTCATGGGCAGGCGTGCCGCTTAACATCAAGTGGAAGACCAGCTTGTCTTGCCACTTATCTTATTTGTGAATTACTTCATCTGTCAAACGACCCAGACTCAAAAGCAATTTCATTGTTATATTGACAATCGACTGGTGAGGGGGTTATATTGTGAATAAGTATAAAAACACGTGCTAACTTAACGTTGAATAGCAAACTTCCAGTACTCGTCTGTAATACACCCTGACAGTATTCGATATATCATTAAAAACCAATCACGGACAGCTTTCAAAGGCTAGTAACTAATCCGGAAGGTCCTGTGATCAGCTCGCTTAGTGGTCCATTGTTAGTGGGAGCGGGGAGCTTTAGCTTTTTACTTGGTAATTAAAATGATTTCTCTTTGATTTTTGCGGCGTTTCTTATAAAGTTCAGACAAGAGCAACGGAAGGTGATAATTTTATAAAAACAACTCGTATCTCATTTTTAATTCGCTTGGGAGTCGGTTGTGTTGACCTCTTTTAGTATTAGATAATGTTCTATATTATATAAAAAATAATCCCTATTTCTTCTGGGCACGCTATAAACTGAGGACGGATGGAGCAATTTCGCTAATTCCTTTTTTTGTTGTGTTCATTATCGTCAGGAGAAGGTTATTAATTAGGTTATTGAAAAACTAAGAAAAGACGAAGGAAAGAAGGCCGAAGACCGAGCTTGCTACGCGAACAAAGTCGCGGGCAGCCGCTAGTAGGTTATAAATCGTATATTATATAACAATCATCATCATTGTTAAGTAGTTACCACGTGAAGAAGACCAGAAAAACAAACAGACAGACAAAGTAAATTTTGTTATGTAATACTAGGTAGGGATTATGTCCCTCTTTTAAGTAACTTTACTTTGATTGTATTTTATTTGATTGTCCTTATTATTATTATTTCTCAAACTCAAAATCAATTCTCTGTTAGCTCGATGAACTAAATAGTTCCCTTGAGCAGTTGGTTTATGTTTTTATTGTAGCTTAATTGTTCTTCATAATTTATATATTTAAATCTACCAATGTATTACGTGAAACTCTACATAAAACTTTATTAAAATAATCTAGAGTTCTTTGAAATGGTAATCTTAAATGAAAGTAGGTACTCACTGAAGCTATCACAGGGATTAAGCATACCCCATATTACAAAGTATATACTAGCAGAGTTAGTAGTAGAGTAGGCCAAAAGCCTCGAGGCTATAAAATGGATAGAACAAGAACTTGAACAAGAAACATTTGTATTTTTTTGAAGTAGCTCTGAAAAATACATCCAGGGAATTACAAAAAAACAGCCTTCTCCTATCCTTAACTATTAACTTCTCATAGCTTCGTATAAGTAGGTTGTGTTTATATTAAGATCTCTGCGGAACCATATATTTTAAATATAAAAAGTATCTTTTTAAATATGTTTACAAAAGTTGCAAAGTTCACCTTGATCTGCTCCTCCGGTATACTGCATAAAAGAAGGAAGAACCAACAAAATCAAATGAACATATTGAGTAATACAATTTATGTGTAAAATGTTTAAGCATATTTTAGTCTATTGTTAATATTTCAATATTCAATCCTTTTAAGAGTTTCTTTATATGTCGATTGTGCGGTAACCCACTAGAGATTAATTTAATTATTCGACTCATAAAAACTAATAAAAAATAAAAATAAAATAAAAATTAAACTCATAAATTACAATATTTTTCCCTCGACCAATACAGGATGAATAAATTGGCAAATTACATTTTCTAGATCAGTAGGATCCTAGGTCGGTTAGGTTGTATCAAAGCTATATGTACACTAGCTGGTGCCCGCGACTTCGTCTGCGCAGGATTCGTACTTTGAGTAGTTCATTATCTTCTCCAAAGCCATATCTATCTTTATACCAAAATGTCTTAAAATATTTACTTGGTCAAACTCAATTGCTATAATATTATTATGTGAGTAAATTTAAATACTTTGTAAATCAATCAGTGAACACTAATAATAAAATACAGTACCTGCGTACATACAAATATAAAATTTATCACCATGAAAAAAATTGCCATTACCCTTGACGGTCACCGAGCACGTCTAGTGTATCGAGCTGAGCTGTCAAAATGATAGCATGCTTTTACTATCAGAAACTGACACAAACTTTGACATAACTATCATTATTATGATCTTGATGTGGGCGGAGATCTTGTTATTTTGTCTATGCTGTGCCCAAGAATATTACGCTTTTACCCGCGTGGTGTTGAATAATGATGAAAAGTATTCTATGTGTTAATCCAGCGCCTTATATACCTCCATACCAAATTTCATTTAAATTGGGCTTGCCATTTGCTATTTGAGCGTGAAAGAGTAACAAACATCCACACATCCATACATCCATACTCACAAACTTTCGCGTTCATATACATAGCACCCTATAACTTTTGCCTATATATTATTATATGCAAAAGTTTGTAAGTGCGTCTGCCTGTATGTTTACTTCACGTTTAAACGACTCGGCCAATTTTGATGGAACTTGGTATGGAGGCAGATGAGGCGCAACACATAGGATATTTTTGCATCATCATCATCATCTATCGTAGGTATCGTAGTATATAAATATATAGAAGTATAATATAGCATACTATATACGGACACATATCTGTTTGTAGCCGCATCACGCGTACCGTCTGATTTGTATAGGAGTTTATTTAAAATGAGCTTGATAGAACCAAGATTAAAACATACAGCTGTAATTAAAATTTTGTACATATACAAATAACAACATACATGCCAAAGACATGATAGGTACTGAGTTACGATTTCATACGTGTTGTGTGATGTGTGTTGCGAATAACAGTTTCGAGACTAATTAGTTTTCCATAAGTTTTGCAAATTAAAAACATCTACTGGTTAATTGTGAAATAAATAAACAATAAACTATCGAACGGTGACACTCTGACCATACCCGTAATCCTAATTGGATGGAGAGTACATACATGGTAGTCGACACACGTACATTGAAACTCAGGAATTGTTCGATAGTCGATACACATGTTTACCTTTTGTATATAGAGTTGTTTGTAAGTAATTTGTGTACAATAAATATTTATGAGCGATTGTTTAATAACCAGTCAAGTTTGTGTGGATTCGTGTATCTACGAGTTTCGTACCGCCATAATTACATATGTATTACTGTTTTACTAAAGTAAATATAATAAATTTCCAAAACAACGTTTCTTATATGCCATCTTATTTTATGAAAAGGTAGAGGGTACCAGATCAGGCAATCTCTTCAAAGTGCATTCTGGATGTAGAGCAATGAAATCAAATCATGGTGAGGTGGGTTCCTGTGTCAGCGGTTAGAGTGTCCGCCTATAAGGCCAGCCCGTAAGGTTTCACTACTCGGATTATGAGAAAGCAATAATTAATAAAAAAAAAAAGTCGCACAACGAGCAATGGAGAGGGCTATGCTCGGGGTTTCTCTACGTGATCGAATCGGAAATGAGGAGATCCGTAGAAGAACGAAAGTCACCGACATAGCCCAGAAGATTAGCCAGTTGAAGTGGCAGTGGGCAGGGCACATAGCACGCAGAACAGATGGCCGATGGGGCCGAAAGGTTCTGGAGTGGAGACCACGGACCGGCAAGCGCAGCGTAGGTCGTCCACCGACACGGTGGACAGACGACCTGATGAAGGTCGCAGGACGACGTTGGATGCAGGCCGCTTCCAACCGGTCCTTTTGGAAAATCATGGGGGAGGCCTATGTTCAGCAGTGGACGTCCTACGGCTGAGATGATGTTGACGATGATGAATAATTAATAACAAACCATTATGAAAGCTTTATTCTACTATTTTGTATCTGGGTTGAAAGGCATAGAGATCGGAGTATGTTTAGCGTATTTAATCTTTATTTTTTATTTATCTTATATAGGATAGAGGATAGGGATGGAATTTAGACATCATAAAATCTGCATAGAGGAGTCAGAGCATTGGGTTTAAGTAGGGCTACACTGTATTCAGCTGTCAATTCTAATGCAGCTCTAGTGAATCTAAGGGAGCGCGGGAAATCGATCAGTCGAGGCCTGTAATTCTGTTATTGACCTCATAGGCATACAGTCCTGGCTCGAATGCATGTGCTGTCCTTAACAGGAGATGCCGGCTTATATCGAAGCTTTGGTTTGGGGTTTAGCATGCTTCCGCTCTGGTCTCCGGTAATGTACTTTCGCTGATATTAAAAAAACGGTTACACACTCACACTAGGCTTCCCTGTGTTTCGGGAGGCATGGACACACATAACACATCAAAACATCTAAGATACCAGAACAAATATTTCCGCTCAGCACCCATATCCGGTCTCCGGTCAGGGATCGACCTAACAACAGAGCTATGTCGTCAAGTTGTGATAGTTCACTCCTTACAACAATTAAATTTAAAAAATATAACAATTATAAAAACAAAATTTAAATTAATAATCAAAACTTTTCAATCAAGACGTAGCACCATGTGTCATATCCACTACCACAACTAAATTAAGTTGAAGCTTAACTTTCTCATCAAGCGAACCGTTTAATCGGAAACACAACTTCTCAAAGTCCATTTAAGTTTAAACTTAAGGTTAAACTTAAAGTTTGTGACATGGAAACATCCACAGGGCAATCGACTTGGTTAAGTGTTATTGACAAGTTGTTAACAGCCTTGCGTAATTTTAGGGGATATATATCGTGAATTCGCAATAAAGGTGTTTCTATACACATATCTAGATATAAATGCTTAATTGCTATTTATATACAATGTAACATTCAACTGAAATCTTCCCAATAAACGGCCTTACTTATAGACGTTGCTTAAATTTAAATAACGTCACTTAGCACGGCGCAGAACTTGTTCCTTTGCACAGTACTAATTAAGGCCATTTAAATTTAAGCAGCGTTTGTAAGTAAGGCCGTAGGTGTAAAGTAATCGTATCGTTGACGTACACCAGACAAACTTTGAGTTATCTGTGCCAAATTGTACTAGAAAAATGATAGTTTGTACTGTATATGTCAACGGTTAGGTTATACTTACGCAAAATTCCGTGCCCACTGGTGATATATTTATATAATAAATGGTATATCATATTGCCTGAAAGATTAATGTCAACTCTATAACAAAACTCAATACAAACGCAAGCAAAGAGTTTTAATCTTAATTCATGTCAACTCTATAATAATACTCAATACGAGTACAATTTGAAAATTTTAATACAGACTTCCATTATATTCAGTGTAACCTACTACTACTGGACCGAATTTAATAAAAATTAAATGGGACCACACGGGAAGCACCACCTTTAAAAAAAAAAAATTCAGAATCGGTTTACCCTATCCAAAGTTATGAGGTAACAAACATAAAAAATGGAGTTGAATTGAGTACCTCCTCTTTATTGGAAGTCGGTAGAAAAATGCAGACAAAGAGTTTTAATCTCAACGAGCGTCATAATACGTATCACACATATAAGTCTCACCATCTATTAGTCAAAATGTAACTAAGTATAGTAGAGGATACGAAAGGTTATTTTATAAGCTAATGGAAGTTTCATTAAATAAACAGTGTCTCGGTGTTTCGAATGCATTCATTCTAAAATGAAATACATCCTCCTTTAAGTAAGACTTCTATACAATGGTGAGCTATTCTTGCGCATGAGATAAGCGAATTTATTCAATGGAATGTGTCTGCGTCTGAGTCGAAGTAGTAAAATTGAATCATGTCTACCTAGAGTGCCTACTCTGACTGTAGCCAGGGTAAATCAGCTGCTTTATTACCGTTGATACCGCGGATGTACACTTGAAATGGAATCCACTGCTTTATCACAATTGTATATAATACATCGTGTTTTGTTCGCTATGATGTGACGTGCTTTATGCTATATGCTGTGAATATACTACGGCAAAACCTAAAATACATAAGTAATAAGTAGTACAAAAAAATATAAAACTTACGCCGCCTTATTATGGTTGAAGGTTTAAACCAACTCTAGCGTTAAACTCGACAATAAACCCGAAAACGTGTTTAGCGTCACAGGTTTATTTCATAAACGAGACCTTTCTATAGCAACATCGCCAACCCAGCCCTCGGCCTAGTTTAAACTGTAGTTTTTTTACCGCCATTTCGACTTTGACTTAAAATTGACATCGAGAGTTATTAATGCAAAGAGAATAGAGGCTAAGTTTGTGTATTTCATTTCGTGTTGGTTGCATTGTATTGCTCGAAACTTTTTACTGGCTAGAAAATTGATATATATATAAATAAGGAAAGAAACGAAGACATTACAATTATTTTACTGCGATGTGATAAAGGTACCACCCGGATTAGCATAACATATTGATGCCACAAACTAGTATAGATGCTAACGCATTGATATTATTGATATGATTGATGCATCTGTTGTTGTGAAAGGAACTTGACGAAGAGGAGTTTCCTTACAAAAATTCTTAAAAGGCGACCTGTGCAGCCCCGAGGTAAAGTAAGTTATGTAAATAGGGCCAATTCTGTGGTTTTCATTTCATTCAATAATGTCTAAAGTTGTTAGTAGGTGTATTTTACTTATCCACTCAAGATTTATGAGGTATTGTTTTCATACAAGTAAAAATCAGAGAAATTGATACCTACACAGTGCATTATGTACTAGGTATACTGACAAAATGTTTCTTTAAATCCATACCTACTTACAAAAGCTCCATACCATGTATAAAGATACATTGTGGTACTAGAATCTGTATGGTATTTCGCAGCTATATATAAACGAATACTGTTAAAAGACTAGGACAATTATATCTACTTGGGGTACTTCGCTTTGACAAAAAATTGGACGAGACACCATTTCCATTTAGTGAAGAAGAAAGTGCTACACATCAATGCGACACATTACTAGAAATGCTAATTGCTGATGCACTCACTGCGTATTCATATTCATCAAACCTGGCTCAATTTTAGTACATAATGAAAATGCGTATGTAATAAATATATATAGCAAAAATTTTCTTACTACATTAGTGACTTACTTACAATAACTCCATCATCATCATCATCATCTCAGCCGTAGGATATCCACTGCTGAACATAGGCCTCCCCGATGATTTTCCAAAAGGACCGGTTGGAAGCGGCCTGCATCCAACGTCGTCCTGCGACCTTTCTCAGGTCGTCTGTCCACCGTGTCGGTGGACGACCTACGCTGCGCTTGCCAGTCCGTGGTCTCCACTCCAGAACCTATCGGCTCCATCGGCCATCTGTTCTGCGTGCTATGTGCCCTGCCCACTGCCACTTCAACTGGCTAATCTTCTGAGCTATGTCGGTGACTTTTGTTCTTCTACGGATCTCCTCATTTCTGATTCGATCACGTAGAGAAACCCCGAGCATAGCCCTCTCCATAGCTCGTTGTGTGACTTTGAGCTTATCTGTGAGGCCCATAGTAAGACTCCATACCATGTATAAAACAATATTCTAATTTCAGATACAATAAGATACAAGAATCTTTTTGGTATTATGCAGCTATCCATAAACAATTACTGCAAAAAGACTATGGGACAATAATAGTAGGCTTGAGTAAGACTTGGGCCACTTCGCTATGATAAGAAATTTGGAGAAAGATACCATTTTGTGAAGAAGAAAGTGGTAGAAAACAATGCAACACATTCATACAGTTGTTGCTGTCATACAGAATCAATTAATGTGTTGAGAACTGCTGCTGCACTCTCTGTATTAATATTTATCGAACCTGGCTCAATAATCATTGAGACAGAAATTATTGAAGAGATTCTAATTCTGAGAATGTGTTAAAAGTTCCAGTGACTTTTGGAGAAGTGTTTGTTAAAAATTACAAGTTTACTAATTTTTCAAGTATACGTTTGATGGTGATAGTGATGAAGTAATTTAAAGTACCAGTTTTGATTTTTCACGGATTGCTGAGCATATTGTAGTTTATTCTAAAGTAAATGTTTTTCAGTGACATATTCTTTACAAAAAAAATTAGACCGTGTCATTATATACTCGGTTGACCACATCGTGTGCCATCTAGGCTTGTCTTTATTTTGTCTGGAAATACAATAGACTAAGAAATATCCGTTGGTACTTGATGGTGGCGCAACAAAATCAACTATTTAACACCACGACACATTTAACAACCTAAACGTTTGTCAAACGAAATTCCTATAGGATTTAATTTGTCGCGTATTTACATAATAAATGAACGACTCCGCCTCGAAGCGGTGTAATCCGGTTTAAGCTGGTTATATCCGCTTTTAGCCGCTTTTATCCGGTTTTATCCATCATTGAGACACTTGATTCTCGATCGGAGCACGATTTACATGTTATTTCGTGTTAATGCCTCAATAGTAGGAGAGGAATTTGATAATAGTGCAATTTGCATAGTGATTTTGTGTTAGGTATTTAAGTTAACCTTAATAATAACGTTAGACTCTACAATTGATTTTGTATGTCTTAATACCCATGAATAGTTTTTTTTCTGAAGAAAAACATAAATCAAAATGAATACTTCCTACAACATACTGATTTTCCGTTTCCTTTCTTCAAAGTTTTATAATTATAAACAAAGTTTGTTTTCCTGCACATCAAACTAACGGTACGTATTTGTTGATAAGAGTTTTCTACTGCATTTCAGAGAACTTTTCCTAAGCCTCAGCAAATACTCTTACAGACTTTGTACTCACTTCCTTGCAATTTACACTCAAACTTCATTATACCGGTTTAATCTAGTTCGTAATAGTCTGCATAAAAGTTTCATATTTTTCTTTAAGACCGTTATCTAAGGCTTTCTCGCGGCGAAATTAAACTTTTCCAGCAAGTTTACGCTGAGCTTTTTCTGCCGAGTTTATTAAGTAGACCATATATTCTTATTAAAATTACTTATTTAAGCCATTTTAATACATTTTGCGTATCATAACCGATTCCGAACCGAGAATAGGAAGGCTCCTACGACAATTCCAGTGCCAGTTGTCGTAGGAGCCTGAACTACCACTGTGGTAGTTCAGGCGCTATGCGCTTTAAGTCATAACACAGTGCTTGTCAAGTTTATAAAAAAAATATGTGGATGTTATATTATTTATATAATCAGGCTGCCATTGATTTTCCAAATGTATAAAGTATGTTACATTGCAGTGTCATCATCATCATTTCAGCCGTAGGACGTCCACTGCTGAACATAGGCCTCCCCCATGATTTTCCAAAAGAACCGGTTGGAAGCGGCCTGCATCCAACGTCGTCCTGCGACCTTAATCAGGTCGTCTGTCCACCGTGTCGGTGGACGACCTTCGCTGCACTTGCCGGTCCGTGGTATCCACTCCAGAACCTTTCGGCCCCATCGGCCATCTGTTCTGCGTGCTACGTGCCCTGCCCACTGCCACTTCAACTGGCTAATCTTCTGAGCTATGTCGGTGACTTTCGTTCTTCTACGGATCTCTTCATTTCTGATTCGATCACGTAGAAAAACCCCGAGCATAGCCCTCTCCATAGCTCGTTATGCGACTTTGAGCTTATCTATGAGGCCCATAGTCCTCCATAAGAGACCACGTTTCAGTGCCATAAGTTTTCACTGGTAACACACATTGATCGAAAATTCTTGTCTTGAGGAACTGAGGTATTTTTGACGAGAAGACTTCGCGAAGTTTCCGGAACGCTGCCCAGCCGAGTGGGATTCGACGATTGACCTCTTTCTCGAAGTTGGACCTGCCTAGTTTGTCTGTCTGTCACAGGTAGATGTACTCGTCAACAACTTCGAGAACTGAGTTCCCAACTGATATTGGGGTAGGTACAACATGGGCATTAGACTTAATTTTCGTCTTGTCCATGTTCATCTTAAGACCTACCCGTTGGAAAAATCGATGGAGGCCTTCGAGCATTGTACTGAGGTCTTCCATGCGATAGACACACATGCAATGGATGTTGTCTATGGATGGGTCTGTAAATTTTAAGTAAAGTGTTGTCACCTTTCTTGTGAACAGCACCACCATTTGTTCCATGCTTCTAGCGTTGAACCTTCGAGTAAGACGGTATTAAAGAGCATCTGAAGAACTTTAAGTACCGGTGTTCCACCCGCTTTCAGAAGCTCCGATGTGATACTCGTACCGTCGTCACCTTGTTGTCCTTAAGCTGTTTCAACGCCATTCTAATCTCGTACAGGCTGATGTCCGGGATATCTTCGGTATAATGTCGGGTCAGCTTGGCTCTTGGGTCTTTGACCGAGCTGCTAACAGGTTTAGCGACCGAGGTGTATAGCTGTCTGTAGAAACTCTCTACCTTTCCTAATACTTCTGTTTTGGTCGACGCTACACTGCCGTCTTCTCTCTTCAGCTTCGTGAACTTGGCTCCGCTCTATCGTCTCTTTAATACGGTTTGTATTAAAGATCCGGATGTCGTGTCGCCAGGACTTCCATATTCGTCTATTGAGCAGCCTATATGCTTCAGCATCATCCGAAGACTGCAGTTTCAGTGAGCGTAGTTCAGCCGTGAGGTTGAGGGTATCGTTGGAGAGTTTCTGTGGCCTATCTGTACGGTGGGGTTTAAAGTATTTGGAACCCACTGTATGGACAGTTTCTACTAACCTGTTATTGATCTTGTCCACTGAAGCGAAGTTCTCAAGGCAATCGAAGCGATTGGATAGCTCAAGTTGAAAGCTCTCGGGGTCTTGAATACGGGCACGAGTGGGTCGGAGCGTAGACTTCATCAGACGAGACCTCTCCAGTTTGACATTAATATTCATCGTGCCTCTTACCATTCGGTGATCACTACCGGTTTTAACCCGGTTGATCACGGAGACATCAATGAATATTGTGGCTTTTGGTGGTCATAATGAAGTCAATCTCATTTCTCGTGGAACCATCGGGACTCAGCCAGGTCCATTTCCTTTATCATAAAGAGTCTCTCTTTCTCCAGGAAGTCGGCAAACTTCTGCCCCCTGCGGTTCCGTTGTCTATAGCCAAATTGCCCCACTTTCGACTCATCCTCGCTTCTTTTACCCAACTTCGCGATGAAGTCCCCCATAACAACTAGAAAGTGCGTTTCAGAGGTATGTATGGCCCGACTAATGTCCTCATACATATCCTCCACCTCATCATCCGGGTGCGACTTCGTCGGTGCGTATACCTGAATGACCTTCAGCGAATATCGTTTGGATACTCTGAGTATTAGGTATACGACCCTATTGGAAACGGTATCGATCGTAACTATGTTGTTAGTAAGGGACTTGTGGACGAGAAAACCGACACCACCTTGGGACTATTGGTCGCCCTCCCGGTAATAGAATAGGTTACCTGATTTTAGGGTTATCGTGTCCTCACCCGCTCTAGGGACTTCAGTTAACGTACATCAAATAAAACTTATATCAACTGTCAGATACGGCAAGGTCTTTTATATCCAGTGAAGGGTATTAAAATAAAAATCTGTAAAATGAATTTCGAACAACAGTCGCACCCGCAAGATTTACCTGCCGATGACGTTTAACCACGGGTCACAAAAACAGAGGAGATATGAAAAGGGGGCGAGGCCGGTGTCGCAGAAATATGCCCATAAACAGAACACAAAGCTCGCCGCGGTTCGCAACTTTTGTATTATGTGACTGAAAGCCGGTCGCGATATTGCATGTAAACAGCTTACAATGCTTCTGTTGTACTTACGAATATTTAAAAGGTAAGTTTTAATACCTCAGTGGATAATGACGTTTAACCACGGGTCACAAAAACAGAGGAGATATGAAAAGGGGGCGAGGCCGGTGTCGCAGAAATATGCCCATAAACAGAACACAAAGCTCGCCGCGGTTCGCAACTTTTGTATTATGTGACTGAAAGCCGGTCGCGATATTGCATGTAAACAGCTTACAATGCTTCTGTTGTACTTACGAATATTTAAAAGGTAAGTTTTAATACCTCAGTGGATAATGAACTTATTTAAGCTAACAATACGTTCAATTGCGGAATACGGCCTCTGCTTGCGACCCCAGGTTTTGTACTTTGACATGATCTCTACCAAACTGTGTACGGCGATATTGGAAAACATATCTAAGAAATTAAAGTGGTAGGACGATGAAGTATCGATGAGGGAGATGGTTTGGCGTTATTCTCAAACAATTGGTCTAATAGGATTAGATTGAAGTTTTAAGTGAAGAAGTGCCGAAAAAGTTGGCTTACAATTAACCTTTCAAAGCAATTCGAAATAACGGCTACGTCTACCTTGGCTCAAAAATATAACTAGGTAATACAAACTAAACCAAAGAGGTAGACAAATGGATATGTTAACCATCGGCAGCATTCGAGCAAAAAACAGATGTTGCGAGGTAAACGAGGTGGAAGAAACGATAGAGGCTGAAGTGGAAGAAGAAGGGTGGTGATAGCAGACTGGTCTATAAAACCACCACGGTTTGTCATTTGTTTAATTTTTAACCGATTTAAAAAAAGGAAGTTAGAATGTTCGTGTATGTATGTATTTTTTTGTGTACTCGTACGTTGGCCGATTTCTCTCCCATTTATGGACCTATTTCCAAAATTATTTTTTTTGTTTGGTAGAGCATACTTCCGATCCGGCTTCCATTTAAATTTCATCAAATTCCGTCAAGCAATTTTTTATTGCAATATTATAATTAAAAAAAATATTATTATCATGATACCGACTTCAACAAGTTATTTTACACTTTTTGAACGACGAGCGAAGCGAGGAGGAGCGTTAGGTTGGACAGTGACCACACAACGCCAGAATTAGGAAAATCTACACCTCGATAAGGATATACACACTTGTGGCATATAATTCGTGTCTAATACAAATAATTATGTCTTGTCGAAGCAATGACTTGTAGAACTACGTTTATTTGAAGTAAGCGACTAGTCGAAGTGTTGCTTTCCAAATGCTTTTTCGCTGATTATAGAAATATCATGATATGACGAAATTGTTATGGTTACAGGACATTATGACTATATTATGAAGTAGCAATATAGTAAAAAAATATATGACTTTGAATGAATATTAGTTAACATTTTAGGTGTCCATAAATATTATCTATATACTCGTATATATATATATAAGCGAAAGGTCACTCACTCATCACAAAATCTCATAAACTACAAGTGCTAGGAGTTTCAAATTTTGCATGCGGGTTCTTTTTAAGACTTAGGTGCTCACTAATACGGGATATTTTTAAAATCTACCCCTAAGGGTTTTTTTGGGGTTGATAGTTTGTATGAAACTTCGTTACTGCGAGTGTTAAAAGTTTAAAATTTTGCATGAGGGTGCTTTTTAGGACGTAGGTGCTCACTAAGACGGGATTTTTTGAAATTCAACCCCTAAGGTTTTTTTTTTGGGGTTGATAGTTTGTATAAAACTTCGTTACTGCGAGTTCTAAGAGTTTAAAATTTTGCGTGAAGGTTCTTTTTTGGACCTATGTACTCACTAAGACGAGATTTTGTGAAATTCGACCCCTAATTGAAATCTGACCCATTAAAATCTGTAATTACCGTATCCCGCGAGGCCACGCGATTGAAGCCGCTGGTGGGTCAGCTCGTTATCAATAAAGTTAGGACACGTGATGGTAGAGGTAGTGATGTTATGGATTTTTATCATTAGTTTACTAACATTAGGAAGTGAAACGGGATGATTTTCAAAATTATGGCAAAAAAATTGTATGCGAATCAATAAGTAATCACACTAAAAAGATGATCGCAAAGCTTGTTATTGGCAAGGATCAAAAACAAGTTATCCGTAAGTGGAAACCTACGATAACCTTAATCTA
Organism: Selenia dentaria; assembly: GCA_917880725.1. Taxonomy (NCBI): domain Eukaryota; kingdom Metazoa; phylum Arthropoda; class Insecta; order Lepidoptera; family Geometridae; genus Selenia; species Selenia dentaria. Next base: position 32,254,763 of record OU862881.1, on the reverse strand, counting down.
AGGTTGCGAAAGCTTACTGCAAAGATTTTATAGATAGTTTGTTATCTACTTATCATATAAAGTGGGTAAATGTTTGTTGAAATTTTATCAGCATTTTCCCATTTGACCTAACGACACCGCTTCCCACTGCTTTATAATATCACCATGTCAAAACAACGGAATCATTTTCAATAATTGAAGCAATCTCCTCTATTCATAGCAAAATTAACCTTTACCGAAGACTATAGAGTTTAAAATTGGTTTTGCGTAGATTAATTTTGTTGTTTACGAGAAGTTGGTTAAAGTTTAATTGAATCGGGGACAGGACGGAAGGGAAACAGGGAGTCGATGGCGAATTGACGACTCGCTTATGGGGACAGTGCTTGTTTACACGTCTGCCCGTTTAATTATCGAAGCCTGTGTACTTTCAGTGATTGTTAAAAAGCTACAGAAATTATTTTTATGAGGAAAACTGAATAAAATTCAAATCTATAATTGTTTTATATTCTACAGTCTATTTTTATTTTTAAATAAATCTAGTTGATCCGTCAGACATTTTCTTATGTCCCATATATAAAACACTTCAAGTTATACAAATTTTAATGGGGATCAGGCCAAAGGTTCGGTTGAGGTGACGGGTGACCGAAATGCTGGCGCCTACTTTGGGCTAAAATTTTTCATTGCCATCCAGCGTGGCAAGATCCAGAAGTGGCATTATGGCCACTTTTTTCCACCATGGTGCTTAATCCATCAAAGATCGTTGGTCATCATAGGCCAGACACAATAGAAATTTCATTGTCATTATATAACGACTCTTGAAGGGATAATGTTATAATATAACGACTCTTAAAGGGTATAGTTTAGTTTTATTTCTACTTTTAAAATTATGTATTATTCTGTAAATATTTGTATTCATTGTACTAACAAATCCATAAAATTTACAATTTTCTAATATTCAATATTAGTTACTATATTTTATAAAGGATATTTGTGTTCGATGAGTATGAAGATATTTTTAGCAATGGATTAACGCATGGGCTACGTTTATCCCAAATGAATGTTATTGATGATTATTTCGCGTGGGTGCAGCCAAGGGGCAAGACCAATAACCTAATTTATATATACTTTACTAGCTATAAAAGTAAGTATTGTGCAGCGAGTAAGTGAGTATACTTGATTGGGGAATGAAACAATCCTTATAGGCTTATATGTTCTTCTTGTTTGTTTGTTGTGAAAAACAATCTTACTGTCAGGCTGCAATACGAGCAAAACATTATAAATGTAGTAGGTATATTTATCACTATCTATAATATTTTCCTTGGAAACGACTCGGTTACTGTCTCCAAAAATACAAGCTACGCCTTGTTTGCGGCGCGTAGCTGAATAATTCTTATATACATGTATGTCATTAATAAAACTAATGTTTTTCCACCTAAAACTATATCTCGTATACCAGTAATCAAAATTACTGTGTTTAATGTGAATCTATTAAAAATATATATAATATTACACAAAAATAATGTTATGGCGGCATAAACTGCAATGCCGTGCTTGCCGTGGGGTACCGGCTTAGAATAGTACCCCCCAACTCTACCCGTGGGTGCGTAGAAATCTGCTAAGGGATAACAATCGGAAGATGGGCAGCAGCACCTTCCTAGTATTAAAACCCCAAAACTGCGCTCCCCAACCCGCCTGCCAAGCGTGGCAAGTATTGGCAAAATCCCCCCAATGACGGACACAATAGGAACTAGGCCCCCAGTCCCCGGCAGCCCCGCTATTCCTGGCTACGGTAGTGGCCACGGTAACGGTGGGGCAGGGGGTGCGAAGAATCCCCGTCAGACGCCAGGCTACCACCCCCAACGACGACGACTGGCCCTGGTGACACACAACATACGCACGATGAGGACAGACGAGAAGATTTATGAGCTGGAAGAAGAAAAGTTACCCTGTGACATTGTGGGGTTAAAGTTGATATATTGATCAACTGTTATACTATAATTTTATATACTACTAATATTACATACTGTTCAAGTATCATATTTTTTTCGATTTAACGATGATATGACATACAATACATTTTGGTATAATTCCGTTAACAAAATGATGTAAGTATTTTTAATGGTATTCAGTTTTCATGACTAGTCTAAGATAAAGTCACGATAGGTGCGACGACGAGCGAAGCGAGTGAGCGTAGCGAGCGTACCGCGGCAGCAGCCGGCGAAGCGATAAGGATAGCAGCAGCACTTTTGGTATAAAATTTTGTCGTACATAATATGTCCTGTCGAAGCAATGACTAAGAATATATTTTCACAGTAAGTGACTTGTCGATGTATTGATCTTGTCGAAATTCAGAGGTAACCAGCAGTCTTATGTTATATGTGCGACGACTATAGCGAAGCGATATTCCCTATCTTCAATAGTAAGAACGACAAAATTCTGATCAGCGTATTGCAATTCGTATACGAGAGTATTGGTCTAGATTAAATAACTGTATCACCATCAAAGAAAATTTGTCACTTACTTTATTATGTTGCCCAATACAACAAAGGTTCACAAATAATAAATACATCATATATGGTACTCCACGCATTATATTTACCTCAAGCTTCATCTGCGATAATATGTTGAGCCAATATCTTTTGTAGTATTGGTCTTTTAGTCAGGATTTTTTTTTAACTTTTGGAATACTTTAATGGGTTTCGACGTTTCATCATACTATAGTGATTATATTTTTAATAATACTTATTTCATTGGCTGAGTATATCACATGCCTTTATTAGTTTATGAATAGTTTTAATTTAAAGTTATTTGTATTAAATTTCGATCAAAGGTTTATTGTACTACATTTATTATATACGAACTGAATGGTATATCATAAGTTGTTATTTAATGACTATATATATTTCAATAATCGAACATATATATTACTTACATATCCAAATTCTGTCCTTACTATTTGCAGTGTCTTCAGAAATTCTCACCTTTAAACGGAATCCTAGTAAATTTCAGATCCTATGAGATCTACAAAGAGACGCAAATTTTGTGCTACTCAATATAGGATTTCATAAACAATATAAATTCCGCGATATTCATGTGGCTACATATTTCAAACAGTCCGTTCGTATATAGAGATGCTAGTGCTCGTAAACTGTACATTGCACGTTTTGTTTGTATTAGAATTTACTGCAATGATGTCGCGGCGCATTGGTCGCGGCGGAATGTGCTCGGTTTATGGGAATCGCTGGATTTACGGGTACATGGAAACTGTAAGCGCAAGAGTTGTATTGTGGTGTTCAACAGTAAAAGCAAATGGAAAGTTTCATTGTTGGAAGTTCCTTTAGCCTAGCAAAGCTGTCGGAGATTCATTTGCGAATATACCACAGCAAAACTGGAAGCGAGTTTTGCTACGCTTATTGAAACGGTCCAGTACCAGTCATACGTATTGACATATGTGTGGGAGGCAGCGCCCCCTACCGATTTAGTAGTTGTCAAGTTGCGACAACTTACGTTGCTTGTGAAGGTAAGCGTCGCAAATGGAACGCCGCTAGGAACGAACAGTGATAAATATTGTATAGGATGAGACCCTACATAAAAGAATATTTGCGCATCCAACTCGTGGAGTCTCTAGTTTTATCCAAATTGAACTATATGGACGTGGTTTTTGGCCCTCGAATACTAGCGCGTACACAGAAACTTATACAAAGGGTCCAAAATGCTTGTGCTCGTTTTTGTTTTGATATTCCGCCAAGTGCTCACGTGACCCCATACCTCAACAAACATTCCATTCTCAAAATGAAACATCGACGTAAACTACACTTAGCATGTTTATTGTTTGGTGTAATTAAATATAATCAGCCTTCATATCTCTATGAGAAACTGAATTGGATATCCAGTCGTAGATCCCAAGAGACTCGTTTATGTGCACCTGTCCTATCCACACAACGTCACAGCTCAGCCGCCTTTAGAGGCAGTTTCCGGTATGCAGCTAGTAAATGCTGGAACAATATCCCACCACCGGTGAGGAACCTGCAGAATGTTACAACTTTTAGATCTAAACTAAAGATAATTATTACTGCACATCAGATTCAAGAGGAAACTCATAAACATGATACGAGTGTTATATAGATTAGCGTTAGATATAGATATATATAGATATATTATGGAAGCTTAAAATAAGTACTAAATAATATAATAACTACCTTAGCATAGAAATACCAGTGTCGTCAATTATAGATTATAGTAATAGTAGATAGCATTAAGTTAACTTTGTTCTGTAGTGTTGTGCTGTGTATGTGCCGGTATCGTGACAATACCAAACGGGTCCAACGGAAGACCAGCGCTGGTTAGCCGCCGGCATCATGCTGAGTTGGGGCCCATTTGTGGCTATATTCTTATTTCTTGTTATATATATTTATTTTTTGTGTTAATTTTGTAGTCACAAATAAACTTTATTTTCGTTTTCTTTCTGATGCGTCGCGAGCGCACATGCGCTACTACTCAGCGTTGGGGTAACGGGAGGTATAAGCTCCCTCACCGCAATAACGATGTCGACTTTTGTAGCCAAGAGTAGACTATGATACGCTATATTCTTGTTTTTATCAGCACACCGGTGCATGTATTACTCTGGGTACGGGAATATATGTGTGTTAATAAACTCGTCAAGGTAGATTTTAAGGTTTTCGTTTTGGTTTTAGTTGTTTGACAAATATACCATAGCAAAGCTAAAAGCGAGTTTTGTTACGCTTATTAAAACGGTCCAGTACCAGTCATGCGTATTGACATATGTGTGGGAAGCAGCGCCCTTTAGGCCGATTTAGTAGTAGTCAAGTCGCGTCAAGGTGAAGGTAAGCGTCGCAAATGGAACGCCGCTAGGAACAAACAGTGATGCGTTGCGAGCGCACATGCGCTACTACTCAGCGTTGGGGTAACGGGAGGTATAAGCTCCCTCACCGCAATAACGATGGTGCCTTTTGTGGCTAAGAGTAGACTATGATACGCTGGATTCTTGTTTTTATCAGCACACTTTTTAACAGCATGTGTGCTCTGGGTACGAGAATAGAGGTGTGTAAATAAACCCCGCAAGGTATTATAAGATATTCGGTTTTGTTTTAGATTCTTCGCAAAATTTAATTAAATAAAATTAAATTCACGCCTATATATCTTCTAAGGGGTAGAAGTGGGGTTTAAATACCTACGTTTTGCCAGAGGGATATATTTTTGGTTTTCTGTAATAGAAGGCGAGCCTATTGCCATCTACGGGGCACTGTGCCAGGCTCCGGAATGCTATTGAGAGTTTCTTTCTCAGAAAACTCCATAATTGTCCGAACTGGGTATCGAACCCAGGAACTCGAGATTTCAAAGTGCCACTACACCAAGAGCGAGCGAGCGAAGCCACTAGCGGGTCAGCTAGTAGTGTATATGTATATAACTGCATGCATGCACTGTAATTGACGATAGGGCACTTTCTCGAGAACTTTCTCATACACAAAAAATAACCTTCTCAAAATCATGACAAGCACCTAGAAACATAAAACAGCGGGTCATGGCAGATTGAGTGACAAATGTTCTATGCAACGCTATTAGGAGTTAAGCGGGATTGATGGCCGACGGCGGTTGCTGTCATAAATTTTACTATACTAACGAATCTGTTGGTACATTGCTCTGAGGTATCCAGACCTTAGTCTAAGATATTTTAGGGAATTTAACTAAACAGGATAATTATAATCAAAATGCAGTTATAATAAATATTTTTAATAATTGCTAGGCTTGACCAATGTATTATGTATCAACCTAAGGCATTAAAGACAAATCTATATACATATATATAAATGAACCCCCATTTCTCCTGGTCACGTTATGACTTGAGAACGGCTTTACCGATTTCATTCATATTTTTTAATGTTTTCTAATACTTCAAGGACGGTTTTTAATTTAAAAAAATATGAAAATATGGGACCATATATACCAAGTTTCGTCAAGATTGGTTGAAAAATGCGCCCTGTACAAGAAGACGTAGGTACAAACGAAAGTCAATTTGGCCAGTTAAAGCAGAGACGCTTAGCTTCATCTGTTAATAAATCAAAAGATAATGAATTAAGTCATTTCAAATTCGTTTACGCATCACAATTATACAGCTTCACAAAAAGGATGCAGCTATCGACTGGCCGGCTGGTGCAGTTGGTAGATCTCGGCCTTCTGAGCCGCTGGTCCCGAGCTCGATCCTCGGACAAGTCAAATGTATATCAGTCATCAGGGTACTATTGGTACAAGCTCTGTCTAGTTTAACACCTGAAGAAGACCTTGTGTAGATATGTCCCATATTACTCGTATTAACATCCTACTAATATTATAAACGCGAAAGTTTGTGAGTATGAATGGATGTATGGATATGTGGGATGTTTGTTGCTCTTTCACACTCAAACGGCGGGGCCAATTATGATGAAATTTGACATAGAGGTAGATGAAGCGCTGGATCCACTAATAGGATACTTTTCATTATTATCATCATCATCATTCATCCCTACGCGGGTGAAAAGCGTAATATTCTTGGGCACAGCATAGAAAAAATAATAAGATCTCTCGCCTACCTCAAGATCGTAATAATGACAGTTCTGTCAAAGTTTGTGTCAGTTTCTGATGGCTAAGTCCAAAACACGCTATTTTGATAGCTTGATACACTAGACGTACTCGGCGACCGTTATGGGTCATGAAATATAACACAAATACCCTCAAAGGCTACGAATAATAATAAGTCAGGAAGCATAATTCAGAACAAATTCCACACAAAAAGTGACCCTTCAAACCAAAACGACGTATGATTCCAAATACAAATTACTTCCGAGGTTACAAATAGACTGTTCGGTGATTGGTTTAAATTCAGAAGGAAAGTAGGGATTGGCTCACGCGCGTGCTGCAACGTCTACTATGACAACTGAGTCGTATCGGCGTGGACGATGTAATGCAACAAGTGGATTGGACCAAGTCAATAATATACACAATGTTTTTTATTTGTTTTTTTTTATATCGGTTACTTTTTAAAATTCAGTGAACTTTATGTCCCGCAAAATTAAGTTTAAGTTTTCGTCTAGAAGTAATTAGAAGAGACTATTTTTCCGCAATGTAGTAAAGTGAGATTAAATAACCAAAAATATATTTAACTAGCTGGTGCCCGCGACTACGTCTGCGCAGGGTTAGTACTTCAAGTAGCTTATTATCTTCTTCAAGGCCTCACCCTGACCAGACATCCATCTAAAAATACCAAAATATCATAAAATATGTACATGGTCAAACGCCATTGTTATAATAGAAATCCAAGAAAAAAAAATACTAAGTGTATCAACCAGTAAACACTAATAATAAAAGACAGGAATTACGAGTACATACAAATATAAAATTAATCACCATTAAAAAAACTGTCATTACATTTCATCACCCTTGACGGTATTTGTGTTACATTTCATCCCCCTTGAGTCTAGTGTATCGAGCTGTCAAAATACGAGCGACACAAACAGGCACAAAAAAAAAACTTAAATGTAGGCGTTGAAAACACCGCTGCTTACCCCTTCGAGGATATATAGGCGAAACTATTTGTTATGTTGTGTTTAAAAATAACATGTAAGTATTGCGGGCGATTCATTCAAGACTACCTCTAGATGGCATTGGTTAAATAATTATAATTGCATAAGTTGATTTGGCATCTATCGATGAAAAGCAGAACATTTAATGACTTTTTGAAATATCACGCTTGTCTCTTTAATTCAGCAACTCGCCTCTAGATGGCATTGGTTAAATAATTATAATTGCATAAGTTGATAAAAACAGCTATGCAATAGCTTTACCGCGGCAGTCTCCGAGTGCCACCCGCCTTTTATATTTTTTTTCTTCAAAATGAACGGAGTAAGTATATAATGCTGTTTTTCACAGGCATCTAGTCATACTCTTGTCTTTCTAGCTTAAGTGCAGAGAGGCATTTATTTTACTGCATTGGATCGGCAAGGAAATGGAATTAAAACAAAATAAGCAAAATACATTGCTGTTACATTCAATATTCAGTTCTGTACAAAAATATACATTAAACAAAAATAGACTGACTTTATTTTGCATAGTATTGACCATCTCGGTTTGTATACGTATTTGAACATCTTTGAATATAAATATAATTTTGCTACTACGTACGGATACATACGGATCCTGCACCACGTCACAACACATGCTGGCATGATGATTCACAGCTGTAGTTCACAATGATAAAAATTAAAATGTATGCGAAGATTTCACGTGTGCTCGCTTGCAAAAAAAATGTCCGACTGATGACGTACTGACCACGACTTTTGTTGGGTCATTTTTTTAACGCAGTTACTGTTCCTGACTTATTATTATTCGTAGGTCAAAGGTGATGAAATGTAATGACAGTTTTTTTTCCATGGTGATTAATTTTATATTTGTATGTACGTAGGTACTGTATTTTATTATTAGTGTTTACTGATTAATTTACTAAGTATTTAAATTTACTCATATAATACAAGTATAGCAATTGCGTTTGCATTTTATTACATTTTGGTATACAAGTAGATATGGCCTTGGAGAAGATAATAAGCTACTCGAAGAACTAATTTTGCGCAGCCGAAGTCGCGGGCACCAGCTAGTAATAAATAAAGGTAATATGATTATACGAATTACGTGAGTAATGTGTTATTCAATTTGGCCTTAATCAGGCAGGATACAGTCCGAATAACCATTCTGAATGAATTTAGAGTGGAATGGTGCATGAATAAATACTGCCCTGTAACTCTTCTCCGAATGGTTAGCAATACTATCGACTCATACAACAAAGGGACAAAAGTAGGTCAAAAAGAAATAGTGGCTAAAGAGCAGGAAAAAAGGCTTTCGAAATTTAAAAGCACAAAGAAACTAAAAGCGTAGGTACGTGGTGCCTTTTGAGAGGGCTGCCCATATGGACCGGAATTTGTGAGCACTAAAGCCTCTCTTTCATATCCGGTATGCATAGTGGAATTATGCTTGTGTGTTTTTGAAATCTTTTTGTTTATTTAAGTTAGCAAGTGCAGCGAGTCTCTCATTATAATATATGTAGTTGATATAATAATATACTATTCAGACGAATAAGGCTCATTTCAAAAGGGTTTTAGTGAATAGTATCTATATAAGAATATACAGACGAAAAAGGCTCATTTCAAAAGTTTTTTAGAGAAGAGTATCTATTTAATAATATTTAGGCGAATAAGGCTCATTTCCAAAGGCTTCTTAGTAAAGAGTCTCTGTATAAAAATGTTCAGACAAATAAGGCTAATTTCAAAAGGTTTTTAGTGAAGAGTATCTATATAATAATATTCAGACGAAAAAGGCTCATTTCAAAAGGTTTTTAGTGAAGAGTGTCTAAATAATAATATTCAGACGAAAAAAGCTCATTTCAAAAGGTTTTTAGTGAAGATTCTCTATTTAATAATATTCAGACAAATAAGGCTCATTTCGAAAGGTTTTTGGTAAATAGTCTCTATTTAATAATATTCAGACAAATAAGGCTCATTTCGAAAGGTTTTTAGTAAAGAGTCTCTATATAATATTATTCGGACGAATAAGGCTCATTTCAAAAGGTTTTTAAATAAAAGTCTCTGTATAAAAATGTTCAGACGAATAAGGCTCATTTCAAAAGGTTTTCAGTAAAGAGTATCTGTATCATAATATTCAGACGAAAAAGGCTATTTTCAAAAGGTTTTTAGTAAAGAATATCTGTATAATAATATTCAGACGAATAAGGCTCATTTCAAAAGGTTTTAGAGAAGAGTCTCTATATTATTATATTCAGACGAATAAGGCTCATTTCAAAAGGTTTTAGTGAAGAGTCTCTATATAATAATATTCAGACGAATAAGGCTCATTTCAAAAGGTTTTAGCGAAGAGTCTCTATATTATAATATTAAGACGAATAAGGCTCATTTCAAAAGGTTTTAGTGAAGAATCTCTATATAATAATATTCAGACGAATAATGCTCATTTCAAAAGGTTTTAGCGAAGAGTCACTTTATTATTATATTCAGACGAATAAGGCTCATTTCAAAAGGTTTTAGTGAAGAGTCTCCATATTATAATATTCAGACGAATAAGACTCATTTCAAAAGGTTTTAGTGAAGAGTCTCTATATAATAATATTCAGACGAATAAGGCTCATTTCAAAAGGTTTTAGTGAAAAGTCTCTATACTATAATATTCAGACGAATAAGGCTCATTTCAAAAGATTTTTAGTGAAGAGTCTCTATATTATAATATTCAGACGAATAAGGCTCATTTCAAAAGATTTTTAGTGAAGAGTCTCTATATTATAATATTCAGACGAATAAGGCTCATTTCAAAAGGTTTTAGTGAAGAGTCTCTATATTATTATATTCAGACGAATAAGGCTCATTTCAAAAGGTTTTAGTGAAAAGTCTCTATATTATAATATTCAGACGAATAAGGCTCATTTCAAAAGGTTTTAGAGAAGAGTCTCTATATTATTATATTCAGACGAATAAGGCTCAATTCAAAAGGTTTTAGTGAAGAGTCTCTAACCACACCGCGACCAGGATCGTCGCGTTGTGCACTCATGACTGTACTTTGGGTGGGGCTACAATAAGAAACTTGAGTACCTCGCCCACAGCCGTTACCTGGGCCGGAGTCTACATCGAGGCCGGGGCCGCGGTGTAGACTCCTGCCCGTACCGTGTCTAGGACTACATAGAAAACCAGTGTTACCTCGTCCACAGCCATTTGCTGGGCCGGAGGATACATCGCGACCGGGGCCGCGGTGTATACTCCCACCCGCACCGTGGCTGGGACTACAATCGTGTGTGTGTGGATTACCTCGACTGCGACTGGGGCTGTGAAGAAGATCTCGGCCGGAGCCTACAATGCGATCGGGATCACAGCCCTGGTCGTGTCTACAACCATTACCGGGGTTCCCTTGGGACGACGCTAAAGCTGCCGAAGAAACGGCTGCGATGGGGTCGTCCGGGGAGAGAACAACGCAAAATCGCCCGCTTATATAGCAAGCAGACTCCGCCACCTTGTGACTCACTGCACGCGCGCCGGCCGCTGCTATATTGTTGTTGGTGACGTATTTTGGGAAAATATACGCAATAATGGAGATGAAACCATGTTGGTTTGGTCATTCAATAGTGTAAGATTATTATTATTATGTTTTATAATCTCTAATTGTTCCAACACACTTAACCGAAAGCTTTTTTCACAAATATGTAAAATCTTAAAAGTGTTGTTGTTGCGCAACGAATGACCGGTATCGAGTAAATGTTTAGCGAAATGAGACTGGTCAGGGTGGTCATTCCTGTAAGCTGAAACATGTTCTTTAAATCTAATATCAAAATTACGGCCTGTCTGACCCACATAAACACCGTTACAATCGTCACAGACCAGTTTATAAACACCCGACTTTTTTCCATCCTCAAGACGATCTTTACCATTACAAATATGTTGTAAGTTCTGGTCTGTTCGGAAGGCCACGTGGATGTTATTTTTTCTGAGTATGTTGGCAATTTTTTGTGAGACGGGGCCCATGTAGGTCAAACTACCCACATATTTGTTTATTTTTTCTGGAGGGCATGCACAAAGCAATGAACGAACCCTATCTCGCTGCTTATTTTGAATTAGGCGATCGATTATTTGCTTACTGTAACCGTTAGATGTTGCCATTTGGTAAATTATATTTAGCTCTTTTTTGTAGTTATCTGTTGACAGTGGAACTGTAGATAATTTATGAACATAGCAGCGAAAGGCTGCTAATTTGTGTTGTATAGGATGACAAGAATAAAAAGGTATAACTACGTCTGTGTGAGTCGGTTTTCGAAAAATTTGGAAATCCAGTTTGTTTTCGATTCTAGTTATGGTCAAATCCAGAAAATTAAGCGAATTGTTATTTTCTAGTTCCAATTTGAACTTTATTTTGGGGTGGATATTGTTGAGTTTATTTACAAAAATATATATTAACCTGACGAGAAGTACCTGTCCAACAAATAATTATGTCATCAACATTCCTATAATAAAACAGGATACGGGGTTCGTTCACCACATGATGTTTTTCAAAATCATCCATAAAAAGTTCAGCCATTAATGGACTTAACGGGGATCCCATGGCCAAACCATCTTTTTGAGAAAAGTACTGATTATTAAACCTAAAGTAATTTTGTCTCATACACACCCCAGTCAAATCAATGAGTTCATTAACTTCTCCAGGATGTAACCGTTTTCTCTCGAGGTGACCTTCTAAGATACGTAGGCTTTCTTCGTAGGGAACATTAGTGAAAAGGCTGTCTACATCAAGAGACAACAATTTAGCACTGGGAGGGATGTCAACGTTTTTAATTTTATCTATTAAATCTAGACTGTTTTTTAAACTGTACTTAGGTTTGAAACATGTCTTGGAACTTTAGAGAATGTTAAGATGTTTAGCCAATTTGTACTCCGGAGCGTTAATGTAAGAAACAACCGGACGAATGGGAATATTTTCTTTATGAGTTTTGGGTAAACCGTATAAAAGAGGGGACCGTGGATTCATTGGGACAATAGTTTTAAGCATCCCTGGAGAAATGAACAACGCGCTCTTAACTGCATCTTTCACCTCTGATGTGAACTTTTTAGTAGGATCCGAATTAAGACGTTCAAATTCCTCACCTAGGATAACGTTGTAAACCTTTTGGTTATAGACATTTCTATCCAGAATGACAACACTTAGAATACTAGAAGCCTCTGTTTGCTTTCTAGCGATGTCAGGTCATCAACCTGTCATCATAGCCTCATGTTACCTCCCCTATGGTAAAGAACTATTACAGACAGACTTGGAAGCCCTCATCTCTCTAGGAAGCTCCGTCCTTCTGATCGGTGACTTCAACAGTAAACATGTCATATGGAACTGTACTAGTAACAATAGTAATGGTAAAATCCTTGAAGGCTTGGTCAGCCACTTAAACTTTGATATTCTCTCCCCTCTGGAGCCCACAAGATATCCCTATGTTGACAACCAACGACCAGACATACTTGACATAGCACTTCTCAAGAACGTCACCCTCCGGTTACGCTCTATAGAAGTGTTACACGAACTGACTTCAGACCACCGCCCTGTATTGTTGAAATTAGGCCCCGACCCGACGGACATAACCCCTATCACTAGAACGGTAGTGAACTGGAAGCAACTGGGGGAATCCCTCCAAGCTATCAGTTCACCCGCTCTCGATAGAATCCCCGATGACATACAGACAGTAGAAGACGTGTCAATTGCGATCGAGGCTCTCAGTGACCACCTCCGCACCGCAGTAGGTGAATCCTCAAAGCAGGTCCAAGTGGCGGATGGTCGCCGCTTCGAACTGCCCGAGGGTGCAAGGAGGTTACTGACAGCTAAGAACACTGCCACTAGGGCGTATGACTCGATGCCAACCCCAGAGAACAAAGCCACCATGCGCTATTTACAGCGTGCTGTAAGGAAACGCATGAGTGAGCTGCGTGATCAAAGGTGGGACAACAAACTGTCAGAGATTGAGCCAACTCACCAGGCATACTGGCAGTTGGCTCGAGCTCTGAAATCTGACGGACAACAGACAATGCCTCCACTCATTAGGCCACCTCCCCTCTCCATAGCGTTTCTTGACGAAGACAAAGCCGAGTGTTTAGCTGATAGCCTTGAGGCTCAGTGTACTCTAAATGTAGATCACGTCGACCAGAAACACCTCGATTCGGTGGAATCTGAAGTCGAACGTAAAAGCTCTATGTCCATCTCTGACCTCCCACTCCTCCCACCGGTAAAATCATCCGAGGTAGTGTCTCTGATCAAGAGCCTCAGGACCCGTAAATCCCCTGGTGCTGATGGTATCAGCAACAAGGTGATTAAACACTTCTCAGTCCCACTAGTCCATCTCTTAGTTAGCATCTTCAATGCGGCTATGAGCAACTGCTCCTTCCCAGACACTTGGAAGCATGCCATTGTCATTGGTATTCACAAACCAGGCAAACCGGCAGCTGAGCCCTCCAGTTACCGTCCCATAAGTCTCCTCAGCTCTCTGGGCAAGATTTACGAGCGGCTCATTGTGAACCGACTCTGGTCCCACGTTAGGTTCAATAACCTCCTTCCCGATGAGCAATTTGGTTTTAGAGCCAAACACTCTTGCGTCCAACAAGTGCACCGCGTAACGGAGCATATCCTAGGCGGTTTCAATAAGAAACCAAAGCCCCAAGGGACCATAGCTGTCTTCCTCGACGTAGCGAAAGCGTTCGACAAAGTCTGGCACAACGGCTTGATATTCAAGCTGTACCAACTGGGTGTGCCAGACCGTCTTGTACTCATCTTACAAGACTTTCTCAGGGATCGAACGTTTAGCTATCGTACCGAGGGAACGCTCTCCTCCCCGCATCCCATTCACGCAGGTGTCCCTCAGGGCTCTGTACTCTCACCCATTCTCTTCTCGCTGTACACCAGCGACATCCCACGATCTGAACCAAATGTTCAGATCGCTCAGTTTGCGGATGATACTGCAATCTACTCTACTGGCTGGTTCAAGGTCAGGCAGAGATGCGCCATCCAACGAGCCATCACCGTAAGCGGTGCATGGTTTCGTAAATGGCGGATTGCAGTAAATTCTAGCAAAAGTGCAGCAGTGTACTTTACTGAGACCCGGCGGAATCTCATGCCGTCACCCATAGTCCTATTCGGCGAACCCATCCCTTGGGCTAAATCTGCCAAATACCTGGGCGTCACCCTTGATCGCCAACTCACTTTCGCGAAACACATCCAGATTGTTCGCAATAGGGCGGCCTTCATTATAGGTCGTCTTAATCCCTTCATAGGCAAAAACAGTAAAATGTCTCTTAGAAATAAGACGACTCTTTACAAACTTTGCATCCGCCCAATCATGACTTACGCATCTGTAGCGTTCGCCCATGCTCAGAAACACGACCTCCACAAACTTCAAGTGATTCAGAATCGCTTTATGCGCAGGGCAGTGGGCGCTCCGTGGTACTTGCGGAACGCCGAACTGCACTGCGATTTCACCCTCCCCTCTATTACGCAGTATATGAAAGACTGCTCCCGCCGTCACTTCGACAAAGCTCCCCACCACTCGAATCCCCTCGTGGTCGAAGCGGCGAACTACTCCACTGACATAACCGATCCTCACTTCATTCCCCCCCGTCGCCGTCCAAGGCATATTTTGGGTGACCCGGACGACCCCATCGCAGCCGTTACTTCGGCAGCTTTAGCGTCGTCCCAAGGGAACCCCGGTAATGGTTGTAGACACGACCAGGGCTGTGATCCCGATCGCATTGTAGGCTCCGGCCGAGATCTTCTTCACAGCCCCAGTCGCAGTCGAGGTAATCCACACACACACGATTGTAGTCCCAGCCACGGTGCGGGTGGGAGTATACACCGCGGCCCCGGTCGCGATGTATCCTCCGGCCCAGCAAATGGCTGTGGACGAGGTAACACTGGTTTTCTATGTAGTCCCAGACACGGTACGGGCAGGAGTCTACACCGCGGCCCCGGCCTCGATGTAGACTCCCGCCCAGGTAACGGCTGTGGGCGAGGTACTCAAGTTTCTTATTGTAGCCCCACCCAAAGTACAGTCATGAGTGCACAACGCGACGATCCTGGTCGCGGTGTGGACCCATGTCGCGGAAATAGGGGGAGGCGAGGTACATAAGGTTATGATTTAGTGGTTAACACAGTCAAACACCGAGCTCGCCGGCGAGCTCGAGGCAAAAGTTATGTCTTGGTTAGATTCTCTCCAAATAGTCGTAGAGTTAAAATTCATAGGGCCCACTTTCAACGGTACACTTATGTACCGGGGCGATTCTCTCCTACTCCCCTCTCTCCTGGCGACGGCCCAATCCGAGGTCCGTACCCTAGTGGTGCCCTTGAGCAAGTCGCCTAGTCCTCTCCTTGCGGCGAAGCGTCTTCAACGCTCGCCTTAGGCGGTGCGCCCTCTGCGCCCGCATCTGGCTGGGTGCCATCTGCGCTCGCCAACCGTCCGGTGACGCTGTAAATGCCGGTAGAGGCAAACAGCATTAGTCCGTTCTAAAAAAAAAACAAAAAAAGTTGTTCTCTCACTGTCGGACTAGCGCTCGACGAGTCAACATCTCCTGAGGATGCCTCGTGTAGAGGCGAAACACGTGTCGAATCGGTGTTGGTTTATTTGGGTTTTCTTGTGTTTTTTATTTTGTATTCTTCCTATTAGCATTTTATGCGGGAGGGAGGGTGGTGCACGCCCCCAAATAGGCCAAAATCATTGTTTTCTTTTCAGCGGAAGTGTCACTAAATATTTTTTAATATCGTTTTTTGATAATGGATTTCCGCAAAGTAACACCTGAATCAATAAATTTTCAAAAGATAGACTGCTTTACGATTTAATATATGAGTATTAATCTTATGAATTAGATGGTAGCAATGCTGTGCACTCGTAATATATATTATACAGTTAGATCAAAGTAAAAAATCATGATGATGATGAGTATATATGATAAGAGAAAAGAATAATAAAACCAGTAAATTATAAAAAAAATTACTCGCTTAGTTACGTTAGCATAGAGACCCAACTAACAGGAGTGCATGAGATTGTGAAGATTTCGTTCCTTAAAGCACGAAAAGTATATTTCAATTTATATAAATTACTGACCGTCTCAGACTGACGACTGCAGTGCAGTACTGCGTTGACCTTCAGCTACAGCGTAAATATATATATATATATATTTGTTATACACTAATAAGAAAAGTATATTTCAATATATATAAATTACTGACCGTCTCAGAGTGACGAATGCAGTGCAGTATTGCGTTGACCTTCAGCTACAGCGTAAATATATATATATATATATATATATATATATATTTGTTATACACTAATAAGAAAAGTATATTTCAATTTATATTTTTATTATTATATTTATATTATTATTATTATGATATTATTATCGAAATTTAGACATAAATTAATCGAACCAAAGTCCAACCTGGAAATACACAGCTCTGGCCCTAAATCAATGGCCGTTAAGATATTTAATAAATTGCCAAATGAATTAAAAGATATCGAAAAAGAAGTAACTTTTATAAATAACTCAAAAGGTATTTTAGAATCCAAATGTTATTACAACTTAATATATATATATATATAATATTAATTTTATAATATAAGATAATTTCGACAAAATGAACATAGATCGTTTCGTTCCGACTATTGCCATACCCAAATAGGGTCATATGTATTACTTTATATTTAAACATGTTAATTTAAGAACTCCATGTACCCACATATGTCTGCAATAAAATATTGAGTATTGAGTATTGAGTATTGAGTATTGAGTATATAAATTACTGACCGTCTCAGAGTGACGAATGCAGTGCAGTACTGCGTTGACCTTCAGCTACAGCGTAAATATATATATATATATATATATTTGTTATACACTAATAAGAAAAGTATATTTCAATTTATATAAATTACTGACCGTCTCAGAGTGACGAATGCAGTACAGTACTGCGTAGACCTTCAGCTTCTAATATCTGGTATTCCAGCTTGGGTCAGGGTGACGTTTATCAAGCCGAAGTTAGCCTAATGAGTGTCAGTCATGATAACTGATCTCATAAAAACCCTGTACAATATACAGAAAATATGTAAATGAATACTCAGACTCATGGCGTCTGGACCAGTATAAACTTGCAACAGCAAACATCCTTTAAAATGTGTAGCTAACTTTAATAAAAAGGAATATCTAGAGCTGAAAGGGTACTAAAATCTTGATACTTAACAGCCAGTTTTCAACGATGTCCTAAAAGTTTAATGCTTTTATCTTAGCCAGCGATAACAGTAGGTCAACGTTGGTCAACGAACCATCTCAGATGGATGACTTGGCTTGAACACAAAAACTCACATGTCCTTCTTCTTGCCACGTAACTTCACACAACTTGCCAAACGAAACTGATTTGAAATGTGCAGAAATAGAGTGGAATATAGCTTGGTTAAAGTTGGTGATACGTCTTTAAGAGTTAAATATAAAGGGTACATTACGGACACATGCTACAAAGGTGAGAGAACTAACGCAAAGATTGTTTCAAGATAAGTCTCTAGATTGCTCTCCTGTGGTCAGTAATGAAGGGAAATAAATTGTGTGTAGGTGTGTGCGTAAACTCAGTGTGATGTATAGGGTGTAATCACACTTGGGCAGTTCCTGAATTTTTGCACACGGGCTATGTAACAGGTGTGTGTAAAGATTTTCATACAACGCAACTGTACCGTGTCCTGAGATTCCTTCAAATATATAAAGCAATTTTGTGCCATTAAAACCATTGTTTTATTATTTTCGTCTCGATTATTATTTTATGCACAAAATCTAGTTAGCACGTGTTTTAACCACACACATTGCAGTTCCTTAGTAGGTTGATTTCTGCGAAATCTTATGTATTATTGGCCAAATATGGCGAATCAAGAGTCAAAGGGTTAAAGATACATATTTCACTTTTTCGCTGTAATATTTCAGTTACTCTTCATCACTAACCATTTACCGCCTAACTTATAAACGTTGCTTAAATTTAAATAACGTCACTTAGTACGGCGCAGAACATTTTCCTTTGCGCAGTACTAAATAACGTCATTTAAAGTTAAACAGCGTTTATAAGTAAGGCGGTTAGTGTTTTGTATAGATGGTTGAGATTGGTTTTATCTTTTAGTACGTCTAGTACCTACTAGCCTTGGTAGTACTAGTCTACTATTCAAGTTTATTCTTTTTTCAGTTGCACTAGTGTGTCAAGAACATACCAGTAGTATCCCGTCCGAGGATGTGAATTTTTCGCTCTATAAATTTCAATGTTTGAGATCACTAAAGTAGGCTTTAGTGCTTTAGAAAAGTAATACCAGTAGTGTCAATGAGCGTTGTCAAGATACCAATACGTGCTACGAAGTAAGTGCTACAGAAGGTAGTCGTTACTACGTAGCTAGGACTTGGTTGAAACTTCTTCATTTGTACATACTTACGAATCAGGCTGCGTTCGCACTTGCTCAGCTACCAGAGATCGCAGTGACGAATCGCTGTTGGAAATCTTGCAATGTCACTGGTGCTGGCTGACTATCTTTTCATTACACCTATTATAGATAAATATTTTATAAATTTTCATACATACGATCAAATCGTAGCTAATTCTTTTCCTGATATATAGTAATGATAAATAGTGTGTGTGTCACTCGGGACTAATATATTTGTTCCCGGGCGGTATACATTGAATTCCTCACTACGCTCACTGCACTCGGGGCTCTACTAAAGATTTCTTCGCTCTGAACTCAAATTTAACCTTACCACAAAATATTGTTTAATCCCCATGTAACACAAATAACCATTGCCAGTATCTTCGTCACTGCTACTGGCTAATTTAAAAAAAAAACATCATCAATTAATTTAAAAAAATCAATTTTTTGTGTTCAGTTATAGTATAATACCTGTAAAACCTAGAGGACTTAAGTTTTAAGGATTCGGTCGACATGCAGCAGCGTTTCAATTACATTAAGCATCAATATTATAACATCCTTAAAATACGTATTGTTTTAAAAGTTATAACGCTACGATTATTCGTATCTAAAATTGTAGCAAATAAATATTAAATAAAAAAATACGATGGTTAAAATCAAATATAGAGTTGAAATTTGATACTCGGACCTCGTGCCTCGGTGGCCTAGTTGGTCATGGCATTTGACACGGATTGTCGGAAGACGCGGGATTAAATCCCGTCCGAGGATGAGCATTTTCTTTCTAAAATTGCAATGCTTGGTTTCTCTAAGCAGAAGTTCTTTAAAAATCATATTATACATAATATTAATTCATTTATTTATTCATATTTTAATACGTTTGACGGTGATTGTATTATGTGTATCTAATGTATTTTTATACCTCTAATAATCTGTGACGTCATGCAAATTTTCCTTAGGACTACACACATGAAGTTAAAAATGTAAATATCGTGCTTTATCTGTATTTTGTGTTGCATGTTTGGGGCAGAATGATGATTCAAACACGTTTATTGCTAAAGCTAAATAAGCTAAGTAAATGTTTCTTTCTTCTTTTGTTTTCAATACTACAAAACTCAGGCTTCTCATAGTTCTCTACTAAGCCCTATTAGATGTCGTAAAGTCATCTGCTGGCGGTCTCGTAAATACCATTTTATGGCAAAGTTGTTCGTAAACGCAGTTGTGTCACACAAACCATGGCGAATTACTTCCTCATGCCGTTTTATAGCCTCTTACGGCTTTATAGTGGAGAGTTATAGAGTTGGCCGTGTTATTGAAAAAGTTCTTTACATTTGTTTTATAAGAATTTTTATCAGGTAATTAAAGATTAACAAAAAAGCTTAAAAATACTTCAAACTGA
The DNA here is from genome assembly GCA_917880725.1 of Selenia dentaria. NCBI lineage: Eukaryota > Metazoa > Arthropoda > Insecta > Lepidoptera > Geometridae > Selenia > Selenia dentaria. Next base: position 32,234,382 of record OU862881.1, on the reverse strand, counting down.
TGTAATATTATTTTATTAATTTTACATTGATGTTTTGAACACTTTTCAGTAATCGTGGTAACTAGGTAGCAGTTTTCTGTTTTAAAGGTGCGTAAACTACTTTTTCTACCACCTATATGAATATTTTATTCAAATACTTCCCAATGCACGCAATTTTTATTACAGATATATTTTCTTGTGCTCGTAAGCTATGGGATTTGATTAGCTTGGTGAGTAGACCCCAAGGAGGTTTCGTAGTACTACTAGTATCTATTGAAATTATTTAAATTCCGAAAAAAGAACGTAATTTCAATAGATATTGGTAGTAGGTCACCGTCTTACAATAAAAACATGTATTCCCTACTACGAAAATGATTTGGCCTTATCATGGTGTGGCCGTATCATGGCCTTATGGGTGTCAACCCTATTATTATTGAGAATTTAATCAGTACACTCGTTATTTTCCTAATCACTTTAAAAATTGATATAACTAGAAATAATAATGATAACTCGTATTTGCCACGTAAATACGATTTCAACACGGAATATTTGAACACATATGCGGTCAGGGAAACCCCCACCGAATGGAATTCGGAACGCGGCTTCCAAATTTCTATTTTCACGTAACGAATTTCCAATACGAAGCCACAATTTCGTTTCTAGCAATTGCCCTAAACACTGTTTCAAATAACGATAGAAAAACTGGAGAAGAATGAATTTGTGTAATAGTGGAATAACAGTTACCATGACTATAAATTGCTCTATATCGCTCCCAGTATAAGAATTAGACTTTTCGTGAAGAAAGAGACAAGGCAACAAAAGGAACACCGTCTCAAGATAGTTTTTAAACGATAAGACTCAACAAAAATATGATTAAAAAGACTGGACAAAAACAATAACATATCCATATTATTGCTTTTGTCTTTTATTACGTTTACTTCTCTTTCTAATATTTACGGGATGTACAAACATCTATATATGTAAAAGAAGACGTCCTGACTGACTGACTGACTGACTAAACCACTGATCGTAGAGACTTGAAATTTAGAGGGTGTATTCTCCTTGATGCGTAGAGGTGTACTAAGAATGGGTTTTTCGAAATTCTACCCCTAAGAGGGTCAAAAGAGGTGAAAACGTTTGTATGAAAATACCTACTTTGTTTTTGAACTTATAGTTGTGAAAATTTGTATTGGGATAGGTCATTCAAAATAAAATGTTGGACTAATTTGTTTTGGATAGTAGTGGTATAAGAGGGTTAAATTGAGGGGTGAAAGTTTCTATGGATTTTTTTTTGTTTTCGTACATACAGTGGTGAAAATTTGCATTTGGACAGTTTAAAGTGATGATTTCAATATTTATTGACAGGAATGACTCAAAGGGGTGAAACGGGGGATATTTCTTTTTTAAAAGTTAATTGTTTTTGGAGCTACAGTGATGAAAATTGATAACTGGATAGGTAATTTAAAATAAATAGTGATGCTTTCAATATTTTTGTCAGGGATGACTTAAGGGGGTAAAACGAGGGATGTAAAAACTACTATATATTATAAACTGTAGAGGTACAATTTCTGTACAATGAAAAATATCCTAAAAACCGAGCCAGGTGATATAAGAAGTGAAAAATTCAAAAGTTCAAATTGTTTGTTTCTCTGTATGTTTGTCTGTCTGTTTGTACGGGCTAATCTCCGAAACGACAGGACCGATTTAAATGAAACTTCGTATAGTGGTAGCTTATATATTATATATAGCTTATACTGGCTTGTCACACGCCTTGGCGTAGCTGTTAGTGTGTAAGCAAATTATAATAATAAATAAATAAATAAATAAATATCCCTGATCAACATATAGAATACTTTTGATCCCGGTAAATTAAAGAGTTCCCGTGGGATAATTAAAAATCTGTAATTACCGTATCCCGCGAGGCCACGCGAGCGAAGCCGCTGGCGGGTCAGCTAGTATAATCTATACTAATACAAAGAAGTAAGATTTGTTTTATTGTAACGAATAAACTCAAAAACTGGACTGGACCGTTTTCAAAAATTCTTTCTCCATTGGAATGTTACATTACCTCTGAGTAAAAAAGTAAAAATATAATTTGATTATCGTCATTCATCAATATACACACATTAAAAAAGTTTGTTATAATAAGCATTAGCTGATATATTTGTTTTAAATTGAACTTAATCAACACATTATTAATAAAAGGTTTATATTCAATATAATATAACTCTTCCCCTGGCTCGAACACATGCGGTGATCCTCCTGGGTATGCTGAGAATCAACTTATCTAGCATTTCTTGGGGTAACCTGTCCCATTCTTTAATATCGGCTTCCCTGAGCTCTGGCACTGTCTGGGGACGTGCTTTATGGTTTCAAACAGCTTGCTAAAGAGCATCTCACGCGTGTTCATTGGGTTTAAGTCAGGCAAACCGGCAGGCCAGTCTAATCAAGTGATTTTTTTTATAAATTTCAATGTTTATCCTTGTGATGTCGTATTCTCGGAGAGCAGCATTGACTCGTTGAGCTCGAGGGGCAGGCGCATTATCATCGACCAGTACAAATTGGTGCCCATGGCTTACTCAGAATAGTCTGACAATTCTAACAATAGCAACTGCTCTATACTATGAAGAAATAATATCAGGAAGAGTAACTGCCTAAAAAAATTACCCAATAAATGTCTTGCTTAATCAATAACATCGTTCACGCCGCTATGACTCAGCAGAACTCACTCTTCTATGAAGTACACGCGCGTGGACCAATGTCTGCTTTCCCTCTGAAATTTAAACTAATCACCGAACATGTCTATTTGTAACCTCGGAAGTAATTCGTATTTGGAATCATACGTCGATTCGATTTGAAGGACCACTTTTTGTATGGAATTTGTTCTGAGCTATGCTTCCTGATATGTATAATAATAATAAAAAACTCAGGAAAAAACATATTTCAGTATGGCAAAAAGTCTATACTTTCTAAATTGACATTGAAATTACTTATATAAAATAAACAATTCTACACAAATCATAAATTTTCGAACAAAGACAACAACTGTTTCACAAAACTTCGCAGATAACGTCAACATATCAATACATAGCTTTCAGTTTAAAGGCTTCACGTTCACATAAAGTTAAAATTGGCAATTTTATGAACTTGAATGTTTTCCAACAAAATTTAAAATAATCACATTACGAGGATGGCTGAGTGGTGTCACTCTGAAAAATATCTGTGTGTGTACGTTATTGAATGAGTTAAATTGAACGATCGGATTGGAGGATTAATTTATTTGGTTTTTCATTTTTATACGTAAAAGTTTTACAGTTGTGCGCTTTTTAATTAGATGATGAAAGGCCTGGGCCGTGACATTGGTTTATGCTCTATGCATTACGAGCTGTTTATTATTTTATGTTGATTTGAATATGTATAATCTGGAAGGTTGTGTCATCTTATACGTTAGAAGGGAGCTAGGCTAAGAATTTTAACTTACCTCATGGTGCTTCTTAATATCAACAGATTATTCTTGCAATTATAAAGAGAAAAATTACACGTCCTCGGAGTTCATTCGTTAGGAAATGTACCGCAAATAACCCGTTCCTAATGTTCACTTAGAACAGTGATTTATAAAGTTATATTTTCACATTTTCTTTTTAATCTGACATCTGTAAACCTTGTAAAAGTTTGCTGTAGTACTAGGTCATATCACGTCAGTAGCTTTTCTACCGACTTCCAACAAGGAGGAGTTACTCAATTCGACTGTATTTTTTTTAATGTTTGTAACCTACCTCATAACTTTCGACTGGGTGCACTGATCCTCAAAATTATTTGATTTTTGTTTGAATACTGGCGCTTTCCGTGTGGTACCATTTAAATTTCATCAAATTCATTTCATTTCATCAGTCCAGTAGTTTTTGATTAACACTCCAATAACTGAACAGAATGGAAGTCAGTATTAAATTTTTCAAATTGTAGTTATTATAATGTAATTTTGGGTTATAGGATCGTTGAAGAAGGCGTTCAAATCTTAAATAAGTAAGCTGAAATGTTTATCAGGCCCGATAAATTGGGTGGAATATCTCGTTTCAAATTTACCTCTTTCCTTGAGGCTTTTGTGGATAATCTCCACAAAATTTCAAGTTTCAAGGTCCTGTGGCTTAGGCTCTGCGTTTATAAATCAGTCAGTTAGTTAGTAAGGGTTGTACCTACTATTAAGCCGATCGTCCACCGCCTACTAAACTAAGTTAGCTCACATAGCTGAGAGTATGAACTGTGCTAATTGTAAGTAGCTAAGCTAGCCTAGTTTGCAGTGGACGTATTTTTATGAAAATAGGCCCAATTGTGTAAGCTAACCTAAACTAACTTAGTTTAGTTGACGGTGGACGATCGGCTTTGGACGTGTATAAATGGGTTCTTCGGGACTTTAAAATACAAGAAATGCATCTGCCAAGTAGCTCTTCTTTTTGATTGAAACTTTCGTAATTATTCGACATTTTGATTTTAATATTGACGATTAAAGTCGATATAGTTATTAAAACAGTAGTACTAGATGAAAGAGTGATACACTGTGTACGTTTGTCACACTAACATATTTGATATTTCTTCACAAGACCGTAAACATCTCAATTTACCTCTACAACTCGACCAAGATACCCCGAGTCTTTAAAGATCGACCCTAAGCGTTGATGTGAAAGTAATCGCCGTATCAAAGCGAAATTTGTCAAAAACACGGGCTTGCCTGCACTTCCGTCAATTCTGTTCAATTAATAACTTGCAACTGTTTCTGTCGCTCTTGTGTGTTTAATGAATGTAGTTGTCTCGCTCAAGTCCCCTTGTTTGAGAAGCCCCGTCGAGATGGAATATTGCCACTTTGTCGCGCCAACCTCCCGCAGGCTGTTTAAACATAGAGTAGAAATTGCAATATTTCGAGAAAATAAAAATATTGGAGTGTTTAAAGTTTAGAAATCGACTTCAAAGGATTTAGATGAAATAATTAGAGTGAATCTTGTCTGTGATCTGTTGAGTTGAATAGTATCTTTTTCTCATGTTCCTAAAATCTAGTATTTAAACAAGAATGTATGTGTTCGAAACTAGTCTGGCAAAATCATTCTTAACAAATTCCATAGGCGCTTTTAGTTGAGGCGTCCTAAAGCGTCAGTTAAATATCAAGAGAAAAACAAAGAAAGTTTCTCCTTTAATTAGCATTTTCGCAACGATTTAATGCATATTTTTTTAACGAGTCTTTGTATTTTTACTATAACCAAATAGACGGCAATGATAACAGTTGTATTTTTATTCGTTTTATCGCACTGAAAGAGGTCTTAATTTGTCTCACTGTCTGTTACATTTTCTTTTTTACCGACTTTTAAAAAGGAGGTAGTACTCGATTCGACTGTTTTTTTTAATGTTTGTTACCTCATAACTTTCGATTGGATGAACCGATTCCCAAAACTCTTTTTTGTTTGAAAGCTGGTGCCGTGTGGTCCCATGTAAATTTATCAAATTCGGTTCAGTAGTTTATGAGTTACACTCCAATAACTGATTTTTACCACAGTAATAGAATGGAAATCGGTATAAAATTTTTCAAATTGCAATTGTTTTTTTTTATATTTTTGATACCTCATAACTTTCGATTGGGTGAACCAATTCTCAAAACTCTTTTTTGGACGAAAGCTGGTGCTTCCCGTGTGGTCCCATCTATAAATCATCTTATATAAAAATCATACATCGAATTCGGTTAAGTAGTTTTTGAGTTACACTCCATTAACTGAATAGAATGGAAGTCGGTATTAAATTTTTCAAATTGTACTTGTACTATGCAAGTAAAAGGGTCTCGTAGAAGGTTATGCTCAAAAAGAGCATTTTGCATGAAGAACATACTCTAATCTAGCTCGTGTGTAATATATATTGAAGAATCTTTTAAACCGTTACACGCCGTGAAGGGACGGTAGAATAGTCCTTCACCGTCAGGATGTGGATCATAACAGGCGTAAATCCAACTTAGTTAGTGGTAGGCATCTTGTGCAAGAGGCCGTCTTAGTTGGTACCACCGCAGTGCCAGATATTCTACTGCGAAGCAATAGGCAAGCTAAACTGGGTCAGGGTGTGAAGGTCACTGTAACAAGTGAAGTTACTGGGTGATAGTTATTGAGAAGGTGAGAAAAGAAGAAACAAGAGTTTGAGCCTTGATTTCCATTTACTTTTTTGCTTTTTCACCGCACTGTACACACAAGTTATACGCCATACATTTTTGGAAGTCGGCAGCGCCAATACCAAAGACGTAACTGATTACCATAGACACTGTTATTTATGTATTAAAATACTCAATACTCAATGGATGTATTGCATCATTATGAATTTTACAATGCAGGTCATAATAATACATATTTTGTCGTATGTGTTTCTTAATGACCCTAAGTGGGTATGGCAACTTTGTGCGGAGCGGGCCGATCTATTCTATAATAATTGTTTTGTCATCAAAGTATTAATTAAGGCTATAGTAGCATTTCCAACGTTTTAGTAAATATTATGTACTCATTTATAATATCTTGTAGTTGAACCGGTAATTTACGAGTATTATATATTTTTACGGCCATAGGGTGTGGACCAGAGCTATGCATTGCTAATTTTGAGTATGATAAAATCAGTTTTTGTTTGTAATTTGATCGTATCCAATACGATCAAATTACAAACAAAAACAGTTGCGATTACTAGATTTTTTTGTGAAGAATTGCGGGTATTTCTTGACAAACTTACAGTTTTACTATTTACTATTATACGACTATATACATGATAAGGTCAAAATCTTATATTTAACGATGAACGGTCTATGAATAATAGTTATACTGATGGCGGGAAGTTTGGTGTTGGCGAGGATTCGAACGCATTTTTTTGGGCAATAAATAGATCTGTTGCATCTGCACTATCCCCCCAGAGCCGTATTTAAGCCAGGAGAGTGCATAGGCATAATAGGTTATTAATTCTGTGGCCAGGTCAGTCGCGTGTCGAAGTTCCATAAGATCATAATTATGTGAAACTAGACAATTTAGGTTTTCTTTTTGTAATATAGCCTCCTTTCCAATTCAAAATATAATTTGTTGCCATTCAAAAGATAGAGACTAAATACGATCGTTCCGGAGTGCTATGCGCAGTGCAGTGCAACTCAAAAATACGGATCAGCTCAGATTAGGATGGCACTACAACTGTCATAGGCATACGTAGTGCTTATCATAAGGCTAGGCATAGGCGCAATATTTACCCGTATTGACATTTAATAGCATAAAAATACGCACAATAATTAGCTGACAGCAGCTAGCACACTATAATATTTATTCCTATAAAAGGCATTGGACACACGAAACACTTTATTTTCATTTTAGAACAAAAATAACACAAATATTTTAATATCCTAGATAATATTATTAGGCGTCGTCGGCACCATCTCAAAGTATAATTTTATTTCCTCGCATATCGAAGATATTCAGAGCAAGCTGTATCAATAAACTATCGGCGCCTTGGGAATAGTTCCGCGATATTGTTATAATATGCGAAGAAACGAAAGTTTTTGTACAATACAAAGAATATCACTTATAGCTTGATAGTATTTTAGTAGAATTTGACTTCTTTAATTCATCCTTGGGTAAACGTTAAGCTATTAAAATATTATCAATGACTCCGATACTTACAATAAAATATTTTAAAGTTTGAATACATAGAGTAAAAGGGTTTGAGCCCAAGCCATGTACCAAATAGTCCACATGACATGGGTACAGCAACCGATGGTTCGCGTTCCCACAAGACTTTATTCCTGCCTTGTACACTATTAGCCAGCAAAATGTAAACGAAATACTGCGGAATATAATAAATAATGCGGGTGATTTGATGTCACGAATATATTTAAGCTCTTGCATGCCAAGGATAGATATTTATGCTATGTTGCCGAATTGAATAAGATTGTAATCAATTTCTACTGTCTTTAAACACTTCGATGAAATAATTATTTATAGTAGCAGCTTTTTAGAAGTATGTAATGTACATACCTACCTACTCTCATCTAATAAAAAGTAATAATAATAATCAACCTGGGAACGATTATTTGGATACAATCTGACGCTTCTATTCACGCAATAACTCTATTAATAACTATTGTCGTTGTACTCATATCTCGATCATTACCTCCAAATTTCGGTAACCTGACACTTAGGGTACCATGGTCCAAAACATTTTTTGTTTGTCTATGTGTCCTCTAGCCGGTTTACGAAAAGGCTATAGTACCATAGACCACATCCACACGCTACGGCAAGTTATACAGAAGACCGAAGAGTATAACTTGCCTCTTTATCTAGCGTTTGTGGACTATGAGAAAGCCTTTGATTCGATCGAGACGTGGGCAGTGCTTGAGTCTCTCCAGCGGTGCCGTATTGACTATCGGTATATTGAAGTGCTGAAGTGTTTGTACAAAAACGCCTACATGTCAGTCCGAGTACAGGAGCAGAGTTCGAAGGCAATTCCATTGCAAAGAGGCGTGAGACAGGGAGACGTTATATCTCCGAAACTGTTCACCGCTACATTGGAAGACGCCTTCAAGCTTCTGGAATGGCAAGGACTTGGCATCAATATTAACGGCGAATACATCACTCACCTTCGATTTGCCGACGATATTGTAGTCATGGCAGAATCCATGGAAGACCTCAGTACAATGCTCGAAGGCCTCCATCGAGTTTCCCAACGGGTAGGTCTTAAGATGAACATGGACAAGACGAAAATTATGTCTAATGCCCATGTTGTACGTACCCCAATATCAGTTGGGAACTCAGTTCTCGAAGTTGTTGACGAGTACATCTACCTGGGACAGACAGTCAAACTAGGCAGGTTCAACTTTGAGAAAGAGGTCAATCGTCGAATCCAACTCGGCTGGGCAGCGTTCCGGAAACTTCGCGAAGTCTTCTCGTCAAAAATACCTCAGTGCCTCAAGACAAGAGTCTTCGACCAATGTGTGTTACCAGTGATGACTTTTGGCACTGAAACGTAGTCTCTTACTATGGGCCTCATAGATAAGCTCAAAGTCGCACAACGAGCTATGGAGAGGGCTATGCTCGGGGTTTCTCTACGTGATCGAATCAGAAATGAGGAGATCCATAGAAGAACGAAAGTCACCGACATAGCTCAGAAGATTAGCCAGTTGAAGTGGCAGTGGGCAGGGCACATAGCACGCAGATGGCCGATGGGGCCGAAAGGTTCTGGAGTAGAGACCACGTACCGGCAAGCGCAGCGTAGATCGTCCACCGACACGGTGGACAGACGACCTGAGGAAGGTCGCAGGACGACGTTGGATGCAGGCCGCTTCCAACCGGTCCTTTTGGAAAATCATGGGGGAGGCATATGTTCAGCAGTGGACGTCCTACGACTGAGATGATGATGATGATGTGTCCTCTACCCATACAAGCCACTTTTAAAATGAGCCGCAATTTAAAAAAAAACAAAAGGCGGTGGTTCGAAATGCCAGATCATCGGTTCAAAGCCCTTTACCAAATAACTCACAAGATATTTTTTCTTTCTATCTCCGGTCAGCGCGCTCGAGTGGGACGGACGTGCGCTCAAGTGCTCCCCGAGAATATTCCGATCGGCCTAAAAGTGCTTGCGCTTTTAGTGCCGGTTACCTGTATTGTTTTGATTGAAGAGGATTCAGTGTTGGACTTCGCTAATAGTGGATTTTCTGTGTGCAGATTCGACGTCAAGCCACCGCTTCGTGTACCGTTCGGCGCACGGAGGCGTTCGGCTCGGCTCGGCTCGCGTCGCGAAAGAAGCACGCTCTTGTAAGAGCGCTTCGACACGTCAATCACCTACATTGTTCATTGTCAAATCAAAACCGCTCTTCTCAGAGCGACCTCTTGTTTCGATATTTTAATTTTTCAATTTTCAATTTTCAAGTTCGAGTCAAACAAATCCACGCTTCACGTGGTCTTCTGGACGATCCTTGCGGTGTTAACGCCACCCAGTTGGGCGCGGACCCGGTGCGTCAAGCCTTTCCCTCCTGAGCGTGGGAGGGAACGGCTAAAACCGGACGGGCCTGCCTTCACCGGCCTTGGGGTCTCCCCTCGCCGACGGCAGGTATCTCCTTCCCACCCTATCCTATCCTACTCTCCTATTCTCTGGGCAAGTGTTTAGTTGGAAGCCGGGTTTTACTCGGTCTTCTCTCCTCGCCCCCGGAGCAGCTAGGGCCTCGCGTTTAGGCACACATCCCTCTGCACAATAAGACTGGCAGAGGGCACACAGTAGAGACACCTAGGCACTCACTCTTCCGCCTGTACCCGGCGGGAGTGTCACTCACCCCTCACTCGCATCTCGAGTATTCCCCTCGAGATGTCTCTACTCTCTCCCTCCCCCGCTATGAGCCTCCCGCAAGGCGTTTCGCCTCAGGCGTTCGCCTCGTGGGTCTCAAATGCTACCCGGACATGCTCTCCGAGTATCTCCAGTCCAATAGGGACTTTAAGGAGAGACCCCGCTTCACGGACTCTCAAATTCCCTCCTCCGGCTCCCTCCCTCCGAGGGGGCCCTTCGGTTCTTCGGCGTTCAAGCCGTTAGATAGCCCTCTCTCCCCCGACCCTGCGCCCTATGCGCCCCGCGCTCTCCGCGCACCTCTACCACCCCGCGATCGTTCTCCAGTCCTTCGGACTGAGTACGAACGCGCCTACAACTCGGCATCCAACTCGGAGAATGAGATGGATGTAGAGTTCTCCCGCTCCCGCGCTAACTCTGTTGGCAACATCTCCAACGACGGGTTCACTACCGTCGGAAAGAGAAAGCGTGTCCCCAAAGCCGCCTCAGAGGCTCCCTCCCCGCCACCCAAAGCGGCCTGCACAGCCCCGGGAGCGAAGCCATCAGGCGCTCTCACTCCCACCTCCCGCGACCCTCTCGCTCACTCCGATGCTCCCGCAAGCATCGCCGCGTCTCAACGCGACGTCTCCTCTCAAGGAGCGTCAGTTAGACGCGAGAAACCGCTGCCGCCTCTGTTCCTTCAGGACAAGGCGAAGTGGGACATGGTCTCACGACTCTTGACGGATCGTAAGATCCAATATACTAGCGCCCGATCAACCCAACTGGGTATTAAAGTACAAGTCCCTACCCCAAGCGACCATAGGGCGCTTACCAAACTACTCAAAAACGAGAGCATAAGTTTTCCCACTTATGCTCTCGAAGAAGAGAAGGTCTTACGCGTTGTCATACGCGGCGTACCTAAGGAGGTGCAAACCGATAGTGTCCTCGCCGACTTGAAGGCGCAAGGCTACCCTGTCCGCGAATGCCACCGCATGTACAGTGGCAAAGATCGCAAACCCTACGACCTACTTTTGGTCATCCTAAATCGCACGCCAGAGGGCAAAGCGATTTTCAATGTTAAAACGGTAGTGACCTCTCGGGGATCACCGTTCAACCCCCATTCCGAAACCGAGCGCCTGGCCAGTGTCATAACTGCCAATTGTACGGACATGCCGCCAGATTCTGCTTCGCCCGCCCGAGGTGCGTCAAGTGCCTAGGGGATCACGGGACAGCCCAGTGTTCTCGCACTAGGGACGCATCAGACCCACCTAGTTGTGTCCTCTGCGGCACACAGGGACATACCGCCAACTACCGCGGTTGCCCTAAGGCACCCCGCGTATCCAGTGGGCCGGCTAGGAGGCCTATTCCCCCTCCTCGCCCGGTCACTACCCGCTCACAAGGGAACGGCCCTAAGCCTAACCTTACACCCGCACCGCAGGCAACACCTGTTGTATCCGCGCCCGCACCCGCGCGCAACGCTTGGTCCAAGCCCTTGAGCATGGTACAAGCAAGCGCCCCCTTCACCCCCGCCCGCCCGCAGGCCTCTGCCAGCGCGCCGGCTCCCAAGCCTAAACCGCCGCTCTCTAGGCCTCCAATGGCTGGGCTCATGGACGCCCCAGGTCAATCTGACCTGGCGGCCGACATAGCCCTTGTCATGGACTACGCGATGGTCATAGACGTGGACGAAGTACGTGCATTCGCGCACAAACTTCGTACTGCCACAAACGACCAAGACCGCTTGCGAGCCACGCTCACACACGCGGGTTTAATCAGCGCAGTGAGGCGCTACGCCCTCCCCAGCGTTTCTTAGGTATCATCCAATATGGATAGTACACCGAAACGAATTAAGCCCCACTCAGTCACCGTAGCGACTTTCAACGCTGACGGCCTCTCTAGTCAAAAGGACGAAGTTCACGAATTTTGTAAGACCCATCAGGTCGATATCCTATGCGTGCAGGAGACCTTTCCGAAACCAGGTACAGCGAACCCTAGGTTTGCAAATTACCGTTTGGTTCGTAATGATAGAGTGGCCACCCCAAAAGGTGGCATTCTCATCTATTACAAAAGAGCTCTGCACTGTATCCCAATTGTTACTCCACCACTTAGAATACTAGAAGCCTCTGTTTGCTTTCTAGCGATGTCAGGTAATCAACCTGTCATCATAGCCTCATGTCACCTCCCCTCTGGTAAAGAACTATTACAGACAGACTTGGAAGCCCTCTTCTCTCTAGGAAGCTCCGTCCTTCTGATCGGTGACTTCAACAGTAAACATGTCATATGGAACTGTACTAGTAACAATAGTAATGGTAAAATCCTTGAAGGCTTGGTCAGCCACTTAAACTTTGATATTCTCTCCCCTCTGGAGCCCACAAGATATCCCTATGTTGACAACCAACGACCAGACATACTTGACATAGCACTTCTCAAGAACGTCACCCTCCAGTTGCGCTCTATAGAAGTGTTACACGAACTGACTTCAGACCACCGCCCTGTATTGTTGAAATTAGGCCCCGACCCGACGGACATAACCCCTATCACTAGAACGGTAGTGAACTGGAAGGAACTGGGGGAATCCCTCCAAGCTATCAGTTCACCCCCTCTCGATAGAATCCCCGATGACATACAGACAGTAGAAGACGTGTCAATTGCGATCGAGGCTCTCAGTGACCACCTCCGCACCGCAGTAGGCGAATCCTCAAAGCAGGTCCAAGTGGCGGATGGTCGCCGCTTCGAACTGCCCGAGGGTGCGAAGAGGTTACTGACAGCTAAGAACGCCGCCACTAGGGCGTATGACTCGATGCCAACCCCAGAGAACAAAGCCACCATGCGCTATTTACAGCGTGCTGTAAGGAAACGCATGAGTGAGCTGCGTGATCAAAGGTGGGACGACAAACTGTCAGAGATTGAGCCAACTCACCAGGCATACTGGCAGTTGGCTCGAACTCTGAAATCTGACGGACAACAGACAATGCCTCCACTCATTAGGCCACCTCCCCTCTCCATAGCGTTCCTTGACGAAGACAAAGCCGAGTGTTTAGCTGATAGCCTTGAGGCTCAGTGTACTCTAAATGTAGATCACGTCGACCAGAAACACCTCGATTCGGTGGAATCTGAAGTCGAACGTAAAAGCTCGATGTCCATCTCTGACCTCCCACTCCTCCCACCGGTAAAATCATCCGAGGTTGTGTCTCTGATCAAGAGCCTCAAGACCCGTAAATCCCCTGGGGCTGATGGTATCAGCAACAAGGTGATTAAACACTTCTCAGTCCCACTAGTCCATCTCTTAGTTAGCATCTTCAATGCGGCTATGAGCAACTGCTCCTTCCCAGACACTTGGAAGCATGCCATTGTCATTGGTATTCACAAACCAGGCAAACCGGCAGCCGAGCCCTCCAGCTACCGTCCCATAAGTCTCCTCAGCTCTCTGGGGAAGATTTACGAGCGGCTCATTGTGAACCGACTCTGGTCCCACGTTAGGTCCAATAACCTCCTTTCCGATGAGCAATTTGGTTTTAGAGCCAAACACTCTTGCGTCCAACAAGTGCACCGCGTAATCGTAATCGTCGAGGTAATCCACACACACACGATTGTAGTCCCAGCCACGGTGCGGGTGGGAGTATACACCGCGGCCCCGGTCGCGATGTATCCTCCGGCCCAGCAAATGGCTGTGGACGAGGTAACACTGGTTTTCTATGTAGTCCCAGCCACCATGGCTGTGGGCGAGGTACTTCACATTCTTATTGTAGCCCCACCCAAAGTACAGTCATGAGTGCACAACGCGACGATCCTGGTCGCGGTGTGGACCCATGTCGCGGAAATGGGGGGAGGCGAGGTACACAAGGTTATGATTTAGTGGTAAACACAGTCAAACACCGGAGCTCGAGGCAAAAGTTATGTCTTGGTTAGATTCTCTCCAAATAGTCGTAGAGTTAAAATTCATAGGGCCCACTTTCAACGGTACACTTATGTACCGGGGCGATTCTCTCCTACTCCCCTCTCTCCTGGCGACGGCCCAAGCCGAGGTCCGTACCCTAGTGGTGCCCTTGAGCAAGTCGCCTACTCCTTTCCTTGCGGCGAAGCGTCTTCAACGCTCGCCTTAGGCGGTGCGCCCTCTGCGCCTGCATCTGGCTGAGTGCCGGTAGAGGCAAACAGCATTAGTCCGTTCTAAAAAAAAAAAAAAAAAAAAATATTCTTTCTATCTCATTATTTTTCCTTTCTATAAATTGCAAACAAATAAAACTAATCTATTCGCCCCATAGTGGAGGGAAAAGTTATCAAAAGGGAAATAATTGATTAATTCTTTGAGTACCATAGACGTGAATTTACGTGCGTTTCATTCATAAATCTTTTGTTTTAATTATCACGGTATAGGAAGGGTTATATCTATTATTATTAGTTAGTAGTTGTGTCTACTTGCTGAGTTTATCTTATCTTATAGTAATGGCTTTTAAAATTTATAACTTAATTTGAGCAAACATCGTTATCACTTAGGTAACCCGTTTCAGAAAATTGACTTTGTCTCGAGTCGCAAAAAGTTGGTGTTACCATGTAACAGTATACTTAGTATCACTGTGAAAAGCTAATGAAAGTCGTGAAACGTGTCTCAGTTACAAATTAATTTAATAAACAGCTCTCTTTGCAACCAGACTACCGTTACGTAAAATAGAATGGAACTTGTCTTTGAAATTCTATCTGGGAGACAAGATTCCTTTGTTAATCGTTTAAGACAGTTTATTCTATATTGAACTAATTTTTCACTATAAGGGTATCGCGTATCACTGGTCAGTTTACTTATTCGTCAGTATCGCTAATTCGTCAGTATCCTTATTTGACGGTTTCGCAAAGCTGACAGTGAGCTCAGTGAAGCTGACCTGAAAATAAGGGCAAAAAACATGGCACCGTAGAACCTGACGGCATTTCCGGCCGTAGACCACGATCATGGGAGCAATGGGACAACACGCTATCAGAACTACCTACAGCTTACTGTCTCCCCTCACACGGAGAGAAACGGTGCGTGACTTTTAAACTGATAAGTTAAGAGAAAATGACGAATTAACAAAATTAACGAATTATAGCCAAACTGATGAATCAAAGTCAAAATCAATTTAGGCATCAACGACGCACTTATGAACGTAATTTTTTAATTATAATGTACCTTAAAGACTACCGCCGCGTTTCAAAATATATAGAGCCTACCGAGAAGAAGAATAAGGAAAATGGTGAATAAGGAAACTGTCGAATAATGATACTGACGAATCAGCGATACTGACGAATAAGTAAACTGACCAGTGATACGCGAAACCGTTTTTAGTTTAAAGTCCGTCCGTCCAACCATATTTTTTTAATTACTCTTTATTACTTTACTACCACCTACTGTCCCAACATTAGGGTAGATCTAAGATGTAACGCCCATTTCGTGTTACTTCATCCAAAAAGCTTCATAGAAATACACACCTACTACCTCCTGCCTTCTACTAGTGACCAGAGCTGTGTTAGTTAAATGTAACATATCGAAGGGCAACGACGTGCGTCTGGTCTCCTACTGTTGGAGATGATGGAATTATATCATATAGATTACTATATGATATAATTCCATCATCTCCAACAGTAGGACCAGTGGTATTAACCAGTAGAACTCTTTGTGAATGCGTTTGTCCGGAATAGTACTGCCACCATACCTAATTAAACGTTGGGGTAAACGAGTTCTAGAGTGGAGACCGCGTCTCGGCAAACGTAGTGTAGGACGTCCTGAGGCACGGCGGAGTGACGATCTGCGCAAGACGGCTGGCAAAAACTGGATGCGAGAAGCCCAAGATAGACCTAAGTGGCGTGCAATTGGAGAGGCCTATGTCCAGCAGTGGACTGCTACAGGCTGATGATGTTGATGATACCTAATTTAATCGTGAAGTAGTAATGCTCGCATTACTGTGTTCTGGTTTAAAGGGTATGTGTGTCGGTGAATTTACAGATACATGATACTTTTAACAACTTAATGTCTCAGGATTACCCAATCCTAAGACATTAAGATTACGCAAGTCACATAAGTAAGACGAAATGCATCTTATATAGGTAGAGGTAACCATTAACACTAGTACATTATGATTTTTTTTATGTTCGATTTCTCTGACATTTGTGGACTGATTATTATTTATAATATTAATATTAATTCTTTTTTTGTTTGGTAGAGTATACTTTCGTGTTGGTCCTGCGGTTCAACGGTTTTTGAGTTACATTCCAAAACCTGAAAATTGTTACGCTTACCTTGATGGTATCATCATTGACGGTGAATGACAATCGATCACGTAAGTAGCAAGGGTCACTAGAAATGATGAAAACATTTTTTTACCAAAAAATGGAACCGACTTCAACAACAAAAAGTGTGAAATAACTTGTAGAAGTCGGTACCATGATAGTTCAAAAGTACCCATTATCATAATATTGTGCGCATGGTACCGACTTCCACAAGTTCCATTTTTTTTACCGGCTCCTAATCTCAAAAAAAAAACCGAACTAGTTATCACAAACTCTACCATTATACTAGTACATAACATTATTATAGGTCATTCAGACCTAATAAACCACAAATTTAATTTAACACACACGTATTCCCAATAACTCTGAATACGAATAAAACAAATAGAAAGTTACTATCCGTAGTTAATCTAATGTAACCTCAGAGGAGTGGTGGGCACCATTAACTGTGCTGATTTACCGCTCGTAACCTATCCGCAAAGTTTCAGTGACCCTGTTTCATTGGGGATTTATATTATTTAGGTGGCGATCACATAATAGGAATTTGAAGTTTAGTAAATTATATACCTACTAGCTGCAATCCCCGGTTTCACCCGCGTGGTGTTGGATGATGATGATAATGATGATAATGTTGAAATGTATCCTATGTGTCAATCCAAAGCCTCATCTACCTCCATAGCAACTTTCATCAAAATTAGTGAAGACGTTTGAGCGTGAAAGAGCAACAAACATCCATGCATCCATCCATCCATCCATCCATCTAAACTTTCTCATTTATAATATTATATATAAATAATATAATAATAATAAAACCGCAGGGGCGGCTTTGTGGCGTCGGTGAGTGGCGACACCGTGGACTCTGATTCTCCCTGGGGCTAAATGAGACCTCTGACCCCCGGCTTGCCTTAATTGGCCGTCTGGGGGTGGAGACGCAAGAGCAAGTAACAAAAAGCTCCAAGGGTGGAAGTGTTAAAGGGCATAACGCCGGTAGTAGCGCTTCAGTGAAACCGCAGCACACCTCTCGACACCCTTTAGCCAGCCACACCAACGTTGCCCTTTCTGGGGGGCCCATTTAGTGGGTGGCAAGTCACCACCTGCCCAAAAATTTTAAAATGAGAGTGAATTTGGCAGGTGCCGTAGTCTCTTCCATAGCCCACTATCTTTTTATCACTAATAAAATCATTTCAATAGCCTTGTCATTTTACCCATTTTTATAATAGATATACCATGTCACCATCCATCCAAAAGTTTCTGGTTTTTTTATACTACTTTGTATTTTTTATACCAAACAGGCCTCTAAGTGTTGGCTACAGCCCCACTTATGCCTTTGTAAAGGACCGGATGAAATCCGTGATTTATTTTGAATGAAAGGAATAATAATAATAAAATGTTCATCCAAAATGTCTGTTTTTTTATACTACATTGTATTTTGATACCAAACGGGCCTCTAAGTGTTGGCTACAGCCCCACTTATGCCTTTGTAAAGGACCGGGTGAAACCCGTGAAATTGTTTAAATTTAAAATAATAATTGTGTGTTGAAGTGGCAGTGGATAGTCAGATAGTGGCAGGGGGAGGGTCGTCTGTCCACCGACACGGTGGACAGACGACCTGATGAAGGTCGTAGGACGACGTTGGATGCAGGCCGCTTCCAACCAGTCCTTTTGGAAAATCATGGGGGAGGCATATGTTCAGCAGTGGACGTCCTACGGCTGAGATGATGATGATGATGAAAATAATAATAATATATATATATATATATATATATATATATATATATTAGGATTACGATGTTAATTATGTAACATTACGACGCTATTATTATTTTACTATTAATCACAATATTTAAGGGTTCCGTATCTCAAAAGGATATATAAACCCTTATTTAATATAGAAAACCCGTAGTTATACTAATATACTTGTCCGTCTGTCTGTCAACACTTATATTCTCAGGAATGCGTAGAGGTATCGCAATGAAATTTATATCAATACGGTCTATGGTTTCTTTCAGCTGTCTTAAAAATCTAACTTTTACATCAAAACTTTTGTGACAATTTGTGTTGCATATTTCCGGATATACTGCTTAAGTACGGGAAGTACCATATCTTCATAGGTACCTATACCTATGAAGATATGGTACTTCCCGTCAACTTAGAATCTTGAAATTCCATAATCATTACAAGAAGCAATGTTTTGCAGCTTATGTAAAGGAAATAAACTTAAAACTCTACGTAAATGATGTAACAAAAATAGAATTTACTATTACAAACTTAATATTTGCAATAATCGTGTCTAGGGATCGAACAGCAAAGTCCTTGTTCTTTAACCTAGTTTGATCTTAGTAAGATGCTTTCTTAACGTACGGAACCCACGGCGCGCGAGTCCAACTCGCACTTGGTTGTTTTTTTGGTTGTTATATATTATACATACTTTATATTTATACTATAAATTGAGTATTAGCATAAATTCCGACAGTTGAAAAATATTTATTTATACAAAATAAAATTCAATGCTAAATCCGAAGGACCTTTAATTACAAGACACAAAACATCATCTATATCTTTTTATTTTGGTATGAGGAGGTAAAACGGACAAAAGCAAATGTGTTTCTTAGACAACAGACGAAGTCAGACAAAACTTTAGAGAGCCATGTTTAGTATAACTACTGGCATAGGAGTTGCTGCCTGTAGTTTTGCATCTCTCTTCTATTCTGTCCTTTGACGCTCGAGTACTCAAGTTTGCAACTGACTATGATAGTAATATGTACCCACTAGTTCTATTGATTGTTCTATTGATAGAACTAGTTGGACTTTTTTGTCCAAGTAGTTCGATTACTTTATGTTTTTGATGAATGTTAACTAACTGGACCATTTTATCCAATTAGTTCTATTGATTGTTCTATTGATAGAACTAGTTGGACTTTTTTGTCCAAGTAGTTCGATTAATTTATGTTTTTTGATGAATGTAACTAACTGGACCATTTTATCCAACTAGTTCTATTGATTGTTCTATTGATAGAAGTAGTTGGACTTTTTTGTCCAAGTAGTTCCATTACATTATGTTTTTTGATGAATATGAATAACTGGACCAATTTATCCAATTAGTTATATTGCAAGGCACGGGGTTAATAAGCATGTACATTCTGTGTACTAAATATCGGGAATTTGTCAATAAAACAAAAAATACAAATTATTCATCTAAATTTATTTTATCGCCTTCAAAGTAGGCCCCATCGCTTGCAATACAACATCTCCAACGCTTCACCCAGACTTCCATACATTTTTCATAGGCTATTTGCGGTATGGCCTTTAGCTCATTCAGCGAATTTTCTTTTATGGCTTCTATCGACTCAAAACGTTTTCCTCGAAGTGGTAATTTTAACTTGGGAAATAAAAAAAAGTCAGACGGAGCCATATCAGGTGAATACGGTGCTTGGTCGAGAACTTTTGTTGAATTTTTCGCTAAAAACTCTTTCACTATAATGGCTGTGTGTGATGGTGCATTATCATGGTGCAGCATCCATGAGTTGTGTTGCCACAAATCTGGACGTTTTCGGCGGATACTCTCACGCAAACGCTTCATGACGCCTAAATAATATTCTTTATTCACTGTTTCTCCCTCTGGAAGGAATTCGGAGTGAACCACACCACGGTAGTAAAAAAAAACTGTCAGCATCACCTTGATTTTGGAGCGACTTTGCCGCGGTTTTTTGGGTTTCGGCTCGTGTTCGAGACGCCATTCTGAAGACTGTTGGCTTGTTTGCATGTCGTACTCATAAACCCATGTCTCGTCGCCAGTTATTATACGTTTCATAAAGGTCGGATCCGTAGAAGCTCGGGAAAGCATGTCTTCAGCGACATGCTTTCGCCGCGCTTTTTGAACATAATTGAGCTCTTTTGGAACTAGTCGAGCGGCGACGCGTTTCATGCCTAAAATGTCAATGAGAATGTTGTGGACGGACTTAAAAGATATGTTCACCTCACTAGCCAACTCTCTCAGACTCATACGTCGATTTTCGAGCACTAGCTTCTTGATTCTGTCGATGTTTCCTTTGGTCGTAGCGGTTGAAGGTCTACCAGAACGAGGCAAAACTACTACTACTTCTCGGCCTTCTTTAAAAGCCTTATACCATTCATTAGCCCTTGTTTTCGATATACACGATTCGCCGTAGGTATTTCGCAACATTTTTAGTGTTTCACCACATGAAATATCATTCGAAACACAAAATTTAAGGCACACTCTTTGTTCAACAATATTTTCCATTGTAAAAATCGCCGAGAACTCAAAACTATGACCAACAAAAAGTGTAGTTTAAAACAAAATAAATGACAGATCCCGCTCAAACTTTGCGCGCTAAATCAGTACAGTGCTACCAACATGCAGTAAAAAAATTAGAACGACCTATTTTAAACGGGTCTTTTTATTGACATATTCCCGATACTTTTTACACAGAGTAGTATATTCCATTACGAGTATTCTTAGATTCCAATTGATACTATAAACTTTATTATTAACAAAAACGCAAAAATATGAACTTTAAGTGAACTAAAATATAATGTTTTAAAACAAAAATGCAGTGAGTTATGATCGAGTATAAGCTAAAATTTTATCGAGAAAATGTGGTACAGTTATTTCTGCTGTCACCAACTGCATAGGACTTTTCAGGACAAAATCATCTTTTTCCCAATCAGCCCTCCGCCGATTTTGCTGCGAATTTTGATTGCATAGCTTATTTTTTTTAGGGCGTATTGACGAATCTCGTGATATGTCAATTCCAATTTCATATTGTGGATCTTGCGGATCTATAACGTTCAAGAATTACATATTACAGCCTATTACGATTCTCTTAGAGCTAACATCGTTGCATCTTTGACAACATCCGTGAAACAACGACGAGATGACAAGGAATGTTGGAAAATCAACCTTGTGTACAAGGGCTATATCTCTTAAGTATTTAACATCGCTGAGCTCGTCGACGCCATCGTCGACGGATCATTAGAAAATCGCACGGCTGATACGACGTGCTGCAGCTCGCGCGCTGCGATAGCGACTCCCAGACGAAGAACTTCAAATAGGTTCGTAACCATCGGAGAAAATTTCCTGACAATAACGTGAATCCTAGCTGGTCCTTAAAGAATAATTATGTACACAACTTACGATAATTTTCTAATTCAAATATTAGTCAGTCAAAAATATTGTTTTGTATGGTATTCGTTTTCTACACATAGTAATTACCAGCCTGTATTACATTTAGATTACCTGCAGGCCTAGACACAATTCAAGCAGGCGTTTTTCCACACACGCTACAGACAGAACGTTCCCGGATCCCGTCTACGAGCTTAGCGTGACGCCACGTGTCTTTTCCACAGGTAATGTCAACGCCATACATTTTGGAGTTGTTGTTAGGCGTTAACATTAACAGAAACATATTTTGTCTGGACGACGCTTATCTAAACTATTAGTCTGTTTATCTATTTATTTATTTAGGACTAGATGGCGTTGTGTGATAGTTGTGGAATATTTATTTATTTATTTATTCATTTATTTATTCATTTATTTATTTATCTTTGAACAGATACTGGGTGTGAATGATTTATATCTAAAGTATTAAGGCCTATTCAAACCTGGGCGTTATTCGCTACCGCGAGCGATAGAGAAATCCGAAAGGGTATGCGTTAATTTCACTGGTCATACCAAAGCGGATACCGTGCGCGGTAGAGATATTCGTTGGCAACGGTTAGCGGGGCTGCGGAACTAGTTTCGCCAAACATAAGAAATTACCGCCTCACTATGCGGTACAAGTTTCGCTACAGTTATGGAACTTCATAA
The DNA here is from genome assembly GCA_917880725.1 of Selenia dentaria. Classification (NCBI taxonomy): domain Eukaryota; kingdom Metazoa; phylum Arthropoda; class Insecta; order Lepidoptera; family Geometridae; genus Selenia; species Selenia dentaria. The sequence goes on along the minus strand of OU862881.1, from coordinate 32,212,019 downwards.
TATTTACCCATCGAGTTCCGCGTAGTATTTTTCTCTACCCACAGCGGTAGCGAATAACGCTCAGGTCTGAATAGGCCTTTAAATTCGAATAATATTCCTCTCTTCTTTTGGAAAATTATGGGGGATGCATATGTTCAGCAGCGGACGTCTACGGCTGAGAAGATGACGAGGATGATGAATATTCCTCTCCATTAAAAGGTTGTCTGGAAGAGATCGCTTTGAGCGATAAGAACGATTATTGTTACACTATTCTAAGCAGTACGATTGTTTAATTTACAGGTTTAATAAATAATATATCTATCTATCTGGAATTATAAGACAGTAATAACGGCCTGAGCCAATAACCTACCTATCGCCGGTTGACCTAACTAGAGATAGATATTTGACACTATTTGTATGGATGTTATGTTAAATTTATATTTGTAGTAAGGAAAATTATGGACAGGTTGATTATTGGGATCGGCCATAAGACACTAGCATCTTTGAGAGTACCTATGTTTATAATAAAAAATAATGTAAATTTATAATTAAAATAGATATTTAATTTATCTACTTAAACATTTATTTATTTATTTATTGTCAGGAAGACCTACAGCCATTTTATTTATATACCTAATAGTTACCTATTAGAAACAATGCAGTGGGCCGATAACAGGTCCTCACATATTAAAACATGTGTCGTAAAGGAAATAAAGAAATAAAACAATGATATATTGTAAAATAACGTTTTGACTTCGATCCTCATATTTATTTTGAAGCAATATCGATTAAATAATACATACATTTACTTACAATACTAAACACTTAGTTACTTAAGATTTACATATAAACACATACATTTTAACTTACTATTACATTTATAATCACATTCATCTGGCACTCAATGTAAAAAACGAAACATGCCCCTTTTCCACTATACTACCTTTAACATAATAAAATTGTATACCACTACTGAAACTAATTACTAGATTATCATATTGGTAACTTATATAGTGACATAACTTTTGAAAAGTAATCGTTACAATTTCAAATTACAATTTTATCAAAACCATACACACATATAATGTCCAGCAGGGCTATTATGTATCTCAGTTGCTAACAAATGTTGATTGAAATCTTGAAAAATGGCCGCTGTGTCAGTTTTAATGACTCCGGTAAGCAAAAATGTTAACCCCTCACCAGTCGATTATCAATATAACAATGAAATTTCTATTGTGTCTGGGTCGTTCGACTGATGAAGTATTATTAAGTAATGTAAGTTGATAAGTGGAGCTGACAAAAGTGACATAAAGCCGCCATTTTTTTCGATTTCAATCAACATTAGTTTGTAACTGAGATACTTAATAGCCCTGCTGGTAATTAGTAAATGAAACTTATGTAATTTTCATTTAAAAAAAGTAAATAGAGCTTAATCGTTTCAAATGCAATATAAACATATAAAAATACTTCTTAAATATACAACTTCATTATAAATTAATACTCAGAATGTACAATTATGCAAAAAATAATTAAAAAGCTTCCTCCTAAAAAGGAATAAGTAGGTAATAATATTACGATTTCAATAAACAAGTTCAGTAACTTGCGACTAGCCTATTTCAAATGACTTTTCTATATTGTAGAAAAGTTTATATTTATGAAAAAACATTTAGAAGTTCCTTAATTTTTACAGAGAAGTTATAACCACGAAAATTTTAGAAAACCACGACATCGATTTCACGAATAAGAGAAAACACCAACACTAAGAAGCTAAAACACGGGACAAGATCCCAAGTCATAATTTCTTCATAGACCTTAACATTTTTCCAATACGATAGATGGTTTCTACGTGTTATTTGTTCCTTTACAATTGTCTGTCTTATAAAATACCTAGTTAAAATATTGATGTAGAAATCATGCATTGGCATCTTGAACTATTATAAGTTACGAAGAAAGCGCAAACTAGTGTTTATCGCATCGTGCCTATAAAACACCCTGTTTGTGCCATATAGCTTCATTATACACGTAGATAGCATAGTTTATAATTAGAAAGCTGTGGATGAAAAGGGTTGGCTTATAGGAAAGGTGAGAGAACTTTGCTCCAAGTAGCTACATTAAACAGAGCTCGTCTAACATAACTGACTTTTAATGACTAAAAAAAATTATACTAAACTAATATTGCACAATTACTTCAGGCACTGAACTGAACTTGACGTATCATAAGGACTGACAAGACACGAGATATTAGTTAAAGGTATTCGGTTTTAAGAACAGCAGAACAGCATTCGAGATTGAATAAAGTTATCCTGTATATTACTTACTCTTAACCAGATCATCAGCAATCCAATCCAATTTTAAATATGTGAGGGCTTCGCTAAAAACAAAAAATGTAGCTCCACTTCAAAGATTTAGATGTAGCAGTACCTCAATACAAATACACTTTATTGACACCAAAAATAGGAACTTCAAAAAAAATCAAAATGTAAAAAAGTATTTAGAAAAGGTGGCCTTATCGCTACGAGCGATCTCTTCCAGACAAACTTAACATATACCTCTGATCTTATTTAAAACGTTGAAGCTATAGATCTTCAACATAGCTAAACTAATTAAAATATTAAAAATTGGAATTGGATGGATTTGATAGACCTATGAATGCAGAAATTAGACATAAACTTGAAAGTGTTTAACGTCAGTTAGACACTTTCAGGGAGGTAAGTGTTTCTGTCTCTCTCTTTTTGTCCGAGATTAATATTAAAAATAAAAAGTTTGATAAACAAAAAATGGTAACATTGAACATAATAGGAAGGGAAGCAATGATTTCGGCATTACTAGCGGTGCTACTGTAGAGGAAATTTACATTCAACATTTAGGTCAAATTAAAAAAAAAACACTATTACGAAGAAGTTTAAGGACAAATGGGCACATTTTTATAAATATCTTAATCTTAAATTACAATTTGACTATTTTATTCTTTGTTTCCATTTATTCTAAACATTTTTTACTATGATTATGTAGTATACATCAATACAATGTTTCATTATTATAATTGAGTATAATAGACATTTATTTCATAGTTGTAACGATATGCTTTGACTTAAAGAATTTGTTTTTAAATTTGATTTTTGAAATAAAATGTATGATCTTAATCAAATATGTTGGCTTATACAGTTTATTGAACAAAAAAAACGTTGTCATGCTATGATGTTATATATTACTTGATAATGTATGATATATGTCACACATTATAATTTATGTTATTAGAGTTCATAAACAAATTGTAACATTCTCTTCCCAATTAGATTTTGTAAAAGCCAAATGCGTATCGCCCATATCTCATAATATCAATTTATACCAGATAGAGATCAGAACAGGCATAAGTGGTTATATGCCCTGCTGAACTATTGTGTGCAAAGTATTTGGTAATATATACGTAATATACACGTAATTTAAGGTAAATATCTAAATAATAATTATAGTAATGCGCATTATTATCACAAAATAATATTGACCGTACAAATTCGTTCAAGCCACATCGTTGACGAACTATGACTAACTACTGTTTTGGTGTTTGATCCTTTTAGCCGGCCTGGACGGACTTTATGTCCTCAGGAACTCTAGCCTAGAATTAATACTACATCTTAACATAATTACTCATTCATAATATTTAAAATTATTTGGATTATTATTCGTAATATCATACATGAGAATGATTATACCTAGGCTGCGAAGTTTTCTTATTTGATAAAGAAATGGTTTTGGAAATTGAAACTGATTTTAGCATTTCATGCTTCTTGATAGAAATTAAATTAAAATGAAATAATTCGTTATTTTTACATGGCTACAGTTCTAGTTTTTGATTTACCATAGGCATTGGTTATTCCTACCCCCACCACTTCTACTATTGGTCCTCTCTCGCAGAACTTTAAAATGTAGGGATCCTTCATTTAAGAGTCCATTCGATATAGAGTATGGCTTCCGGCAACTCTCGCCATATCAAATTCAGAGAAGACTATTTCGAACTGTGTGTACTGGGTCTTCTAGTTTAAGGTTGTTAAAGAAACTTTTCAAAAACGTCAAAAATACCTCAGTGCCTCAAGACAAGAGTTTTCGACCAATGTGTGTTACCAGTGATGACTTATGGGACTGAAACGTGGTCTCTTACTATGGGCCTCATAGATAAGATCAAAGTCGCACAACGAGCTATGGAGAGGGCTATGCTCGGGGTTTCTCTACGTGATCGAATCAGAAATGAGGAGATCCGTAGAAGAACGAAAGTCACCGACATAGCTCAGAAGATTAGCCAGTTGAAGTGGCGGTGGGCAGGGCACGTAGAAGCAGAACAGATGGCCGATGGGGCCGAAAGGTTCTGGAGTGGAGACCACGGACCGGCAAGCGCAGCGTAGGTCGTCCACCGACACGGTGGACAGACGACCTGATGAAGGTCGCAGGACAACGTTGGATGCAGGCCGCTTACAACCGGTCCTTTTGGAAAATCATGGGGGAGGCATATGTTCAGCAGTGGACGTCCTACGGCTGAGATGATGATGATGATGAAAGAAACTATTACCATTGGTTATTGGTTCTGTGACATTATGTCTACTCGTTGGCACTTCCAATCCAATTTTCAGAGCTGAAGATGTCTGAAACATCAATCGGAATAGAGAATGAGAAAATCCACATTCTCCATTCCGGTTTTACCATGCAAAGAAACTCCAAACATATATCAACAACTCTGAACTTTTAAGGCAGCTACTATAGCCAGTGTTTATCAACGCTAGCAACACATGATTAAAGATCTTTTCTAAGTCGAAACGACGCAGCACCTGGGTAGATGAACTAAAAAATAGCAAATCCTGTGTAACTTTGGACGAGATACTTAATTACCCGGTCGCTGTCCATAATAAGTATACACATATGAGAATGAAATATTTAACAACAATCATATCTTATTACTTAGTAATAGTGTGTATGTAACACATTCTAAGCCTATTAGCTTTTTCTTAATACTAAAGTAAATTCCTTTGCATCGAACGAGTGCCAAATGTACAAATATTATTTTAAATTATTCTATTTTTTATTTATTATTAATACTTTTATAAATTAAGTATCACATTTAAATAAAAATAATTGTTTTTTCAAAAGAGCTGTAATTACGATGAGAATATCGTGACTTTTCGCGTACCTGCAGATTAATATCAAAACGTTTTGATCGAGTTGCATCAATTCATCACGATTCAGATCACGGTCTTAAATCATGATAAATTCATGATTTAAGACCGTGATCTGAATTCTTCAATTTCAATTCGCAAAAATTTTAAAAGTGTTATCTATAATTAGTTGTAATTAGCTATCAAGATGATAAAATACGCATTGATAATTTTCAATTTGGACTTTGTCCACTTTCGACTTATTAATAAAATAAACAAATTATGTTATTTTTAAAACGGATGTAAATGGTATACTCATATACAAATTTTTTCATCATCATTACTATGTGTTGCCAACAACTAGTTTCATATTAAAAATTTAATTTATACAGTATACAAAAAATACAAATTTTTTATTGAAATATGACTTGGTCACGGCTGTGACTAGATCTCAACGTTACTAGCGTGATTTGGTTAAAGAAGTTTGATACAAATACATCAAGATTCAAGTTAAACTTCAGATAGCGAAAGTACAAACCATACGAATCTAAATACAGAAAAACAACCTATCAAACGCCAAAAGCTTCAATCTGATCCGCTTCGTATTGAAATCTTATAGGTATGGACAAAGTAATTTCGTAATAATAGCTATAAATAAAGTTGTTTGATTTTAATTATAATATAAATAAACCTTCTGTCTTTAAATTTATTATTTCAAGATTATTAATATTACAATTTAAAATATATTATATTGGAGTACATTTAATTCACTGTAAAAATAATTCTTAGTATCATAACAAAAAATCTAATAATCATCACATTATTGTTACAATAATAATGAATAATGCATTGTTAAATCGTGCCTTACCAAATTTATACACTTTTATATCCTGTTACAAGAGCAATCGAAAGATTTTGTACATACACAATTTATATTTGTATGTGCGCCTTCATTTATTACTCGCCATAATTTATTTCCAAAATATTTTACATTTAACTAAAACTTGATTATATTCCTTTGCTTCTTTGCTAGGCACTTTGGTACATCGAAGAAGCGAAAATAGTTTAAGTGCAGAGATATAATCATAGAAAAAGTTTGATTGACTTCTAAATTGCGTAAAAACAGAGCTATGAATGTGAACGACAGTTCAAGCTCGTAAAAGCTTGAAAGTGTAGCAAGTGATACTGCTGGGTCAATGAGATTCAGAAACTTAGTTAGATTACTAAGATGACGTCAGCAGTGTCTTAAACTCTTACTTAACTTAAAGCTTTGAGTGGTACCGTAGCGGATAGGCGAGTCTTCGGTCTAGTTATTTGATAGTATTAAAAAAGGTTTCTCCTACCTGTTTGCAATTACTGCAGTACCATTCAGATCTTTCGCTTAAACGTCATATGAGGCAATGCAATGTCTCAACCCGAGAGATCAACTTCATTATTCCTGAGAAGTTTTCTTAAAGAGTTTATTTTATTAAACCCAGTCTCCTAATGAGTTTCTTATTGAACATTTATATTTGAAGTACTTGATAGCATAGCAACAGTATAGTTTAGATATAAGTACTGAGAGCTTGCCTGAAGTCGTGAAGTGCAGCCAACAGTTGAGGAGCAGTGGGGCGAGATACGAGTGGCGTGGTCCAACACCAAGACATAAGGCCGTACCTGGTAAAAATATGTAAAATTATTACGTGAAACAAGATATTCCTTTGTATAAATTATGTTTTCGTAACGTATATAGAAAATTTTACAATTTTGCAAAAATAATTGTTTACAATTATTATTCATAAGTACAAGATTTCACAGTTATATTTCTTCACCCATTTTATTTTTAATTCACATCATCATCTCAGCCGTAGGACGTCCACTGCTGAACATATGCCTCCCCTATATTTTCCAAATGGACCGGTTGGAAATGGTCTGCATCCAACGGCGTCCTGCGACCTTTATCAGGTCGTCTGTCCACCCTGTCGGTGAACGACCTACGCTACGCTTGCCGGTCCGTGGTCTCCACTCCAGAACCTTCCAGCCCCTTCGGCCATCTGTTCTGCGTGCTACGTGCCCTGCCCACTGCCGCTTATTTTTACGAAAGAAAATATAAAAACTTTCCATTCTGTGCATTGCTATAAAATGAAAAACTGCTTTGTGCGCTCCCACAAAATTATGTTATGTTTGTTAGTTTGACGTTTACATGTGTTATGTAATTTTATGTTTTTTTTTCATAAAACTTCTTAAATATTTTTTTTTCAGAAATTCGATTCAAAGGTTTAGTTCGAATGATGCAGTCCATTAAACATGCAAGAGATAAAATAACAGACGACATCTAGCACGAAACTATAAAGCCATGACACACTATAATCTAAATTATCGGTTTAATCTATAGCCTAGCAATTATCCCATTACATATAGTGTAAATCGCAACCTTATTATGATAACAACATATCGTATGGTGTTTGTAAACCCTTTTGCTTTATTTATATACCTCTATATTAATAAAAACTTTACCACATATAAAAACTTAACTTGTCTAGAGTTAAACAACATAGCATAGTTAAACAACATAAACAGCATAACATAACTATTTTCAAGCGTAATGCGACCAGTGTAAAGACTATAGTCCTACGGAAATTGGATCAATTCCGAAATGAGCTCGTCCAATGTCTTTTAGAGGATTGGATTCCTGATAGTGCAGTTTGCAGCGGTGTCGATGTGCCTTTCAAGGCAAATTGGAGTTCGGTAACACTGTTGCAGTTTGAAAAAGGTTTAGGTAAGCTGGATAAGAAATTGGAAGCACAGTGCTGAGGATTGTCTCTTTGCGGTAAAATAAAAGTCAGTAAGTGGAAAGAGTTAAACACTATTTTCTTACAGTGATAAAATTAGCATCGTAAAATATAAAAATACGTCTTTACACTAGTAATCGATTAATCATTGATTGCTGGGTTCCTATCAAAAATAAACGAATCGTTTTGCTTACAACTCGTAGCCTTTCGGCACTTTTGTATCACAAACTGTCAAAAAATAATTGTTAATAACAAAAAGAAGCAGTTTAGATATACCAACCCAGGGGAGCATCAATTCATTCAAGGACGTATAAAAAAATATTAAAAAAATGAAACCGACTTCAACTCCGCCAAAGCATTTTAGTATTGGAGTCGGTTTTATTTTTTATTTAGACTTTTGCTACTTACGGGATCGATTGTCATTCACCGTCAATGATGATATCATCAAGATTGGCGTAACACTTTTCAGTGTTTGAAGTGTAACTCAAAAACAGCTTGACCGAATATGATTAAAAATAAATGGGATCATTTCGGAAGAAATCTCTACCAAAAAAAAGAACTTTGAGAATTAAAATCAAATGGAAGAGAAATCGACTAATATACAAAAAATTACATACAATATCCTCCTTCTTTTTAAAGTCGGTTAAAAACTGAGTTTGGATGAATACAATGAGATTTTGATTGAGCATGGAATCTGTTAATTTATTCCCTAATCATAAACTGGAAAAGAAAATTTTTATTTAAGCACACAACATTATACATTTTGTATACCTTCTCTAGTATATTATTTATAATTACGTCAATTATTCGATACCTATAAATTGTTAAAAAATAAATGTTAAATGACAATTTGTATGTGCCCCCGTAGTTCTATACAGAATAAATGATTTGATGTTGACTTTGATTCTTTTAATCAAAACACTAACAAGATTCTGTACAGATTCTAACGTATACCTATTACTATTTAACTGACTACTAAGTATAATAATATTATTACTCACAGTTCATCAGGACAGTTGTGAGGTTGCGAAGGTCGGTAGCCTCCACTAAGAAAAGCTCCGACATCCGCAGCGTCTAGTTCCGCTAACGGCGCCGCGCCAAGTGTCGCCAGTTCCCATAGTGTCATCCCTAAAGACCACTGTAGGAAAAAAAACATCAAATAAATCGAAGGAACTGTCTAATTAAACTGCGTCGGTACCTGATTTATTCGTCTTTTTTTTCACTATTCATACAAAACAACCGCATTGATTACTGTTATTTGGATAAACAAATAATTAAATACACATGTCTCCGACCTCACTCTTATTACTAATGTGTTAGCAGCGAGTTTAGAGCAGATCCCAAGGCCACCACATGTCTCTTATGTTCTGATGACAGTAAACCGTAAGAGAGAGAGAACAACATAATACTCTTATATGTCTCACTCGCGCTCATGCACATGGATAATGCACTTGCGCACATACTCACAGTGGCGTTAAAGTTGAGTCTAGAGGATGTTTGGCCTCTTGGATCAGTCTGTCTTCTTGTAAAACTTTTTGAAATATATATCTATATATATAAAAATGAAGCTTCAGACTGTAAATAAGCTTCAATGTTTTTTTTAAATCTTTGAAGGTTAAATAAGATAGTACTGCCGGCGGGAATTGTTTGGGAATATTGATGACTGATTTTTAAGGATATTGTGCAACATAAAACATTAGATGTAAGAATTCAAGTAAGTGAGAGAATTGAGAAAGACTGTTATCTATCGACTTCCAAAAAGGAGGAGGTACTCAATTCAACTGTATTTTTTTACGTTTGTTACCCCATAACTTTCGATAGGGTGAACCGATTCTCAAAATTTTTTTTTTCTTTTTGTTTGAAAGCTGGTGCTTCCCGTGCGATTTAAATTTCATCAAATATGGTCCAGTAGTTTTTGAGTTCACACACGTTGAGACACTCTAATAACTGAATAGAATTGAAGTCGGCATTTAATTTTTCAAATTGTACTTGTTATTTTACGTATCTTGGTGAAACCAAAGCTTCTAGTAATGTGGACTGTATGATATGTTTAATTTGAAAGAATACGAATGATTGCCTGATACCTAGAAAATGGCTGTCTTGCCATGCTATCAGGTATGCATACGGTCAAATAGTACATATACACACACTCAATCTTACACTTCTTACTAATGAGAAAATAAGTGACATCTGGGAGCCTCGGATATTGGGACCATTTACAAATATATCATTTGTACAAGATAATGTAAAGCATGTTTAAAAAATGACCGTATAATAATAATATTATCCGGAATAAAAAATATCTAGGGGTTTTATTCCATGATATAAAGTATATATAAAGTATTTGTATATATAATTACTGCACAATATTTAACGGTGTGGTTTGGAAACGATAACTGGTTATGAAAGTAAAAGAAAAAGTTACATATATTTTTTATGATTATGAACCCATATTGCCCGCTCCATATCTAAGAGCCATAGTGCGGATTTGATATTGTGCACTTTTACACAAATTAACCAACACCTTATATAATGCTTACTCAATTTTACAACATGTCGTTTTAGCACTGCAATTAACTTCCTTCATGGGCAATGATTATATAACTGAAGATTCCATAACTTCATGCCATTTAAAAGTAAATGAGAGAAAATATCAATATTTTGCAACACAAACATATACATGTTCTGAGATTTCCTTATAATAATTACCAGGAGACTCGAACACGTGCCGAGTATTTCGCTATATTTTCACGGTCTTAACTTCCAGACTCATTTTATTTTGATATTGGTTCTCCGTATTATATTTTTAATGAACAAAGCTCGTAAGTATATTGAAGTTTATTGAAACAACTTCAGTAATTCCTAATTTATTCATGGCATTATTTACTGGAAGGTAAAGATTGTTTGTGATACAACTCTTTCATAGTTAGCATCTGTAATTTACGAACATGTTTTATTACAAATAAAATAAATAATAAATAAATAAATATTCCACAACTATCACACAACGCCATCTAGTCCCAAGCTAAGCAGAGCTTGTGTTATGGGTACTAGACAACTGATAAACATACTTATATATTTCTAAATACATAAATATTATAGATAAATTACACCCAGACACAGAACAAATGAACGTGCTCATTACACAAACATTTGTCCTGGGTGGGAATCGAACCCACGACCTCCGGCATAGCAGTCAGGGTCACTAACCACTAGACCAACAGGCCTGTCTAATTATAGTCAACATACAGTCGCAAAATTCTTAATGATGTTATTTTTCTTATAAGCATCTTCAACTTTTGGATAAACTGCATTGAACTTGAACTAAATAATGAATATAACCGAAAATGTTACAGCATGAAGAAGTAACAAACATGCACTCTTATCTAATTATTAACTTACTCACTAACAAAACATTCACATTTATATTATTAGTTTGACTACTGTCAGTTGTTTACCACCTGATCAGAGGTTGTATACTGGTGATGTAGTAGCTTTTACAGCGTGATTTACATAACCAGGTTATTTTCGTTAATGCTAGACACCTATATAGACGCAAATTAGAATCATGACAATGTACTGTAACTTTAAGTTTCAGATTTAATACACAAATAATAGTTCTACAACACTTACCACATCGGATGCCGTCGTATACTGGTTCTGTAGAAGAGTTTCTGGAGCCATCCACTTAACCGGCCGGTTTTCATTGTCGCCCAGACAATGGTAGTCATCAGGGAATAAGTCTCGTGACAGTCCGTTGTCAGTCACTTTCAGTCTCAGTTTCTCGTCAACCCTGGTAAAAAAATTAGGTCTGTTTCATGACATTATTTCATTTATAAATCTATTTGATTGACCTTTTTTTTAAATAGTAATCATTTCACCAGTAAGAGCTACCAGACGTCCAAGTGTGAGTTTTGTACATTCGTTATTGCTACAAGTGCGTTACCTCGCAATGGATAGATAATTGTCAGTTCTCAACTGCAAAAAAGACTGGCTGATTGGCACAGTTGGTAGCAGTCCGGCCTTCTAAGTCGCTAGTTCCGGGTTCGATCCTCGGACAGGTAATTTGTGTGCATGAACACGTATATATGACATTATGCCTTGTTGTGTATATTATGTATTTAAATATGCATATCCGTCATCAGGTTACCATATATATAGGCTCTGCGTAGTTTGGGTCCTGAAGACCTTGTGTGGATGTTATCTTTTATTATTATTAATAATCAATCGTTTACCATACACGTGATAATTGAGGGTTACGGTTTATTCTTACGGTTTTAACACGTACCTACAAACTATGACATATACGGTGAAACACGCACCAGTTGACGCAAAATAACTCACACTTTGAGCTAGTGATCACGTGTCTCACGAGTTGACTAGTAATGCGAACTACAATATGTAGAAAACTTGATACAAATTTATTAGATACATACACACAATTCCTGGCTGCAACATCAGCGTGGACCAATCTCTGGACGTGTAAGTACGCAAGTCCACAAGCCGCTTGAGCTCCTAAGTCTACTAGCTCACGGGTAGCCGGCGCTGTTTGATGACCCAGCCGACAAGATGTCAGAAACCTGAGGGAGATGCGATAAATTAAAATTTCACTGATTAACATTTGATGATATTTTTCAAGCATTTGAAGTAATTTATATCCAATATCTGAAAAAAATAAACAAAAAATAGCCAAGGCAGTTACAGTAGATGCAGTTCATTTTGATGTCTCCATTACAATGTTAAAAAATAATTCTATAATTCTCTAAATCTATCTGCCGTGGTCACACTATAACTTGAGCACGACTTTACCAATTTCATCCATCTTTTTTTAAATCTTTCCAATACTTTATAAAAAAAAATCTTATGATATAAGTTATAAAATCGAGCGGAAAATTAAAAAAAAATTAAGAAAGCTTAACGACTGCATAAAGTTGTATCAGCACGTGGTTTACATGGCGAGGCGCAGCTAAAATTAGTTATTTTTTGGTGAATCGTATTGATGCCGTAATTTTTTCTGTGTACTTCTAAAAAACGCTGTATTTATTGTATATTATATTCAATATGGAACAACGCAGAAGACTTCATATCGATATAACAATTATATGAACTTAATATTTTGCTTTCAATAAAACTCAGAACAAAGTAAACATTTGAGAATGTTTCCATTGTCACAGTAAAGCAAGAAACAAATAGGTAACTTTAATATTTTTTATGCAACGGGCAAGTCGTGCGCCTGGTGCTATCCATGACACTGTGCTCTTCACCCTGATACATTGATTTTTAAGCATCTTTCGCCCTGTAATTTGACTAATACAGTGCATTCATACGCTGCCACAGTAATGCTTACGCATTATTGCTTCGCGCTAGAATAACTGACACTGTGGTGGTTACAACCAAGACGACCTCTTTCACAAGAGACCTACCACTTAGTAAATCGGATTCCTCACCTTCTGCGATTTGCATCCCGCAGGCGGGGAACATTATTTAACTCCCTCACGGAGTACCCTTTTTATACAAGTGGTTACAATAGAGCATAAAACAACCAATACCGTTTAAACTTACCTCTTAAGATTAGAAGAATGTGAAGCACAGCAGTAGACTAGGAGAGGCTTTCGTGCTTCTTCAGCACAGGCTGCCAATGGTACTAATACATTGGCGTGGGACAGACCATAGAGTCTTAGACCCTCGGCTACTAAGAGTGCTGCCTGCATCGCTGATGCTGCATCTAATAAGTATGAAATTAAGATCTATTTCTTAAACCTTGCTTTTGCAATCGAATCATAACAATATATTTATGACTAAGGTTTGGAGTTTAATGAAAAATAATATAGGAAGGGCGGTATTTACTGCTGAAACAACTATTACGGTGGTGGTCATATCCAACAGTGGACGTTCTATGTCTGGAAAGAGAATAATGATAGTAATGAATCGAATTTGTATTATTCTACGTGATTAAGTGCATCGCGTACATACGTAGAACTTGTCTTCGAAAAGTTGTTATAACAGAAACATTATTATAACTTTACAATTATAAACTTTTTTGTTTATTTATCACACATACATAATACATTTTGTTTTAGTTGTGACGACAGTATGGCATGCGGTTGCAAGGATTGGGCGCCATGTAGATAATTCGATAGCTTTGGAACTGGTGTCGGTTAATTATAATTGTTAATTAATTGTTAATTACACTAATCAAAATAGTGTTATATTTTGAATGCAATGGATCGTGACAGACTATGTGAGTGTATTTACAAGTATGTTATTTTTTCACAATAAAAGGGCACCACGCGAGATGGATGAAATTTATAACATAAATAGCTTATATTCATGATTAACAGATATATGGTACGTTTTACTTCTGTTCGTAGTTTTTGAAGGATTGATGTTACCTTATTCTATGCAGACAGAAACAATTAAACATACTTATAGGTATATACGTAATTTGACGGCTCCAACGAATAAACAAGTATCTACATACCTAAAATATTTGCATTGTGGTATAATATTGCAACAATCTAACAGTTATTATTCATAGTTTGAACGCATTTTGTAATATGTCAAAACTATAGATTCTTCAAAATTATGTGTGACACGCTACGCAAACATTGCTACAGTATTTTACTGACGTTGTACGTCTACTACGTATTTGTGTAGCTACTACGCCTACGACACAGCGTAGGCTAGACATAGTAAAATTATGAGTGACACACTACGCTAACATTGCTACAGTATTATGCTGACGTAGTACGTCTGCTACGTATTTGCGTAGCTACTACGTCTACGACACAGAGCGTAGGATGGACGTAACTATTTCGTTGACTTTTGAACTTCACTATAACGATATTTCTACTAGTCAAATTTATCACGAAATTATTCAGTTCGATACGATTACGTTACACTTATGCAAATGTTCGTACTAGGCCCACAGTCTTTTTCCCTTGCCTACAATTACAAAATTACAAGCCTTACCTGAAACAGTTTTAACCACCACCTCCTCATACATGTCTCCCTTTTTGAAAACTCCCTTGTAGACCCTTCCAAAGGTGCCTTCATGAACTAGGATCTCCAGCCGGATGTTTGTGCGAGGAGTGGTCAGCATACGCAGCTGTTCCGCTGGGTCAGTGATGCGGTCTTTAGGTATAGTTTGCTGTAAATAACTGTTTGTTTGAGAAAAACAAATGTATTTTTCACTATAGTTTTTATAAAACAGCAAAGGCACCTCAGACACTTAAGAAATGTTCGTTGTTTTGTTGGTATCAATGTTTTTTTTGTTGATTTTTGATTGTTCTCGATGATTTCGCTGCTAATTATACGAGTAAATACTCAACTTTTGTATTCCGTTACCATGATGTATTTACGTAATATTTTACGTTCTAAGTCTTGTCATATGTGACTTGCTATTTTAAAAAAAGATTTTACTAGACTAGTGATACAGAAAACATAAAATACGGAGGAGAACAAAAATTATATGCATTGATGTAAAATACAGCTTATCTGCTAATATGTTACTACAGATAATAAAACTGGAGAGAGATTTCTGTACAATGAAAAAAAATGCTAAAACCGAGTCAGCGGGATGTAAAGAGTGGAATCGAACTAATTTATTTTTTTCTTTCTCTGTTTATATGTTTGTCTGTTTGTCTATCTGTTTGTTAGGGTTAATCTCCGAAACGACTGGACCGAACTAAATATTTTTTTTGTGGTGGTAGTCTATATCCCATGTCAACATGTAGAATACCGATTTTGATCCCGGTAAGCTAAAGAGTTCCCGTTGGATGGTCAAAAACTATAATTAACCGTATCTCGCGAGGCCATGCGAGTGGAGCCGCTGGCGGGTCAGCTAGTAATAAAATATTTTAGTGGGCTGTAAAAATTAATAGTTAAAGCCTTTTTGAGTACATTTTGACTATTGAATTAACTGGCCGATGATTATAAAGTATTAGATGTTATGTTTATAAATTTAAGGTAAGAGTTTTACCACTATTTAACTTTATGTAAGTGATGATGCTGCCCAAGGTTGAATGACTTCCTTGTCCTACACCTTGTAGCGCCTACTATACGAAGTTCATGATAATAAGTACGTGACTTTGTACATTATTGAACGAAGAGAATAGTAGAGAGAGTAGAGAATGCAACATTTCATCTTCACATCATTATAAAACTAATACTTTCTTGTATAAATTACACTAGAGGTTTTTTTATATTCTTTTTCTCCTTAATTTTGATGTGCATTAGTGCCAGATAGCAAGCAAGCATTGTGTTAGGGTGTGAAGGGCACTGTAGCAAGTGAAATTACTGGGCGAAGGAGACTCCAACTCCGATGTTTCAGGATACAAGCGCAATGAAGCGCCACGATTAACAACATTTATGGGTCGCACTGTAACTGCCATGGGCAAGCTTAGTGCTTACCTCCGTGTGTACGACTTACCCGTCTAGTGACTTGTTTGCATAATGTATAAAAGTACTTTTAAAATCTCATTCGGTAACATTCTAATTATGAAATGAAATACAGACTTTTATTGGCATATTTTATTTAGATACTTCTTTAAAAAAATAATTAAATTAAAGCATTATTCTCCTAACAAAACAATGCTTTGAAACAATTTTTAATTATTAAAATACAATGTGTCCCGACCAAGGAGGTTTCAATTCAATTTAAGTACACATTATCTGTTGGGAGCGCGCTGCGCGCGCTACGCGCTGGTTCCGAGCCAATAGACCAATAACAGACTTTTTCCACTGATATTGGCAAAATTGTGGTTACTTCGCATAAGCCATACAAACAAGAAGAAGAAGAAGACTTTTCCGTTTTGGCGCCATTTCGTACATACGAATTTGAGTAATATTTTGTTGGATAAAACTTAAGTAGCAAAAATGTCATGAGATTAAATAAAGTAGTGTATGCAACTGCATATAATTAAGTATTATATGACAGTTGCATAAACTACTAGTATGAAAATCCTTTATTGGGCTAAGAAATTAAAAAAGCATTGTTAATTATTTACTTATCTGAAAATGTATCTAACATTGATAATTAAACGTCGTTTCCCTTCCTTTTCTTCGAACGGTTCGGTAATGTTCTAACGTCAATAATAAAGGGATTATTTTGTATTATCCGTATGTATTCCACGTTGTATATTGCTCATTTATTAGAACATTATTTCTCATCCTGTTCATATATTGGAACAAACAATCCTTTATATACATTATTATAATGTATTGTACAGTCACATCAATATATATCTACTATCCCCGTATTACATAAACATCAGACAGACTCTGTCTATGTGTATTGCTTCTTTAGCTTCTAATAAGCTTACCAGCAATTCCGTAAATCTAATGTACAGACCCATCCCAGTTTCAGTTATAATATATGTAGAGTCTAAGATAAAAATTCTACCGTTAAAATATTTTTTTTATCATCAAACAATGGTACTAATTATACTAACAATATTTGACTTATGTTCAAAAGAAACTATTTTAGTTGAAATAAGTACCTACACATAAAAAAATGTCTAAATAACTTGAAGCAACACAACGGTCAAATAGAAATTTCATAAAAATGTTATATAAAAGTAATCATGGTAATTCTTCCAGACTGTTTTCTACATTTGCCGTGTTGAGTGTGATATCAGCTTTAGTTAAGTGCAGGTGCACTAAGGGATAATTGGTTTAAGCTCGGAACGACTGGACGATATCGCTAATCGAGTTGGGTGCGATCGCTTTGATCGAGAGACTTGATTGCTGCATCCCGTTTAGAACGGTTAATACAATTTTAAATTGAAATTTCCAACGTCTGAAGTAAACAATGCGATTATCTACTTCAAATGGCTACAGATTTAAATTGAAACTTCTAACAAAAAATTTAAAGACAGCTTGAACATAATATTTTTAACTTATAATCAAGTAGGAATTCATAAAAAATATTAACCGTATAGAGTAGGTATTGACCGTCACCGAAGCTCTGCAGCTATGCTAAGTGACTGCCCCACAGTAATTCTAACAGAATTTCACACCATTTTCTACCGACTTCCAAAAAGGAGGAGGTACTTATTTGACTGTTTTTTATGTTTGTTACCTTATAACTTTCGATTGGGTGAACCAATACTCAAAATTCTTTTGTTTGAAAGCTGGTGCTACCCGTGTAGCCCCATTTAAATTTTATCAAATTCGGTCCAGTAGTTTTCAAGTTACATTTCAATAACTGAATAGAATGGAAGTCGGTATAAAATTTTTGAAATTGTACTTAGTTAAGAGAAATTTTAACAGACTAATATATCCTATGTACTTTTCCAGGCAATCTATGTGCCAAGTTTATGCCAAGTCATCAATGTCAAATTAGTAGTGTGAATGAAGGGTACAAACAAATAAACATATTTGCGCATTTTTTGTTACAGATCGTGCATGTCTATATTGGCACGCCCTGCATTTACTGAAACTAAAAAGAGTTTAAGAGAATTAGATTTATAATATATCCATAACAAAATACCACTTTTCGGTGATCGTTTCTGAAGCAATGATAGTTAAGTTGAGCTAGGAAAGGAATTGTATGTGGAACAAGGACATCTTGTGTACTTTTAATAGACCACAGCGCCACGTAACATCAGGTGAGATGACAAACGCAAGCCTACAAAGTATTGAAAATTCAGACTTATTCCAGTGATAAATAATATTTCAAAGTTCTAGCCATTGTCTGCTGACCTTATAGTGGTTAGAAGACAAATGGAAGGAGATTCCTAGTTTTACAGTTTTCTGTAATTAAACTAAAAATTCAAACAAATCCCCACACCAAACGTAATTACCTACAACTTGCAAACAAGCTGAAAATTGAATAACACCTATACAAAAAGATCTCACCAAACAAACTCGCGCAAACCAGCTAATTTACAACTATAGCCCTCATTAACACCTCCCCTTTGGAAGGATACTAATTCATATTTCCTACCCTTCCTACCCACCAAAGACCTCCGGCGGGGCGGCAAATTCACGGACAAAAGGGGGTTGCAAATTAAAAACTCGGTTCCGTCGCCGATAATGAAGGAACTAATTATAAACTGGATGAGACAAGAGGTGATAATTTGAAAAGTCAATAGTTGTTTTTTAATTGTAGTATTCAGATTTGTCATAAAAGAATAATGCTGGTGTTCAGTTACTAACTAGTAGTAGTACCAGTTGTTAGCATTCTAAAATTGATATTAGTATTTTTCAGTTTAACAGTATAGGCAAAGTAAGTAAATATCTATAAGTAGAACGTCTTCTCTACTATAGCGCTGATTCATGCAGGTTTGGCGCGAGACGCGTGTAGGGATGTCAATATCGCCACAAAACAAGTACACATCGCATCTACGTTTTGTTGGTAGCATACTACACAACAGAAAACAATGACATTTATAGTAGATCCAACCGTTTATCCTCTTTTTGACAGATCTAATTTGTCAGTTAAAGTGTTGTGACCAAGTGATTATAGTGGACACGATTTCGATTCATTTTTCTATCGAGTCTGTGCGGAAAGAGAATAGTCCTAGGAATGGCGCCATGACCATGGCTATTGGCCATCTAGAAATACGTCAGCCAATGGGGAATGTTGAAAGGGCGTGGACAGGCCGTCATGGCATGGCCATCTAGAAACGCATCAGCCAATGGGAAATGCTGACGCATTTCTAGATGGCCATGCCCAGATGGCGAGGCCACGCCGTCCGGTTACACCCGTGTAGTTTCCAAGGTAAGCTATCAAATTCTGAGTTATAAGTTTTCACTTCTATCGGCAATTCCTATGACTGCCAATTTTTTTGTCTATGGGTAAGCAGTAGTATTTTATCAAGGTAGTAAAACTCAATGGTCCACCGCCGTTTTGTATTTGTCACTGTCACTCGCAACAAGACGCCCGTGCTAGTAATTATTTGCTGAGTTTTATATTGGAACTATAAAATGCCGAAAGGATCAGTGCTGAAAGGACAGACGAGAGAAATGGTGATCAAGCTTCGTAATTACTTTGAAGCAGAGTATCAAAATGGCGGCCCGCTTTTACCATTGTCGCAAGTGAGAGAGCGCGTTGCGGCCGCGTTAGGTATTAGTGCATCTACGATTACAAAAATTACTACCGAAGCCTACGGAACAAGCGGCATGCAGGAGAATAAGCTTCGTACGCCGAAGAAAAAACGCCAACCACGTCGTGTGACTTCGGTTGACAACTTTGACGCAGACGCTATACGCCGTCATATATATAACTATTACTTACGTAAAGAAGTTCCAACACTTAAAAAACTTGTTGCTTCTTTGCGTGAATGTGATTTGTTCCGAGGTCAAAAATCGTCATTGGTAAAGGTCTTGAATGAAATTGGATTTACTTATAAAAAATCGGACAAACGCAAAATATTGATGGAGCGTCGCGACGTAGCTTTTGCTCGTTGCGAATTTTTGAGCGAAGCCAAAAAAATTACAGATTGGTCAAATGTTGTTTTCACTGACGAAACTTGGCTGAATGCGAACCACACAGTGTCTAAGAGCTGGACTGATGACACCGCTGCTTCCACTACCTCAGTACCGATGGGAAAAGGAGAACGTCTAATCATTTGCCATGCAGGGTCTGTGAAAGGATTCATGCCAGATGCTTTGTTGGCCTTTAAATCCAAAAAAACAGTTGAGTACCACGAAGAAATGAATTCTGAGGTTTACGAAAGTTGGTTTAAGGAAATGGTACAATCATTGGAAGAACCGTCAGTTATTATTATGGATAACGCATCCTATCACTCACGCCAAATTGATAAAATGCCGACCCAGGCCGACAAAAAACAAGTAATCATTGACTGGCTTCAACGACATGGTGAAAATGTTGATAACTCCTTACTAAAAGTACAATTACTAAATATATTACGAACAAAAAAACACTTCCCAAAACGATATGTGATCGACGAAATAGCTGCAGAACATGGTCATTGGGTTCTTAGACTTCCACCCTATCATTGTCAATACAATGCCATTGAATTAATATGGGCTCAAGTTAAAGGACACGCTGCTAGAAATAACACAAAACCCCCATTCACGGCAAACAAAATGGTAAATTTATTAAAAAATGCATGTGTGAAAGTAACTGCGGAAAGCTGGCAAAATGTAATTCAAAAAACACAAGAAACTATAATGGCAGATTGGGATAAACACGTGGCGATAGATTATATGAGTCAACAATTAATTATAAATGTCGGCAATAGCTCGAGTGACAGCAACGATGAATCTGATTTTGATTAATAAATAAATAAAAATAAAAGATTAGATTTCGTTTGCTTAAATTGGAATTGGGGTTGCTCAAACTTTACTATTTTCTGGTACCAAACGGCAGACTTTAATGTCTGCCATCCCCAGCGAGCAACACGGAAGGGAGTAGCCTTAGCTAAAAAATATTGTTCAAATCTTTCTGTCATTTCTTGCGGGAGGGGAAGTTGCACACTAGCGCAAAGCCGCACTATTACATACAAAACATACCTGTACCGATCCATTGCCGATCATACTCACACAACCAAATCACTAACACATAAAAAATAAAGCACCATTCACAAATCTAGCCCCGCCCTCACCCCACAGTATATTATCAAACTCCATGGTCCATGCGGACTTGTACTTTGACAGAGGGGAAACGCTGTGTATGCCTACTCCCTTCCGTGTTGCTCGCTGGCCATCCCAGATTTAACCGGTAACAGCTTCGTCAAGTATGACTTGTACTTGTAATCATCATAGTCATCATAACCTTGTTCTTTTTTGGATATACACCAGGAGATAAACACGTCTTCAAATAATGCTGTATGTTTTCCTGAGGCGCATCAATATAACGGTTTTACATAAAAATAAATCCGATATTATGTGCCGAGAACGGAAAACACCCGTGTAAAAATAGTTCATAAACAATATCGATATCTCAATCGTAACTTCGTAACATCACTATGTTGATAGCCATAGAACGTAATTTTTTAAAAACGTTTGTTATTTTATGGAATTTATAAAAAAACTACTGCACTTATGGACTCATTTTGTGAAAGATGATTATTATACGGGATCAAGGAGCAAATTTAAGCAGTTGTCATATTTTTAAAACCTCGCATTTATAAGTTAACTTTTGCGTAACATCGTCATGTTACGTTCTATTGGTGCTGTCAAAAAGAGGATAAACGGTTGGATCTACTATAAAAAATGCCAACCCCGACCGCTCTGCCGGCACTAACGTAATAATTGCCGGCAAGCGTCCTCCGCCCCCACTCAGTGCCTCTTCCCACTTTTATCACCTATTAATCACGATGACGTTCTACTTACTCAAGGTCGCGCGGTCTAAATACTTTGGTATAGGTACGACAAATATTTTTAGTGATGTTAAAATTATCTTGAAAAATAAAGAGTCGTCTGTCTGAATAGTATTTATTAAATGATAACTTCTTTACTTATCCGCATTCAAAAAGAACGTAAGACTATATTATTGTAAGTAAAAAGCATCACGGGCGCTTCCAATAAACAAAACTTCTTCTTATTTTGTAAGTTTTTTTTTATTTCGCTATGTTGATTTGTTGACGCCATGATCACAGGTCAATTCAAAATATTTAAAAGATATGTTGCGTATCCCCTTTTTAATGTACTATTTTATATTAGAAACCAAATAATATCTTAAATTCATGATTTTCTTTCAAACCGCTTCCAGTAATTCATTAAACTTTCTATCCCGCCTCAATACCTTCAAGAAGAACGTTAATTGCATAGCGTTTGTATCACCTGCAGGGAGATAGGGTAACTCGTCTTAAATTGGATCCTTGATGAGGTAAAGGCCCTCGTTTATGCACAATTCTCTCGCCCTACAGACTGTGAAAGAATGCTGTGAAACAAACCGTGACGTTTTAAAAAGCATTCTCCTTTAGAAGTGCGAAATAATTTATTCAAAACGACCATCAAAGAAAAGTCATACTTTTAAAAGCTGCAGTAAGAACAAGTGTTTTTGATTTTGTTAGCCATACCAGGAAATAGACTAATGGAACAAATATTTAATATATTTGGTTAATCAAACAAAAATTAACTATATTTATACGGATTTTCATATCATAGGGAAATAGACAAACGAAACGTTATAATGTTTCACAGATTCTAAATTGATTATAAAAGTTGATAGGTTTTGTTTTTGGTGTTATAATATATACTTTATAGAGTATGAGTAATAAATACTAACCCTTAATGACAAACAATATTATACGAGATCCCCATACGACGGTATAGATCATAATAGAGAGTTAAAATTCGATGCTGGGACGGTATGCCTAGGTATCCTGCCTAGTGATCATGGCGTCTGACACAGATTGTCGAAATACGTGGATTTGTATCCCCTCCGAGGGTGTGTATTTTGCTCTTCAAAATTGCAAAACTAAATTAAACATCATAAAACAAAAAAAAGTAAATTTTGCCAAAAAGAACAATGTTTACAAAAAAAAATGTGTTTATGTGTAACTATGTACCACGGCTTCACTAAGGTAAACAATTTGTTATGTGCTATAGGTTAAGGTATTTATGGAACGGTAGTAACGCATGTACCACGTACGAGTAGTAACGGATAAATAAATAGACATAAGAAACATTATACGAAGAAACATTATAAACGGCTATAATCTGCATTATTAGAAATACAACGAACTTAAAAAACGTGTCGAGTGGGTAATTCTAATAATATATCTTAAACAGTAATATAATTTAAAAATAATATAACTTACGTAAGCAGGAGAAATTTACGTTATAAAGAATTGATATCATATTTTGGTCTTAATTTGACTATTGGCCTTCTGAATAGTATTTTGGCTAGTAATAGTAGTTCTGAAAAAGGTAAAATATTACATAAATTGTCAGACTTAAGTTTGACGAAGTTATTTTGTTATTTTTATATTATAGTTTTGATTGCAAAAGCTTTTTGGGGCGGTATTGTAACTCAAATTGGTTTAGTAATAGTAGAATATGTATATCTATAGACGTGTTTATTGCTGTTATCAGCGCACAGATAATCTCGCTTCCAATATTAATAGTTGTACATTTAATCTCGCCACAATCCACGTACAGATTACCCATACCTTAAACAATCCCATTAAAAGGTTACTTTGCGGGATTGCCCAAAGATCAAGGAAAGCCGCGTAATGCGGGTTAATTTATCTGCGGTGGGGATGTTTTCAGTCGGGCGAGGTACTGGTTGTTTCGCAATGCCAATCCGGGAGCTTGCTTTGAATAAAACGTTTACTCTGATAGCACTAAACATAGACACCTATATGTTACCTACTTATAATAATAAAAATGAATCTATAAATTACGGATGGTAATTAATTACTAATATGCATATTTTTATTAGGTATAAGCTGACGAAACATCTAACGGAATAAACTTGGAAACCTAGAACCTAAAGAAGACCAGCATTGAGATAGAGCAATATCTGAAGATAATCAGTTTAAGAGAAATGTAATATCTAAATGTAGAACAAAAAATCTTAGACACAGCTGACGCTCAATTTCGTTAGGAAACTTGCCATGTTACTACTTACGATTTCAAAAAGTTTATACTCATATAAAAACACAATGAAAAGGTGAATCAAAAACGAATGAATTAATTAAAACACCAATATAGGTTTCAGTATGGTTCTATTTCATTGCCGATATAACACACAGAAAAACGGAACACCACAAACAACTAAACGTAATCCAGACTAGCCGATATAAATATCAGGTTAACAAAGCTACCGTTTACACTATATTTTCGAAACTACCTCAATCCATTCCAAAACGCTGCCTGAAAAAGTACCCCTGCCCACTAACTACTCCTAAACCTTCGTTTTAACTAGTGATGTTATATATTTGCAGCTGACTTTTTTAAGTTCAATTATAAATATGACTCTAAGTTACAGATTGTTTTGCTTTTTTATTGTACAACGGATTACAACGTTAGCGTTTCTTGAACTATAATCTTGAATCAGCTAATAAAATGGTAAATTAATTACACTATCAATTTTACTAGAAACTGTGCGTCGGTAGTACAACGATTGGCCCTCCTTAAGAATTCACCTAAAAAAACACTTTTCTTATTCTGAAACTGGATTTTAATATGAGTCTAAAAAACTGATGGCCTAACTACTTTATTCGTATCGGCTGACTAACTGGGCTACAACGATTATGCCCATCTGTTCTAATCTTTTAGAACTTTGATACTAACATGTAGTTGAGAGGATCTTTGTGCATTGATTGCAGTTTTAACATTATGTATATACCATCCAGGGTACTATTGTATCAGCACTACAAATTATACTCAAAATTTAATAATAATTTTGTTAATACAGTACGTTATATCTACGTATCTAAGATTTGGTAATTTTTTTCCAGCCCTGCGAAGTCTGTGAAGTAGGGTGCGAAAACTTATATAAGTGAACACCCATGAAGCTGATTTGTTATTAACTGGTACCATTGGTAAGTATTGCCAACCAAGCTTTTAACTTATCATAGTATAGGTGTGTTTTGTAGCATGAACTTAGAATGTACCTACGTTTTTTTAAATACTCATTACACTATGATAACTTTTATATGTTCTACCGTCTATTCTGTCTTTGTCATTTGGCAGCAAAAGATATGTTAATAAATGTGTTGTTATTTTTCATAGCCAAGATGTCTGTATTTCCGTTAAAAAAAGTACTTTGTGGATCTGTTGTGAATTTGTTTCAGAAACCAAGCAAATACTACAATACAAAGTCGACAGTGAATACAAGTACTAGGGTTAAACCAAGCACATTTGTGTAAATTGTTATTTTTCCATCGTTCTATAAATAGTTCATGACTGTGTTCATTATTATAAAATAAATAAATAAATAAATATTCCACAACTATCACACAACGCCATCTAGTCCCAAGCTAAGCAGAGCTTGTGTTATGGGTACTAGACAACTGATAAACATACTTATATATTTCTAAATACATAAATATTATAGATAAATGACACCCAGACACAGAATAAATGATCGTGCTCATTACACAAACATTTTTTGTCCTGGGTGGGAATCAAACCCACGACCTCCGGCATAGCAGTCAGGGTCACTAACCACTAGACCAACAGGCATGTCAAATTATTTATTGCATAAGCCATTCTAGCTTTTTGTGAGTTTTTGGTTTCTATTGAGATATTTTGAGGTAATAAAGTAAAATGATAATAATCTTGTGTCCATGATAACATGCATATCTAGTAGTAGGTACTGTTTGCCGTAAGTATGAAAATGAAACACTGCCGGAAACTACGTGCCAACACCGCTTAATTTATGATCGGACAAATGCCCCGGAACTCCTAAAGCTGTGCCAAATGCCTTCATTGGGTCATGTCCAGGACACAACAGTCTGTGGAACAATAGCACTATGTAGGTTAAGCTGCCAGTTCATTTGAGAATGACGAAAGCTTCTACGGTTTAAAATAGTTTACTGGATATCATCGACAAATATATTTTTGCAATTTTTTCTAAGTATATCTTTCTATAGTCAGTATAATTACATGGAAGCGTTTTGTTTGTCTTCACTTTGCTATGGGTGGTATATATATGGATTTACAGAAGTCAAGGGTTTCTCAGCTTACAACCTACTTAATCAAAACGCAAAAAGAAATGTGAGGTGCCGTATTAGCTCCTTCAGATAGAACCTAAAAACAACAATTTCTTGTGAAATGCTTGTGGCTTTTATCAAATATCAAAGCAATTGATATTTGATGTAGTTTCGTTAGTATCTGAAGATTGAATAGAAATTAAACGTTTAAGAATTCAAAAAAGTTAATTAGATTTAAGTGGAAACCATAAGGTATCTTTTTTGATAGCCTAAAAGTTATGAAAATATTTCTTACAAAGCATTTATAACATAACTAATATTCTTCAAACGTCGCTAATCACAGAATCACCTAAGTATATATTCCACGAAAGGGTGTTCACCTTAATGTATATACATCACAAGATTGAAACAAATTAGATGGCGCTGCGAGTAACTCTTCTTATCAAAATTGCCTATGCAATTAATCAACACTTTACCAATGAAGGAATTACGTGTTGGAAGCGACCAGCAGTATAAATTGACACTCAATACTTAAGGGAATAAGGTTAAATTTTCCGTAATTGCATTACATTAAGGTGTCTTAATTTTGCGTAGGTAATCGCGCTTGAATCATTAAGCAATCACGATGTTCTGACACGAAGCAATTACAACACTGCTTAGTTTGATTGTCTTAATGCCGTGGGAACTGATGACTGGTACAATTTGAGATTTCCCTTGTGTTTACTTGTGGAAATGTAGAACAACCCATCGGAGCGTTTGGAAATTGGGTTATATATGAACATATCAAATAATTATGTAAATTGTTTTCAATATTATGCTGACTACTTTACATTTAAAAATAACTAATAAAAAGACAATCATATAAATATGTCGTATTTTATAAGCAGGAATATATGTGTTTAAATTTTTAATATTATATGATTATAAATTAAAGCTAAGATTATGAGCATAATTATTTATTTATTTGTTTATGTATTTATTATACATCACGAAGAAATACACATCAGTTTGAATGATACCGTCTTAAAATCTATGTAAGATTTGTCTAGACCGTATGTAATTACAAATTAGTCATTTTTATGACACAAGTAATTTAAAAATATATTGGTAAATGCGATGCAACCTGCCAGCCCCAAATAACCATCGATGTTATCGATGTAAACGCATTCCAAGGTTTAATAGGTTCACGGGTATTGACGTATATTGAAGAACACACAAAGTTAACACATAATGCTTGCAATTAAGTATATATATGTCGGCATATGATGCATATATATGATGATAGTGACGAATGAATGGTGTGTGAGAGAAAGGTACGATGAATGAGCGAGAGAGAGCACTTGAAAGAAAGATAGCGAGTGTGTGATAAAACTGTGTAAAGACTATGTCTTAAGATAAAATTAGTAGCAGCGGCCCTGCGGTGTAAAATAAAAGGAAGAATAGGGAAAATAAACAAGAGAAGATACGTAAGACTTTTTTATTTACGACGACTCTCCTAGCTTCCTACATATATTTGAAGAGAGCGGTACGCGCTAAATCAAATTCAAGGTTTTTATTGCATTAGGCAACAATGAAGCTTTTTTGAAGACTACCGTTCAATTTAATACATAAGATAATTATGCTATGGAGACAAAACATTTGGTACCGTAGTGGGACCAACCAGGGCTGGTTAGCCTTTGCACAAGAGGCTGCCAACTAGTGAGCCGGGTTTCTTTGAAAGCGGAATGTATGGAATTAAAATGAGAATTTCAATGTCAAGAATAAGACAAAGAACAAAAGTGAAAATTAAAAAAAAAAACTTTAACAAGTACAATTTAACAAATTTAATACTGACTTCCATTCCATTCAGTTATTTGAGTGTAACTCAAAAACTTCTAGACCAAATTTGATGCAACTATAAATGGAACTACACGGGAAGCACCAGCTTTCAAACAAAAAAAGAATTTTGAGAATCAGTTCACCCTATCGAAAGCTATGAGGTAACAAACATAACAACTCAAAAACGGGAAAAGGCGGAGGTCGTCAAATAAAGAGATGGGAATATGATTTGCCAAAGAGATGAAGAAGATTAGCTCACGGCTGAAAAGTACGGAAGGAACTAGGGGAGGCGTATGTCAGGACAACCTGTCAAACGAACTAAAGAACTGGTTACTGAAATATAATATAACATACTTTTTAACAAATTTAGTTTATTTTACATTCATGC
The DNA here is from genome assembly GCA_917880725.1 of Selenia dentaria. Lineage (NCBI taxonomy): Eukaryota > Metazoa > Arthropoda > Insecta > Lepidoptera > Geometridae > Selenia > Selenia dentaria. The sequence continues at coordinate 32,183,341 of OU862881.1, read as the reverse complement.
TGCTGTTTAAGTAACTCATGGTCAGTGAATAAAGGCTTTATCTATCTATCTATCCTTTAAGTAACATTAAGTAACAATTTCGTAAGATAATTAGATACCAATATACATCCATGTTTCGTCATGTTTCAGGTGAACTTCTGCTATAGCTTTTCTCCAGCAGTTGCGATCAATCAGTCTTATCCAGGTTGTGTAACAAATATAGTTTAGAATCATTGTTTTAGGTATAACTTACTTGGGAAACATGAGTAAGATTAGATGCTGCGTAGTACGACACCCGTGATTCAGGTTTGGCGTAAACATGCTCCCCGATGTGTGTGGTCGCGTAAGGCGAAGGTGATCTTCTGCTACCTGTTACATAAAACATAAATATTAAAGTTGGATTAAAGTACTGATCGAGGGTATATCTTGTCTATGTCAAACATATGACTCGAGCGGTCACTATCATAGAAGACGTTAAAAAACAAATTGTAACGTTTTCATTTGAACGATTTAACAAATAATTAAATTTAGCTTTTGGTAACTTGATCATGTACGGTTTGGGGAGGGATGTGACATGAGGTGATTTTGACATAGTTATTTCTCTTATGTATTTGATCTTGATTACATTCGTCCTGTCATAAAGTCAGTTGTTTCGTGCAATGCAATGTATAAAAATAAGCACTGCGGAAAAAGTACGTCTGAGCCATAGCTTGCACACGAATAATTCCGCTGCGGTAACATTAAAACAGAAATACAGAGCGCGGAAATTCATAAAACTTGTTCCAGGATATATTAGAAGTATTTTTGAAGAAAGCCATATAATATATTGTTAATTAACATGTTAAAATTGTTTAGTACTCACTCAATGTAGACCATGATTTAATTAGATTTTGGAGTTACTGATATTTTGGCACAGTTACATGCACCATGTTGACGGATAGACTTGTTTAATAAATATGTTTAAATTTAAATGTAGAATCTCTATAACATGTAGATTCGGATACCCTGATTGTATTTCTAATTCAGTGAGAATATTGCAGACAATTCAAAAAAATATACGTACCGAAAGGAAATTTGTGTAGACTCGCTATAGTTGCATAGGAGCCGGTTGAGCTAGGAGGCCTTCCGAGAGTATCGAGTCTCAGAAGGACATTCTGGTGGCTGCCGTACGCTGCTGTTGTGTACGACGTGCTAAGGAAAAGAAAAACTGTTACCAACTGGTCTTGTAGGTAGGAAATTTTATATATCTATAATACACATTTTTCAATTGTCTAATGTTTAAGGGAAGAACTTCCTCCTGATCCATAACTGCCAGACTCACAATGCAATATAACTAAATTATTAGAGCTCTAGACTCTAGACTAGGGGGACTAAAGCGTCGGAGTGAAGAGCGCAAACAGAGACGCGTACACCTTTAAATCTTGAAACTGTGGGTGAGACAGAACTTATATAGGCTAACATTCCCTACATATCACCAGGACAATAATCTATACCTCAGGTAACTATAACTCAGTAATTTTGATTGAAATGTTGAGAAATGGTGGCTTTGTCTGCGGTGGCACACCTGATATTATCTTGTATGATAGAAATTGGCTGACTGGAAATGTCAATGCTCTACCATTTCTTATCATTTCAATATATTTTTAATATAATGCACGTCTGTTACACAATGTTACTACAAGTATGTTGGGTTGATGCAGAGAAAACAAAAGTTAAGACAGGCAGTGTGACAGAGTGAAAACAGACGACTACATGATAGACGAATGATTACTGGTTTACCATTTAAAACAAAACGTATAATTGCTTTTGACCATCTAATAAAATCCAATGCCCCAATCCAATTTAAGTATAAAACATATACACGCCAAGTACACTATCTAGACGGGTATCCTTGCTCACAGTAGATATCGGTAATTTCACTTCGTTTTCTAAATTTACCCATAAAAACAGCTCATAATAAACTTTCACATTGGTAACATCCCAATCGATATCACGTTTCATAATATTATCCTGTTAGTATTCCTATAGTGGCAGAATACTTTTTGAATTGCAATTTAGTACCATCAGCCAAATGCCTCATCAACTAACAAAACATTGTGTCCTTCGATATCGTATAACTAGAACAATATTTTCCTTGTCTATCGTTAAAACCTTTCTGCCATGTCATCCATCAAACACGACAGAATAAGGGTTCGCTGCTCCCTATTGTTCAAGTAGTTTGGTATAAGGGGTAACCTCAAATTATTAATAGATATTTTTCGAAATGTATAAGTGTATAAAGCGTTTTGTGGCATTCGATCTAATGTGTACGTATGTCTAGTTTAGACTTTATGTATTTTTTCCTCTGGGAAGAAAACCAGGAAGATTGCCGGAGACGGCCGAAGGTGCCACTCCTGGTTCAGAGTCTGAAGGATATTGGTTGTAGTACCATCTCGCTTTTTCGGGCAGCTGCTTCGAAGATCAAAATCTCCATGATGATGTTCAACCTCCGATTGAATTAAAACCATAAGAAGAAGAATAATTCATTCAGTGTAACGTGTACCTGTGTTATAGTCTATAGTCTAGAGTATGTACGTATCAATATATATCACTACATATTTAAGTTGATAAAATTACGCCTTGTTCACACAAGTGTGGAGTTTTACAAAGACAGTTTTTCTTTATACACAGTAAACATGTCCGGTTGTATGCAGTACGATTGCAATCAGATGACTTGAATAGTCTACTGATATGCATTATCAATCTGCTGCCATTTACTTAGAAGATTTTATCTTTTTAGAAGATATTAGTAATTAGAATCTATTCCTAAAGTGGGTTCCTTTACTCATAAAAAATCTCTTAGATCTATTAAAAGAAAACTCTAAATACCCATTATCTTTGTCAGGAAGAAAATGTTAAAAAAAAGCTTTACAAAAGCAGGATACAAGTATCCATAAAAGCAATACTTCAATATTTTTAAGCCCAATGCAAACTTTTAGCTGAATGTAAAAATATACTATTCAGGTATATGAACAATTTCGTAGAAATGTGAACCACCATGACTGGGTTTTTAGTGCTGTTAAAACTAAACTCAGTTTACGAAACCTTTTTTTTAAAGATCCTACAAATAGGATACTTCTGTTAAAACATGATCACCACAAAACGACCCTTCAAAAATTGTTATTGCAACGAGCAATACGAGTATGTGTGATTTAGATCCATCTATTAGTACACATTGGTAGCGATTCACTTGTTCAATAAAACTTAACTAAACTACCGAACTAAAAATTTATTATGGTGGTCCTTATTCTGTTAACAATAACATCTAAAATCACTTAACACTTAGAATGACACTTCTAAAATAGGATTATTGTATTCAATTTTGGGTTATTTTAGGTTAGTTTAGCGAGCACTAAGTTACGTGACGACTAAACTATCTAAAATATTCCCACAATTAACGAGAAATATCTAAGTTTAGTGCTGTCATTCGGGAGTGTTTTACTAATTTGGATTTTAGCCTAAACAAAATAAGTACTTACTGCCATAATTTAAAGATTTTTAGTTAAGAGAAAGCTTACAGAATCGACACCAATATTACCGTGGCATTGTGAACAAAATACTGGTATGTATAAATGCTATGACAATTTGGTAATAAAATATGCTATTATGACAAAATTGTGATAATACATATATTGATATACATATAATGATATACATATATACTCGTAATAATAAAAAAAGCAAAATGGACAGCATGAATAGTAAATAATTTTAAGTTCAAATACATTAATTGTATCGTAGAGTTTTCTTTGTTTTACTTCTCATATATATATATATATATATATATATATATATATATATATATATATATATATATATGTATTAATTAAACTTATTTACAGTAACCGTATTAACACTATATTAATATAAACGCTTATACCACCGCTTAAAACTTTTACCACCCATCATGTGTATGTTTAAGGTCAACTCAAACTTGATATTGTGTATATAATTGGGAAAACACTAACGATATTGAATGCTAGAAAATAAAGGGCCCTTTAAAATATAATTCCGTCGCAGGGTGCTGTATAAAATTAATGTTCACATTAGTAAACAAATGTTGGATGTAAAATACGTAGGTACCTAAGAATTTCCAATTAAACTGCTTGATTATTTATTGACTCAATTTTATTTTACGCATAAAATACTCGTTCATCACAGATTTTCATTAAAATAAATATAAAACTTTATGGATTCGTTAAAACTCCATCAAAACTTTTTAATCAATCTCTATTTGTTTTTCCACTTAATCGACTTTACGAGGGAATGATTGAATCTGAACCATTATAGGAAGTCCTTGAAACTCCTGATTTTATTTTTATAGGGATATTTAAATTGAGATTTCTTTCTAATTAAGGAGCACTGACGAAGTTTAAATAGAACTTAACCAAAAATTTGTGATATAATAAAAATATTCATACCTAACTGGCTTGCCAGTGTATTTGCTCGCATCACCCACAGACATCGTCATCGTAGGGATGACATTTCCAAAAATTCTTCCTATATACGAGTATAATATAAAAGGCGTTATCTCGTACTAAAAGTTCAAGTAGTAGCCCCCGCGGTTTTCGGCGTGATCGAGTAACAAACCTCCATCCATGGAAACATACGCGTTTATTGTAGTAGCAATTATTAGTACGATATTAGTAGGTATTTGTTTTATAATTTTGTACCTTATTATCTTGCCATTGGATATATAAAATACTTTGTTAGCTGAACCTATGCAACATAAAAAGCACTGTGGCAAAATTATATTCAAACATTGCAATTTTTTAGAGAGAAAAATTCACAAATTTGGACGGGATTCGAACCCGCGTCTTCCGACAATCCGTGTCAGACGCCGTGACCAACTAGGCAATGTTTGGCTAAGCAGGCTTCAGTGCTTTAAAAAAATAATACTAAATAAATCATATCTGTTTCTTTACCTACGTATAGAATTGTATTAATATAAGTTAGATGCAAATTTTCCCAGATTCCCATACAAATACACTTATAACTTCAAATCTAGATTATAAAGGGATGCTTTTTATTGTGAATATATAGATTTCCCGTACACATTTGTTCTTGACATTCAAAACAACAAGCTTTTATTTTGATAAGGTAACATTAAAATTTCCAAATCTTTAGCAAAAGTATACTTACTGTATAGAATCGTGATGCCGCGCCTTGCTGCCTCTTTTATAAAGCGTTCCGGCAGCAGCCGCTGCAGCTAGCAATGCCAAGGCAGCCGCTGCGCAACCTCCCGCGGCTAAGAGTACGCCGTTGTTTCCCCTAGTCGCATCACCGGCTAGACGAGCAGTCTCGTTGTGGGTCACTATTGTAGAAAGGCCTGGAATAAAAGGTTCACTTAACAAAAATATTCAAGGTACCAATAACCTCTAGATGACACAGATACAAGAACTAAATAGGTTGATTTTTCTGCATATAAAACTAAAACACTAAAATCTATAATGGCATGTGCTAGTCTGACTAATTTTAAAATTGTTCACAACAAATAACTCTTTAAATGTTTACTGAAAATTTTGATTAACATCAAGGATGATACCTGCTATTACTTTGTTAACATCCTTCATCCAATTGTTTTTGGTTGAAACTTTCGTAAGTATTGCACATTGTAATATTATTTTCACGGTATAACTTACGCGGTAAGTATGGTGGAATATCTCGACTCGTAATAGCGTGGACGCAGCCGGGTGCCCAAGTATTCTATGAAGAAGTGCCCTGGACGCTCACAAGACCGGTCGAGATACTCGACCATACCTACCGCGTAAGTTAAACAGTGATAATAATATTAAAAATAAGTTTTGGCACATACAACCAGGACACGTGCGAGTATGGCTGGCGCACCGAGAGTTATGTACAAACTTGTATGTAGATACGAGTATGTTGTATAAATAAAATTCCATTTTAACTAGATACCTTCACTTTTTCAGAGAAAAAGGGTCTTGAAGTGTTCTTTGGCAAGGTAAGTAAGGTAAGGAAACTTAAGGAGACCTAATAACGCTTCTTAAATAAGTCTAATATAAAGTTAGCCAGATACTTGTTGGCGAACGTGATGCTTATTTTGGTGAGCGTAATATTTGATCCATTATCTTATATGTATAACTGACTGTCATTTTATGTATAACTACCCCATGTTGTAAGACGTAGGTCGGAAGATGACTGAGTGCCTTCTGCACTCGCTCCTCATTTGGTGACGTTGTTAATGCCAGTAGCGGCAAACGGCATTTAACACGTTTGAAATAAAAACGAGCATAACTAGCTATTGCCTGAAGGCTTCGTCGTTTGTGATTTACAGAAGCAAAATGGGACTGAGTAATGTAACTTTAGTAGTAAACCTTTATTAGTACATTTATAAATGCGAAAATATGTGAGTAAAGATCTGATAGAGTGAGTGTATATTTGTAACTCCTTCACGCCAACACGTTTGAACTGCTTTGAAATGGAAATAGCGAGACCCATGATAAACACTTATATAGGCTACCCTTTGTTCCGCTTTAATCGATTCCTGATAGATTGTGATAACCATATTTCATGCGGATGAGATTCTAGTCGTGACTAAATAGAATAATATTATTATGCAAAGCAAACGTCATCTTATACGCATAAACACGCGTGCCAAGTTAACAGGTACCTAATTAAAATCTATACAAACCCTTAAACGCTCCTCAAACAAAGCAAGCGGTTTACGAATTACAAATTGAATCATATAAACAAATTGATTTGTTAGGTGCACAAACAAACAAAAACATATCATAATAAGGCCAAAAGCCCGGAAGTTTTAGGGTACTCCATAAATCTGACAGCCCAAATTGCTCCCTAAAACGTTTCACGGGCATAAAATTAGGGTGGTATTTAATAAAAACTTCCGAAGTGCCTACCTGGTCTTATTATAATGCCATTACCCGTGCCGTTGAATTGCAACAGCGTACGCAGATACAGTTAGTTGTTTTGTTACAAAACAATGGAGCTTAGTGTGCTAATAATTAATTGAATCGAGGTGTCGAAGAATGGTGCTCGTCCAGCAAACGAAACATTGGTGGATGGTAGTTGAATATACTTATTCTTGTATTTGGAAAATGTATCTTTAATATTAATGACACGACATTTTTTTTACAATTAAAACAAAAGATTTATGAAATAAACCAATGTCATAATACTTCCGTGAGAACTCATAGTTAAATGGTAAAACCGACAAACACTGGCCCGAACACCGGTCGGAGTATAACGACTAGATGATAGACGTGAGTGTTTATCGGTTTTACCATTTAGAAACTAATGTCATCGGACTGTGCAACATAGAGATTTGTGAATAATAGAACTGTTATTGGGCCTGAAATGTAGGAACGACAACAATCCGGTATTAATAAGAATTATTTACGATGCGATTTTTCAATGAACTGCTTATTTGCCTCGAAAGGACTTTTTCCACATGTAGGTCTAACCGGGCGACACCGGATATTCCTCAAATAGGGGCGCTTTCGCACCACACCTCGTGTATTCACAATTGCTTATTATTATGTGTATAATAATAAGCAATGTGTTATATTATAGTTGTTATAGTTGCTATCATTTCTTATGCTCTCATATAAGTTTCATGTTATTAAATCATATAATGTTTTTAATCAACAGTTTGACATTTTTTCAGTCTAACCTCGAAAAACTACCTGAAAACGAGATCACTGAAAAGTTAAATAGTTTGCATTATAATAATATAAAATAAGCGTGACTTATTGCTTTAATCCTTCCTATACCGCGATAATTAAAACAAATGATTTATGAAGGAAACTGACGTATATTTACGTGTCTGTGACGCAAAGGGTTAAAAGATGTTCTTAATTCCTATGACAGGGAAAATAAAAATATTTCTAATAATATATTTTAAACAAGCAGCTACCTGCGGTTTCACCCGTGCGGTGATGAATGATGATGATGATGATGATGAATCTTATATAGCCTATGTTACTGAGGGTGAATTTAGCTTTCCAATGGTGAAAGAATTTTTGAAATCGTTCCAGTACTTTTTGAGTCAATTTGTTACAAACATACTTACATACAAATCTTTCCTCTTTATATATATTATTATAAAGAGGAACGATTTGTATGTAAGTAGCTATCAAATAAAAAATACAAAATACTTATTTGTTCGGAGAATACGTACTGTATAACAATGAATTTATATTGCACCGTCTATCTTCCCTCCCCTTTTAGGAATCGCGCAAGTTTTTTTCTATTACCCCTAATATTTCATTTAGTGGGTATCATCTAATATCATTACCTTAGAAGAAGGATTTTTATGTTCTGCGAAATGCTTTTGATGCTACCATTTATATTGCTGAAAGATAAAGTCTGTAGTGAGTACTTTGAATGATCTTTACAGTTATAACCAACATAAATGTTTTTACACGATATGTAGATAATCCTACTTCAGTAAAGGCATGATAATATGAAATTTTTTTTTTTTATCAATAATATTATTATTTCTCTTTATCCTAAATTAAGAAAGTTTACAAAGTTTTTTTTTATATGGCTCTAGAGATTCCGATCATCACTTTATTATTTCTACTGTATAGGACAGTTTCTAAGCAATAGGTAGTAGGTAATAATGAAATAAGGAAATAATAATTACAAAATAGCTAACTATCACTACTACCTACTTACCAATCACACTTTTGTATCAAAATGCAAATGCATGCAAAATGTCGCCAAAGGCATGAAAGCTAACATTTTACCTGTCATGCTCTTGGACATATCACAAAAGATGACAAGAACTATCATTTGTGTAAGGGAGAAAGCCTATTGCCATCTCATTCCTTAGTCGGTTTTACTACATCCATGTACGATATGGAACTGCTCAACTGCCATCTGTTATCTATACGGTTTATATATAAAATAAGTATTAACAGTCGCATTCAAAGATTGCTATGATTTACTATATGTTTTACCGACAACTAAATTTTATCGTACTTATGTGGGATATATAAGTTACCAATTACACTCAAACGTATACAAATAAAATGTATCAAATATGTACACTAAAGTGAAGTGTTTTAGATATTGTAATAAGAACACATCGACTATACATTGCTCATGTCTAAAGGTTGACTTTTTCTGTGGATTTCATAAGATCAAATAATTTCTAAACAAAACATACACAATCCATTCGAAAGTACATCAAAGAGAAACTACGCGTGCAAAGTACAAGGAAATTTCCAAGTCAAATAAAAGTACAATGGAACAATCGATACTCTTGTAAACACATTAAAAGAGGGGTGAATATAGCTAGAGGCGGGAGCTGGAATGGACTTATGGAACAGTAACAGAGCTCGAGCAATTTTAAATTTAGACATTCGTTTGGACCGAAAATACTTTTTGAGGAATTCGGTATTGAAGACTATTATACAGTTCATCTTTATGGAGTTACGCAATTTCTGGGTGACATTAAAGAACACTTCTGTAATAACTCGTCTTGTTGCAACATGTATATTAAATATAATGCTAGTAAATAAATTTCAACCGGTTGCACCAGTTCCAATCTCACAACTATGCCTCGGAGGTCACTCTGTCAGCCGCAATGAAGTTCACGCAAAACTTTAAGATTCTGGGTGTGCTATTGTAAATTTCACGAACATGGTGTGAAACTTCAGCTAAAAAGTATCAGGTAACCGCCAGTAACATGTCTCATAACTCACAATAATAAAAATGTATAAAACTAAGCATTCATTTAAATAATATCGAAGAAGGTAATTTATTATACCTATCAATTCTTTATTTGAATTGTTATTTAATGTTATTCATAAACATCTAATATGTAATTTACCGGTTTATTGGATATAATAATGCACTAATTTAATTTACTTTTATAGCATATTTAAATTGATTAATTATTATACAAACAAAAAAACATTTTTTTTTGTTTTGTGTTACCATTTGGTTTGTGTACAAAAAATGCAAAAATGCCCTTCTGGTCACTTCTTAAATTGTATGTGCCCAAGCTAAGAAATTTAAAAAAAATGTTTTGTGCCCTTCAGGCTCTTATATATATCGTATGTATGCCCCTCAGACTAAGTAAGTTTTCATAGTGCCCTTCAGGCCTTCACAAATGTATTATGTAAGTCTAGCTACGTAAAAAAATGTCTTCTTGTATACCATTTAAAATTATAAAAAAATGAAAAGTAATATAAATGTAAACAAGGCCACGGACCCATTGATGTTTGTGAACAAAAGCATTATACTTTTTTTTATTATAGATGATAATATTTATTTTATGGTAATTGGCGCTCATCATACCAGAGTAGGTTTTACAAAGCTTACTAACTTTATTATAGTGAGTGTTTCTTTTTCCTGCAGCTAAATCAAACTTAAACCGGCCGAGTGACAGTAGCTCACCCAATAAATGAACTCGATACTAGATTCAGTAAAGCAATGATACTGTTCACGGTTTATGTAGTGTACGGGGGCACCCTTCGATACGCCTTCATCCCTCAGAAATATCCTGTTGCGTCTAAAGATGCGGCTACATGCTAATAAAGTGCGAGGGAGAGATTTTTGGCCAAATAAAACTGTAATTTGAAATCGGTGTTTACTGATACGTGAAGAGTTTCCCTTAGAACCTTAGGCTCGGTTTTCTTTAAGTTTGTTGTTTTGTACAACTGAATTTTTATTAAGTAGGGGATTTCTTTTAATGCTCGTAACTGAAAATGTTAGCTATTCTAAACTTCATTATATCAATCGTTGTTATTTATTTATTAATTGATAAACATATCTTAGAATATAAAAGCGCTCGTAGCGGAGCTCGACTTGGCGATTTTAACCGATCAACAATTTAAGCAACACTTACTGCGGTCAGGACTTGGATGGGTGACCGCTAGTGGCATTATGCAAATGAGTTCTTCCGTGCTTCGGAGGGCACGTTAAGTCGTCGGTCCGGGTTATTTGTCTTAGGACAACAGTCGTTAGGCTATGTCGAAGGCCTTCGGGCGGCCTGGAAACTTCGACATGAGTTGGCCACTAACCTATCCACCAAGCCGCACTGGGCCCGCGTGGTAGATTATGGCCTAACTCCTTTCTCTGAGAGGAATGCTCAAGTCCCAGCAGTGGCAACAATTGGGCAGATTATGATTATGACGATATCTTTTAAATCATATTAAATGGGCGCTATCAAACAGAGACCGGTCACTCGTTCACGCGTTCATGCGGTCAGTTTTGCGTTCGTTGTCTTCTATTACGTTTCATAGATATACGCACAGTCTACTCACAATTCACAGAACGTGTATATCTATGTAAGGTAATACAAGGCAACGAACGCAAAACCGACCGCGTGAACGCTTGAACGCGTGACCGCTCTCTGTCTGATAGCACCCTAAATCGTATTAATATGCTTATAATATATATATATATATATATATATATTATATGCTTTTATCATATTTATTGAGCTCGTATTTTTGTACTATTCCAGCTGGTGTCGGTAAAATATGTGAATATTTAGAATATAGGAAAGATTTAATTTTTTTATTATCTTATGTTTTGAACTATCGTAAGACAAACTGATAAAATCAATCAGTATCAATGCATTTGTAGGTAATCTAATTGAGTTATGTCAAGATAATCGTCATAATGGGACAAATTAATGCGATTTGATTCCTTTTTTTATCAAGAAATAGAACCGACTTCTAAACTAAAAAGTGTTAAATATTTTGTTGAAGTCGGTACGATGATTATTCGAAAGTACCTATTATCACAATATTGCGTGCATGGTACCGACTTCGACAAGCTATTTCATCCTTTTTAGTGTAGAAGTCGGTTTTATTTTTTTATGAAAAAAAATTTCAACCTTTTTAGTCACCTTGTTACTTACGGGATACACCGTCAATGATGATATCATCAAGATTGGTGAAACACTTTTTAGTTATTTAAGTATAACTCAAAACCGGCTTGACCGAATTTGATGAAATTTATATGGGACCACCGCTACGGAAGTATACTCTATCAAACAAAAAAGAATCTTCAAAATCGGTTTATAAATGACGAAGTTACCCGCAAACACACATAAAAAAACATAGATTCGTTCTAATTGAGAAGCGTCCTCCTTTTTTTGAAGTTGGTTAAAAAGAAACAAACTTCTTTAAAATAATCTCTTAAAAAGAATGAGAAATTAAGACGTGGTACAACCCCAATTTTAAAATAATTTACAATGCTTTACGTAAGGTTGAAAATCGCTTGATAGTTTGGACGATGAAATGCGAAAATGCTTTACTATCACAATTGATAAAACTCCGGGTTACATACTAAGTTAGTACTATATTTAGGCTATGTATTACATAAAAAAATATATAGTGTCAGCGCTGAAAATACTGAGAGTTTCAACGTGAAAGTTTATTTTTATGGACCTATTTAGGTTTTTTTTCTGCAGAGAGTAATATTTATGAATTCTGTTCGGTTATTACTCTTTGCCTGTTCCTTTTCTAACCTAAGTATTTTTTTCATACAATATTATCGATCTGTTTCGTTACACTAGATGTTTAAAGATTCTGCTTATTACTATTATCAGGGTACGAGCGCGCCTTATGAAGAAACAATTTTAGATGTATTACTTTCGTCTGAACTGGTAAATTAAAGTACAAAATATACCGTATGATACGATTCAATACTTCATAACGAAGAGCAGTATGATATTTTCTGAAATATCGAAAGTAATAATTTTGTTAAAAACAACGCAAATTTTTACATATTTTTTTTGGCCTAAAACGAATTAAAATATTATAGCGTGTTTCGTACCGGTTTTAAACCCTCACGTGATACAATGTTTATGCAAACTCATAATGAAGTCAAATTTAAAAGTGTTTAAATATCAAATATATGAGGCTTACTGTCACACCGGTGTGACAAAGTAATATTGTTACCAATTGAGGTAAAACCATTCCCAATATATGTACCTTAATATTTTTCCTTTCTTTAACAGGGTCCGTGTATTTTCGGGGGTATACAACCCTTGTCGAGCGAATTTATTCTGATTTGAGGGACTTGTGTTTGTATTCGCACGCTAAAAAAGATTTTTGTGTCTATTTTATATATCTGAATAAAAACATGTGCCTAAAAACTTAGTTTAAATTTCCGTAATGTAGATACAATTTTCTTTATTAATAACATATAATACCAACTAGGATTCAGTGTGGCTAATTACATTGTGTAATAATAAATGATTATTTATTATTAACGCATCAAGAGCAGCTAAAATATTACTCACAAAGTATGTGCAGCCTCCACCGCCAGTATGCAAAACGAAAGAGGGCTTACTTGGTACACTTACTGTGCAAGAGATAACTTTAGTTTCTACTATACCACAGTTAAAATATCGTTTAACAATAAATTCGATTGTATTTGATGAATTGCTAAAGTAACTAATATTTTTACACTTTATTTAACAATTGACTTGTGATTTTATAACAAACTAGCGACTGCCTGCGACTTCTTTCGTGTAGTAGGCTCGGCCTTCGGCCTCACCATAACCTCATACCTTTTCTAGAAGTTTATTTCAAAGGAACCTTCTCCTGGCAATAGTTAACACAACAAAAAAAGAATTAACGAAATTACTCCATCCGTTCTCAAGATATAGCGTGACCAGAAGAAATAGTGGCTCATATATATATATATATATATAATATATAACCATATACTAGGTCCTGCCCGCGACTTCATTCGAGTAGTAGGTGTGGAGTTTCAGGTTATATGCCTCGTCACGTGTCGCTCGTCACCTATCCAGGTTTTTATGTGCGCCCTGATTCTTCCACATGCGTGTTCTGTCTGCCTACTGGGATAGGTCAATGAAAGTACGACATTTCGGTGATCACCATTACTATTCTTCATTATTCAGAATTACTATATCAAAAGGTTACATTACATAGGTTACATTTTGTAGGTGGGCTGAAGTACGGACACTCGGTACAATGGCGGCAAGGCATCTGAGCGCACGACGCGACTTTTGCAATAGCAGCAAATTGCTCTCACGTTGCATGTATCGTGCCCCTGCAGTACAGACGGCCTTCGGCCTCGCCATAACCTCCCATCTTTCCTTGGTTTTTCTTTCATAAAAACCTTCTCCTGACATTAATTAACATAACAAAAAAAGAATTAGCGAGATTGTTCCATCCGTTCTCAAGTCAAAGCGTGACCAGGAAAAATACGGGTTCATTTATATAAATAGATTACCAATAAATGGTTTATCTGGTTAAATCTGGTTTATGGTTTATGGCGCAAAATAAAACTTTTCAAGCATTTCTGTGTTAAGGTTAAAAAGGAACTTTAGCAAGTGAAATCATCGAGCGTATGAGATTATATACAACACCAATACCTCGTGGTGACAAGCTTAGTACATTGCCAGGACAAACTTCAGCTTGGATCTGGTGGCCGTAGAACTGCCGTGCACAGGCGTGGTGTTTACCTTAATCATATGGGAATAAATATACCGTAATATCATAGACAGTGCCGTGGGGTACCGGCTTAGAATAGTACCCCCCAAACTCTACCCGTGGGTGCGTAGAAATCTGCTATGGGATAACAATCGGATGGAGGGCAGCAGCACCTTCCCAGTATTAAAACCCCAAAACTGCGCTCGCCAACCCGCCTGCCAAGCGTGGCGAGTATTGGCAAAATCCCCCCAATGACGGACATAATAGGAACCAGGCCCCAGTCCCCGGCAGCCCCGCTATTCCTGGCTACGGTAGCAGCCACGGTAACGGTGGGGCAGGGGGTGCTAAGAATCCCCGGCAGACGCCCGGCTACCACCCCCAACGACGACGACTGGCCCTGGTGACACACAACATACGCACGATGAGGACAAACGAGAAGATTTATGAGCTGGAAGAAGAAATGAGTAAGTTACACTGGGACATTGTGGGGTTATCTGAAGTCCGTAGAGCGGGTGAGGAAACGATAACCCTAAAATCAGGTAACCTACTCTACTGCCGGGAGGGCGACCAACAGTCCCAAGGTGTTGTCGGTTTTCTCGTCCACAAGTCCCTTTCTAACAACATTGTTAAGATCGATAGCGTTTCCAAAAGGGTCGTATACCTAATACTCAGAGTATCCAAACGATATTCGCTGAAGGTCATTCAGGTATACGTACTGACGAAGTCGCACCCGGATGATGAGGTGGAGGATATGTATGAGGACATTAGTCGGGCCATACATACCTCTGAAACGCACTTTGTAGTTGGGGACTTCAACGCGAAGTTGGGTAAGAGAAGCGAGGATGAGTTGAAAGTGGGGCAATTTGGCTATGGACAACGGAACCGTAGGGGACAGAGGTTGGCCGACTTCCTGGAGAAAGAGGAACTCTTTATGATGAACTCTTTCTTTCAGAAGCCACCTCACAGGAAATGGACCTGGCTGAGTCCCGGTGGTTCCACGAGAAATGAGATTGACTTCATTATGACCACCAAAAGGCAAATATTCACTGATGTTTCCGTGATCAACAGGGTTAAAACCGGTAGCGATCACTGAATGGTAAGAGGCACATTGAATATTAATGTCAAACTGGAGAGGTCTCGTCTGATGAAGTCTACGCTCCGACCCACTCGTGCCCGTATTCAAAACCCCGAGAGCTTTCAACTTGAGCTATCCAATCGCTTCGATTGCCTTGAGGACATCGCTTCAGTGGACGAGATCAATAACAGGTTAGTAGAAACTGTCCATACAGTGGGTTCCAAATACTTTAAACCCCACCGTACAGATAGGCCACAGAAACTCTCCAACGATACCCTCAACCTCATGGCTGAACGACGCTCACTAAAACTGCAGTCTTCGGATGATGCTGAAGCATATAGGCTGCTCAATAGACGAATATGGAAGACCTTGCGACACGACATCCGGATCTTTAATAAAAACCGTATTAAAGAGACGATAGAGCGGAAAAAAGGCTCCAAAGTGTTTGCGAGAGACATGTCTATTGGGCAAAGCCAGTTGACGAAGCTGAAGAGAGAAGACGGCAGTGTAGCGTCGACCAAACCAGAAGTATTAGGAGAGATAGATAGTTTCTACGGACAGCTATACACCTCGGTCGCTAAACCGATGGGGCCGAAAGGTTCTGGAGTGGAGACCACGGACCGGCAAGCGCAGCGTAAGTCGTCCACCGACACGGTGGACAGACGACCTGAGGAAGGTCGCAGGACGACGTTGGATGCAGGCCGCTTCCAACCGGTCCTTTTGGAAAATCATGGGGAGGCATATGTTCAGCAGTGGACGTCCTACGGCTGAAATGATGATGATGATGATCATAGACAGATAATATTATGGGAAGAACCGGGTATTGACCTGTATTTAAAAAAAACATACCAAAAATGGAAACGAATTCAACACTGAAATGTGTGAATATACTTGTTGAAAGTTGAAAGCTTAGTGACCCTGGCTAATTACGGGATCGATCGTCATTTACCGTCAATTACGATATCATAAATATATGCAAAAACTTTTCAGTTATTAGATTATAGCCAAAAACCGCTTAACCGTATTTTATGAAGTTTAAATGGGACCAGCTTAAGTCTGGAATTATACTTTACAAAAATTATTAGAATCGGTCTACTCTGTAAAAAGTTATGCATGTTCATACATAAAAAAACTAGCAGCGTCAATTTGAAAACCTTCTTTTTTGGAAGTAGGTTGAATATGGATCACACATTTAAAAAAAAAATGTAGGGTATACTTTGTTTAAGTACTTAATCATAACTTCTCCGCCCTATATTGAATAACGGCCAAACTTATCACATTCATAATTCCCCATAGACAAATCACTTTATTGCCGATGGGTGCACTAAAACACATAAAATAAAGTTGGCAACACTTTCCCCGACTATGGCAATGACAATAACAGTAAATCGTGAGGGCGATAGACCGTGCTCGTTTGATGAGTAAATAATAATGTAATGATGCTACTTCGGATGTTGCATTCTAAAAAATAACATTATTTTAATAAAATCTTGCTTTTCACTAATAACTAATATTTGTATTATTTTAACAAAATTTGAAACCGACTTTTGTTTTACTGTACCAGTTTGTTTACTGTACCAATGTTGATAAAAGGTTATTGTTAAAAACTAGTCAGATCTTGATCATATGTAAAAGAGGCAACATGCACCAGCTTTCAAATAAAAAATAATCATCAAAGTTGGATAAGTAAAAAGCTATAAGGTATTTAGGGTGCGTCTGTTGTCATCTCTCTATTATAACACATATTAACAAAAATATACTACTACATAAAACTAAAAAAAAAACAGATGAATTGAGTATCTCTTCAATTTTTGGAAAATGGTTGAAAATATATATTATCGTGATTTTTAATAAAAATATAGAATGTCCACTTCTTTATGCAGTATCATAGCAGCTATAGTAGCAGCTACTACTGACGACTAATAAAATTGGTAGCTGCAAATACGATTATTTATAGAAAAGCTAGAGATAAATAAAACTATGCTGACAGATCGGTTGTCGCAGTTGATGGCACCCTGCCTTTGGAACCGCTGGTCCCGGGTTCGATCCCCGGACAGGTCAAACATTTGTGTGCATGAGCATGTTTGACCTGTGTCTGGGTGTGTATACATATCAGTCATCAAATCACAATAGAACAGGCTCTGCCTAGTTTCGGACTTGAAGATCTTGTGTGGATGGTCTCCCATATTATTAATAAACTTATATAGCTATTGTTTTAAAATGACACACCGGAAAACTTCGAAAATCGTATTTACTTTATCAAACTATTTTTTTGCGGTCGGTGTGATAGCCGCGCCCAAGGATTAAACGTTGTCCTCTAATTAGATATCTTACCTACAAGTTTGTACAGAACCTCCGTTGCGGACTCCAACTTGCAATAAGCCGTATTTTATTTGAAAAGGAGGCAGAAGAATGAAACATAGATTGTCAATGGATAAGGACCCACCTTTCAAGCATATTTTATTCCTTTTAAACATCAGTATGACGTCCTTGTGTGCGCGGTCCGGAGCTGAGATGTTCAGTTGCATTGTGACCAGAATTTCTGCGCTTCTTGTACCCGTGCATGGTAACCGCACCCTGTATCAAAAAAACAAGCTGTTAATTACTTTATATTGTGTGGTTTACAATGTCGCACGTGTGTTTTTATTTTTTTATTTCTATAACTATGCTCCACAGAATCCAGAGTACGTGCCACTTTTTAGCTATTTCCGAATTTATTACATTTAAACCTAATTAAAAAGAGACTACAATTAATACCTAATTAGAGCAAAAGATGATGATGATGATAGAGCAAAAGACTTTGTTTTTCATGTTAAATTACAATTTATTTCATTTCTAAGTTTGCAACAGCTTTCAGAGCAGACCGGTCTCAACTAACACTAGTATTATAAACAAGAACCTGCCCACAACTTCCACCGCGGGATCTCCAGCCGTGCGATTCTCTAAGAAACAAATGACGAGATGACAAGAAACGTTGGAAAAACAACCTTATATACAAGGGCAATCTCTCATAAAATATTTGACATCGGTGAGCAGC
Organism: Selenia dentaria; assembly: GCA_917880725.1. NCBI lineage: Eukaryota > Metazoa > Arthropoda > Insecta > Lepidoptera > Geometridae > Selenia > Selenia dentaria. The sequence continues at coordinate 32,164,800 of OU862881.1, read as the reverse complement.
CGTGCGATTCTCTAAGAGCAAACATCGTTGCATCTTTGGCAACATTCGTGAAACAAATGACGAGATAACAAGGATTGGAAAAACAACTTTGTGTACAAGGGCGATATCTCATAAAGCATTTGACATCAGTGAGCTCATCGACGAGTGCATCGACGAATCATTAGAGAATCGCACGGCTGGTCGACGAGTGCAACGACGGATCATTAGAGATTCGCACGGCAGTTGAATCGGAATCAAACGTAGCTGTGATAATCCTGGGTATAGCCAGCCAAACAGAAGATTGCTATATAAGCTGTCTCCACTCCAAATCCCATCTAAATCTCTATGATAAAGAATTAGCAAACATACACCTACTCACTCACAAACTTTCGCATCACACTAATATGAAAAATGCGAGAATTTTTTAATTTTGTTACCTTCTCACGAAGTATCGGTTTCACGAATTTAGTATAGAGCTAGCCAAGATTTCCTACTTTTACAACTGTTTCATCCTACTTTTTAGGGTTCCGTACCAAAAGGAAAAATAATTATAAGATCACTTTGTTTTACATTTATCTGCCTTTTTCAAACTTGTAACTCAGCGCGATCAAATGATATGTTAGTTTATAATGGTTATTACTAAGAAATAAGATAGTTTTTTTTAATGCTAGTGGCCAGTCTAACTTGTCTATATGTTCGATAATATACTCATACAAACGTTTTAATTATTACATTTCAAGGGGCGGATAGCCTAACAAATATTTCGTTTTAATTATTAAAAGGTTATTTTATGTTCACGGATTTCATCCGGTCCTATAAAAATGCATAAGTGGGGCTGTAGCCAACACTTAGAGGACTGTTTGGTATAAAATATACAATGTAGTACATAAACAGCATTTGGTATGAATGTAAAATGGTATAGCTATTGCAAAAATTGGTACGAGTAACATAGTAGGGCTATCGAAATTAACTCTTAATTGATAAAGCAAATGGCTATTGACGAGACTACGGCACCTGCCAATTTTAGTCTCATATTAAAATATTTAGGCAGGTGGTGACTTGCCACCCACTAAACGGCATAAGGGCCACCATCAATTGTGACAAAAGGGGCAACGTTGGTGTGGATTGCTAAAGGGTGTCGAGAGGAGTACTGCGGTTTCACTAGAGCGCTACTACCGGCGTTATGCCCTTTAACACTTCCACCCTTGGAGCTTTTTGTTTCTTGCTCTTGCATCTCCATCCCCGAACGACCAAGCAAGGCAAGCCGGGGGTCAGGGGTCTCATTTAGCCCCAGGGAGGATCAAGGACCACGGTGTCGCCACTCAGCGACGGCTCGCCACAAAGCCGCCCCTGCGGTACATATTATTTATTATTATTGTTATTGTCATTAAGAAAAAAACATCTCATCAAATAATTACATTGGAATATTGTACACAATGTAAGTAAGGGACTATTTATAATATAAGTAAGTGAAGAAATAAATCATTTCATTGAAATTGTTTTAGCGCCCACGTGATTATTTTCCGAGAAATGAGAATTCTGTTATCGCAAAGAAAAATAGTCCCAAGCTTTCTGATATAAATGACTATTTACGGAATAATCTTAGAATTTTAACAATGCTGTTATGACGTGTGCTTATAAAAGTACTTTCTTCCGTCTTTGACTTCGGAGAAGACGTAGGTTAGTGACTTGAAATAGCAAGACTGTACAAGCTTTCTGTCGCGTGGGAAGAGGTAATTTTTCATCTGACCTTTACTCTGCCCAGGAAGTGATGAAATGTTGTATACAATTTCGCAAAAAAAAACAATATAAAGTGTTACTTTCGGCGCAATCTGACGCACTTATCATCATTCAATGCAAGTTGATTCATGAATATCGAACAATATTTCAATTTATTTGGCAATGGTATCCTCTAAATCCAGAAAATTGTATGTATAAATAAATTCAGACGCCATAACTATAATTTTGTTCCTTCATCGATGTCTATTACTCTTTCCATGTCAGCGTAATACCAACTTCATATTGACAAAGATGTTTGGAATACTCCACTTCTGGCAATTTGTCATCTGCCACACATAAAATGTAATAGTACTAGTACCTAAGTGGAAACATTGTAATCATAATATTTTTTTTGTTTCTCTATATTCATGTGTACAATAGATCTTAAATAATTTAATATGTACTAACAACATGAAACCCTGGTGGGCACTCTAGAGTTTATTGGGTTCTGGGTAGGTACAAAGTTTAATAACTATTATCTTAATTAAAATTAGTTCTTTTAAAAATCTATAAGAAAATAATAACCCCAAGTTTCTTGTCGCTTTTTCTCGGTAAGCTCTTTATTTATAGGAACACGGCGGTTGAGTCTTTAAAGTATATAATGAATAATTATTGACGTTCATTAGTGCGTCTTTGATGCCTAAATTGAATAAATGATTTTGATGTTGACTTTTAACTTTATTCAATAAGTATAATCTTTAGAACACCTAAAGCACCTTTATTATAAACCTGGTTTCATGACCCTGGATATGTGTGACCGTGATGTTATTCTAACTTTATGTGGAAATGTAATCGGAACTTGTAACTTCTAACAGTTTAGTATTTCATAAGCATAGAGCCGCGTTCTTACTAAGATCATTTCCATGGTATTCTATTGTTTGTATTATTTTGTTTCTTACTAGGCTACGTAACTTTATTATTATTCCTTTCAAATTAGGATAAAGTAATGAAATAATTCTAAACGTTGTAGATACTGCTTAGTTGAGTTAGAACACACAGCTAGAAGTATCTCCCCGGTTTGTACCGTTTCTACCACCTACGAAAACATGTAAAATATTAGGTATAAACTTTAACGGTCCGTTAATCAGAAAAATTCATAAAAGTTGGACTAGTTTATTGTATTTATAAATAAAAGCTTCCTTTATGTATAATGCAATACAATAAAAAAGTCGTGCGACGTACGGAATATTTGTTATTATTTTTTTGATTTGCGGCTCGAAGAAAATTCTGAATAACTGTACAAACTTACTATTAGGTATCATAAATGTTTAGTTAAATTTGCACCAATGTGCAAGCTACGGATGATATCTTTTTCCGACTTTAAATGAAAAAAAAAATGATTAAAGTTTGACTACTCTGTAAAAAGGTATGCGTGAATAGGATGCGTTATGCGAAGTAAAAAGGATGCGTTATACATAAAAAATACACACGTCGACTTGAGGAAATCCTCATGTTTTTGGAAGTTAGATTAAAAATACTTAGTAAGAAGGTAGATTATAATACTTTAAGTATAGCATAAAAATATAGTGATCACTCTTTCCTGAATGATCATATGCATTTTCAAAGTTTTTACTCGATTTAACCTTCTTTCGGAGGTTTACATTCGTTGGGATAGAGTAAGACATGATTATTAAAGCATTTTAAACCGTACTAAACAAAAAAACACATTCGCGAATTACTTCCACTCTTTTCCAAAATATCGCCTCATATTTCTAGACTATATCATGTACAACAAAAACTGCATGAACTGATTGTCTGTAAAAGAATACTTATTTAGTAAAGAATTTTATTTTGTTTTTGATGAAATTTTGATTTTAAAATGGTTGACTGTCAAACAAACACAAATATCATTAAAAATTATAAGATCGAGTAGATCAGTAATAAATATATGATGAATAATAAATGATGTTATAATCATTTACTCTTATTCTTATTCATTAAAATCAACACAACAGCTATTAGATATTAATCGGCTATCCAGTATGGAATCCTATAACAAGAACGGCCTGATATGATCTTAACAAGTTATTTAATAATTCAAAGGCTAGCGTTTGATCATCACCTTAAATAACATTTGGATATAACTGCCGGAACAAACCGGTTGGAGGTTGGTGACAAAGTTACCACCAAGCTTTGGGTTTGATCCCCATGTTTCTCATACCGAATGATCAAGTTCAAGGTAAAATTATAACCCGTGACCTCCAGAACAGTAGAGGCTGTCCCTTAACACCCTCTAGTTATCTATTCTGAGTACGGTTTTCAGGACAGACGTTCTTATATTCGTATATACCCTACAAGGATTACGAAACTAGATATATGATTAGCATATTATATGCTCTTCCTACAAATCGATAACGGACACATTGCATGATGGCAACGAATGAAAGAAAATATGTATATCAAAAAATATATACACTCACCTAAAAGTCTGTAGAGTTGTCGGCACGAACCCTCTCTCTGATATGTTGACCTGTGGTGGTAGCATGGCTCCTCGGCTCTCGTAGTCTATGCCCATGACGTAAGGAAGCTGTTGATTAAAAACTTCAATTAGTTTGTTATTTCAAGTTCCTTCCTTTTTACAGAAGTGTGGTATGTTTAGTTTAAAACTATGTCTATATTTAATGCCGTTTATATTGTGATTTGTGTCTTTGCACCAGCTGTAATTTACTGATCTGATTTAACCTAGTGAGCTCCCGACTATGATCCAATTTGCAAACCAGAGTTGCAAAAACCCCGCAAAAAAACAAGTGACTGTCGCTTTTTCGTTGATATTACCGATCTGGTATCTTTCAAATGATAATTTGTTATGTAAAAAATTTTTCCAAGTCCTTTATAGCATCAAAAAAACAAAACATTAGCTGAAATCTATTGTATTTTTTAATAGATAACATTTTTAATTGGATCCTTATTTGATTTGGCCTTGGCATACCTGTATGCCAAGGCCAACCATCTAGCCCTAAAGTAAGCTACTCAAAGCTTGTGTTGCGGGTACTAGATAAGTGATATATTTAATACATTATATACGTAGATATTTTTTTCTATTATACATAGAAAACACCCAGACCAACGGAATCAATTTTTGTAGATTGAACACAAATTTGTTCTAAGGCGGGAATCGAACCCACAACGTCTTGCGTCGCAGGCGGACTCTCGCCCGCTGCGCCACTGAAGTCGGTAGATATAGGGTAAGATAATAAGTAAGATATAGGTTACCTGGAAGAAATAGCTAGTTATAAGGTCGCTATTGTGACACATACAAAATTTGAATTTCCTTGTTTAAAAATTTTCATGTACCTAATGTTTTTGTATAACAATAAAGTATTATCTATCTGCCTACTACTGAGGTGTGTGACCTACTATACAGGGTTTCACAATAATAGGAGGAACCTTTATAGGACCGTTCTGTCTGTCCGTCTTGATACTTTAAAACAGTAGAAGTAATTAAGCTATTTAATTACTTCTACTGTTACAAACGTAATAAACGCGTGTCATTTATAAATTGATAGTTAAAGTATAAATCTAAATTTTTAATGTATAACATATTATAATTTAAACCTTCATATACCGTGATACTAAAAACAAAAGATTTATGAATGAAACGCACGTAAATTTACGTCAATGGTACTCAAAGGGTTAATATACATACATAGAAAAAATGTCATCTCCTTTTCACTTAAGTAGATAGTGAAGAGATGTCAATTATTTTCTCTACACCTTGTTGTTATTGGAAAACTCTTAAGGCACGCTCGTATCCTAATAATAGTAAAAATCAGACATCTTTAACATCTAGTGTAACGAAACAGATCGATAATATTATATGAAAAAAATACTTTGGTTAGAAAAGGAACAGGAAAAGAGTAATAATCGAACAGAATTAATAAATATTTACTCGCTCTCTGCAGAAAAATATCCTAAATATGTCCACAAAAATAAACGTTCACGCCCAAACTCTCAGAATTTTCAGCGATAACACTATATTTTTTAGGTAATACATATAGCCAACATATAGTACTAAAATAGTAACCAGCAGTTTTGTCAATTGTGTTAGTATATATCGAAGTATATAAAGAAAAAGTACAAAATTTATGCATTTTCTCATTACATCGTCCAATCTAATAAGCGATTATATATTATATATTATTATATTAAATACCATACGTAAAACATCGTAAATTATTTTTAAATTGGGGTTGGACCGCGCCTTAATATTACTTTTAGAGTGAAGACCGCAAATGTAAAAAAGTATGTGTTCTTTGCAAGCTATGGAATCCTAAACTAAGAATAACAAGACATGTTCTTAGATTATTCCGAAGGTTTTTGTTTCGTACGTTTCAGCGGTGTAAATCTAGAAAAACTTTCGGCGTTGCATTGTTTTAGGAATTTTGAGGTTGTCAACTAAATTATAAAATGTATACTCACGGGATGTAGATTTTGCACCCACACCATCGCGCATACTATGCGAAGATGTTATAAGATGCATAGAGGAGACAATTTACAAAAACAGATTACTACCTATTGTTAGAAATAATAATGAATATATTATTATTTCTAACAATAGGTAGTAATCTGTTTTTGTAAATTTATATTATTATTTATATTTAAATTTATATTTATATTATTTGTAATTAATAAACATAAATAGTATATACAGCTTATAAGATGATATAGAAGATGTAGAATTAAGTAGCACATTGTTGACTTCCTTTCTGATTTTAACATAGACGATATTCATGACTTGTGACTATTGAATCATTCCGGAGAAGTAGCATAAGTTCTTTAATGTTAAAATATTGAATTGAGTATATGCTAATAAATATATTTACAATGTACAAGCTATTTAAAAGTATAAACTATATTTGAGAAATGTATACCTGCAAGAATATGTTTTAGTTATTGTAATAGTAAGAAAACGATTCATGATATAAAACTGAGGAAAAGTTAAGAGGGCGTGACATTAACCCCGCCATTTTTGGGTTGTAAGCAAAATATCAAAAAATAATCGTGAGACGTATTAATGTGAGACAAAAATAACGTTAATCAATCTATTTTTGTTATTGTCATCCTGATTCTAACACTATTGACGCAGACGCATTAAGGCAAGATGGCAAAGGTGTTACGTCATTCAAAATCTCCGTCTAGTAACATTACCCCGAATGAGCGCACAATTAAAGGAGCTACGTTAAGATGAGCAAATCCTCGTTTAAATCGTTAATAGGCACATAAAGGAAACGCAACCGATGTGTTAGATGTAGCAAAGTATTAGGGTCATCAAGATTGTGATACGAAACCCATCCTATTTATTGATGAGAGGCGCTTATATATGTCATAATATCACATATAAATGTTATATAATATACAGGGTTACTGGTAATTAATTAGCATCCTGTTAAGGGCATATTCTGTACATCAAAACAAACAACTTTTGTTCTAGAACTTTTCCCAAAACTAAACCAATTTCCCAAAAAACAAATTTTTGGGAAATTTGTTTAGTTTTTGAGTTTTTGTGATTCTCTCTTACACTTCATATCATAACTCTACATCGCATCCACTTCATTAATCTACTAATAATTAATAGCTATGCAGGTAGTAAACAACGCGACGACCTTGACTTGCCGCGTCTCAACCCCTTTCTTACGCTGGCGCCGCCGCCCGCCCGCCGCCGGCCGGGGCTTGTTAATTATGTTTAGACCGGTCAAATTGATTTTTTAAGTTTTGTTGGAAGAAAAAAAATACGAACTCTTGAAAGTCGGAGAATAAAAGATGTTTGTTTTGATGTACAGAATATGCTCTTAAAAGGATGCTAATTGATTACCATTACCCCTGTATATAACATGTTATAAGATACTATGTAGGTACCTATATGTGTCAACTCCCTGATTCACCTACAATTCTAGACATTTGTGTGCAGTATGCGGTTACATGATGTTGAACAGCCGTTCAAAAATAATCCATGAATTCATGACCTCTCTGTGAGTTATTGCCTTGTGAATTGCAAGCGTGATCTGCATTTTGTTAGTATTCCAGACATAACACGTTTTGGAAGAAAAATATTCGTGGAGTTGTGAAATTTATGTAAGTTATGAAACGTGTAACTTGATACTAGTTAGAAAATGTTGGAGTATCCAGGAGAGGGATGATTCACGCTATAAAAAGTATATGTCTATTTATAGTAATATATTTAAACGAGCTTTGTAAGATTGACACAGATTTGATTGATTGATTGTTACAGATATAAAATATGAGTTAACATTAAAACGTGGTGTTCACACCAAAGCGTGACGTCACCTTAAGGCGCACCGCGCCCGCGTGCCCCACCGCCACTTCGCCTGCAGCTGTCATAACTAGAAGAAAGCGGCTGCGGAAGGAAGCGGAAACAGTCACCTTTTTGTACTCGCGACCGGCGGACGTGTACCGCTGCGTTCCGCGCAGCAACCGCATGGCACCGCCATTTTATATCAGCACGAGTCACCGCGAATGACTTCGCCGCGAGTGACCTTCAGGGTGTGTTCGGCCCGACCAGACACTACTCCTAAATCAGCACGTGTGTACACACGCAATCAGCCCGCCGCGTAAACCAGTGCACAACCCAAAGGGACAATACAGACATTAGAACCAAGTGACAATAGTTCTTCAGCTCATTCAGCACGCCGTCGACAGCAGCACGCCTCCAACGAGGACTTACGGTCACCAGCTCTCACCAGTTCCAGAGTCTCCCGACATACCCCACGGAACCCAGGTACCATTAATTCTTCCCTACCTATCGTATGGTGGCATATTGCCTCACCATATTTCCTTCGAGCCGGATAATTAATTACCAATTGGTCCATCGAACCGAGATAATTAAAAGAACCGGCACCTTAATATCTCATTCGACCGAAATATGGTGTAAACAAACTATATTTTCCTTCGAAACGAGATAACGACCCAGTGAATATCCTTCACTTTCAGCTTTTATCAGCTCTTAATTAAAATTCCCTTTAATACAGTCCATTGCCAATATCAGCCCGAAGATCAGCACGAGTTAATTCCTAAATATCGATTATTAACTCAAACTTCATTTTATTAATTTAATTTAAATCCCCTTACGTCATACAAATCAATCCGAAGCTTCTAGACGAGTGAACCGGCAGTGCGATTTGCCAAGCCAAACTAACCCGTCTAGCCACATTTCACGAAGTACGCTATCATTGTTCGTTTGACACTCGCGCGCCACAGAATAGACAATAATACTGCAGAGTTGTTTGGTTTGAAATTCCAAACTCGTTAACGATAACGTTAATGAGGCGTTTGTTTTTATGATTGTTAGCTATTGTTTGCAAGAAAGTCGTAAATAACATAACTAAAGGCCAGGTACTTTGTTGATTTTAATTATAAAATAATACTAAGTACTGTTAAAAGATTTACTTGTGTTCGTGATTATCATGAAATAATTAATGTAAGTTAATTGTTTACATTTAAGAGACCAGCACAAAACGTCTTAGGGTCCCGTACAGAATTTACGTAAATAACATAACGAAATTTACGGAATATAATTAATTAAGTAATTAAACCATCAGCTCATATAAGGTTTCGTACACACGTTATTAATTTAGGCGTTATTTTAACCGACTTCCGAAAAGGGAGGTGCGGAATTTCACCTACGATTAAATACTTTAATATTTTTATTTCCTTTTAATTTTGCTTGCGTCCTTGTGCCTGACTTCGCCTACGACGATTAACGATGCCTTCTGAATCACAGGTAGCCAGATTTAGACAGTTACAAATCGCTATTATTAAGCTTAATTTGGAAGTGTTATCATTGAGGTCTAGCAAACCAAGGCGCTATAGCCCCGAGTTCGATGCCAGAGCATCGGGCGTAAGATTGACCCGCGATAGATTTGACGCGGCGTATTATATAATATTAGACACCGTAGGCTTATCAGATTCCGAGGAGGAATTCTACAACGAGCAGTATGAAAGGACAATAGACGCCTACTACGAGATTCTCGTTGTAGAATTGGAACAAAAAACATGGTCATTAGCGCCCCCTCCGTCACCAGCTCAGCAGGTATCGAACCCGCAGCCTCAGTGCTGTGCACAGGATTCGAACCTGCACCCTCTCAGCTCAGCGCCTATAACCGCGCGCTTTTCGCCATCAGCTCAGCAGGTATCGAACCTGCAGCCTCAGTGCTATGCGCAGGATTCGAACCTGCACCATCTCAGCTCCGCGCCTATGCCCGCGCGCTTTTCGCCATCAGCTCAGCAGGTATCGAACCTGCAGCCTCAGTGCTGTGCGCAGGATTCGAACCCGCACCCTCTCAGCTCCGCGCCTATACCCGCGCGCTCATCATCATCAGCTCCGCAGGTATCGAACCTGCAGCCACAGGGCTATACGCAGGTTTCGAACCTGCAACCTCTCAGCTCCGCGCCTATACCCGCGCGCCCCTCGCAGTCAACTCAGCAGGTATCGAACCTGCAGCCACAGTGCTATACGCAGGATTCGAACCTGCACCCTCTCAGCTCCGCGCCTATACCAGCGCGCTTATCGCCATCAGCTCAGCAGGTATCGAACCTGCAGCCACAGTGCTATACGCAGGATTCGAACCTGCACCCTCTCAGCTCAGCGCCTATACCCGCGCGCTTTTCAACATCAGCTCAGCAGGTATCGAACCTGCAGCCTCTGTGCTATACGCAGGTTTCGAACCTGCACCCAATCAGCTTCGCGCCTATACCCGCGCGCTTCTCGTCATCTGCTCAGCAGGTATCGAACCTGCAGCCTCAGTGCTATGCGCAGGATTCGAACCTGCAACCTCTCAGCTCCGCGCCTATACCCGCGCGCTTCTCGTCATCTGCTCAGCAGGATTCGAACCTGCAACCTATCGGCTCCGCGACTATACCCGCGCGCTTCTCGTCCCCACTTCAGCAGGTTTCGAACCCACAACCTCCGCGCTATGCGCAGGGTTCGAACCCACGACCGTTCAGCTCCGCGCCAAGACCCAAACAGGTATCGAACCCGCAACCTCACTATGGTGACAACCATTGCTACCCATGTAGTAATGTAAAGGGTCACAAGCCTCGGGTATGTACACGATACTACGCACTACCAGTGCGCTTATTGCCGGTACAACAGCGCGAGGTACCACGGCGCCGTCCCTCACCTGATACGGGCCAGATGGTGTACTCCCGTCGTACTCCACCGCGCACTACCTCGCGTCCTTCACCGCCGCCTAGGCAATGACTAGGACGGCACATCCAACAAATACCGACTCAGCCCACAAAGAATCAGCACACACACACAACACGACGACAAACTGTCATCGCAAACACCTTAAGTCAGTTAGGTGCTGACATTCTGCACTCACCCTTGCGCCAGCAATTCTGGACGTTATCAGTATACAAATGTATACAATGTTTACGTGTCCGCGTCCAAACTAAGGCTCCGTACATGGCCGACTCACCCGCCGACCGCGTAAACGTTCAGTCCGTATTTAGCAAAGTCACGACGGACTTTACTGGACCATTTTTGATAAAATCCAGTACACTGAGAAACGCCAAGCTATTAAAAGGCTACTTCTGTGTTGTAACATGCCTAGCCACGAAGGCGGTCCATCTCGAACCGGTATCTGAGTTATCCACGGAAGCGTTCCTTGCGGCATTACAGCGTTTTGTTTCTAGGCGCGGTGTACCGGCGTTAATTAGATATAATTGCGGTACAATTTATGTAGGCGCTAGAAATGAACTTAGGGAAATACAAGACTTTCTTGCAACCAACAATAACAATATCGCACCTACACTTTCAGCTCTTTTAACGCGCATTGCAGCCAAGCTCAATGCACGCCCTCTCAGCCCACTCTCTTTTGACCATGCGGAATTTGAATTACTCGCCGCGGGTCATGTCCTTTTAAACCGTCAGCTCAATGCCCTGCCTGCGTATTCGGTAGGAGGACGAGCCATTTCTGCACACAAAAGGGTTCAAGCTCGTCCTACCCTTATCCCAACACTTTTGGCAATCCTGGTCCAAACCCTACCTGCACACCATCCAAACACGCTCCAAACGGACTCCCCGATCCAGCCCACCTCAAGTCGGGGAACTGGTACTGATGGTGGACGACCAGGTGCCGCCTCTACACTGGCGCATGAGCCACAAGACGAACCCATGAAGGGATGGCGTCACCCGAGTGGTGGAAATCAAGAACGACCACCTGACTGTCGATTGACCACCACACCACACCTTTGCCGAGTGGGGAATATGTTCACGCCAAAGCGTGACGTCACCTTAAGGCGCACCGCGCCCGCGTGCCCCACCGCCACTTCGCCTGCAGCTGTCATAACTAGAAGAAAGCGGCTGCGGAAGGAAGCGGACACAGTCACCTTTTTGTACTCGCGACCGGCGGACGTGTACCGCTGCGTTCCGCGCAGCAACCGCATGGCACCGCCATTTTATATCAGCACGAGTCACCGCGAATGACTTCGCCGCGAGTGACCTTCAGGGTGTGTTCGGCCCGACCAGACACTACTCCTAAATCAGCACGTGTGTACACACGCAATCAGCCCGCCGCGTAAACCAGTGCACAACCCAAAGGGACAATACAGACATTAGAACCAAGTGACAATAGTTCTTCAGCTCATTCAGCACGCCGTCGACAGCAGCACGCCTCCAACGAGGACTTACGGTCACCAGCTCTCACCAGTTCCAGAGTCTCCCGACATACCCCACGGAACCCAGGTACCAATAATTCTTCCCTACCTATCGTATGGTGGCATATTGCCTCACCACGTGGTTTTTATCGTTTATATTGGAAACTCAATTAAAATATTGTACTGTAAACATCTTCTCATTTACATCTTGTAATCGTGAAACGTGAGTAGCAAGAAGACATTAAAAACGTTTTGGACGAGATATCGTAGAGTTCAAAACATATTTGACTAGACGTGTAAGTCGGCATTATTCTATGATGCTATATTTTTGACATGAATATATTCATAAGCATGACTTTATTGTAGGCATTTGGTGGTAAGTCGCTAGCAATTTTATTATGTACCTTTTAGCACATCTAAAAGGTAGAGGATATCGTGCTGTTTGCCAAATTACGTACCATTTTTGGCATTCAGTCATATTCTTACAAATGAAGACTATTGATTTAATTGCTAAAAATTAAAGTCCTGACAAGTTTATGTTAATTCTAATGTCAAAAGATTAGAGACAATAATTACTCTCGCAGTCTATTGAACACTGATACTCAGTAACTACATACTACTTAATAGTAAGTATAACTTAGAGTGTAATTAGTTAATATTAGTAAGTACAGTATCAGTAGATTGATACAAGCTTGTAGATATAACTTGATTATCGACAGGGGCGTTTTTATCAAATATTCATCTGCGAAAGTTGTTCTTTTTTGAAAATTATCGTTCTACATTACTACATTATTATGCACAGCTGTACCAAATGAAAATGAAATAACATCTTTTTTATTATTTGGCTAAATGTCTTTCTAATTCATAAGCCTTGAAATAAACACATTTTTTTACGTTCCTATAGTGACTATCGTTTTAACTTTTTTGGAACCTCATTTTAGAATAAAGCAGTTTAAACTTTATGATGCTTAACCCTTTGCGTCCCAGAGACGTAAATATACGCCATTTCCATTCATAATTTTTTGTTTTAATTATCACGGTATAGGAAGGATTAATACAGCCACATGAGTAATTACTTACTCGTGTGATACAGCTGCCTAATAATTGAGAACACCGAAAATCAGTTCACACTCGAAAAAGAACACGTACTAAGCACACGACAATCAGAACCAATATTAGTTAGAAACTGTAATGTATTATTAAAAGTAATAGATTACAAAAATAATAAATTAAGCAACGAATAATAATATTTCATAAGAAAAATAACTATCCACGTTTACATCCCTTTTTAATAGGGATATTACCTCTAGATTACATACTTAATATCATATTGCAACAGATAACAGTACATTATGGTACAAGTGTGTAATGTTGGTTATTACCGCTGAGGCGCCATTGAGACCCGAGCCGTCAGGCTTAAGAGACCCGAGGAAGGTAATACGAAGTTACATTAAATGAGCAAGCAATAGGTACATTATATTATTTGTACTATTGCACACGATCTTTTCTACCGACTTCCAATAAGGAGGAGGTACTCCATTCGACTGTATTTTTTTTATGTGTGTTACCTCATAACTTTCGATAGGGTGAACCGATTCTCAAAATGCTTTTTTCTTAAAGTTGGTGTTTCTCGTGTGGTTCCATTTAAATTTCATTAAATTCAGTTCAGTATTTTTTAAGTTACACTCCAACAACTGAATAGAATGAAAGTCAGTATTTTTTTTTTCAAATTGTACTTGTTAATTAAATTAATTACTAATTAATTAATCAAATTAAAATTAATTACTTGTTAATAACTTCACAATCGGAAAAGAAACACGTAAAGCACACAAGAAAATCACGACCAAATTTCGTTGAAAAACTGCAATGCAATACAAGTATTATATAAAAAAAAAAATATAACCCATCTCTATTTTGTAACATAAAGAAGTTAAGAAAAAATACTATCCACGTTCACACTCGTATCCCACTTTGATAGGAACATTACTTCTCGATTACATTACATACTAGATAGTATATTACAACAGATTAAATTATAAAACACTGTTTTAAACTATCACGGTTGTTCACTAAAGTTATATGATTGACTTAGGATCGAGTTCGAGTTCCAGTGATAACCGTAGCAAAAGACTAAGAAAGAGTGTAGATCGTTATGTCTGCACCTAACTTTTTTTTTCGACCAACCACCCGCATTCTTCCCGTGAACATGGTGCATGTAACTGCGCCGAAATATCGGGAGCTCATTCCACAACCTTACCACGGTAAATATCCCGTTAATAATCATATAACTTTAGATTAAATTATTTATCAAAGAGTAACATGATTTATTCACTACTGCAAACAACTCCACAGGAAACTAGATAGGACCAGGCAGTAACGACTGCAAAGCGTCTTTCACCAACACTCAGTCCGAATAAGCTGATATTCGGCACAGAGTTGCAACACGAGGACTTAATCTGCCCATTGTTTAGGAATATTAAATTGCTAACACCGAAATTGGAATTAGTGCTATTGTTATTGCTAACCGCTGGTAACACTACACACACACAAACTGGATGGCACTTAACTTGGATAGAGCCAGTGTCATTATGATATTAAGTGACCTAGGTACTACTTGACTAGTTACTTTCCGATATAGCATTAACACTTTTTATAACTTTTTTCAAACTCTGGCCCCGAGTGACACATGCTATATTTCTTATGAGAAAAACAAAGAGCCACGTCTCAAAACTCGTATGTATAAAAATTGGTTTAAGAGTATAAGTAAAACATATATACACAGTAACGGATGGCAAAATTCATAATTCGTGCTTCCACCTTCCTTCTTTGGGTGGAAGAACGAACGATGAATTATGCCATCCGTCAACAGTAACGGATGGATAACGGACCACAACATTTTGACAATTCGTTTGGGACCAAGGAATATAATCTCCCTATCGAGAGAGAAAAGTGTCTCTTTCTTTCTCTCTCTGTTTGAGACCGAGAAAGATCTATTTTGGATAGATTGAGTGGTTTGAATTTCACAAAAACGAAGAATGCACTTGACTTTTTTTTTCTAATCGCATTGCCGGCAATGTCAGCGTAAATTTATCGTTTACGTATAAAAAACTGTTATTAAACTTATAGTTTGTATTGTATACGTCAACGATACGATAACGTTACACTTACGCAGGTGTTCGTGCTCGGCCCACTGAACTCAGGGTGACATTGCAATGTTTATAACCATCAAAATAAAGACTTCCTTGTATGTTTAGCTCATTATCATCTTAGATAGGACGTTCACTGGTGAACATGGTTTATGTCTGTTTACAATAAAATAAATCAAATAACTAACCGGTCGTCTCCCAAGAGCCTGCCACATAAACTCCAAGTCTGCTATGTGAGCCGGCACGGGTACTATGAAGCTAGTTGCGTAGGAGTTGACCACACCCTCGCGGACGTAGTACAGTTCTGCGTGTAGACCTGTAAAAGACAATTTACCATTAGTTATACAAAATCATATTTTATTTACCTATCTATATAAACAATACGGGACCA
The DNA here is from genome assembly GCA_917880725.1 of Selenia dentaria. Classification (NCBI taxonomy): domain Eukaryota; kingdom Metazoa; phylum Arthropoda; class Insecta; order Lepidoptera; family Geometridae; genus Selenia; species Selenia dentaria. The sequence continues at coordinate 32,148,888 of OU862881.1, read as the reverse complement.
AATAAGAAAATCCATTTATTTCCCACTAGATTGCATTTTTATGGCAAATGTACTGGAGTCTATTCTGCCTAACGATAAATAGGTAGTACATGTAAAATAAATAATTGAAATTTTATGATATGAATATGCAATTTCACACTTTAAAATAAATAAAGGTAGGCATTTAAGAAATAAGGAGAGGCATTCCGGTCAGCGCGCTCGAGTGGGACGGACGTGCGCTCAAGTGCTCCCCGAGAATATTCCGATCGGCCTAAAAGTGCTTGCGCTTTTAGTGCCGGTTACCTGTATCGTTTCGATTGAAGAGGATTCAGTGTTGGACTTCGCTAATAGTGGATTTTCTGTGTGCAGATTCGACGTCAAGCCACCGCTTCGTGTACCGTTCGGCGCACGGAGGCGTTCGGCTCGGCTCGCGTCGCGGAAGAAGCGCGCTCTTGTAAGAGCGCTTCGACACATCAATCACCTATTGTTCATTGTCTAATCAAAACCGCTCTTCTCAGAGCGAACTCTAGTTTCGATTTTTAAATTTTTTCAATTTTCAATTTTCAAAGTCGAGTCAAACAAATCCACGCTTCACGTGGTCTTCTGGACGATCCTTGCGGTGTTAACGCCACCCAGTTGGGCGCGGACCCGGTGCGTCAAGCCTTTCCCTCCTGAGCGTGGGAGGGAACGGCTAAAACCGGACGGGCCTGCCTTCACCGGCCTTGGGGTCTCCCCTCGCCGACGGCAGGTATCTCCTTCCCACCCTACCCTATCCTACTCTCCTATTCTCTGGGCAAGTGTTTGGTTGGAAGCCGGGTCTTACTCGGTCTTCTCTCCTCGCCCCCGGAGCAGCTAGGGCCTCGCGTTTAGGCACACATCCCTCTGCACAATAAGACTGGCAGAGGGCACACAGTAGGGACACCTAGGCACTCACTCTCCCGCCTGTACCCGGCGGGAGTGGCATTCACCCCTCACTCGCATCTCGAGTATTCCCCTCGAGATGTCTTTACTCTCTCCCTCCCCCGCTATGAGCCTCCCGCAAGGCGTTTCGCCTCAGGCGTTCGCCTCGTGGGTCTCAAACTGCTACCCGGACATGCTGTCCGAGTATCTCCAGTCCAATAGGGACTTTAAAGAGAGACCCCGCTTCACGGACTCTCAAATTCCCTCCTCCGGCTCCCTCCCTCCGAGGGCGCCCTTCGGTTCTTCGGCGTTCAAGCCGTTAGATAGCCCTCTCTCCCCCGACCCTGCGCCCTATGCGCCCCGCGCTCCCCGCGCACCTCTACCACCCCGCGATCGTTCTCCAGTCCTTCGGACTGAGTACGAACGCGCCTACGACTCGGCATCCAACTCGGAGAATGAGATGGATGTAGAGTTCTCCCGCTCCCGCGCTAACTCTGTTGGCAACATCTCCAACGACGGGTTCACTACCGTCGGAAAGAGAAAGCGCGTCCCCAAAGCCGCCTCAGAGGCTCCCTCCCCGCCACCCAAAGCGGCCTGCACCGCCCCGGGAGCGAAGCCATCAGGCTCTCTCGCTCCCACCTCCCGCGACCCTCTCACTCACTCCGATGCTCCCGCAAGCATCGCCGCGTCTCAACGCGACGTCTCCTCTCAAGGAGCGTCAGTTAGACGCGAGAAACCGCCGCCGCCTCTGTTCCTTCAGGACAAGGCGAAGTGGGACATGGTCTCACGACTTTTGACGGATCGTAAGATCCAATACACTAGCGCCCGCTCAACCCAACTGGGTATTAAAGTCCAGGTGCCTACCCCAAGCGACCATAGGGCGCTTACTCGACTTCTCAAAAACGAGAGCATAAGTTTTCACACTTATGCTCTCGAGGAAGAGAAGGTATTACGAGTAGTCATACGCGGCGTACCTAAAGAGGTACAGACCGATAGTGTCCTCGCCGACTTGAAGGCGCAAGGCTACCCCGTCCGCGAATGCCACCGCATGTACAGTGGCAAGGACCGCAAACCCTATGACCTACTTTTGGTCATCCTCAGTCGCACGCCAGAGGGCAAAGCGATTTTCAATATTAAAACGGTTGTGAACCTCTCGGGGATCACCGTTCAACCCCCATTCCGAAACCGAGCACCTGGCCAGTGTCATAACTGCCAATTGTACGGGCATGCCGCCCGATTCTGTTTCGCCCGCCCGAGGTGCGTCAAGTGCCTAGGGGATCATGGGACAGCCCAGTGTTCTCGCAGTAGGGACTCATCAGACCCGCCTAGTTGTGTCCTCTGCGGCACACAGGGACATACCGCCAACTACCGCGGTTGCCCTAAGGCACCCCGCGCACCCAGTGGGCCGGCTAGGAGGCCTATTCCCCCTCCTCGCCCGGTCACTGCGTATTAAAGTCCAGGTGCCTACCCCAAGCGACCATAGGGCGCTTACTCGACTTCTCAAAAACGAGAGCATAAGTTTTCACACTTATGCTCTCGAGGAAGAGAAGGTATTACGAGTAGTCATACGCGGCGTACCTAAAGAGGTACAGACCGATAGTGTCCTCGCCGACTTGAAGGCGCAAGGCTACCCCGTCCGCGAATGCCACCGCATGTACAGTGGCAAGGACCGCAAACCCTATGACCTACTTTTGGTCATCCTCAGTCGCACGCCAGAGGGCAAAGCGATTTTCAATATTAAAACGGTTGTGAACCTCTCGGGGATCACCGTTCAACCCCCATTCCGAAACCGAGCACCTGGCCAGTGTCATAACTGCCAATTGTACGGGCATGCCGCCCGATTCTGTTTCGCCCGCCCGAGGTGCGTCAAGTGCCTAGGGGATCATGGGACAGCCCAGTGTTCTCGCAGTAGGGACTCATCAGACCCGCCTAGTTGTGTCCTCTGCGGCACACAGGGACATACCGCCAACTACCGCGGTTGCCCTAAGGCACCCCGCGCACCCAGTGGGCCGGCTAGGAGGCCTATTCCCCCTCCTCGCCCGGTCACTACCCGCTCACAAGGGAACGGCCCTAAGCCTAACCTTACACCCGCACCGCAGGTAACACCTGTTGTTCCCGCGCCCGCGCCCGCACGCAACGCTTGGTCCAAGCCCTTGAGCATGGTACAAGCAAGCGCCCCCCTCACCCCCGCCCGCCCGCAGGCCTCTGCCAGCGCGCCGGCTCCTAAGCCCAAACCGCCGCTCTCTAGGCCTCCAATGGCTGGGCTCATGGACGCCCCAGGTCAATCTGACCTGGCGGCCGACATAGCCCTTGTCATGGACTACGCGATGGTCATAGACGTGGACGAAGTACGTGCATTCGCGCACAAACTTCGTACTGCCACAAACGACCAAGACCGCTTGCGAGCCACGCTCACACACGCGGGTCTAATCAGCGCAGTGAGGCGCTACGCCCTCCCCAGCGTTTCTTAGGTATCATCCAATATGGATAGTACACCGAAACGAATTAAACCCCACTCAGTCACCGTAGCGACTTTCAACGCTGACGGCCTCTCTAGTCAAAAGGACGAAGTTCACGAATTTTGTAAGACCCATCAGGTCGATATCCTATGCGTGCAGGAGACCTTTCTGAAACCAGGTACAGCGAACCCTAGGTTTGCAAATTACCGTTTGGTTCGTAATGATAGAGTGGCCACCCCAAAAGGTGGCACTCTCATCTATTACAAAAGAGCTCTGCACTGTATCCCAATTGTTACTCCACCACTTAGAATACTAGAAGCCTCTGTTTGCTTTCTAGCGATGTCAGGTCATCAACCTGTCATCATAGCCTCATGTTACCTCCCCTCTGGTAAAGAACTATTACAGACAGACTTGGAAGCCCTCTTCTCTCTAGGAAGCTCCGTCCTTCTGATCGGTGACTTCAACAGTAAACATGTCATATGGAACTGTACTAGTAACAATAGTAATGGTAAAATCCTTGAAGGCTTGGTCAGCCACTTAAACTTTGATATTCTCTCCCCTCTGGAGCCCACAAGATATCCCTATGTTGACAACCAACGACCAGACATACTTGACATAGCACTTCTCAAGAACGTCACCCTCCGGTTGCGCTCTATAGAAGTGTTACACGAACTGACTTCAGACCACCGCCCTGTATTGTTGAAATTAGGCCCCGACCCGACGGACATAACCCCTATCACTAGAACGGTAGTGAACTGGAAGCAACTGGGGGAATACCTCCAAGCTATCAGTTCACCCGATCTCGATAGAATCCCCGATGACATACAGACAGTAGAAGACGTGTCAATTGCGATCGAGGCTCTCAGTGACCACCTCCGCACCGCAGTAGGTGAATCCTCAAAGCAGGTCCAAGTGGCGGATGGTCGCCGCTTTGAACTGCCCGAGGGTGCGAGGAGGTTACTGACAGCTAAGAACGCCGCCACTAGGGCGTATGACTCGATGCCAACCCCAGAGAACAAAGCCACCATGCGCTATTTACAGCGTGCTGTAAGGAAACGCATGAGTGAGCTGCGTGATCAAAGGTGGGACGACAAACTGTCAGAGATTGAGCCAACTCACCAGGCATACTGGCAGTTGGCTCGAACTCTGAAATCTGACGGACAACAGACAATGCCTCCACTCATTAGGCCACCTCCCCTCTCCATAGCGTTCCTTGACGAAGACAAAGCCGAGTGTTTAGCTGATAGCCTTGAGGCTCAGTGTACTCTAAATGTAGATCACGTCGACCAGAAACACCTCGATTCGGTGGAATCTGAAGTCGAACGTAAAAGCTCTATGTCCATCTCTGACCTCCCACTCCTCCCACCGGTAAAATCATCCGAGGTTGTGTCTCTGATCAAGAGCCTCAAGACCCGTAAATCCCCTGGGGCTGATGGTATCAGCAACAAGGTGATTAAACACTTCTCAGTCCCACTAGTCCATCTCTTAGTTAGCATCTTCAATGCGGCTATGAGCAACTGCTCCTTCCCAGACACTTGGAAGCATGCCATTGTCATTGGTATTCACAAACCAGGCAAACCGGCAGCCGAGCCCTCCAGCTACCGTCCCATAAGTCTCCTTAGCTCTCTGGGGAAGATTTACGAGCGGCTCATTGTGAACCGACTCTGGTCCCACGTTAGGTCCAATAACCTCCTTCCCGATGAGCAATTTGGTTTTAGAGCCAAACACTCCTGCGTCCAACAAGTGCACCGCGTAACGGAGCACATCCTAGGCGGTTTCAATAAGAAACCAAAGCCCCAAGGGACCATAGCTGTCTTCCTCGACGTAGCGAAAGCGTTCGACAAAGTCTGGCACAACGGCTTGATATTCAAGCTGTACCAACTGGGTGTGCCAGACCGTCTTGTACTCATCTTACAAGACTTTCTCAGGGATCGAACGTTTAGCTATCGCACCGAGGGAACGCTCTCCTCCCCGCATCCCATTCACGCAGGTGTCCCTCAGGGCTCTGTACTCTCACCCATTCTCTTCTCGCTGTACACCAGCGACATCCCACGATCTGAACCTAATGTTCAGATCGCTCAGTTTGCGGATGATACTGCAATCTACTCTACTGGCTGGTTCAAGGTCAGGCAGAGATGCGCCATCCAACGAGCCATCACCGTAATCGGTGCATGGTTTCGTAAATGGCGGATTGCAGTAAATCCTAGCAAAAGTGCAGCAGTGTACTTCACTGAGACCCGGCGGAATCTCATGCCGTCACCCATAGTCCTATTCGGCGAACCCATCCCATGGGCTAAATCTGCCAAATACCTGGGCGTCACTCTTGATCGCCAACTCACTTTCGCGAAACACATTCAGATTGTTCGCAATAGGGCGGCCTTCATTATGGGTCGTCTTAATCCCCTCATAGGCAAAAACAGTAAAATGTCTCTTAGAAATAAGACGACTCTTTACAAACTTTGCATCCGCCCAATCATGACTTACGCATCTGTAGCGTTCGCCCATGCTCAGAAACACGACCTCCACAAACTTCAAGTGATTCAAAATCGCTTTATGCGCAGGGCAGTGGGCGCTCCGTGGTACTTGCGGAACGCCGAACTGCACTGCGATTTCACCCTCCCCTCTATTACGCAGTATATGAAAGACTGCTCCCGCCGCCACTTCGACAAAGCTCCCCACCACTCGAATCCCCTCGTGGTCGAAGCGGCGAACTACTCCACTGACATAACCGATCCCCACTTCCTTCCCCCCCGTCGCCGTCCAAGGCATATTTTGGGTGACCCGGACGACCCCATCGCAGCCGTTACTTCGGCAGCTTTAGCGTCGTCCCAAGGGAACCCCGGTAATGGTTGTAGACCCGACCAGGGCTGTATTACACATTCTTATTGTAGCCCCACCCAAAGTACAGTCATGAGTGCACAACGCGACGATCCTGGTCGCGGTGTGGACCCATGTCGCGGAAATGGGAGGAGGCGAGGTACACAAGGTTATGATTTAGTGGTAAACACAGTCAAACACCGAGCTCGCCGGCGAGCTCGAGGCAAAAGTTATGTCTTGGTTAGATTCTCTCCAAATAGTCGTAGAGTTAAAATTCATAGGGCCCACTTTCAACGGTACACTTATGTACCGGGGCGATTCTCTCCTACTCCCCTCTCTCCTGGCGACGGCCCAAGCCGAGGTCCGTACCCTAGTGGTGCCCTTGAGCAAGTCGCCTACTCCTCTCCTTGCGGCGAAGCGTCTTCAACGCTCGCCTTAGGCGGTGCGCCCTCTGCGCCCGCATCTGGCTGAGTGCCATCTGCGCTCGCCAACCGTCCGGTGACGCTGTAAATGCCGGTAGAGGCAAACAGCATTAGTCCGTTCTAAAAAAAAAAAAAAAAAAAAATAAGGATTGAAAAGAACCAGGGCAGTCCAAACAGGGACACCATTTTTTTTTATTGAAATAAAACAATTGTACAATACGAAAGCCACGTCATGGTCAAATGTGAAATAAAATTCTTCTATATAAAACATTTTCTCATATAGTATGTACCTACCTACTTGTAACTAACACTTAAAAATAACACTTACATATACACCCGGTACGCACCACACGCACGCCTTCACGAGACACACTCATACACACCTCGCACCCTCACAAACGCATATACACACACCCCACACACCCATACACACACACACTCATACACACACACACACGCACGCGCACATAAACACATACTCTCGCGTGATAAAACTTTTTGTGAAGTCACTTCCTCAATACTGTTGCACAATACTGTATGTAATTTTAATATTAGTAGATTATTGGGTGAACTAGTCCTCATGACACAGGTAATCCTAGTATGAGGGCTAGTGGCCACTCTATTGTCCACACTGTAAAGCTGGTAATTGATGATTTGGTTACCTATTTATTTGTATCAACTTATTTTACAACTACGAGTATTATGTACCATGGTAGCACAATAAACATTAATTTCTAACACTTAATTAATAGAATGTATTAGTGCCTACTGCACATAACATATCCATGATAACCTTAATTCTAAGTATATTTTTTGTAAACTGTGCTTTAATATTTGTTCTAAATAAATTATTATTATTATTACCTTTGACATTCCTCAAGTCATTTACAGTACATATTATTATTTGTATTTGCAACCGGTGTAATTTTTTTTTGTCATCATAATCAAGTCATGGTCAGTCACAACATGTCTGTGATTGAAAGTTTGAAACACTGTCATGTCTAAGCACAATTTTAGTAAAATGGTAGATGCATTACTAAAACTTTCTACGGCGAAGGACGAGAAAAACAATAAATTTCATGATTTTCCACTTTGCCTACATTCGTGCACGATTACGAACATTCAATGGTTAATAACCCACTACTATTACATTTCAAAACACAAACTAACACAAATCAAGAAAAAATAAACAAACATTATAGATACGATTTTTCCCCGCCATCTCCAAAAAGTAGCTGAATGATTATTCAACTTTATTGCATTCTGTGTAGACTCGTATGTTTGTATATTTGCTATTTCTCAAGTTTTATAGGTAACTAGCGACCGCCTGCGACTTCGTTCGCCTAGTAGGCTCGGACTTCGGCCTCGCCAAACCTCTTTTCTTGGTTTTTCTTTCATAAGAACCTTCTCCTGACAATAAGAATCACAACAAAACAGAATTAGCGAGATTGTCCCATCCATTCTCAAGTTCTAGCGTGACCAGGAGAAATAGGGGTTCATTTTTATGTATATAGATACAGGTGCATTATCATAGTAAGATTGTAATTCAAGCAGTCAGAGTCGAGTCACAATAACATTATGTATGTAAGTCTGTCATGTCAAGGTCACTGTCATGTCTAAGTCACGTTCGTGTAACGAGGATTTTAGAAATGGACCCACCATTACTAAAACTTTTAGGGACGACGAGGAAAACACACAAACGTGCACCATTACGAGCACTTAGCGGTTATTCACCACTATTACACGTTGAAATTGTATGAAATACAAACCTAGAACAGTTAAACGATTAACGATTTTTTTTCCCGCCAGCCATTCTTCAATGGATGGCGGTGTAAATCGTACTAATTTGTGTATGTATTTTTGTGTGCTGTCCAACTATCACAGATATGCGGTTATCTTTTTTATGGATAATGTACTGCAATCTATTCTGCCTAACGATTATATTTCATAAAAAATATTTACATATTACATCTAAGCAGTTTTTAATGAATCTGTTATGATATTAATAAATACACAAACGATACTTAGGTTACTAGCTGACCCGCCAGCGGCTTCGCTCGCGTGGCCTCGCAGGATACGGTTAATTATAGTTTTTAACTATCCCAAGGGAACTCTTTAATTTACCGGAATCAAAAGTAATCTATATAAGCTACCTCCGTACAAAATTTAATTTAAATCGGTCCAGTCGTTTCGGAGATTAGCCCATACAAACAGACAAACAGAGAAACAAAAATTTTAAAAACATCATAATTAGATCGATTTCACTCCTTACATCCCCCAGACTCGGCTTTTAGCCTTTTTTAACTGTAAACTGTTAACTGTACAGAAATTCGACCTCTACATTTGTAATATTTGTAGTGATTAGGGTAGGATTAATAATATAATAATAATATTTTTATTTCCATAAAATATACAAGTTTACAATTAACTTAAATTATCTTAAAGATGTAAGTTATTAATAATTGGCTTGTAAAACATTTAAATACAATTACAGCTAAACCTACACTAAGATTTCTCTTGTATCGTAGGTTAGCTATCTCTTCCAGGGTCACAATATCAGCCATCTACATTAAAGAGATATTACATTAAAGAGTGTGTGTAACTTAATACTTATAAACATGTTATTTCATACAAATTTACAATATACAATGGTCTAGTGCCCGTGTGTGGTGTTAGTGAGAGTGTGTGTGTATGGGTATGTATGTGTGTTTAGGTATAAAAAAAGGAAAGATTTGTTAGTTCGTTGTGTTGGTCATGTAATTACCTTTAATATTTGTTCAGTTTCATCATAATTGAAATTTTGGAGCCAATTGTTAATTTTAATTTTTGCTTCTCTTTGACTTTGAGACACAAGATTGGTAATAACTTTTGCTGCCTTATTATAAACAAAACATTCTAGAAATATCTGTTGATGGTGTGCACATTTTGTGTTGTACTTTGGTATATCAAAGACCCTATCCTTTCTTCTCTTATGCTTTGACTTTTCCATCATTGTAGTATCTTTGTGCTTATGTAGCAGAAGATTTTGAATAAAAAGTTGTCTTACTGTCAGCACTTGACAATCTTTATACAAATTTGCAGTAGGATATCTGTATGGCTTAAATGTGGCAACTTTAAGTACAGCTCTTTGCGCACGTTCCAAAGTAAGTATATACGATGCACATGCGCCACCCCAAGAAGTATTGCAATATGTTAATAAAGATCTACATAAAGCATCATACACACTAAGAATAAGTTTGCGGTCTGCGACTTCGCGCAAATTTTTAAAAACATAGATGAGTTTTCTTACACGTTTTCCTAATGCTAATATGTGATCTCTCCATGTTAGCCTCCTATCCATAGTAATACCTAGATACTTAATAGCTTGTACGCATTGTAGTTTGGGACAGTCGCAATCACTTATAATGCAGTTTGAATGTACTCTAACGTCAACATTGGGAGTTCGACCACGTGAGTTCGTAAATGTTATGAATTTTGTTTTGTCTATATTTAAGGAAAGCAAGTTATTGTTTAACCATGCCATAACTATTCTCATGCCTTCTTCAGCGTGCACTTGAACTTCCTCCCAACTATTTCCGACAAATATAAGTGCCGTATCATCTGCGTATGAAAAGATCCGACCATTTTGCAATTTCAAATTGCACAAATCATTGACATATATCAAGAATAGAGTCGGGCCTAACACACTACCCTGTGGGACTCCATAGGTGGTTTCTTCTTCATGGCTCATTACATCACTGACTCTAGTCCTCTGAGTCCTACGTTTTAAGTAATCTTCTAAAAGAAGTAGCGCATTATTTCTTATTCCAGCAAGTTCTAATTTCTTAACAAGAATGGGAACAGAGACAGTGTCAAAGGCTTTCGCGAGATCTAAGAATACTCCAATAACTTTGTTTTTCTTATCAAGTTCATTGACGATAAAATTTGTTAAACTTGAAACTGCATCTCCTGTTGATCGGCCAGCTCGAAAGCCATATTGGTTATTTGAAAGGATTTTATATTTTTCAAGATAAGAAGTAAGTCGTTTATTTATAATCTTTTCTAATATTTTAGAGATACTTGGTAGGATAGAAATTGGTCTGTAATTTTCGACACTGTCTCTGCTGCCACCCTTGTGAATAGGTGTGATAATAGATCTTTTAAATATAGCAGGAAATGTTCCAGATGAGAGGCTCAGGTTGCATAGGTGCGTGATGATAGGTACAAGTATAAAGGCTGATTCTTTGATTATTTTATTTGGTATTCCATCAACACCGACAGCGCAGTTATTTTTTAACATTTTAATTAGGCTATGAACTTCATCATCATCAGTATCTAATAAACCAATGGAGTTAATTTGAGAATGCAGTTGATTCGTTACAACAATAGAGTTTCTATTGCAACTACTATTTTCAATTTTATTCGCTAGTGTTTTCCCTATGTTCACAAAATAGTTATTAGCGTAGTTGATTGATTCTAATGGAGTTTGTTTTGTGTTTAATAAAGTTTCGCTAGTGTTAATCTTTTGCTCTGTGCATGTTATTGTTCTTATAATCTCCCAAGTCTTTTTTATACTGTTTTTGTTATTTTCAAGTTCAGTTTTATGATACTCTATTTTTAGTTTCTTAATGAGTTTAGTGCAGTAATTTCTGTATCTACAGTATGTTATTTTAAGGATATTATCGTCTGGAACTTCTTTTAAGCGAATATGCATTCTATCACGAGTGCGAATACACCGTATAATGCCCGGAGTAATCCACGGCTTAATGATGCGTTGAGTATGTGGCACTCTAAATATTCGTGTGTTCACTTTTACAATATCTATCAGTTTATTTAGTAGCATATTAGCTGCTACGTTAGCATCAAGTGCTTGTAATACATCCGCGAAGTTTGTCGCTTTTATTTGTTGACCAATTTTACATACATCAATTTTTGTAGAAACTTTTGTTGAGGAGTAAGAAGAGAGTGATTTATTTTGTATATTTAAAATTAAAGGACAGTGGTCAGTTATAAATGTTTGTATGATCACTGTTTTGCACTGATGTTTAGTCTTTAGCATTATGTGGTCCAAACAGCTAGTGCCTCTGGTAGCTATGTTGTGGCCAGGCAATAGTCCATGGCTAGCTGTTAGTTCAAGATACCCAGCAGAATGGATGTCGCAGTTGTTAGGATGTATATCTATATTAATATCACCTATTATAGAAATGGTTTGATACTTTTTGATAGAAGTTAGCACAACGTCCAAAGAACTAAAGAAAAGTTCAGTGCACGAAAAGGAAGGTGATCTATATAAAGCTATTACAGCAATTTTCTGACCTATTTTTACAATAAGACAGTTAGCATTGTGAAAGTCAGGCTCTTCAATAATTAACTCCATGTTAGGTTTATAATAGATAATAATACCTCCATTCTGATTTATACAGTTTTTAGTACATGCAGAATGATAATTGCCAATAGAAGGGAAAGGTTTATCGTTTTCAATCCAACATTCAGTTAATATCAATAGGTCACACTGTAAGTCTAGCCTCTGTAACAATACTTCAAAAGAATGAATGTTCTTGTTGATGCTTCGAATGTTCATCGTAAGTACATTCAGAGATTTATTATTCGAACATATGATAGAACGAATTGCTTCAGGTTCACAACTTTTGACATCAGCAATTGCCATTCTATCAATGAGATTGCACAAATTGTTTTGTGATGTGCTATCCATTTCTGTTTATATTTTTGGTATGATTACTCGAAAAGGCCACCGAGAAGCAAGACATACTATTAGGATCGAAGGTATTATATAGACTAAGCAGAAAACAAAAACTAGTGGTCATATTATATGATTGCGAGCATAATGCCAAATGATTAAAAATTATTTAGAATAAACAAGGATATAAATAATATATTATGATAACTTTGTGCAATCTTCTATAAATATTTAATTTAAATAAATAGGGCGAATTTTGTGGTACAACAATGGATCATTTTTAGATTGAGCTGGTCACGTATAAAATGCCGTGCGAGCAAAATAAATACGGCATCGATATTTTTACAAATGATGTATAAAAACCGATGTATAAATTATTTTTTAGTACTTACGCAATGCTTAACTCTTTAAATAGGTGTGATCCTGTTATGACACCTATTCTATGTTCATGCTACTAAGTTAAATAGTAAGCTATTATATCATCATCATCATTGAATTCTTCACTCAATTATATAATTTCAAGAATTTTACTTATACCTACTAAATAACCTTACGACTACTTATAATAACTAATACTATTGCTTATCTACTACATTTATTATTTTGGTACCTGCGCAACGGGCACTGCAGTCTAACAAGACTAGGATGTCCGCTGCGCAGTTGCTAAATCTACATTGTCGTTATCTAGGTACAATTACAATTTAGAGAAACGAAACTACGAACAACTAATTTACATGGACTGTGTTCTGGTTAGGAGGGTATGGGTGCCGGTGGATGGCACGGCACATTGAGACTTAACAATTGAATGTCTCAGGGTGCTGGGCGCAGAGCAGTTCCTCACAAATGACGATATGCATATGTTACCGGCTGTTACTGCCAGAGATTGCCTACCGCTTAATACCGTAATCAAATCACATAGGAAATAGATGTAGGTATCACACAATAACTAATAGCACACTACTATCACATAAGTGTCCCTAAACAACATATTAACTTATGGAGAATTATCGTGGGTACATCAAACACAAAAGGTGGTGTGAAATGTAACAAATTTTGAAGATAAGAAGACAAATATTGGTGAGCACGAAATTGTCTGTCGGTTCATACACGAGTAGTCGGTACAGGGTGCTCGACAGGGGGACAGCGACTCACTGAATTGCCTCAAGTGGTACTTCATATTCAACCGCGCGGACTGCCGCCTCCGTTTCTAAATGCAAGTTGATTGGATCACCCGCCATCTTGGATTTTGAGGGGTTTAGTTAAGCATGGATTTCACACTTCATGTACGGAGTTTTTTAATAATCGTAATCCAATTTTTATAGATTAAATTTACGTGTTTATATATGTACTTCTTAATTCAAATATGAGCTGTATTGCCCCCAGAATCGGATGTTTCAGAGGAAATGAACGAAAAGGAGAACTCATTAGAACACAGACGTTTTAAATTTTTTTGGAAAGTTACCTCAAAAACAAACGAATGACTGCCAACACATTACATGAAAATTCAGGACATGACAATATCAACCATAAGAGCATATCTATACCTTATTATATATGAATAGGATATATTTGTTTGTTTGTTTGACCAGGCTCCGAAACTACTGGACGTTTGAATGATTCTTCACTTTTAGAATCCTACATCATCCCTGATAAAGATTTCAAGTAGAAATAAGAAAGAAAGGCTATTTTGATTTATCATGATCCATCACAACGCGGGTGAAACCGTGGAGCGCAACTAGTCGGGAAATACATTTGTATAGACATAACGCCCAAAACGTTCTAATTAAGACACTATTGATCTGTACTCCAACTATTTTCTCTCAATGCGTCTGAACTAAATCTGATTTTTTTTTTCGTTCTATATTTTTCTAATAACATATTTCCTACAATTTAACGATCTATACATTTCCACTCAAGTAAGTGCCACCCCATTTTGAAAGCAAATAAAGTTAGTTGGATAATTTGCGACAGTGCCTCTGTACCCCCGGGAATCGAACTCACATCTGCTTGGTGCGCGTCCAGCCGTAATGTATAGTTGGGAGCAGAGAGTTTTTACTCGCAAGTACTTTACTAAGTTAAAATAAATAAATTGCGAGAATATTGCGGCTAAAAAAATCGAGCATTCAGTTGATTGTAGTTTTATTGGCATTGACTTCCTAAAATAATGGCTATAATATGCGTTGCGCGTCATAACTGTCCAAAATCTACTATAAAAAAGAAACAAAATACTAAGTAAATTATATGTATAGTTTTCTTTGCAAAAATTAAAAATTACAAGCTAAACGCATTATGACAGCTACTTTCACGAGGAAAATTCACCAGCGAATGACAGCTTACGCTCACATAGTGCTATTTGATCCTGAACGGTTAGGCGCTTTGCAGACGACGGGGCGGGGCGGGGCGATCAATTTTGCCGCGAACGATAGCGCAAAGGAAACCCTATACTACTAACGCACACGGAGGGCAAAAAGATCGCACCGCGCCGAGCCGCTGCCCGCCGGACACTGGCGGCGCGGAATATCCGTAGCTACGAGCGGCGAGGGCAGCCGCGGACATTGACGGGCAAGTGGCGATCTTTATTGCTTCGTGCTCAAAAAGACCGCCCCTCCCCGTCGTCTGCAAAGCGCCTTAATGGCGTGCTTTAAAACTATTTGAAAATCTTATGAGCGTCCGCGCAACGCATGCGGCTTAACACATGCGCAGTACAAAATAGAATTGTACTTTAAATTTGGATACACAGAAAGGAAAGAAAGTAGTTTAATAATAAATTGAAAGACATTACATTTTTTAAATATATTACAATTTTAAGTCTCTTCAGCAACCTTCATTGTTGGTCGATACCTAGCACTAGGTATCAAATCAAATAAACGACCTCCAAAAAATTATCTGCAAGTATGGCTGTGTTTATGTTAAAAGACAGCACAATTGAACACCTGGCCAAATGAGCCGAAATAATAATATTTTTGGGCGGCGAATGCAGTACTATCGCACCATATTTCAAAGATTTAAGTGACATCGCAAAGTCTTGGTCCAGTCACCCTGATTCACACATTGGCAGACGAAATGCGACAACTTACAAAAACTTTCAAGAAAGAGTCTATGATTAAGATTTTTGTAGCCAACTGTACTATCACAATCGTTCGTAATGCATGAATTAGAATAATAAGAATTTTCTTTCACGTGTTTGAATTTTTCATGAGCTTTTGTAACGTAATTTGTGTGACACAAGACTAACATGAATACGAATTCTATCGAATTGAAATGCAGTGTTTCCCCTGTGTTGCAGAAGTAAAATGCACCGGTGGTGGTACTTTGAACATCAATAATGCGTTCAATAAAACTACGAGCGAATTTATTATAATGCAAATGTCTTTATGTCTTACATTTTGTAGTGGTAGGACTTTTACAGAATCGACCTGGGGAAGTACCACACCTTTGCTAGTTATTCAACCGAGAAGCAGTAGTGTGCAAACATAGTAATGTTTGCACTGTGTTGCGGTTCAAAAGGCAATGTCTCCAGGGAAGTTACAGGGCAAGAGATTTAACATCTTATATCTCAGAGTGATAAGCGCAATGCATTGCCCATGCAGGGTTTGAAACTATTGTAGTAACTAGCTCGTCTAGCACCGACTTACATAAAAAAAAAAACGTAATTTAAGTATATCCAACTATATGCAGTCAAAAAGGATTTAATAACTGAAGACAACGGTACGTATATGTTTCTCCTGCAGGACTTATGAAAGGCAGGACAAGTCCACACGACATGAATACAATAGTAATAATGCTATAGTACTATTCAAAAAATCTTAATGAAACCATGCTAAAACAGTATTTTATCGTATTGCCTAAATCATTTGTGACGATGTATTTCTTACTTGAAATTCTCTTTGCAAAGTAAAATACCGACCTCATGTTTAATCAAAAGGATTTCAAAGAGACCCAAGTCTTTGTCTAGTTCACCTAGACAATTAAAGTGCGATTAAAACTAGCAACTATTTATTAGTGTTTCAACTGAAACGATGAATTATTCTATGTACTATTCACACCTGTCATTGTGTCCTTTGTGGAACAGTTAATTGTCCTGAGTAATAATTTTAACGCTACGTACACATTGGGTGTTTGATACTGCATTAAGTATTTCTTTTTATTGGGTTTATTCCACTATTTTCATTAGGTATTTCTATTGATAGAAATACTTAACCCGTCCGCATCAGCGCAAAAAATAACAATAGATTTATGAATGAAACTTAACTCGAATGAGTCTTGCTGATTCGGACAGATTAAACTGATTCTCCCACTTTTTCCGTTGCTAACATATAAACTAATACTAACAAACTAACTACTCTAACACTCTGCTGAAGCATAACCGACCGCTGCTGCGGTCGCTCGCTTCGCGCGCTCGCCTCGCGCATTTTGGTCGAAAGAAACTTAACACTAATCCTCGCTTCGCTCGTCGTCATACCTTTATATGACTTTGTCTTAGACTATTCATGAAAACTGAATACCAATAAACATATATCATTTTATTTACGGAACTATACCAATACGAATTATATCAATTATTTGGTTTTTTGCCGCAATAGAAAAAGTGGGACTAGCGTTTTTTCCAAACTGTATCCCATCAGTTTGGAAAAAGCGCTAGTCCCACTTTTTCTGTTTTGTATTTTCATGGAAATAGTACGCACGTTAACTTTTTAATCATATTTTGACGATTTAACATACGCAGTAGATATGGTCGAGTACCTGGTTTTTTGCTGTATACATTTTGTATACAAATCGGTCAAAAATGATGATCAACAATGACCATTTTTCTGAATTTATTAAGTACTTAGTTGTTGTAAACTGCCGAGAGATGGGTCGAGATTATCTCGCCCGCCTACATTAGTAACTAGTGGCTCTGAAGTTTGGATCTGCAAAAGGTTGAAAATAATCGAAATAGAATGATGCATCAAGCGTGAGTGAGAGTAAAACTGACTTAGTTTTACAATCACTAGAGTCTACTGCACAGCCTGTTACGGACTACTCCGCAAACACTCGTTGTGACTGTACGTACAGTGAGACTAAGCTTAATGATTACATAACACCGTCTTTACAATATCGTGTCTACACTGCCTAAAGCCATTTTCAAAGGACACGTGAATAATTATTTAAGCGTAATGACACAATACACAGGACCCTGGGGCTATTCCTTTGTAGGTATTAATTACACAAACGCGCTAATGTGGAAACCCTATTTACTTAATGAGGCAACTCGTCGTGTCACATCTTAAAGGATGGCGAGAGAATTATGTTCTCAATGCAAATTAATATTTTATTATTTTGTTAGGTACATCATTAAATTAATGAGACGTGTTGTGGCAGACAATATACATATATGTCATAATGACACAAAAAAGACTTTAGCTTAAAACAAAGTAATGACTCAGCATCCTGTTTATTCTTAGAACAAAAGATTTCGAGGGTTAAACTCGCGATATTTGGCCATTAATACAATAGATTTCGCAGAAATCAACCTACTTTTCCGGGAACTGCAACGTGTGTTGTTAAGGCAAAATAGTATCTATTATTTTGTCAAACATATTTCAGCATGCATTATTTTTCTGTACTATAGTGAATTGCGGGGTACCTAGTTAATTATTTACCTGTTAACAATATGACAATCTAGAAATGAAGGAGACAGTTTCAACATCTTGTGGTGACTGGAAAAGTCGATGGTAAAAGATCGTAGCCCAATGCGTTGAGTCGATCAGATCTGCACCACTCTACACATTCGTCTGCGATGCTCTACACATAGCTAAAAACATACAAAATGCCGTAACAACTAATAAGAAAGAACAACGGTGAGAGGAGTTGATCGAAGTGCGTTCAAAATGTTATTCAGGCCGGCAAAAAATCGGTAATCACTGACCATCAACTGGGAGTCAAACACTGCCCTAAAAATTATAAAAACCGTATACAAGCGCCAGCTGACTCACGACACTGAGGGGATCGTACATACATACAACGAAAATATCGGATGGAAGGACAAACATAGCTTTATTGTTGCTATTATATAAGTCACTATCAATTCACCAACTGTATATATAAGTTTATTATCGAAAAAAATTACATATAACGATTTAGATTATTAGATACATTCAGATTGTTTCCCGCTTTAAATAGGTACGTATGTATATCCGCTATCTTCTCCTAAATCGCGCAACGGGCGTTGATGCTGTTTTCACCAGCAGTAACATATTTTTTCACGAAAGGCTTACATATATTATATCAAACAACTTAACCACACACGTTGCAGTTCCTGGAAAAGTAGGTTGATTTCTGCGAAATCTATTGTATTATTGGCCAAATGTGGCGAATCGCGAGTCAACGGCCTTAATGGTTTTGTTGTAAGTACCTTTTTTTCTAATTATACTGGATCACTTTGATAGTTAGTCTACACTACATAATCTACTTTTCGAAGATGAGACGTGACTAAATACTATAGTGTAACTTTTCGTTTATTCAATAATATTTGTTATACACAAATATATAATCGCACGGTCTCGTGCTTACCGTTGTTTGTGTTTATTGAATAAGATAAGAAATCGTAGGTAAATTTCCGAGAACACAGATGAAAGGGAGTAAATTGCTACATCAACAATCCTTATAAAGCAGGCGTGATAAACAATACTGGAAATTTTATAAACGAGTAGGTTCATACACATAATTTGTCCTATTCTATATATATACGTCCTAAGGAACATTCTCGAGATCAATGACAAACATCTATCGTTGTTTACAGTCGGTACTTCTTGGAATGTCTAAATAGCACATGCTACTTCACAAACAAAAAATGGGCGTAAACGGAGATACTGTAGATAAAAGTGTCAATTTGATGAAATCGTACAGCCGTGCGATTCTCTAAAAGCAACCATCGTTACATCTTTGAAAACATTCGTGAAACAAATGACGAGACGACAAGAATTGTTAGAAAAACAACCTTGTGTACAAGGGCGATATCTCATAAAGTAATTGACATCGGTAAGCTCGTCGACGAGCGCAATGACGAATCATTAGAGAATCGTACGGCTGGTTATTTATCGCGAACCCCCAAGCTCGTAACAATATTATCTATAGGTTCATATTACAATAATCATAGCATGAAGGTGTAAAGCGACTAGCAGTTAGTTTTATAATAGCCAGTATTAAATAAACATATTATGGCGCATTCTAGAGAAAATAACGTTTTAGGTTCTTTGGCAGTATTTGCTAGTCTCCTCCCAATCTAAATTTTGAAACGGTTAATCCATTAGAGTGCATGAAATTTCAAAAGAAGTTGTAGTTCATGCGGGGATGCAAGTAAGATTAGTTTTTTAGAAATGTATTTATCAGATCTTAATTAATGTAAATAAGATTATATGTAGAGACAATGTTAGAAATTTATTTGATATATTATTTCGTTTATTTTCCTTGAAATAATTCGATGATGGCTTCTTAACATCAGGGTCTGCGCAATATTTTCAATGAGACGCGCCTTAAAAACAGTTACAAAAAGACACAACTATAGACCATATCAAGGATGAATAGTATATATTTATAGTATAAATATCCTTGACCATACGTAAAATTAGATTTAATGAGCGTAAAAAACACACATCAATTTTATTACCTACTCTGACAAAGAGAACCTGGTTTATGTATTCATTTACATGCCGTCCAAATTACATTCAAACAAGGCTATACCTTCATTATATCACGGTAACAATCCCATAAGGTAAACGGGCCAGTAATGTCCATAAACATACCGAGTTACGGTACGCACTCCGGTTTCAAGCACTAATGAACCATTAAAGAACCAAATTGCTTGATGATACCCCACTGAGGGGCTATTTTCAGTGGAAGTATCCGACTTTGGCGACCTCTAGTCTGCGGTGTTGAGAAGCAGGCCAATTTGATTGGGTGTAAATGAAGATTTAACTGCCGGGATCAGTTGGAAATGTTTGAAATAAGGTTAAATTTGCCCAAGCCAGTCCGGAGATGTACATATGATAACTTACAGATGAAAAGTTTAACGAAACACAAAATCTATGCAGAAACAATCAATTAGATACGATTGATGAACGCAGATATAAATCGATACAATTATACTTATTCGTCGTTCTCTGATATGATCTCATATTTTATATTTGGTGTACTTTACACAGTGGCAACTGTTGATTTTTAGCAAGTTACCGTGTTGTCGTACGTTTAAATAAAATCTGTCAAATCTAAGTAACCGGCTATGAAAGGAAAATATTTCGATAAGAATTTAAGGTGGAACATTATAATTTAATAAATATATTTTTTAAATTCTGTACTTTTAATGCTTTGCTAAAAATTTTAAAAATATTGTCACATGTACAGTTATCCCTTCAAGAGTCGTTATATTATAACATTGAAATTTCTATTGTGTCTGGCCGCATGATGACCAATGACCTATGATGGATTATAAGGCAACCCACTGTTACATACTTACTTGTTAATTGTGTATTAGTTATATCAGCTATTATTGAAGTTAATTGTATATGTCGCACATGACAATAAACGAATTATTTCTCTCTTTATTTTTTGCTGTTTTTAAACTATATTTTTTATAACTTTTTTATTTTTAGTAACCTAAGTAGCTTATACTTTGGCGTCAAGAAAACGATATAACGATCAATAAACTTAGTTTTTATTAGAAAAGGCAAGACTTTATAAAAATAGTAGTTTTATGCAATAAGTGAATAAATAACGGATTTAAGGCGAGGGCCATAGATTAATCACGAGAAGTGAAGGATTCTAAAGACTGAATAACGACTGCAGGGAGTGATTCGTGATTATTGATTCACGAGTGTAGCGAGTTATTCAAGTGTTAGAATCCTGCTGTGCGATTCTCTAATGATTCGTAGATGTGCTCGTCGACGAGCTCACCAATGTCAAATACTTTATGAGATATCGCCCGTGTACTTAAGGTTGTTTTTCCAACGTTTCTTGTAATCTCGTTATTTGTTTCACGGATGTTGTCAAAGATGCAACGATGTTTGCTGTTAGAGAATCACACGGCTGAGCGATTCAAGTGATTCATGGCGTTTATCCGTTTTATTCAAGAGTTGCATACTATACTTTACACTATGACTACGAGAAAAGTAATAATTTAAGCGAAAATAGACATCAATGAAGAAAAAAGGAAGGTTTAGTTAATTAGAATGCACATAACCCGTAGACTCGCCATTCACCATATTTAGCCATTAATAATATGTCGCAGAAATCAACCTACTTTTCCAGGAACTGCAACGTGTGTGGTTAAAATAAGAACAATTACTAAACAGGAGTAATTTTCTTATTATTGTTACATTTTTTTGTAATGGCAGCAAAGAACACAAAGGTTTTATTCTAATCCTAAACTTCTTGTCGCAATTATCAACCAATAAATTCGCGAGGAGTTATTAGCACAAAGAGTTTGTATGTCGGGTAATCTTTGCGCAAGGAGTTTGTATGGAGTATTTTTTTGCGCAAGGAAGTTGTGTAAGCATTTAGGTGGAGATCAAATATATTGATATGTTCTAAATTCAAACACCAAAATAGTGATTAAAAGGCCTTTTTAGTCACTGTTTGCAGTGTATAAAATAAGCTTTTTATAGTGGGAATGGTATAAAGATACAAAAATGGTCACAAAACGTATAAACGAAACTTTTATATAATATGCAGGATTCTACTGCTAAAGAACGCACCTTTATGTACCTAATAACTATTACAAATATTCACTAAGTATATTTTTTACACTTTAGTATAGTAAGTTGATAAAATTAAGTGTGACAAATACGGTCGAACAGTTATCAAAGTCACATCGTCTATAATGATTTTACCTTTTAGATGCAAAACCTGAAAACATTTATGACTAAACAAAATTGAATTAATTTAAAATTATACTATACGACCATTATAACGCTCATACCTCAATCTCTGTATACCAGCTTACTAAACAACTCTCACATACATACCTACTCTATGTGACGATTTAACAAAATTGGATCTGTACATTCGCAACGTAAGTCGACGCCGATAAAATATTTACAAATAGCATCACAAACTATTTCACACGGAAACGTTTCCCTCAAACTCAATTTCCGCAAAAATACGCAACGGAAACATCCAGTCGGCTGTAGTTATGCGAATCATATTTACTCGTATTCATATACGAACACACACCAATCATAAACTTTCCTGTCTCAGCTCTACGGAAACTCCTTTAAGATAGCGCTTTTATTACTTCTACCGCGTTTATTTATTCTGTGTTGGTTCCGCGCACATTTATTAAAATGGCGATAAAGAGTTTATTTATTGTCGTAGAGTTTGGTAAGCACGCGAGCCTTTGACTTTTTGTGGGCGAAAGCTGAGTTGACACGATTCGAGATAGAAGGAACCCTGAATAATGGTATGCTGGGTTAGTTGTTTTGTGGAAACGTGGGCAGGCTTGCGAAGCCATGGGTGTGCTCAGAGGTTCTATCATGATTGGCTGTGTTTCATCATTACATAGCCTTCATTAGGTGATAGATCTTTTATGTATGAGATCGTCTTAGTTTGGAACAACTTCAGTGCCATGCACTCTCTCATCAATAGAGCGCAATCATTACTGTATTACTAGCTAAAAGGGAACTATAGCAAGTGAAATTAATTGCCGAATGAGGCTTGAACAATGTCTCGGGATTAATAAATTCTATATTTTCGTTCCACCTGTCTAAGAGTCTGCTAATGACATTGGTGAGATGAATAAATTGCTTTTATTCTGGCTAAAGGCAATAATCAAATACTTAACTGTTCAATATTACCATCCTGATTTTTTAAATGTTGGTTTTCAATTGCATAATAAGCAAAGAAACACCTTAAATTATTTATATCGCCAATTAGAAAGTTTTTTTCAATCCGATGACGTTGGTTTACTGTTACAAAAAGTTTAGTATTCACCTTTTTATCAATACAAATAAATAAAAAGGGAGTGTCTGTTTGTAAAGTCAAAAAGCCGAAGCGACGGCGTGTCAGATATTGAAGACTGGCCGGTTGGCGCAGTTGGTAACAAACCAGCCTTCTTAGTGCTGGTTCCCTGGTTCGATCACCAGACTGGTCAAACATTTGTGTAGATGAACATGCCCGATGAATAGTGCCTGTATATGTATAGGTATATATATCAGTTATCAGGTTACCATAATACTGGTTCTGATTGGTTTAGGACCTGAAGATCTTGTGCGGATATTATCCCATTTTAATAAACGAAAATTATCTTTAAGAAACTCCATAATATTTGTAGATGGTGAAACAATATGTAGGTATACTAAATTCCATTCGCACATGCTAATCGTCAATCACTTGCATGGGTTTCATATATAATATTATACATTCAAAATTACTATTATAAATAATAAGCATTTATTATTATATAATTACTGTTTTTTGTCATATTTTTTTTGCATCATATACTTTAAGCTGTAGTTAATAATAAATGTTACACCAGAAGTAACTTATACAGTAGATAGAAATGAAATGGCTGTATAAAACTTAGCCCAATCCGGCTGTATAGACGCTTACAACTACATTATCCGACAATCACTACTGACAGGAGCTAAACAAATTACACTCTCCAGCTCTTATATTACTACTTTATGCTACCTCGGGTGTGAACTAATGCGAATAATCCTTTCATTCGACATTCGGACCGGGTACACCACCTATCAAGCTTAGTTTCTTATAGACCACTTATCAGCGAACGCTTTAAGCTACAGTCGTACCTACTCATAGTATAAAAGGCAACAAATACTAGGTTGATTTACAAAAAGTATACTGATTATCTCAGGGAATTACACGAAACACGAGTTGTGTTTTAAAGTTCGAGTGTTCTGTTTTGTTTTTCCTTGAATGTAGGTTAATGTACCAAGTTTTAAGGGCATGCGCGCCTATTTAGATTGGGCGATTTATATCGAACAAGAGAGGGGTTAAAGGTCAAACAGTAAACCTAAGTAAGCACCTATACGATTAAAAGTTATAGTATCCTGTTTTACAAACGTTTAACAATAACATAGGTAAGTTACACAAGTTCACTGTTTATACTCTAATACAGCTTTGTATTATTTATAATGGCCTAGTACATTATATAATGTGGTTAAATAATAGGTCTTTACGAGTGTCGAGTAAACAGGCATTTGAATAGTACGGCTTACTCATTAAAACAATTATATAAGTTCTTGCATTTGTGACCATGTCAGTTTAAATACTTATAATAAATTAACCCGTTGACTCATGATTCGCCATATTTGGCCAATAATACAATATATTTCGCAACAATTATATAAGTTCTTGCATTTGTGACCATGTCAGTTTAAATACTTTTAATAAATTAACCCGTTGACTCATGATTCGCCATATTTGGCCAATAATACAATATATTTCGCAGAAATCAACCTACTTTTCCAGGAACTGCAAACTGTTTGGTTGATAATGAGATAATTGTATGAAAATTATAAGTCACTGCCGCAGTGAGGGTCGATCGTTGAAATAGGCTCGGATCCTAATTACGTATTATATCCTACCCCAAATTTACTTACATACTTTTAAGACTGAAACTTCGAGTTCATAGTGGCTGTAGGACAATCTCTTGTTATGGCAAAGATTTAATTCTATCGCTAAGCGTCCGAAACTGTTCTTGAGAGCCAGTTTCCATTTCAGATCTAGTGTCTTGACACCTAACCGCATCATCGTTAACCATCAAGTGAGATAAACAAACGAATATCAATTATAATAAAAACACTAAAGTACCTAGTTACTTTACTGTTGACACCAGATGTTGCCTTCCTGCACATGTAGGTACCTTGTACTTTGACACTTCACTAATGTTAAGGTTAAGGTGCTGTCAATTCCTGACGAAGATAAAAAGGAGGATTTTTAAAGCAGTTTATCTCATATACAGTGATTTACTTAAAATTACAAAAATATATGACGTTTCTAAGACTTTTAATTAACACATTGACGGAATTTAAACATATTTTAACATAGATAGATATATGGATTAACTCTTTATTGTAACACCACATTATACATAAGTCATTTCGATACAATTGTATACACAAAAATATCTTATTATAATTAAATGCTTCAAACTAATAGTGTCAAAATGGCCGGTCTTATCGCTCAGAGCGATCTCTTCCAGACAACCATGATACACATGACATGACAACATACTTGTTTACATTTAAAAAGATATCAAACATACCACTTATTTTCCCTTTAAAACAGTTTTTCTCTTTATTCACAATTGTATTTGACATGAAATACATGTTATAAAATAACAACTTTTAATACACATACTCTGACGGTTTTTTTTTTATTTATTAGTGAACATTTTTTTTAATGAATTTTTATACGTTTTACGAGGTGCAATTGCTTGGTTTCTCCGACGTCCGCACGCGCTAGCAGCTGACAGCGCCTTAATTCGTTGGGCCAAGATTAAGGCCTATTGTTAACCGCATAGCTAACAACTTACCACTGGAAAGTCTAAAGCTATGATAATAAAAATAATGTTAGGTGTAACTGGTAGTGAAACTTTAAGTTAGTCTTTCAGTAAGTCCTTAGTTTGAATTATAGATCTCGAGGCCACGTTTCTATTTAACCAGAACGCCACGTTGACGTTTATGGTCTGAATCATGTACAAATTAAACCATAAAGCTTCCAATATAATGAAATACTCGTAAATACTCACTCATAATACTCAATAATACACAATATAGGTACATCATACCAGGTAGGTTCCGACCATACTAACTTCTAGTGGTATAGAAGTAGACACTATATACTTCATTCTAAGAGGCTATTAAACGCCAAAAATACTACTTAGATACGAAAATGTCTCAATAAAGACCAGCCCATAAACATTACCTACATCATAAAACTTCCGAACTCAAACAATAAACAAAAGTACGCGACCGTTGCTTCATAAAATTACCGTTGAAAAGTTATGATAATAAACCGAGAGAGAAGCAGTCAGAAGTCACTTTCAATTACGGCGAATAACAACGGCAAAAGAGAATCCGCGAAAATTCGAACTCGCAAAATCAAGCCAAGGAACTAAAATTTATTGCCACGATAACGTAACTTTGAAAAGGAGGCATAAATTACGTAGGCTAAGTGTAAGAACATGGAATTTTGTTAGTCGGAATGTAAGATTACAAGAGTTAGACAACTTTGGAAAACATGCTTCCAGAAAAGTACTACTATTCAGTACTATTCCGAATTCTGTGGCACTGGTTGTAAGTCTAATATACTTAGTTCTTTGTGAATGCCTTCGTCCGGGGAAGTACTATCTACCTATTTTTACCGCGAAGCCGTAATGTTCGCAGTACTGTGTACGGACAACCAACCCTCAAAATAGAAGGCAAACATACCTGGCTGGGACATCAGCACTTTCAAAGTCAATTTAAGATTAAATAAATATAATCGACTATTGATCACTTCTACTTTCTAAATTGACTGGTCGGTTGGCGCATTTTGTAGCACCCCTGCTTTCTGAGCCGCTGGTCCCGGGTTCAATCCCCGGACAGGTCAATCGTTTGTGTGCATGAACATGTCTGTTTGACCTGCGTCCTGCGTCTGGGTGTAGATAGGTAGGAGGCATATACTATTATCAATAACATTGAGACAGCTAAACTTAACATCACTGCCTCTTTGAACCAAAGTTTTTTGACGAGTTGGTATGCAGTGCCCCGGGCATGGTTTCTGCTGCAGTTAATACTAAACCAATGGTTACAATTGACCTAACCAATGACAGTGTAGTAACACCTAGCACTATCCCGAAGTCTAACTGCAGCAAAAACAAACTAAAAAAATATGTAAAAATTAACAATTATATTAAAAAAACTCAAAAACTTGTAAAAAAACACAAATTTTTCATCAAAAATGTTAAATTAAATGGAGAGCGTCTTCGTCTGTTAGATACGTTGGAAATGTATGCTTCTAAATTAGAAAATAATACATTGCAATATGAAAGTGACACACATAACTTGAAATGTGAGATTGACTCTCTAGAGGAAAAGTTAAAATCAATTAAAAATAAGTATGAACGCTCAGAAAAACAGCTAAAAGAGTACATATCGGCAATGAATGAGATGATTAAATGTCATTCTACTGGCAATCCTGTATACGAGTACAATGATAACATGGAGAACCAATTATCGCTGGATCATTCATTGCCATCATGTAGTTCTAAAATAGTGCGAACAAGTAAAAATGTATGTCAAGATACAACTTTAACAAGTGGTTCCCAAAATACAAATAGTATACCATCAACTATAGACAAACCAAAAATTGTAATATTTAGTGATGAAATTGGCAAAGACATGGGTCACTTATTGTCAAATACATCCAAGGGACATAATGTAATAAATTACTGTACACCTGGTCTATCATATCAGGAAATTATGACTAGAGTTTTAACTTATAGCTTTAGCCCCAACACAACATTATTAATTTTAATAGGAAATAGGGGGAATGTAAACAAAAAACAAATAATTGATTTCAACAACCGTCTATCTAATCTTACAGTAGATAATGTCATAATGTTTACATTTCCCTATAGTAATAGTTTGCCACAGGTGGAAAATGATATAAGTTATAAGCTTAATTTGACATTATACACTCTATGTAATAATAATTTTAATGGAGATAAATTTAATTTAATTGACATTAATAATTATATAAAAAAATTCTTCTTGACAAAAGATAATTACTATCTTTCTAATTATTATAAAAGACAGATAGCTGTGTCGCTATCATATTTATTTGATATTGCAGCCAAAAATTTGGCTAACAAGGTTGCTTCTATTGAGCAATCCAATAGTATTGACAATGCTTCTATTGAGCAATTTGACATTTTTAATTCAGCCAATTGCTTGGCTACTAATGACATTGTACATAATTTAAATTAGTGCCTAAGACAATAGAGACAACCTCTTGCATTAAATCAATCAATATTGTTCATCAGAACATTCAAGGTATGATGGGCAAAAAGTTGGAACTGGAATTGTTTATAGATGATAGCAAAATAGATATTCTTTGTATTACTGAACACTGGCTTAAAAAGAACCAACTCTTATTTAATTTTAATAATCATAAAGTTGCTAGCTCCTTCAACAGAGAAAAATCTATACGTGGTGGCTCTTTAATTATTACAAATAAAAATATAAAACTCAAAGAACGAAAAGACATTGTGAGCCTATCTGTTAAACGAGTAATAGAAATGTCCTGTATTGAGTTTGAGCAGTTCCTTGTTCTATGTGTATACAGACCTCCATGCTCACCAAATGATGATTTTGAAAAGTGCATGGTGGAAACATTAATTAAGCTTTCTAATACAAATAAATCAATGATTATCTGTGGAGACTTTAATATTAATTTGCTAGAAAACAATCAGATAGTGGATAAATTTTTGTTACTGTTTAAATCTTATAATATGAACAATATTTTCTTGGAACCAACTAGGATAACAGCCACAAGTTCCACCTGCATAGACAATATATTTACTAATCTCAAACCTATTAAAAATTTCATTATAAATAATCTAGAATCAGACCACTGTGGTCAACTAGCAGTGTTTCCAAGAAAAGCAAACAGACCCCAAAGCAAATATGTTAGCTTTGTTCCAATAAATGCAAGCCGCCTAGAATTGTTAAGAAGTAATATATCCCAGAAAGTGCCAGAGTTGAAGAGTCACAATGACCCAAATATATTATATAACTCACTGTTCCATCTTATCAGTGATGAATTTGGCAAAGTGTTTGTACCAAAAACAATATCTGTTGGTAATCGTGCTAAGTTTAGTGAATGGGCAACTCCAGGAATTTATAAAAGTAGGCAAAAGTTATACGAATTGTACCTTAAAAAATCGCATAATCATAATCCTGTATTTTTGGAATATGTCAAACGTTATTCTAAGTTATTTAAACGAGCCTGTTCCTCAGCAAAATCTATTTATTTAAGAAATAAGATCAAAAATTCTGTTAATAAAATAAAAATGACGTGGAACATTATAAACAGTGAAACTGGTATAAATACAGTGCGTAATCAAGACTTTAATTTAAAAATTAATAATAAAGATGTAAGAGCAGATTTGGAGGTAGCGGCCGAGTTTGAGAAATTTTTCACTAATATTCCTTCTTTAACAACCAAAACTCTAAAATCTTCCTCCATTTCTGCCGAGATCTTACTTAAACAAAGTGTAACTGAATGTGACACAACTTTTAAATTTTCAGTAGTTAATTGCAAAGATATTGTAAGCAGTTTCAAAAGTCTAGATGCAAAAAAAACGGCAGACCTATGGGGTCTTTCTGTGAAGACCGTATCTTCAATTATAGATGTCATTGCACCCAATCTAGCAGCTGTGTTTAATAGTTGTGTTGCAAGTTGTGTATTTCCTGACCTAATGAAGCACAGTAAAGTGGTTCCTTTATTCAAATCTGGTAGTACTACTGATCCAACAAATTTTCGGCCTATTTCTGTACTACCTACGCTAAGTAAGATTTTCGAAAAAATCATATTACATCAATTAGAAACTCATTTTAGTGCAAACAAAATTTTCCATAAAAATCAATTTGGGTTTACAAGGAATCGCTCTACTATAGACGCAGGTATAGAACAAATAAAATATGTGTTTGATGCCTGGGAGAACTCTCAAGATGCCTTAGGTGTTTTTTGTGACTTATCTAAGGCATTTGACTGCGTCCGACATGATATACTTGTCAGGAAATTACAACACTACGGTATTAGGAACATGGCTCTCAACCTTTTGACTTCATATTTAAATGGTAGAATTCAAAGGGTTGACATAAATGGTGAAAAATCGCCCGGCTCTATAATCTCAATGGACGTTCCACAAGGTTCAATACTAGGGCCGTTCTTGTTTTTAATCTATATTAATGACTTACCTTATTATGTAGAGAAGAATCACGAGATTGTATTGTTTGCAGATGACACTTCACTGTTATTTAAAATTAAAAGGCAGTTATTAAACTATGACGATGTTAACAATGCATTAGCTAAAGTTGTGAATTGGTTCAATACAAATAATCTTCTCCTCAATGAGAAGAAAACTAATTGTATAAAGTTCTCGACACCAAATGTGAGACAAGTAGAATCCAATATACAATTGAATGGAACAGGGTTGGACCTTGTGGAGTCAACAGTCTTTTTAGGAATTACTATAGACGCCAAATTGCAATGGGGTCCCCACATTAAAAAATTGTCTAGTAGGCTCAGTTCAGCAGCTTATGCTGTTAAAAAAAATTAGACTATTAACTGATGTAGACACAGCTAGAATAGTTTATTTTAGTTATTTCCATAGCGTTATGACTTATGGCATACTGCTCTGGGGATGTTCTGCAGATATTAATTCTATTTTTATACTGCAAAAAAGGGCTATAAGAGCAATCTACAGTTTGGCTCCCAGAGTTTCCCTTAGACAGAAATTTAAAGACATAAACATTCTAACTGTTGTCTCTCAGTTTATCTATGAAAATCTAATTTATGTAAAGAAAAACATTAGCAGTTTTGATAAAAGGAGTGATGCTCATTCCATCAACACGCGAAATAAGCACAAGCTATCCGTACATGTAACGCGTCTCCACAGAATAAGTCATTCTTTTATGGGACAATGTATACGATTCTATAATAAAGTTCCCAATGTTATCCGAGATTTGCCTATTAATAAGTTTAAAATTACTATTAAAACTAAACTCTGTCAAAAAGGTTATTACAACATTTCGGATTACTTGGAGGATAAAACAGCTTGGGACTGATCACTCCAGGATCTATCTACTCGTGTACTAAGATGTCAAAGTGTAGCGTGTCTTGCCATACTGATACCATTATTATGTTCTCTTTTGTAAGGCAACACACTGGAGCTAATATTTGTAGTACCTAAGTAAAAACATTGTAAAATCATCTATATAAAAAGAATGGCCCCGAGTTTCTTGCCGCTTCTTCTCGGTTGGCTCTATGTATTTTGGAACGCGGCGGTAGGCTTTAAAGTACATTATAATGAAAAATTGACGTTCATAAGTGCGTCTTTGATGCCTAAATTGAATAAATGATTTTGACTTTGACTTTGACTTATGTATATCAGTCATCAGGTTACCATAGTGCAGGCTCTGCCTAGTTTGGGACCTGAAGACCTTTGTGTGGATGTTGTCCTATATTATATTATTATTATTATCTTATACCATTTATTTCACGGATTACGTCCGGTCCTTTGCAAAGGCATAAGTGGGGTTGTGGCCAACACTTAGAGGCCTGTTTGGTATAAAATATACAATGTAGTATAAAAAACAGACATTTTGGATGAAGGGTAACATGGTACTTATGTCTATTACGAAAATGTGTTCATGGTAAGGCTATTTACATGAACTTATTAGTGACTAGGGATATAATCTATAATATATATATATATATATATGGCAAGCCTCATTTAGCCCCATAAAAAGGTCCGCGGATCAGGGTCCGCCGTGTCGCCACTCACCGACGGCTCGCCACAAACCCGCCCCTGCGGTATTATTATTATTACTATTCAAAATCTCCTATGAAATCGATTCTACACAAAGTATAATTCGTTGTGAAGAATCAATTAAAATAGTCACTAATATAATCCCTATACATCTGTATAATGAAATAGGTAGGTATCTAGGTGCTTTGTTTTCCGTGACAACACCACTATTTCGTGCTAAGCCAAACACGATAAGGCTAAGCGGGTAAATACGCGTACAAATGAATTAGTGACCATTTAGTTACCATTTACTACAAAGGCTTGGCTAACAGACTTGACTTGGTTCGTAAAGAAACTATTACTCTTGAACACGTGCATGAACGATCATTGATTGTGGTTGACACTGTCTGTTTGAATAGATATTAAGAAAATAATAAAGAATTCATTTAAATCATGATAAGCGCATTGCGGTACACACTTATACTTATAGCTAAAAATTATGGGTGCCACTGCACCTGTGAAGAGTAGGCGTAATGCTTGATGTGCTGCATCTGCTGGATGGTTTGACTATCTCGATAATCGGTAAAAAACAACATTGTACCGGTTGGAAAGAAGGTAGAGTAGGTTAGATTCGTGTAGAGAGCAAATAAGAAGACTGTTGCTCAATAACATTATTTATTAATTTAAAAATGTCATACAACTTGATAAATGCGTTGCGGACAGATACACCACAATTATTGTTTTGTAAATCTCTAGTCCAAACATACTGCGTGCATAAATGCGGCATTACATTTATCTAGTCACCTATATTGTAAACGATATGATTACGGTATCAATGATTATCTTATCCAATTGATTCCGTTAGTTGTCGAGAAATTCCAAATTCAGACAAAGAATTTGTCAACATTGGGCCCAATACAAAATATATCTGTGATCAGATCACTGAGTTATATATTGTACCTAAAATAGCTCAGCGTAGTTCTAGTACATTTTATGCAATATGTCATACACTAATATCACATATTAATACTTATATTATAACATACTTACATGGTTAATTGTAAGTTACACACTGTATTGCTACATAGTTAATTTACTGTATAACTGACGTGTATAGATGTATACCAATAAATGAATCTGAATCTTCCGAAAACAACGTTGCATTTTTGACAACATTCGTGAAACAAATGACGAGATGACAAGAAACGTTGGAAAAACAACCTTGTGCACAAAGGCGATATCTCATAAAGTATTTGAAATCGATGAGCTCAACGACGAGCGCAGCGACGAATCATTAGAGAATCGGACGGCTGAATCTATCATTCATTCTCAAGTTAAATAGGTTCACATTAATCTTAATTTTCTTAAAAAAAAAGTCTGGTGTAGTGGTGGAGACGCTGTTTTGTCGTATCTCGAGGTCCAGGTTTGATCCCCGGGTTGAACCGTTATTGGGTTTTTCTGACTATTAAATTCTCAGTAGCATTCCGGAGTTTGGAACAGTGTCCCGTAAATGACAATAGGCTCGCTCCCTACATGGGAGCAAAAATATCAAAATGCGAAACATAGGTGCTTAAAACACCGCTGCTTTCCCCTTAAATATATATATGGGCGTGAAGATTTGTTAAATCGTATCTAAAAATAACATGAATTGCATTACATACTTTCGTTAAAGTTTATTTTCACCGAGTTTTGAGGGAATCGCATCCTTATCAATTAAATTTTATCCATCTAATGATTTATGAACTTTACTGTCTGTCTGGTAGTATTGTCTCTGTGTCTGGGTAGTTTATGTTACTCCTTATAACACCAGCAACCTGTCAGTGAAAGTCCTGTTAAAATCAGTCCAGCCGTTTCAGAGATTAGCCGGAACAAACAGACAGACAAAATTTTTCAAATGGTTTTGTTTTGTATAAGTACCGTATTTTCACTTTCATATGCATTTAGGGAAAAGCTGTTAATTTGGAATTGCAAACAGACACTTAAATGTCATTGTTTTATAGATTTATTGAAACTTTCGAAATAATGTTGGAATAGCGTCTTATCCGCCGTGCGATTCTCTAAGAGCAAACATCGTTGCATCTTTGACAACATCCGTGAAACAAATAACGAGATGACAAGAAGCGTTGGAAAAGTAACCTTATGTATAAGGGCGTTATCTCAAAGTATTTGACATCGGTGAGCTCGTCGACGAGCGCATCGACGAATTATTACAGAATCGCACGGCAGACCTTTACAATGAAAGCTCGTTAAAATTTACGTTTTTTAATTATGGTTCATTTAAAAAGCTTGCCCCTTTTCACGAGTTCACGTCATTATCATCAATGTTTAATGGGCGGATATTTGAATAGAATTATATCTTTCGGGACCCTGGCATAGGATGTTAGGTTTAACGCCATCATATCAATGAGATACGTCACAAAAAGTTTTTTCTCAAATAAGGTAGGTAAATATATTTTGTAATTGCATCACTATTTTTATTCAAGTAGCCAGAGTCAAGTATACAGGCAATCAGTGTATCTAACGATAGACTACTAGCAATATAAAAAAGTCTAGCCATACAGTCCTGTTTAAAATACGTTTTAGTAAAACGGTGAATACACGATATGTTTACAGTTATATCACAATAACTTTTTTTATGCGATAGATTGGCAAACGGGCAAGTGGCTCACCTGATGGTAAGTGATACCGTCGCCCACGGACATCCGCAAGTCCAGAAGTCTCGAGGATGCGTTACCGACCTTTGAGGAAGGATGATAGGAAGGAAGAGATTGAAGGGGTGAGGGTGCAAGGGAAGGGGAACGGAGAGGGCGATCGGGGAAGGGGGGACTCGGGCCTCTGGAACCACCTACAAACCGACTGAAACGCAATAGTAAGCTATGGTACTTCACGTCGGTGTTATGTGGGAGTGTGGTACTTCTCCAGTCGTGCCGGATTCGGCTGTGGGGTATCAACGTGGCACTACCACAAAAACTATTTTTCCGTGTTAAAATATGCAATATTAGGTAACGCCGGTACAAACTAGGCCACAATATTCGTACTTTGGTGTTAATCCTTATCTACTCTAATAATAAATAGGAAAGATTTGATACTTTGTAACAAATAAACGCAAAAACTGCATAACCGGTTCAAAAAACTCTTTCACCTGTAAAAGCTATGTAATGCCTGCATAGTAACATACGCTATATTTGATTCGTCATGGTCATCATCCATCACCGCGCGGGTAAAACTGCAAAGCGAAGCTAGTCTATAATAATATTATAAAGAGGAAAGATTTGTATGTATGTTTGTAACGAATTGGCTCAAAAAATACTAAGCCGATTTAAAAAATTCTTTCACCATTGGAAAGCTACATTCACTCTGAGTTACAAAGGCTATATAAGATTCATCATCATCATCCATCACCGCGCGGGTGAAACTGCGGAGCGATGCTAGTGTTTTATAATATTGTACACTTTATTTATTATGAAATTTCTCGTGAATTTCAAAACCGACTTTACTCACGTAATTAGCGACGGTATCGACCTAGGTTTCGGACATGTCCGATGCCCATCTTCAGGGAGTTTACGCTGCAAGATTGCGGCGACCACAGGCGATCAGTGGTCGCGATCTTGCATTTTCGGCTAATTACGTGAGTTAAGTCGATTTTAATATTAAATAAATTGTACACGTTGACGTCAGTCTTACATCATTACAAACACTTTATGGTTAATAATGCGCCACTATTACACGTCAAAGCTAGAAGAAACACAAATCTAGAAAAGTCAAACAATGTTAAATTAATCAAATAATTAAACAGGCAGTGTTGTATTTTCTCGCCATCAGGCTGTTTGTTACTGTTTCGCACCGAATCTTGTTAGGACCTAAAACAATGTGGCTGAATTTTTCTTCTTCTATCACATTCACTTAAAACTACTTTATTCCTTACCTAATGCGTTTTAAGTGTTTTTGTTTTGTCATCATTTGACTAATGGAGCCCGTCGACGGCACTTGTATCTTCCCACGCCGTCTTTGTGACGTCAGACGATGCAATTTACGATGTCTTACGTTTTCGGTGTGGAATGACTTTGAGTTTTCATTGTTAACTCGCTAACGCCTTATGATATTGGCTGTGGTTAATAAATTGTGTTATTTTTGTAAAGTTTCCTTTAGCTGCTCCTCCTCATTCGGGTAAAAATAGTATTAAAACTTTCAATGGATATCGGGTAAAACTTATTATAGACAATATTTATGTCGTTTTAGTGCTTTGTGAGCAATTTACGTTTTTATTGGAAGTGCTGAATATAAACTCCGACTGATGGTTTGAAAAGAGATAGTTCGATAAACTGATGGTTTGAAAAGAGAAAAGGATGTGAGAAAAATATAACCTTGCTCTTGCGTGACACATACAACTATTTACCTCAAAACAAGATAAACAAACAATTTTAAAACAAAAAAAGATTAAAAAAACAAATTAGTAAGAGTGTAAATTAATGTGTCGTAGGTGACGGAAAATATCAGATTTTCAAGTTTCACGTTTAGAGTGATTGTAAAATTAAATACCGCCATGGTATGGTTCTTGTGTTAGCTACTCACTTGGCAATAGAACTCCCTAATACACATATCCTCTATTACATGGGAACAAAACATATCAGGCAAAAATTGGGTGTGTAAAAACACCTCTGCCTACCCGTTCCAAGGATATGTAGGCGTGATGACTTACGTAAAAGCTTATATTCACCAAGTTTTCAGTAAATCAATCCATTATTTTATTTTATACCTATTTAAGTGAATTGAATGAGAATGCAAAAAACATATAACTTAAACTTTACAACTCGCTTGCACTCCATAATACCTCCCATGCCCCCATTGCCATTTAGGGATAGTATTGAAAAAAATGCATATGTTTTACATATTACATTCACATATAATAGGTAAATATTTTATGAATTATTTTTAATTTTATTTGTTTTTTCTAGTGTATCTAACCAAGGAATCCAAATATTTCATAGAATTTTATAACCCTATTTAACCTCCTTAGGATGTTACTAATATTAAAAAAAATTCACGAATTTGTTATCCGGTCCTTTACAAAGATGTGGCTGATCATGTCTGATCAAACTAGTATAGGTAGATAAATAGATAGATAAATAATATAATAAAGAAGAAGAAAGATAAAGATATATATATAGACAAATATACCTTAAAGTTAAACACTCGTACAGTAAGATTAGGTTTAGGATAGACCTTTTAAAACATAATACATATAGCTTCATAAAACTTTGATTTACTGAATTGAATGAAATTTACAACAAAGTTACTCTTTTCGAGTTAGTGAGGTGAAAATATATTTATAAAGGAAACGGTTTTCTCTTTATTATCAAGCGGTTCCATTGTATGAATCGACTCTATTGAAAATTTATATAGAAGAGTGAGGAGAATAAAACCACGGCTATCATCAATAGCTTAAGCTTTTAGCAAAGTTCGTAGTGGAACTTTTGTAGAGTCCGCATGGGAAAGTTCGCCACACCTCGCCAGTTATTTGACCGTGAAGCAGTAGTGTGCAAACATTACTGTGTTTCGTTAAAGGGAAATTTTTCCAACCAAATTACAGGGCAAGAGATTCAACATCTTTTATATCTCTACGTGACGAGCGCAATGGATTGGCATGTAGGGTTGTGTTTAAAATTCTGAATGGCACTGAACTGTTATGGGCAAAAGTGGTGCTTAACATCATATATGATAAATAATGTTTTTATGCCATAGGAGGCAAAGAAGCAGACAGGCCATTTAATGTAAAGTGATCGCCTTCGCATCCATGACAGAGTGTTCTCGTAATGCCACGGACCGCTTAAAATCGAAACAAATATCAAAATCAGCCGTGCAATTCTCTAAGAGCAAACATCGTTGCATCTTTCCTGCAACTTCCGTGAAACAAATGAAGAGAGATGACAAGAAACGTTGCAAAGCAACCTTATGTACAAGGGCGATCTCTCATAAAGTGTTTGACATCGTTGAGCTCGTCGACGAGCGCGTCGACGAATCGTTAGACAATCGCACGGCAGTTATCACGAACGCCGGGGAGACTGACGATACGCGGCTGATATAGAGACCATCTTTATCCTACAAAAACATATACGAAATGGACCCCTCCCGGCGAATTTTTGAGGGATCTCTTTAAAGAAACCAATATATTAACTTTGCCTTCCTTATGTATATGCAAATATGTTTAAAAAAAATATGTAAAATATGTTCGTAAAAATTAAAATATATATAAGTTAAATAGTGATCACCACCCCATTTAACCGCACGCACGTTGCAGTTCCTAGGATGATTTCTGCGAAATCTATTGTGTTATTGGCCAAATATGGCGAGTCTACCTTTGCGTCCCAGAAACCTACATATCCGTCAGTTTCAGTCATATATCTTTTGTTTTAATTATCACGGTATAGGAAGTATTAATAGTACCTAGTTTTAGACTTTCGAAGACTAATAAGTCGTTCCTAGGAAGTTGTGTGAGTTTTTCAATAAAATCCCAAAACACATAAATCCCTCACAGAGGAAAAATTCAAGTTGACTGCAAAAAACGTTTTTTATTATAAAAAGCATTATATAGTCCGACATTATATTACTGCATCAGTCGAACGACCCAGACAAAATAGAAATTTCATTGTTATATGGACAGTCGACTGGTGAGGGGATATAGAAAACAAAGATGCTTGGAATACTCCACTTCTGGCAAGTTGTCATCTGCCACCCAAAAAATGTAATAATAGTAGTACTTACGTTGGAACATTGTAAAATCTATATAAAAAGAATGGCCCCTAGTTTCTTGCGGCTTCTGCTCGGTAGGCTCTATATATTTTGGAACGCGGCGGTAGAGTCTTTAAAGTATAATAAATAATTGACGTTTATAAGTGCCTAAATTGAATAGATGATTTTGACTTTGACTTGGACTTTAATTCCACACGTATGCTATAACAAAATACTAAAACATAATAACAACGTTAATAACCAAGCCTTCGACATAGCTGTTGCCCTAAGACAAACAACCGGGACCGACGGCTGAACATATCCTCCAAAGCACGGAAGCGTTTAGTTGCATAATGCCACTAGCGGTCGCCCATCCAGCTCCTGACCGCAGCAAGCATTGCTTGACTTGTTGATCGGTTAAGATGGCCAAGAAATTTACAAATACCAAGTTAATATCCCCATGCCAACTAACCTGCATCTGTAACAATGTTAGCTAATAAAATATCGAATTTCCGGTTATTTCTGCCATAGAGGTTACAATTCAGCTTTGGGGATAACAATGGAATGATTTCAGGGTTAAGTGAATTCTGCACGCACGCACGACCGTCGCCATTTTGGCAACAAGTGGCCGAAAATACCCGAAAATCGTTTTCTCAGTTATCGCCTTTGTGGGGGGACGACAATAGCTTAGACAACTTAACTTAGACAATTAGATAGATAGATATATAGATAGATAGATATACTCCTTATTGCAACATTACATTATAAAATACAACAAACAAATAAAAAAACTTAAACTTAAGTGTCACAATGGGCGGTCTCATCGCTCAGAGCGATTTACTCCAAGGTTTTAAGAACTCAAGATGGTGTAATGAAAAAAAACTTTTAATATTCTGAGGATTTCATTTATTTTATTCATAGATATAGATCTAAATAACATATAATAATACTGGACTGATTTTTGCTCTGAATTCTCACCATTTATGTTCCTTTAATTAATCAATATTACTTCTTTATCTACCGACTTCCAAAAAAGGAGGAAGTACTCAATTCGACTGTATTTTTTCTTTATTATTTTTTATGTTTGTTACCTCACAACTTTCGATTGGGTAAACCGATTTTCAAAATTCTTTTTTTGTTTGAAAGTTGGTGCTTCCCGTGTGGTCACATTTAAATTTCATTAAATTCGGTGCAGTAGTTTTTGAGTTGCACTCCAGTAACTGATTTTTACCAAAGTAATAGAATGGAAGTCGGTATTAAATTTTTCAAATTGCACTTGTAAGTTAATTATTTCAGTAATAAGCGTTATTTTGCTGTGGCCACTATTACCCCTGCGTGTTTTACTCTTTAATCATGTATGGTTAGTTACGTATAATATATACATATATCTATGGTATAGTATATACACGTAATTTGTATAATTACCAAAAAAAACAGCACTATATGCTACTGGTGCTTAATACATACATGGGGAGAATATTCAAAACCACTTTAAAAAAAAATCCCACATAATCATCAATATTTGGTCAAACGTCTAGATTGATTCACACCTACAAATTTTATTCTAGGCATTTCCACTATTCATTAGAATATACTACATGCGCGCGGTTTATGCATGAAACTTAACACCCCTACATAGAAATGTATCATTCATAATCATAACATTCGGCAAACTCGCGTCCTAGCTCGTTAGTACATATTATTATTCATTCTGTGCGCTCGGGCATTCTCGCAAGACCTGGCCACCGGACCAACCCCGCACCCTCCGCCCTGCCACCGCGCGGCCTTTGTTTCTTCCGAAAACGAACGAACGAAAGCCGAAACTCGACAATCTCTTTCACACCGAACGCTCGGGTGGGGGGGTGTAAGAAAGAGTAAGAGAGATATTTTTTTACTGACGCGAATCATGTGTTTTCATTAATAAGTTGTACATAGGCATGTAGTATTTTTGTTAAGATGGTGTCCATACTTTTAGATGGAATTTTCGAAAATTTTAACAATTAATAATCATTTTACTGTGAAGTAATAAATGTAGCGGTGAACAGTTTCGGAGATATAACGTCTCCCTGTCTCACGCCTCTTTGCAATGGAATTGCCTTCGAACTCTGCTCCTGTACTCGGACTGACATGTAGGCGATTTTGTACAAACACTTTAGCACTTCAATATACCGATAGTCAATACGGCACCGCTGGAGAGACTCAAGCACTGCCCACGTCTCGATCGAATCAAAGGCTTTCTCATAGTCCATAAACGCTAAACAAAGAGGCAAGTTATACTCTTCGGTCTTCTGTATAACTTGCCGTAGCGTGTGGATGTGGTCTATGGTACTATAGCCTTTTCGGAAACCGGCTTGTTCCGGAGGCTGGAATTCATCAAACCTGCGACTGAGACGGTTCGTTATGACCTTCGAAAACAGCTTATAAACATGGCTCAAAAGCGAGATGGGTCTGTAATTTTTAAATAAAGTGTTGTCACCTTTCTTGGAGAACAGCACCACCACGCTTTTGTTCCATGCTTCTGGCGTTGAACCTTCGAGTAAGACGGTATTAAAGATTTTCTGAAGGACTTTAAGTACCGGTGTTCCACCCGCTTTCAGAAGCTCAGATGTGATACCGTCGTCACCAGGCGCCTTGTTGTTCTTAAGCTGTTTCAAGGCCATTCTAATCTCGTACAGGCTGATGTCCGGGATATCTTCGGTATAATGTCGGGTCAGCTTGGCTCTTGGGTCTTTGGCCGAGCTGCTAACAGGTTTAGCGACCGAGGTGTATAGCTGTCCGTAGAAACTCTCTACCTCTCCTAATACTTCTGCTTTGGTCGACGCTACACTGCCGTCTTCTCTCTTCAGCTTCGTCAACCGCTACATTGGAAGACGCCTTCAAGCTTCTGGAATGGCAAGAACTTGGCATTAATATTAACGGCGAATACATCACTCACCTTCGATTTGCCGACGATATTGTAGTCATGGCAGAATCCATGGAAGACCTCAGTACAATGCTCGAAGGCCTCCATCGAGTTTCCCAACGGGTAGGTCTTAAGATGAACATGGATAAGACGAAAATTATGTCTAATGCCCATGTTGTACCTACCCCAATATCAGTTGGGAACTCAGTTCTCGAAGTTGTTGACGAGTACATCTACCTGGGACAGACAGTCAAACTAGGCAGGTCCAACTTCGAGAAAGAGGTCAATCGTCAAATCCAACTCGGCTGGGCAGCGTTCCGGAAACTTCGCGAAGTCTTCTCGTCAAAAATACCTCAGTGCCTCAAGACAAGAGTCTTCGACCAATGTGTGTTACCAGTGATGACTTATGGCACTGAAACGTGGTCTCTTACTATGGGCCTCATAGACAAGCTCAAAGTCGCACAACGAGCTATGGAGAGGGCTATGCTCGGGGTTTCTCTACGCGATCGAATCAGAAATGAGTATAAAGTGGCAGTGGGCAAGGCACATAGCACGCAGAACAGATGGCCGATGGGGGCGAAAGGTTCTGGAGTGGAGACCACGGACCGGCAAGCGCAGCGTAGGTCGTCGACCGACACGGTGGACGGACGACCTGATGAAGGTCGCAGGACGACGTTGAATGCAGGCCGCTTCCAACCGGTCCTTTTGGAAAATCATGGGGGAGGCCTATGTTCAGCAGTGGACGTCCTATGGCTGAGATGATGATGATGATGATG
The DNA here is from genome assembly GCA_917880725.1 of Selenia dentaria. NCBI lineage: Eukaryota > Metazoa > Arthropoda > Insecta > Lepidoptera > Geometridae > Selenia > Selenia dentaria. The sequence goes on along the minus strand of OU862881.1, from coordinate 32,106,711 downwards.
AAGTAATAAAAAATTTTGACTACATACAATGTATTAACACTTTTGTACCGCCCATTTTTTTTTTGTTAATTATACAAATTACGTGTATAATATAATGGTATAGTATATTAAATCTAAACTCTGTCAAAAAGGTAATTACAAAATTTCGGATTACTTGGAGGATAAAACAGCTTGGGATTGATCACTCCAGGATCTACCTACTCGTGTATTAAGATGTCAAAGTGTCTTGCCCTACTGATACCATTATTCTGTCCTCTTTTGTAAGGCAACACACTGGAGCTAAAAATAAGCGAATATTTGTTATATCATTTAAGAAATTGGCGATACAGTCCGTCATTATATAGAAGACAAAGATTCTTGGAATACTCCACTTCTGGCAAGCTGTCACTCGGCCACCCATAAAATGTATTAATATTTGGTATCAATATTTGTAGTACCTAAGTAGAAACATTGTGAACGTCTATATAAAAAGAATGGCCCCGAGTTTCTTGTCGCTTCTTCTCGGTAGGCTCTATATATTTTGGAACGCGGCAGTAGTCTTTAAAGTACATTATAATGAAACAATTACGTTCATAAGTGCGTCTGTGATGTCTAAATTGAATAAATAATTTTGACTTTGATTTTGAATATATGAGTATTGTATCTACACTGCTTATCTCGGTTTAACGTAAGTACCTATCATGTTATAACAACATACAGAAGTTCGGAATTCGCTTAATTATACACAGAAAAACAATCAAGACAAAAGAACAAAAGCAGTATTACTAGATCTTGAACTACAAGATAAAAGTTTAAGTAATTCTCCCAAAAAGTTTTTAGTTAAACTTCGAGAGCTACAGTTGTTTGAAGTGAGCGGTACGAATTATTTATGTTACCCAAAACTTCGACACTTGTTGATATTGTTTGGATCCGATTTTTATGGTTGCGGCTGTATAAGAACATCTGTATAGCTTATATCGGCTAAAGCGTTTTGTAATTTTGCGATACGGTGATAATTTAGAAGTAGTGATGGTTCTGAAGCTGACGTGAAGCTGCCGGTGATGCGGTCGCGGGTTCAAATTCTGTAAGCGTAAAGGATTTGCCACACTGGATGCGGTCTGCGGTCAGGTCAAATTGAACGCAGACCGCACTATGTATATATGTACAATATTGTCGGTATCTATATATTTGGTATAGATACAACACGATCTGACCGTTCGGGCACGCGGAAGGAACGGAAGGACGCGTACGGGCAGACAGGCGGGCAGCGGGCTGACTGATTGTCTTGCGTCGACCGCTGACCGATTGCCTGACCGACAATGTTGTTCATACATAATGCGGGCCGCGTTCAATTTGACCTGACCGCAGACCGCCTCCAGTGTAGCGCTTGGCGTATACCTAGCATGAGGTAAATTGATGATTTGTATCAATAAGTTACATAGATAGATAGATAGATAGATTTATTGGTAAAATCACATTTTACAAGTCAAACATAACATTATTATTACGAGTACAATGGACATAGTTATACCTATATAGTATATACTTAAGTACTTGAATGTACAATCAACTCATCTTTAGTATATTCTTTTATATTATAATACGATTTCATTTGAAGGAATAACTTCAGATTTATCTTAAAAATATTCAAAGAAGCTGCATTTTTTACACTATCTGGCAGGTGGTTATATAAATTAGGGCCTCTCACGTATACAGATTTACTAGATTTAGCAAGTACGTGAGAAGGTGTCGCCAATCTGTTCCTAGACCTGGTGTTGTAGGTGTGCGACGCTCCCATGGCACAGAATTTCTTCATATTGGTGCGCACAAATACACACACCTGATATATATATATATTCCTGGTACAGTCAATACTCTTAGTTTAGTAAAATAGGGCTTCGCAGACACGTCCCATTTTACACCCGCAACAGTACGTATAGCGCGCTTCTGGAGGATCAACAGTCGCTCTGACTCGGCTGCATGTCCCCATAGCTCGGTTCCGTACATTAGTACGCTGTGTACGGTGGCAAAGTAGCAGCTAAGTACTGCATGTTGGGGAGCCGATGCTGCTAGTCGCTTTAGAGCGAAACAGGCCTGGATAAGCCGCGCGCAAAGAGGGTCTATGTGCAGATCCCATTTTAACGCTCGATCCACATGAAAGCCGAGTAGCTTAACCGATGAGACTTGCTGTAAAGCAGTGTTCGGTATTGTTACTGTCAGGGCTTTCAGTGGTCTATTTGAAAGGTCAAAATGTATGTAACAGGTTTTGTCCAGGTTAAGGGCAAAACCATTCGTTGCGAACCATAATTTTAATCGAGTGGTGACTTCTGTAAGTCTATGTCTCAGCAGGGATAGGCCTGGTGCTGTCACTAGTGCTGCGACGTCGTCAGCAAACATGTACACATCGGCACCGGGAATCGCCTCGGGTAAATCGTTCATAAGAAGCAAGAATGTGGTGTTTGATAGGCAAGATCCTTGGGGAACGCCTAGATCCGGAAAGCCTTCTTCGGATTTAATATTGCCCGCGTCGCCGAAGACTCTCTGGCATCTTTCAGTAACGAAGTCCTCCATTAAGTTTACGGCTGGTCCTCTCACACCGTAGTGTTTGAGTTTAGCCTTGATCAGACTGCGGTCTGCCGTATCAAAAGCACGTGAAAGGTCGCAGCATATTGCAGCGACTTGGTGCTTCTCTTCTCGGGCTTGAAGTATTTTTCTGAACTCCCGGACTAGCGCCGTTGTGGATCTTCCCGCTCGGTAGGCAAATTGACGGTCAGTAAATATGTCGCAACTGTCAAAAAACTTAAGAAATCTATTGTTTAATCCTACTTCTAATATTTTAGCTAATGCTGGTATAATTGAAATGGGGCGATAATTTTTAGCTGAGGTTTTGTCCCCTTTCCCCTTATAAACAAGCACCTGTTAAATAGTTCTGCCAATGGAGTAGCTAGTGCTTGAGACACCTCACGTATTACACCCATAGAGAGATCGTAGCAATCGGTGGTCTTCTTTGGTGCGATATGCTCATTAATTATTTTTATAATCTCATCAAATGAAAATGGTTGTAGGTATATGGAACACACATTATAGTTGGTAGCGCACGAAAGTGTACGTAAACTACTCGTAACACAAGCTGTCGGTGCACCAGCTCGAGCGCCAGCTGTTAGGAAGGTGTTGTTCAAGAAGTCATACTTACTTACTCGTCGTGTGAATAGTAGATTGTTAACTGTTCACGCAAGAACCGGTCTCTAAACAGCTGCGAGGGCGCGGGGTCGCCCGGCCCGACACTTCTCACCTGAGCGCGGAGCGAGATACATAAACTCGCAAGTTTTATTTTATACGTGCATCGTCCACCGTTATAATTTGTGTACATAGGAAATATACATTATAAACCCATATACAGTCCATTCGCCGTTCATATTAAGTCCCCAATAGGACCCTTAACAATGGTCCTCTCGCCGTTGTAAAACGAACCAAGCCAGTGTAAATTTCCGTCACATTAACGGACTTCGGACCCGACGCGTACGCAGTTACTTGTTCGAAGGCGCGGTATCATCGCTGCTACGGGAGTTTGAAGTCGCCTATTATGAAGATATTCTTCATCATCAGATATTTATTGATCGGATTGGATCGGATACAATAATTGGAGAAATTGCAATTTCAAGATCCCCGAAGTCTAAATACGACAATAGTGCAGTTTCAATTGGAATATATTGGAAATCATACGCCGAGTCACAGCTTCGTCGATGGATTACAATTTTCCTCGCGGATAAGGATAACGATATCTAGTGAGTTCGTTCCAATTATTTTCCTTCTATATACCTAACCATTCCCAATATAATAATTTAAATTGAATTCAAAGTACATAATTGTATGTCAACTTTTTCTCCGTACCTATCTTCGCATTGCCTCTAAATAAACGAGTTTGCAAGTCTATTTCAATATTTCAAACTCATATTATTCTGCATACTTAAACAACGTTTTCTTTAACGATCGTAAGCAATTACGATACGTAAATAACTCATTCGATAATTTACTATAAATTCAAAGTTTAAAATACATAACCATCAAACGCGGGTAACGCGTCGCTTTACATACGTACCCTGTTTTATTATTGCAAGCGCTTGTACATAAGTAGATATACTCAGCTAGTGGCCGCCGTAAAAATAAATGCCCATTATGTTCTAATGATCATCTTTTGTATACTTGTGAAACTTTTCGAAACTTGCCTGTAGAAACAAGGATTAATAAATCGAAAGAGCTTAATGTGTGCTTTAATTGTCTACGTTTAGGCCATTCTGCAAAACAATGCAAATTGTCTCATTGCAAGTATTGTAAAAGTAAACATAATACACTTTTGCATAATGATAAACCCAGCCCTATTCACTATCAAGAGCCGATGCCTAGTGTCTCTAATAGTGTTGCCCTTCCCATTGAAGTACACGGAAACGCGTCTTTGTCTACTTGCCCTCCGAACAATGTCGTCTTATCTAGTGACACTGCTTCGATACAGCCCGCTACTTCTTCCCAAATTTTGCTTTCCACAGCTTTGGTGAAAGTAATAAACAGTGAAGGTGAAAAGCTCGACGCGAGAATTCTTCTCGATAATGGCAGCACTGCAAATTTCGTCACGAAGATGCTTTGCGACCGTTTGAGACTGTCTCGACAATGCACCGATTCTACGGTAACAGGTATCAACAATCAGACTTCATTTAGTACTCAATCTTGCAACCTAACAATCGAATCTTGTAATGGCACCTACAAAGCAAATATAGATTGCTACATCTTGCCAGAGATTACAAAAATACTTCCGTCTTCATTGATTGATATCGGTGATATTCCTATAGCGATTGATCTGTTTCTAGCGGATCCTACATTCAACATACCATCAGTAATTGATATACTCGTGGGCGCTGAGGTCTTTTGGAACGTCTTGGGTAGCGCATCTATAACCTTAGGCAAACACCAACCTCAATTACGAGACACTAAATTCGGTTGGATAGTGTCAGGCGCAGTGACTCTTCCATTACACCCTTCTTCGTCATCTTTGAATCATTTCTGCAACTTTTCAATGAACGAGTTGAATACAAACATCAATAAGTTTTGGGAACTCGATTCAATATCTCCTAAGTACACCTTATCGAAAGAAGAACGCGCTTGTGAAGAAAGCTTTCATCGTAATACTATTCGCGATGAAAATGGTCAATTCGTAGTAACAATCCCTCTTAAAGATAATCCTAGTGTCTTGGGTCAGTCCTTTGAAATGGCGAAGCGCCGTTTCTTGTCATTAGAACGTCGTTTCCAAAAGGATTCAGTCTTCAAGGATAAATATGTCGCCTTCATGCAAGAGTATGAGTCACTAGGCCACATGACAGAAAACAACTCTACAGACAAGCCTCATATGGACAGTAAAGTTGATTATTTTTTGCCTCATCATGGGATCATTCGAGAATCTAGTACGACAACAAAGCTGAGGGCTGTCTTCAATGCATCAGCATCAACCACGTCTGGCCTATCTTTTAATGACATCCAAATGGTCGGTCCTGCAGTCCAAGAAGACCTTCTCTCGGTCCTTCTTCGCTTTCGCCAATATAAATATGTTATTTCCGGTGACATAGAGAAAATGTATAGAGCTATTCTAGTGACACCTTCACAGCGCTCGTTACAACAAATAATTTTCCGCAGTGATCCTAAATCAACTATAAAAACATATAGTCTTAATACCGTAACGTATGGGATGGCGTCCGCAACCTTTTTAGCTACCAAATGTTTGACTAGTTTAGCATCTACGACAAATAACGATGTTGTTAAAAAATCTATACAACGCGATTTTTATGTCGACGACTACTTGAGTGGCGCCGACTCAATTTCAGAAGCAGTAAACCTTAGTAAAGAGGTAAGCCCTATTTTAGCTTCAGCGAAATTTAATTTACGCAAATGGCAGTCTAATAGCTCAGATGTACTGGCTCAAATTACCACTTCAACTTCTGATAGTTATAATAGCTTAAATTTGTCAGAAAATAAAAACATCTCAACAAAGACTCTAGGTTTGCATTGGTTGTGTGATTCAGACGCGTTAGCATTTTCAATAAACGTTGACACTGACAAACGGGTAACAAAGCGTCATATCTTATCCGTTATCAGCCAAATTTTTGATCCATTGGGTCTTCTTGGTCCATGTGTGGTTATAGCTAAAATAATTGTTCAAAAACTATGGATAGCTAAGCGTGAATGGGACGATCCAGTTTCGGAAGAAATCCACAATCTTTGGGTTTCATTTGCTAACTCTCTTACCTGCTTAAATACTCTAAGAGTTGACAGATGGGTTTTATGCGATGGCTCTATAAAAAATGAGATTCACGTTTTCACGGATGCTTCTCTTAGTGTTTACGGATCCTGTCTCTTTGTTTGCTCCATAGACAAAAAAGGTTTGATCAAGGTTCAACTTCTTGTGTCTAAAAACCGAGTCGCTCCAATAAAACCAATGACTATTCCACGTCTTGAACTGTGTGCCGCTCTACTGGGCGCTAGACTGTGTACTAAGGTTCTGGAATCTCTTACTCTACCTGTCAGTAAATGTTACTTTTGGTGTTGTAACTTAAATAGCTTACATATAATGTAAGTATTTAGTCAAAACTAAATCTACCTAGTCAATACCGTAACATTTTTTGTAACTAGCTGGTATTATTTATAACTTTGGCCAAATGTGATCGTCTAGAATGTTTATTAATATGGACCCTTTACGTTGTGTTTAATTTATATTGTATATATTATTAAATCAATAATGTTATGGAGTATCTGGTAATTTTATATTAGTAAAGTTAATGGAAAATTATAAGTAGGTAGTGAAAATACGTTCCTAAAAAGAGGGATAAAACACATCAAATATAAATTAGTTGAAAATCAAAAGAAACACATTAAATAAACCATATCAAGTGAAATCAAATAGTACACTCAAAACAAACACATAAAAAGAACTAATATAAAATATTGCTGTCAAAAGAAACACATCAAATAGAAATCAAATAAATTCAGGACAAATAAAGAAAATATAAGGAGCAACTGAAAGCATGCAACTTACAGAAAACAGCTACTGTTGGCTGGATTCTTGATCTTCTTTCTTCATGGCCATAATTTGTAACACACACATACACATACATTTATAAACATATAACATACAATAATATAACTTAAAGGAATATAAAATATAAAGTTATAGACATCATGTTATGATACAAACCACACTTCTTTCTTAGCCAAACCTGTGACAGCAATTCCTAAAATAATTTGAAAGGGGGAGTTGTGGAATCTAGACCTTATAAGATCTATAAATAGGAACCCTAAACGATTTGATTTATGTGAGGCTCCCTGCACCCTAGCACCTCACTCCAGGAACCAGCAAATCCGTCAGTTGATTTCAACCTACACTTCTCCAAGAAACTGAACGTTCAAACCGTCACGCGCATACCGATCATTTGACTACGATTTGTTTTATTTAAAAACATACTTCTCTATCATTCAATTTAATTACCCGATGTTTAAAATTAAATTACTATTTTATGTTTAATTTACCTAGTAACGAATATTATTTAATCACTAAATTCCAAATAACGCGAACTAACCCTAAAGGAATTTAATGACTCGTGTGTGTATGTGTACCTAGTGAATGTACGAATCCGATCGCGGTCATGAATTCAGCAGGCTTGAATCCAGACGTTGATCAAGACTCTGAGTAATTTTCCCCCCCCCAGTGGCTAGCACTTCCCTGCTGTGGCGACAATGATTAGCAAGCGTCCGTTCTTCGTCTCTTCGTGTTATAAGGTTTCTGCCGACATCTTGTCATCCCCGCATGAATTAAATAGTGTATGTACCTATATGTACCTAAATTTATTTATTTAATTAGTTTTGTATTTGTATTAAGAGTATATTTATTAATAAGAAGATATTGTTGTAAATTTTTATGGAGATTTAACAGACAAGTATTTGTAGCAATTATAATATCTGATTTATGTATATTGATAAGTCTCGTCCAAAGGTGATTGTCTCCTTCCATAATATATGTAGATATCATTTATAATTCGTAATATTATAAAGTAAATATTACAATGCTCCAATTCCTTGAGTAAACCTCCAGTTTAGAAATTAAATTATTTCAGTTTGATTAGTGATAATTAATCAGAGTCACGTTGAAATTTTATGATGATGAAGCTTATTATGTTCGTTGCGTTGATTATAAATCCATTTAATGTAGACAAAACTGAATTGATGAAAGAAATGAATATGTGCTGTATTTGAATTAAATAGTATTGTTAAGAAATGCTCCATTTGAAATTTTAACATTTGTTGCGATGTTTGGTAATTCACTTCATAAACACACATACAATCACACTTCTCCTAATTAGTTTTCTAGCAATATCAGAACCTAAAATATTCTACCCTTACAATAAAATGACCAACGAAGTCCACCCAGCTGCTATCTCTGTAAAAGGAAAGTGAACGCATTTTCCAGATCCCTAGCATATAAATTATAAATACAACGTAGTCGAAAACCGCCGACAGCCGCTATGTCGCTAAACTGAAACTTGAATAAAATAAACTAAGTTTATGCGTAAAATATAACATATATACATACAAGTTATCATTGACTCTACATAAATTAGCACTGCACTTTAACACTCACTCGCGAACTAATGAATTACTATATTACATATAAATTTTAAATTCAACAATGACTTCGTGTAAATAAACACTGCACAATTGAAATTTAGCTCATTGAAAAGACTTCTATTTTATTTCACTTTATCACTCACTCGCGACGTTATTTATGAAATGGAAATCTTTACGATGTTCCTGATTTCGACCGTTTTCAACGTTGGCTGGACCCCGACTGCCTCATGTAACTCTTCAAAATTCACAAATATTTCCAATATTTTAGCCAAGTCTCACGCCTGTCAGATACTTGAGACACACATTAGTTCAAAATTTATAGATTTTGATAAAATCGTCGCTTAACTGAAATCCACTTATGCACTTCAATTTTTTGTTGAAATTTCTGGCCATAATATGTTATCCTTGATGCAGTAGACGAACTTCCAGCAAATACGATTACATCAACAAAAGCTAGTAAATTCTTATTATATGTTATATTGAATATTAATATTCTCTTTCAGCTAGCAACTTAACTTTTGGAACCTTTCCCTCAGATAGATAGGCGACTCTGAATCTATTTGTTATATTTTCCTGTTATTTTATATTAAAATAACAACATTCAACACACCGTCAAAACCCTTAATAAATTTAATATTGAAATGCAAAGTATTTCTATACATAAAAAAAAATGTTTTAATTTGTCGGAACATCACATACTGCAGTCGACTATATGGTTGGTTATTTGACTTCGCCATTTGAAAGAAATTAAGAAGGCGTTATAGGGTTGAACACAATTTTGGTTTGTTCATAGTTGCAAGTTAATACCAAAATCAGGTTAAATTATATTTTTATTTAACATAGCTCCCAAATGTAATTTTCACTTAAATGAGCATTAAATATTTAATTGATTTACATTATCATTTTGAATGTAAACTCAACCTTTCTTGTAATTACGTAGCCATAAGCTACGTAGTTTTTAACTGCAAATACATTACAAAACTACTTTCGTATATATATATTACCTACGTCGTTTAAAATGATACTAACACGTTAAATTGTATTAATTAAACTATCCGTTAATTTTATAGAGAAAACTTGTATCAACATTATGGTAGAATAATTATTATCCGTTTCGTGTTAAATTAATAATATTTGTTTATGATACTAAATTTACTTCAATCTCATAACAATTTCTGAATAAATCTATAGTTTTAGAAATCTGCCAACCCTAAAAATCAATACTTTCGTTAATGGGAACCAATAATATAACAGAAATATTATCGCTTAGGTTCACACTTGAAATAAATCTGTCAACGTAACATGTTCCACATTTATTATTTTTTAGCATTTAAAAAAATTAAAATTTCGTCCACCGATAACTCTATTATCGCCTTTATTATTCAGAGCTTAAGCCCTTTATATTTAACTATGAAATGAAATTTGTTTTGTATTCATGCGCGCCTTCTCATATAACTAACAAGTACATGGAACCACGTTATGTGTATATAACGTTGGTTACAGATCACCCCTTTGAGTTTTGACGGGTTTTAGTTTTCTAAAAAAGAAAACCCGGAGAAAATCACATAATATAACCCACTACAGCGATCTATTGAAAAAAGATATTTAGTTAGTATTAACAACATCGTTCTGATCACCCCTTAGAGTTTATGACGGATACCACAGTCAAAAAAAAAACCTGCACAAAATTTCAAAATTTAATTTATTTGCTTTATAATGTGTAACACACACACATAAAAATGTGTGTGTGTTTTGTATAAAACTTATGTGCAGCTGTAGGTGCTTAACTTATCATCGCTTCTTCTCGTGTTGTAAATTCGGCAATTTCAAGTTGATTTTGTTGTAGCAGTAGACTAATCCTCATACAGTACTATCATCAACGTTGTTATTTAAACCATCTCCCTTTTCATATCCTTGACTGCAATATTTCTGAATATTCTCTGTGCCGCCGTTCATGCAACTTTCAATATTTTCATCCCTTAAGCCCGTTGATGTTGTAATGGTTATTATGATTTCTGTTTGTAGCGGGACAGGTCTTTGAATTGTTGCAGTCGGTGGTGTTGTATTCGTTATTGTGATCCAGAGACGTCATCAGAAACAACTTGTAATAATGTTGTGATTTCTTGCAGAAATTTTGACATAATTTCATCACGAGTAGCATTTTCATTTGCAACACAAGTTCGTGTTTGATATATCCATTTCAATCTACAGATATTTTTTTTTTCATATAATTTGAGGTTGTCTTCTCCAATGTTGTGTCAATACCACTCTTAGACTATTTTGGAAACTTCTGTGTAAAGAGTATATTTATTAACTTTTACATCTTGGGGTACATAAACACTCTTAGGCTGTGTTTTTGCTATTTCTCTAAAGTCCTAGTATAATAATGTATTTTTGCAAGTCTGGCTAATTTCACCTCCGTTGTGCCTTGACTTTATTGATATATATATATATACCATCAATACTTGTTTCTCCTCTGAAAATTGATTTGATGAAATCATAGTGTTCAAACTTACAGTACTGAAAGATATCCACGTTCTTAATATTCACTTACAAATAAAATAAATCGAAGCCATACTGCATATTATAAATTCATTTATTTTATTTTATATTATGAATTACACTATCTTCCATCGTGGCATCTACACAATAGTAAGTTCAGGGTCACTTTTTACAGAAGTGTGTTTTGCTATTCTGTTCCATTTCTATATTAATATTACTTTTTTTTATTTCACTCACAGTTCACTTAACACATTTACGTTTTTTATAAGTTCAGCGGTATTAAAATAATCCACTTTTATTTCTGTTTACAATGTTTCGAGTAATAACATTACAGTAAACGTAAAAGTGTGTATATACTAGTTACCAAAAAATAAAATTTCAATGAACCACTTTAATTTAAACAATTTCACTCATACATCCGTTTTTATTGTAAAAGTTTTACGTAGTCCAATAAAAGACATACTTAATCAAATCTGAATTATTTAAATCGTCTATTTTAAATTTCCCATCCTTCAGTTCATTAGTTCGTAATCAATTACTTTATTTACAAACACAACTGACACAAAACGACCCTTTTTTTTCACATCTCGTAACCTGTTTTTTTTATATGATTAGGTCATTGACCCAACCAAACATATGTAATACTTGGACTGTTATAATGAAAGAGCTCTGACCCATATTTTTTTATAAAATATCCTAAGAAGTGCATTGCACTTCGGTCAACAAAAAATCCCTGCCATTCTGTTTTTTTTTTATTCAACACATGTTACTATTTTGACCCTCGACTAACCGCTACTTGAAGTACCGTTAAAGTTAACTATGAAGCTATTGTATTACGACCTTTGACTCTATATTTATATTCGTATGTTATTTTCTAATCTATTCTATCTTATTATTTATTAAAGCAATTTCATATAATATTTACTAAATGTCATAAAATAAAGCCAACACAAATAATTACGTAAAACCATCGGTCTAATCATTATATTTAAAATAAAATACTAATGTTTTAATATACTTAAGTATTTATTTAACTTTATAAAATTTTCTGGATCTAGTATGACACTCTCTACGTCTGCATCACTGACTATAAAGTAAGATAGTAACCTGGCTAATTTAAAAAGTGATAAAAACTATCTCTGTATATGTATATATTTCTAACAAAATGGAACATACAAATATTATAACAAAACAAATATTGTTATATTAGTTATCAGTTTAGTACCTGTTAAGCTATAAAATATATTGTACTATTGCAACAAATTTTGGTTCCACCATATTAAAATTTTCTACCAATATACTTAGTATTGTTTCGTTATGTGTTTGATGATACGTAATACAAACTAGTCACATTTTGTTAGTTTAGCATTAAACTACAAGTTATTATGGTATAATGATAGTGTAGTAGGTATAGTTTTAAAAAATCAGAATAAAAGATGCAATACAAAAATTATTTATCATAAAATATTTCTACAAAAAAAAAACGATCCCTGACATGTGAACTACTACTTTTATAACGTTTTTATAGTTATTTATTTTTTCTATGCCATCAATATAAAACTGACATTATTTTACACTACTAACTGCCATAGGAACTCAAATTCTTTAATGCGTAATTGAATCAAATGATTCAATTTTTATTGACGCATATCCTGGACACAAGGCACCACTGTAACTTAAATAGCTTACATATAATGTAAGTATTTAGTCAAAACTAAATCTACCTAGTCAATACCGTAACATTTTTTGTAACTAGCTGGTATTATTTATAACTTTGGCCAAATGTGATCGTCTAGAATGTTTATTAATATGGACCCTTTACGTTGTGTTTAATTTATATTGTATATATTATTAAATCAATAATGTTATGGAGTATCTGGTAATTTTATATTAGTAAAGTTAATGGAAAATTATAAGTAGGTAGTGAAAATACGTTCCTAAAAAGAGGGATAAAACACATCCTATCCTATTAATATTATAAACGTGAAAGTTTGTATGTATGGATGTATGGATGTTTGTTACTCTTTCACGCACAAACGGGGGGGCTAATGTTGATGAAATTTGGTATGGGGGTAGATGAGGCGCTGGATTAACACATAGGATACTTTTCATCATCATCATCATCATCATCCATCACCACGCGGGTGAAACCGCGGGGCGCAGCTAGTCAAATATAAATTAGTTGAAAATCAAAAGAAACACATTAAATAAACCATATCAAGTGAAATCAAATAGTACACTCAAAACAAACACATAAAAAGAACTAATATAAAATATTGCTGTCAAAAGAAACACATCAAATAGAAATTAAATAAATTCAGGACAAATAAAGAAAATATAAGGAGCAACTGAAAGCATGCAACTTACAGAAAACAGCTACTGTTGGCTGGATTCTTGATCTTCTTTCTTCATGGCCATAATTTGTAACACACACATACACATACATTTATAAACATATAACATACAATAATATAACTTAAAGGAATATAAAATATAAAGTTATAGACATCATGTTATGATACAAACCACACTTCTTTCTTAGCCAAACCTGTGACAGCAATTCCTAAAATAATTTGAAAGGGGGAGTTGTGGAATCTAGACCTTATAAGATCTATAAATAGGAACCCTAAACGATTTGATTTATGTGAGGCTCCCTGCACCCTAGCACCTCACTCCAGGAACCAGCAAATCCGTCAGTTGATTTCAACCTACACTTCTCCAAGAAACTGAACGTTCAAACCGTCACGCGCATACCGATCATTTGACTACGATTTGTTTTATATAAAAACATACTTCTCTATCATTCAATTTAATTACCCGATGTTTAAAATTAAATTACTATTTTATGTTTAATTTACCTAGTAACGAATATTATTTAATCACTAAATTCCAAATAACGCGAACTAACCCTAAAGGAATTTAATGACTCGTGTGTGTATGTGTACCTAGTGAATGTACGAATCCGATCGCGGTCATGAATTCAGCAGGCTTGAATCCAGACGTTGATCAAGACTCTGAGTAATTTTCCCCCCCCAGTGGCTAGCACTTCCCTGCTGTGGCGACAATGATTAGCAAGCGTCCGTTCTTCGTCTCTTCGTGTTATAAGGTTTCTGCCGACATCTTGTCATCCCCGCATGAATTAAATAGTGTATGTACCTATATGTACCTAAATTTATTTATTTAATTAGTTTTGTATTTGTATTAAGAGTATATTTATTAATAAGAAGATATTGTTGTAAATTTTTATGGAGATTTAACAGACAAGTATTTGTAGCAATTATAATATCTGATTTATGTATATTGATAAGTCTCGTCCAAAGGTGATTGTCTCCTTCCATAATATATGTAGATATCATTTATAATTCGTAATATTATAAAGTAAATATTACAATGCTCCAATTCCTTGAGTAAACCTCCAGTTTAGAAATTAAATTATTTCAGTTTGATTAGTGATAATTAATCAGAGTCACGTTGAAATTTTATGATGATGAAGCTTATTATGTTCGTTGCGTTGATTATAAATCCATTTAATGTAGACAAAACTGAATTGATGAAAGAAATGAATATGTGCTGTATTTGAATTAAATAGTATTGTTAAGAAATGCTCCATTTGAAATTTTAACATTTGTTGCGATGTTTGGTAATTCACTTCATAAACACACATACAATCACACTTCTCCTAATTAGTTTTCTAGCAATATCAGAACCTAAAATATTCTACCCTTACAATAAAATGACCAACGAAGTCCACCCAGCTGCTATCTCTGTAAAAGGAAAGTGAACGCATTTTCCAGATCCCTAGCATATAAATTATAAATACAACGTAGTCGAAAACCGCCGACAGCCGCTATGTCGCTAAACTGAAACTTGAATAAAATAAACTAAGTTTATGCGTAAAATATAACATATATACATACAAGTTATCATTGACTCTACATAAATTAGCACTGCACTTTAACACTCACTCGCGAACTAATGAATTACTATATTACATATAAATTTTAAATTCAACAATGACTTCGTGTAAATAAACACTGCACAATTGAAATTTAGCTCATTGAAAAGACTTCTATTTTATTTCACTTTATCACTCACTCGCGACGTTATTTATGAAATGGAAATCTTTACGATGTTCCTGATTTCGACCGTTTTCAACGTTGGCTGGACCCCGACTGCCTCATGTAACTCTTCAAAATTCACAAATATTTCCAATATTTTAGCCAAGTCTCACGCCTGTCAGATACTTGAGACACACATTAGTTCAAAATTTATAGATTTTGATAAAATCGTCGCTTAACTGAAATCCACTTATGCACTTCAATTTTTTGTTGAAATTTCTGGCCATAATATGTTATCCTTGATGCAGTAGACGAACTTCCAGCAAATACGATTACATCAACAAAAGCTAGTAAATTCTTATTATATGTTATATTGAATATTAATATTCTCTTTCAGCTAGCAACTTAACTTTTGGAACCTTTCCCTCAGATAGATAGGCGACTCTGAATCTATTTGTTATATTTTCCTGTTATTTTATATTAAAATAACAACATTCAACACACCGTCAAAACCCTTAATAAATTTAATATTGAAATGCAAAGTATTTCTATACATAAAAAAAAATGTTTTAATTTGTCGGAACATCACATACTGCAGTCGACTATATGGTTGGTTATTTGACTTCGCCATTTGAAAGAAATTAAGAAGGCGTTATAGGGTTGAACACAATTTTGGTTTGTTCATAGTTGCAAGTTAATACCAAAATCAGGTTAAATTATATTTTTATTTAACATAGCTCCCAAATGTAATTTTCACTTAAATGAGCATTAAATATTTAATTGATTTACATTATCATTTTGAATGTAAACTCAACCTTTCTTGTAATTACGTAGCCATAAGCTACGTAGTTTTTAACTGCAAATACATTACAAAACTACTTTCGTATATATATATTACCTACGTCGTTTAAAATGATACTAACACGTTAAATTGTATTAATTAAACTATCCGTTAATTTTATAGAGAAAACTTGTATCAACATTATGGTAGAATAATTATTATCCGTTTCGTGTTAAATTAATAATATTTGTTTATGATACTAAATTTACTTCAATCTCATAACAATTTCTGAATAAATCTATAGTTTTAGAAATCTGCCAACCCTAAAAATCAATACTTTCGTTAATGGGAACCAATAATATAACAGAAATATTATCGCTTAGGTTCACACTTGAAATAAATCTGTCAACGTAACATGTTCCACATTTATTATTTTTTAGCATTTAAAAAAATTAAAATTTCGTCCACCGATAACTCTATTATCGCCTTTATTATTCAGAGCTTAAGCCCTTTATATTTAACTATGAAATGAAATTTGTTTTGTATTCATGCGCGCCTTCTCATATAACTAACAAGTACATGGAACCACGTTATGTGTATATAACGTTGGTTACAGTGTGACTCGACAATAGTGTTGTGTTGGCTGTCTATGTCACCTAACCAGCTGAAGCCATTTGTACGCCACCGCGTCGGTGAAATACAAGATCTGACAACCGATCACCAATGGCGTTTCGTTAGATCAGGAGACAATAGCTCAGATGTCTTAACCCGCGGGCTAAAAGCTGATTTACTCAGTGATTTTTCTCTGTGGTGGTCAGGCCCTCAATTTCTTCACAAAGATGAGAAACATTGGCCAAAAATGCCCTGTGAACCTAATAAAGATAAAGATTTACCTGAAGTAGTCTTATCTCATCATCACATCCATCATGACTCATCACGATCTCTCTTAAACTTTCATAATCAATCAAAAGATAACTCAGCCATAAATTCATTGCTCCATAAATACTCAAACTTTAATCGACTCCATAGAGTTATTGCCTACATTCATATATACATCTTTAATTCAACAAACAAAGATAACAAATATAAAGCTCATCTTTCGGTTAAAGAACTCAATCAATCATTAACATTCATTCTCAAACACGCTCAAATGGATATGTTTCCGAAAGAACATGCCATACTTGCATCAGGAAAATCGTTACCTCGTAAACATAGGTTAATCTCGTTGAGTCCCTTTTTGGATACCGACGGTATCATTCGCGTGGGCGGAAGGCTTGACAATTCGCCCTACGACTTCAACGTTAAGCACCCGATTTTAATGTGCTGTAATCATCACGTTACTAAAATAATCTTTCGTAAATATCATTTAGATTTATTACATGCTGGTCCTCAACTGTTATTGGCGAATATTCGTCAAATGTATTGGCCTTTAGGGGGCAGAAATCTTTCCAAAACTATTGTAAAACAATGCATCAAATGTTTTAAATATAAATGTCAAAATGTGCAACCTATAATGGGACAGCTTCCTATATCTAGAACACAGTTAGAATTTCCGTTTTTAAGCTGTAGTGTTGACTATGCTGGGCCAGTATTTATAGCAGACCGAAAGGGACGAGGGTGCAAGCTAATAAAATGCTACCTGTGTATTTTTGTGTGCCTTGCAGTTAAAGCCGTACACATAGAGCTCGTTACAGATCTCACCAAAGAAGGATACATGGCAGCGTTAAATCGTTTCGTGGCGCGCCGTGGTAAACCTCGCAGCATTTTGTCTGATAACGGGACTAATTTTCTCGGTACTTGCAATGAACTTTATAATTTTTTGCAAACTGATGCTTCGTTTGAGGTCGCTCAGCATGGTATAGAATTTACGTTCGCTCCTCCATATTCCCCTCATTTTAACGGTATTGCAGAAGCTGCCGTCCGGTCAACCAAAGGCCACTTAAAAAAGCTTTTACAGCTGACACATTTCACCCAAGAGGAAATGGCAACATGCCTGACTCAGATCGAGGCAGTGCTAAACTCTCGACCTCTTACCCCACTGTCCTCCGATCCTTGGGACTTGACTGCCTTGACTCCAGCACATCTTTTAATTGGACGACCGCTATTATCCATTCCACATCCGCAGGTACCTCACATCAATATCAGCCGACTAGATCGGTACCAACGCATAGAGTACATCAAGCAACACTTTTGGAACAGATTTCATTTAGAATACGTCTCTCTACTACAACAAAAAACCAAATGGTCATCTCCTAACGGACAGCTGATTGAAGGAACCCTAGTCCTAATCAGAGAAAAGGGACATACGCCTTTACTGTGGCCATTAGGACGTGTCGTCAAAGTCTATCCCGGCAGCGATGGATCCGCACGAGTGGCAGAGCTGAAGACGAAGAAAGGCATTATTTTACGCGCCTTCAATAACATTTGTCCTCTTCCATTAGACTGAAGATTCCAACCCGGGGAGGATGTTCACGCAAGAACCGGTCTCTAAACAGCTGCGAGGGCGCGGGGGCGCCCGGCCCGACACTTCTCACCTGACCGCGGAGCGAGATACATAAACTCGCAAGTTTTATTTTATACGTGCATCGTCCACCGTTATAATTTGTGTACATAGGAAATATCCATTATAAACCAATATACAGTCCATTCGCCGTTCATATTTAGTCCCCAATAGGACCCTAAACATTAACCGAGGGTCGAAAGAATCAATTCCCGAGGTATTTAGACTATATTCCGAGTAGGAATTGATTCTTTTACCCGTGTTAAACACTCTACTTCTCATTTCGAATATGAGAAAAATAAAACTAGTTGTTTATCTAAACTATTTATTGATAATATATAATAATATTAGTAGTACCTATTTAAAAATAATTGTCAAATTAGGACAATTCATGAAATTAAAAGTTATATTTTTGTTTGGAATGTTTATGCTTATTGATATATTATGACAAATTTGGCTGTTCTGTAATTTATTTAGCTATTCTGTAAAAGTAGGAGACTCTGGTATTTCATCAGACGATGGATTCCATGGCGGATACTCCCTGGAAGTTGTCGGCTGAGGCGAATTGGGGCTTATTCCGCTCAAAGAAGTTTGCGCTAAGTTAACACTGGCTGTTTAGAAAGTCACATGGCCGCAGCATTTTTTTTATTAGTTTTTTTTACATAAAACTCTTCACAGCTGGCAGCAGTTCTATTTTTAAAGTTCATTCCGGCCCATAGGTGGGAAGTAATTTATATGAGTTTTTCTCTCTCTATGGAGGGAAGCAGCATTTTCCACCCAATAATCAGATCAAAACAACACTACTTTCCGAGTATGAGAAATGAAAAATAAATTTTATATTAAAACTTGATGTTCTAAGCAAGTGTGGATACGTTTTTATCACAAGAATGTCTCTAATTAGCTATACCTTTCGGACAGCTCCTTTATTACTATAAGCTACAGTATATTTAAGTATAGTTAGGTATAGTAATTGTATGGTGATGAAGCTACTACTTTCAACCATTGACATTTAATAAATCCTACTCCTACTTTCAAAATATTATACACGCGAAAGTTTGCGAGTAATGTGTGGATCTTTGTTACTCTTTCACGCTCAAACGGCGGGGCAATTTTGTCGAATATTGGTAAGGAGGCGCTGTATTAACACATAGGATACTTTTCATCTTCATCATTATCCATCACCACGCGGGTGAAAAAGTGTAATATGCTTGGGCACAGCATAGACAAAATTATAAGACTCCGCCTACGTCAAGAAGTAATGATGACAGTTCTATAAAATTTTGTGTCAATTTGTGATAGCTTACTCAAAAGCCAAGTCAATTTGATAGCTCGATACACCAGACGTGCTCGGCGACCGTAAAGGGTGATGAAATGTAATGACAGTTTTTTCCATGGTGATTAATTTTATATTTGTATGTTCGTAAGCCCTGTATTTTATTATTAATGTTTACTGATATACTAAGTATTTAAATTTACTCATATAATACTATTATAGCAATTGCGTTTGACTATGTAGATATTTTATGACATTTTGGTATAAAGGTAGATATGGCCTTAGAGAAGATAATAAGCTACTCGAAATACTAATCCTATGCTGACGTAGTCGCGGGCACCAGCTAGTAGTCGGCACCAGCGGCATTTCCTTATGCATATTAAATGCATAAGGACATGCCCTAAGGCTTCAGCCCATTATGTAAGTAAGATTGTGAAGGATCGAATGCTCGCAAGGAGAATGCACAAAACACAGCGGAATGCCAGGCCTTTGCCATACATACAATAAAAATTAGAAATAAGGTCAATATAATATAGAATCATAAAGACTCTTTAAGAATCACCGCGTCCATTTAAAGGCATCGTACGTTGGTACTTTTAGTAGCAAATTCTGGGTGCTTGCAGTCAGAGTCATAGTGGATAGGTACTTCTGCAAGAATCTATCTTGTTGTGTACTACTACAGTACGAGACATTCTGCTTTAAAATAATAATCTTCTAAAAAACTGTGATTAGGTTGAAATTATAATTACGGTTTACAGTTGCACAGTACCTACGTATTGTAGCATGTTAGTTTACTGGAGAAATGGGAAACGTATTTCTCTGAGCACGTGCGTAGTCATTTCGGAGACCTGCCAAAAGGTACACAATTATATAAGTATATCAACAAAGCGGGTGGCGATAACCAAATAGCGCTAAGTTTTAAAGTTTTTTAGCACATCATCTATTATATAAATAAAAATTAACCCCTATTATTCCTGGTCACGCTATAACTTAAGAACGGATGGGGACAATCTCGGTAATTCTTTTTTCGTTGTGTTAATTATTGTCAGGACAAGGTTCTTATAAAATAACCTAACACCCCCCACTCCGACTCCATCTATCGATGAATAGCAGAAATTTTAATGACTTTTTGAAATATCACGCTTATTCCTTTAGTTCAGCAACTCGCCTCTAAATGGCATTGGTTAAATAATTATAATTGCATAAGTTGATTTGGCATCTATCGATGAATAGCAGAACTTTTAATGACTTTTTGAAATATCACGCTTGTCTCTTTAGTTCATCAACTCGCCTCTAGATGACATTGGTTAAATAATTATAATTGTATAAGTTGATAAAAACAGCTATGCAATAGCTTTACCGCGGCAGTCTCCGAGTGCCACACGTCTTATTTTTAAATGTTTTCTAGTACTTTGTAGAAGGTTCTAGAATATCAAAAAATCAAGAAAAGTTGGGAGCATATGGCGACGCCAAAGGCCGAGCCTACTACGCGAACGAAGTCGCAGGCAATCGCCTGTTTAAAATTAAAACTAAATTGACGTTTATTTCATTGTAAAGGAAGAAGTAAAGCCTTTATTCTTCTTTCTAAAATGACATTTTTTTAACAGATTTCGATAAATGTGGTTTGGTATTAAGTATCAAATATACAATTATAAATATTAAATAACAAGGACTACCCGCCTTCACGCCTTTTTAAATTAATCCAGGGACCACT
Source organism: Selenia dentaria (assembly GCA_917880725.1). Classification (NCBI taxonomy): domain Eukaryota; kingdom Metazoa; phylum Arthropoda; class Insecta; order Lepidoptera; family Geometridae; genus Selenia; species Selenia dentaria. The sequence continues at coordinate 32,085,240 of OU862881.1, read as the reverse complement.
TTTTCGTCATGAAACTTATAATTGCAAAAGCACAGATTATCAAAACACTAATTCCATACTGTTTCAAAACAATATCATTACCTCTACTGGTGTCTCCTACATTATTTACACTCTAATAGCATCCATTACGTCTCATACAACATTGCCAGTGATTACAGAGTAGTTACCAAGTAAATGACATTTAATTTTAGAGTTCCGCGGACGCACCGTGTTAACAGTAATTGCGAGGGTTGACGGGCGGCTCCGTATATCTGGCTAGACGTGCAATAGAAGGTTTACCAGAAGTCTATTTATTATACTAAACTTATATACCTGTATATAAGTTTAGTATAATAAATAGACTTCTGGGGGGCCCACTTGGAGAATACAAGTTGACCAAAAAAAACCCCGACACCCCAATTTTTTTTAATTTTTTTTGTGAATTTTCTCGTTTTCTCCAATATTGTACCTATTTACCACCATAACATTTGTATAGTATGTTTTAGACCGGATGTTTTTAGTTTTTACAAATTTTACAAATGTTATGGTGGTAAATAGGTACAATTTCGGAGAAAAAGGAAAAAATCACAAAAAAAAAGTTAAACATATTGGGGGGTCGGGGATTTTTTTTGGCCAACTTGTATTCTGCAAGTGGTCCCCCGAACACGCTCATTTGGTTTGTCGGTCCCTCTACCAAAGACCCTATATATACTATCATCATCATCATCATCATCTCAGCCGTAGGACGTCCACTGCTGAACATCCCCCATGATTTTCCAAAAGGACCGGTTGGAAGCGGCCTGCATCAAACGTCGTCCTGCGACCTTCCTCAGGTCGTCTGTCCACCGTGTCGGTGGACGACCTACGCTGCGCTTGCCGGTCCGTGGTCTCCACTCCAGAACCTTTCGGCCCCATCGGCCATCTGTTCTGCGTGCTATGTGCCCTGCCCACTGCCACTTCAACTGGCTAATCTTCTGGGCTATGTCGGTGACTTTCGTTCTCCTACGGATCTCCTCATTTCTGATTCGATCACGTAGAGAAACCCCGAGCATAGCCCTCTCCATAGCTCGTTGTGCGACTTTGAGCTTTTCTATGAGGCCCATAGTAAGAGACCACGTTTCAGTGGCATAAGTCATCACTGGTAACACACATTGGTCGAAGACTCTTGTCTTGAGGCACTGAGGTATTTTTGACGAGAAGACTTCGCAAAGTTTCCGGAACGCTGCCCAGCCGAGTTGGATTCGACGATTGACCTCTTTCTCGAAGTTGGACCTGCCTAGTTTGACTGTCTGTCCCAGGTAGATGTACTCGTCAACAACTTCGAGAACTGAGTTCCCAACTGATATTGGGGTAGGTAAAACATGGGCATTAGACATAATTTTCGTCTTGTCCATGTTCATCTTAAGACCTACCCGTTGGGAAACTCGATGGAGGCCTTCGAGCATTGTACTGAGTACAATTGTATACTTGTAATGAGTACTTGTATTGTGTACTAAACTTGAGTACTTGTAATTGTACTGAACATTGTACTAATCATTAAATACAGTAACTACGTACATACAACTATAAAAGAAATCACCATAGAAAAAACTGTCACTACATTTCAGCACCCTTGACGGCAATTGTGTTACATTTCATGACCCTTAGCAGTCATCGAGCACGTCTTATGTATCTAGCTGTCAAAGGATATCGTGCTTTTGGCTTGAAACACACAACAGACACACAACGAACTGTCATCATTACGATCTTGTCGATCGAAGAATGTAACTCAAAATGTATATATATTATTATATACTTTGTAAAAATTGCAGTACAATGTCACGCTGAACTTGAGTAAGGTAAAGCTGCGTGGCACTGGCATGGGTAGGCATGCCAGTATCTATATAAAAAAATTGCATACTTATTTTATATCGTATTATTAAAATTAAAGGCAAAGTCTATCTCAATATTTCGCAATTAAATAATAATAAAATATTTCGTGACTGCGTTAATTAAGACAAAACTACATTCAAATGTATCATTCATATGTATTCCGGACACGTTTCAAAACGTACCCAGAATGCACACTGCATTACCCCTGAAGGCTTTTGAAACATTGATAAAATTTATACCAATTGCAACCGATAATTTTACACTTAAACATTTTATTCACTACAGACATAATAAAACTGAAAACGTATTTCACGCTGGCAACACATCTGATAATGCCTCCCAATGGTCCATAAACTAGACCGGTATAAACCGGTATAAAGTCACTTTGTTAAGTACAATGCGAGCAATATTTCAACGGTTATCATTTTTGGCCGGAAATTTGCGTATTCGGACCTACCGGGAGCCGTTTGATTGGGCGGCGCAAATTGTCGGGTTTTGTTTCGTTGACCATCGTTTTTGCGAATTTGACGTAGGTACCGGCAAGATAACGTCGTGGGTGGGTATTATGACTTCATTGGCATGTTGTACCTATGATGAAACAAAATGACATTCATGTAGATTCACACAGTCACTATTACCTGGGGCCCTACTCTCACCTCTTAAAGTAGTCATGTTTCAACCTTACTAATAATACTTACTATTTGGTACCACCACGTCAATATAGCAAGCTTAAAATAATAATGAATTATGATAGACGTTTTTATGACGTAGTATCAAATATTTCACTCAATTCGCGTACTTTGACTTGACTTTTGACACTAAGTTTCATTGTGACAGTTTCAAATTTTTAAAGATCCGTACTCCCATCTCTTAAAGTAGTCATATTACAACTTTACCATTACATAATTTGGTTGAACGTTTTGTGTCGTTGGGAGTACGATAGTAAGTATTGATTATTTTAAGCTTATTACAAAACGCTTCCGATTTATGATAGTTTCGTAAAAGGTGGGAGAAGGCCCCCTGATTACCAAAAACGTGTATAACTAGCAGCAAAATAAAATACAACCACAGTTACCATAATTGTTACAGCGACCTCTAGTGAATATGTATGTGACATGAGTCGATATAATTGGTGCCTAGATTTATGAAAGTACTGTATCAATTTAATATATTGTCTCTAGCTATCAACGTTATCAATTTGGCTGTAATTTTTAAACGATTTTACTATACCGATTTTAGTGTTATTGTTTTGTATAGGTTTATATATTATTATACTTTTTAGTTGTTTACATATATATCCATGTATTGAAGTTGTATTCAAGGAAATTGTTTCCTTTCCCTTAAATCTTCTAATAAAAACATATTTTATTGCAGCCTTAAATATATAAAATAAGAATATATTCTTATTTTATATATTTAATATCACCAGCATCATAAATATTTCTTATTTTTTTATATCTTTATATTGCAATTAAATAACACAACGGGCGATGATAATTCTGAACTCATTTGCGCATGAGTTAGATCATGTATAATAATTTGCTGACTTTAAGAGTACCACTGTTACTAGCATTTAGTTATATTTAACCCCTTATTTAAGGTTGTTGCGCTTTAGCCCTGCTAATAGCTTTCTATCTATACTGAAATTAAATAAATAAATAGTGAAGTATTTATGAAGCCATTGTTAGTAACAATGTAATATTACGTGAAATAGAGTAAAAATAGGCACACTCGTAAATTTCGAGTGTCGGCATGGAGGCACGCACGTGGATCATCTCATTTAAAATATACGTTGAGACAGTATATTTGCCCCCAATATAAGTAAAGAATTGTATAGCTAGCTGTAAAAAACTTCTTTTACTTTCATTTTATTAAAAAAAACGATAGAAATTAGTATATTCTTTGATATATTTATTAATTCAACAATCGACTTTTCGGAAACCAGTATGCGTAAGTAATCGTAAACATCTAAGCAAAAAGTATAAGTAATTTACTATGTAGGTACGTATTTTACAATTATAATATTAAGTACTTAACAAAAAACTGGAGCTGTTAAGACGCGGTCTAACCCCAATTTTAAAATAATTTACGAAGCTTTACGTAAGGTTGAAAATCGCTTGTTAGATTGGACGATGTAATACCAAAATGCGTTAATTTTGTACGTTTTCTTTATATTCTTCGATATATACTAACACAATTGAAAAAACTGCTGGTTATTACTTTAGTACTATACGTTGTCTAAGTATTACTTGAAAAAAAATATAGTGTTATCGCTGAAAATTGTGAGAGTTTGGACGTGAAAGTTTATTTTTGCAGACCTATTTAGGATTTTTTCTGCTGAAAGAGAGTTATATTTATGAATTCTATTTGGTTATTACTCTTTTCCTATTCCTTTTCTAACCTAAGTATTTTTTTCATAATATACTATTGATCTATTTCGTTACACTAGGTGTTTAAAAATTCTGCTTTTTCTTTAATCAGGGTACGAGCGCGCCTTAAGGAAGCTTCCTAACTAGCAGTTCTGCGAACAAGTGGGCCGAGCACGAAAATCTTTTTAAGTGTAATGTAATCGCATCGTTAACGTATTTAGTACAAACTGTCATTTGTCTAGTACAATAGTGGCACAGATAACTCATAGTTTGTACTGAATACGTAAACCTATACCATATACACATATAGATACCATAACGGTACAGTTAAACAGATTTTCGTGCTCGGCCCACAGTTCGCGGCTCAAAGACGAGACAAGAACTAACCACCGAGATTGTACAGCATATCACATTTAATTAATGCAAAAGTCTGTAGTCTTGATATGTTTGTGTGTTGTGTTGCCTGTTTGTTATTATTAGGGTGAACGACTCAAAGGATTTGTAAGAAATTAGTACTGGAAATACTCAGGATTAACGCATACTCATTTCTTATATTTTTATACTGATTGAACAGGTAGTTCCCGAGGGATAGCGAAAACCTTACTCTACGCTGACAAACCTTGGCATGTGCATGTATCGAATTGTATATCAGGCAGAGTACAATTTTCTTCACATTTAGTGCTATAGTCTTGTTAGCAGCAATTATTCAAAGTATTTTCAACGTATTATCTTGGAAACCACTTTACCATTGACGGTCATATTCGACATTCCATGAAGATTTGTTGATAAATACGACCTGTACAGGAATACCAACGAACAACCTACCAAACATACAGACAAAAGCCTTAGCACTAACAATTTGCGAAAATGTTTTCGTATAAGAACATCAACGTGTCACACTTTGGCATACAAACTAGGAGTTATCTGTGTCGAAGTTTCCCTAGATAAATGACAGTTTATTCTTCTTCTTCTGTTTCACATAAAGGAGACGTTAGAGTCCGTTTCACAAAAGAAGTCCCATAGACGTGGCGCTAGTTGTCGTACATCAATAAAACATTTAGTACATATTTATTTAGTTCCACTAATTTACCGCGAGACTTCTTTCGTGAAACGGACTCTACGTTACACTCACTCGGTTATTCGTGCTAGGCCCACAGATTAAAGTCAATGTGACCAGTTAAAGCAGAGAATCTTCGGTCGCTCGGTTAATTCATTAAAATAGTGCCTGTTATAGGCGAAATGAGTGTAGATTACGACCAAATTGCATGATTCGACTTCGCGTAAACTTAGTTTTTCGACGCTTAAGCCTAATAACCGAAGTTTGAAAATAACGTAGTATAAATTGAGCAAAACACGATAGAGCAAACTTGGCTCGGTAGAAAAAAAAGCGGCAACATTCCCTAAATTTAGCAATTTTTCTTACGTGCTTCGTGGGAAAAATCATTTCTATTCAATTATGGGCAAATATATTTCAATGAATGTGTCATATTCTAATTTCCAATGAAATTTACTAGTAAACTATGAACTCCTTTATCATTAAAATTTAATCATTTGATTGTACTAAATAAATATAAAAAGTATTAGCACGTATTCAATTGCATATTCACATTACATCGTCCAATCTGATAAGCATTTCTCAACTATATGTAAAGCATAGTAAATTGTTTTCAAAATAGGATTGGACCGCGCCTTACACTAAAAAAAGCCTTTATTATAAATAACATTAAACCTAGCCGTACTTCAAACGCATATTAACATCCAACCCATGAGTCGAAAGTCAAGCTAATTTGTACGCCGTACGCACCTACTTCATCATAACCCGTGATGTATTGCGAGCTGCGGCGGCGGTGGCGGGACGCCCGTGAAAAATAGCGGGAACGAAATCCAACCAATTAAAACGAAATGTGATACTGTTAAAATGGTTAGTTACTAGTACGGTATAACGGGTAATGGCAGTTAGTTATGTTTTGGTACATTAAAATGCTTTGCACTCACATATGTATTTCTTTATTTGTACAGGTTACTCCAATCACATTAATTATTGTCAATCATAGTAACTTCACATTGAAATATATTATGTCAGATAACACACACATCACTAACAATTATACAGTAAAAATAACATTATATTTAAAAAGATCACATTAGGAAAAAATAATCATAAAATTAAAAACAACACCATGATTCATATAAAAACAATTTTACTATCTAGAATACATACAATAACAAACAAAAACAATGATTCATCCCTCTCTCAAAAATCCAAACATGCACACAAAATACCTTGCCATCCATTTAACAAAATAAGACAGATCATATAAGTAGATGAACCCTTACTATACCGTGATAATTAAAACAATAGATTTATGAATGAAACTCACGTAAATTTACGTCTCTGGTACGAAAAGGGTTAAACCACCACCTACACTGTAGATACAAACGTAGAATTTAGACGGTCGATTGGTTTTCTAATGTAAGCCCACTACCAAAGGAACTAACAAACCCTAAGGGAGTGAAAAGTGGTTTAATATTGTTTTGAGATGCTGTGATGATGAAATTAGGTGATATGTTCAACTTAAATAAAAATGCGACACAATATTTCTGTCTCCTTTTTAGTTCACTAAATGGCAATTGTCATATCTCTTTTATCTTCTCTCTTTATGCTATAATTAATTTAGCTTTTTAATTGCCATGTTTGCAAATGTTTTAACAACGCGCCCATCTCTATATTTTTTATACATTCCATCCTAAGGTTTCCTGGAAGAAATTCCTTTTAGTGATAAGGCTGCCCATTGTGACACTATCTTGGTTTTTCTTATATAAGTTCTGATATTGTCATCTTTTTTGTGTAACAATAAGGCTGAGCGCAGACTTGAGTCACGATAGTTTTAAGACAGACTATTGCTTTACAAAAAATATGAAAACGCGCAAACTTCAAACAAAACGTCTCATAGACAACATTGTCTAATACCTATTTGTGTAAGTGTACTCGTAATTGCTAAACAACAGAATCGATGAAGTCCATTTTGATACTGAAAAAGAATTGACTCAGACAAAACAGTTTCGTTTTAGATGTGCGACGTGTCATAGGCAAAACAATTTGGTTTTAATTTTAAGACAGACTTGTCTATGTGAGGATAGTCTGTCTTAAAACTGTCGTGACTCCAATATGCGCTCAGCCTAAAGTATTATCTTTCTATCTATCTAATGACAGTAAGTATGTGTGTTTCGTATAATAGTGATCAAAACTTCTGAGTTCTTCAAACCTCTCAGCTAGAGGCTAGGCGGATTATTATGATATTGGCCATGCAACCAAATTCTGGAAAAATGCATTATTAGTTACTTAGCATAGCAATAATTTTAATGCTGGAAAAGTGTCTGTGAGTTTGTGAGTGGTAGTAATTTCATATAGTTATACAATATACTATTACGAACTACTGAAGTAACTAGTTTATAAGAGATTTTATTGATACGAATCTCATATTTAGTAGTAGGCTCAATTTATTTTAAATGAGTCACAGATTATCAGCATTCTAATAAACATTTAAACTTATACTGAAATCTTCCATAATGTGTTCAATATATGTGGCAATCACACCTTTACACACTCACTAACCACTCCATCTATACTATATGTAACGAAACGCTATTTGCACATACGGCGTCCAATTATCCCCATTAGATGCAAGCGGGCGTTAAGACACTTGCACGAATTTGAAGGACTGAATATCGTATTAGGGACGGTTAACCGGTATTTAAACAATCCTACTTATATAATATTATAAACGCGAATGTTTGTAAGTATGAATGTTTGGATCTTTGTTACTCTTTCACGCTCAAACGGCGGGGCAACTTTGATGAAATTTGGTATGGAGGCAGATGAGGCGCTGGATTAACACATATGATACTTTTCATCACCATCAGCATCCATCACCACGCGGGTGAAAAAGCGTAATATGCTTGGGCACAGCATAGACAAAATAATAAGATCTCCGCCTAGAAGTCGTCAAAATCGTAATGATGACAGTTATGTCAATGTTTGTGTCAGTTTCTGATAGCTTAGTCAAAAGTTAAGTCAATTTGACAGCTAGTTTAACATATTTGACAGTTAGTTTTACACTAGACGTGCTCGGCGACCGTCAAAGGGTAAATGAAATGATAGTTTTTTCCATGATTATTAATTTTGTATTTAAATGTACGTAAGTCCTGTATTTCATTGTTAATGTTTGCTGATTGATATACTAAGTATTTGAATTTACTCATAAAATACTATTATACCAATTGCGTTTGACCGTGTACATATTTTATGACATTTTGGTATAAAGATAGATATGCCCTTGGAGAATATAGTAAGCTACTCGAAGCACTAATCCTGCGCAGACGTAGTCACGGGCACCAGCTAGTGTTATTATAAGATATACACTTTCATACATTTATCATAAAAATAAAATGTTATCGTTTTTAATTTAATTAGAGGCGTTCTACAGACTTTGAATATGATTGCAATTAGCATGTGACTTTCTGCATTCCTACTTCCTAAAATATATTTAGTTAAGCATTCGCCGGTCCACTAATGTACATTATGAAACATAATACTAGGTTTGATTATATACTCTTATTATTCATCTTATCCAGCCAATAAATTAGTCATTATGAAGTATCATATAGTATATTTTATTATGATTTTAAACCTGGCTTAATTTGTAGTAGCATTTATTTTGGACATTACATACATAATATGTGTACCTACCGATGTTTTTAGGTTACTCGGTCCCTGTTTCTAAGCTGTTATGTAAGTAGTGGATGCCGGCACCCCACCGCGTGGCTCCCGCGATAAGAGCTGTCCAAATTGATGTTTGAACTGTCATTAATTCCCTGCCCAGATGTCGCTGCACTCAATTATTTTTGACACATACGACTGTCATTTGTCGTTAGAATGATTTATTTGTTGCGAGCGAATGGGTTTGATGATTACGACTGATAAAAGAAAGTTGTTTCGTATAAAATATTGTTATATATTATCAAAGTTAGAAAACTAATTACATTTGATTTAATAAATTGAGCTTAACCTAAAAGGCCTTTATATAGGCGTTGACCACTTTCTCACTTGAGGGTTACAGATGATGCGGTCGGAGGTGGTATCTATCACACTAGACTTATAATATTAACTGCGACTCTTAAGGACAGCTGCCAGAACACACTGTTGTGTTCAGCAATAGACTTTAAAACCAGAGGGTTGTAGCTAGCCAGGCTAATAGCAGAAATGCCCTACCCACCATGGTGTGGGTTTCGTCACGATGTTACCTACAGCGCCAGCTCAAACTGAATTGAGGACCGATCTGTGGCCGTCTAATCGCCGGCCTTTGTTAACTCTGGGCTATCTACAGTAAATTAGTTGGGCTACCATAACGACTAAATGCAATTGTGCGCAAATAATCCATAAGAGTGCTTTAGATGTCCCTATACCTATTTAAAGTTAACAGGTTCTATAAGACAATTCTCGTCAAACATACCTCAGTGCCTCAAGACTTTTGACAAGAGCCTTTGACCAATGTGTGTTACCAGTGATGACATATGGCAGTGAAACGTGGTCTTACTATGGGCCTCATAAGCAAGAAAAAGTCGCACAACGAGCTATGGGGAGGGCTATGCTCGGGGTTTCGGTGTGATCAAATCAGAAATGAGGAGATTCGTAGAAGAACGAAAGTCAGCGACGTAGCCCAGAAGATTAGCCAGTTAAAATGGCAGTGGGCAGGGCACATAGCACGCAGTACAGATGGCCGATGGGGCCGAAAGGTTCTTTAGTGGATACCACGGGACGGCAAGCGCAGTGTAGGTCGTTCACTGACAAGGTAGACTGATGACCTGATAAGGGTAGCAGGACGACGTTGGATGCAGGCCGCTTCCAACCGGTACTTTTGGGAATTAGTTGGAGAGGCATATGTTTAGCAGTGGACTTCCTACGGCTGAGATGATGATGATGATAAGACAATTAGTAATATCTGATAGATCTTTTATGATTATCCATCTCGCTTAACGCATAGTAGATTATGGCTTCAAGGGTTTGTCATATAAAGAATCAAATGTGGTGGTTTGACTTCTCCATCAGAAAAAGCTTACATATTACATTGATAGAACGTTTATTCTTCATGTCGCTAATATATTCTTTAGCACGACCACTTCTCTTTGTTTCTCTATTTATGATAAACCGTACATAATATTAAGCTTGGGAGAAAAAATAAAACTTTTTGTATGGAACGAAATAAGCCAGCTCTTTTCACAGTTCAGACAGCCCAAATTCCAACAGCATCTTCTTAAGAGAACAACCGCAGCTGACCGTTTAACTTAGTATCATAAGAACAGAATTAGAAAAATCCTGTAGAAAAAATCTATAGTGGTCGCCTATCAAAGTAGTGTCCGCAGCAAGGTTTACTAAAACAAATAGAATTTTTAGAAACCATAATACATGCTTCTGCCTGAAGCGCTACACAGGATAATATCCGACCTTATATTATTCTTATTTATTAGAAGATTTTTAGTTTAGTTAATTATTTTAGATTTTAGTATTTACTACGAACTACTTCTACTTAGTTTGCGAAACATTTTAATATCCTTCTACCGCGATAGTTTAAGTTATTTTCACACCCTATTTCATACTTATTTTCACACATTTCCTACTATCGCAACTTATCTCGAATCCAATATAATATTATTTTTATTTCCATTTATCCCACAAGCTATACGAGTCAATTCTGCTGCACTATTCTGTATGCATTGCACGAATGTGAATTTCTTTTATCTCTAATAACATTCCAATTCGGCTGGTCTGAAGCGAGCTCCCTAAAGTAATAAACTAGTTGTAGTGTAGAACTAGGAACTGTTTCTATTGTTAAGCTCACGACACAGACGACTACTAATGTCGTGCGACTTTGCATGTCTGTGACGTGAGCCAGTTGTTTTAGGCAGAGCTAGGTTCACAATTTAGAATTTTCCTCTTATTATTATAATGAGTAGATATTGTAGACTATAATAAATTTCCCTTTACGATTTAACTCATGTGTAGCGTAAATATCTTTTCAAAATGGTAAAATATATAAAATAAATTGTTTTGTAATAAAAAGTTACATTTTAATAATTTTATAATATACTTTATTCACTACCATACACTTTACCGCTCGTGTATATTCCACAATAGCACTGCGCGTGTCAGTCTGTGAGCTGACTAAATAAAAAGAAAAGAGTACTTACTGAGAAAAGTATTCCTCTTAATAAAAACACCTTACATTCAAATATAGTACTACGAGATACCGAAATCTATCAAACCGTCGTCGTTTTAGCACTTAATAGACAAGTACAATTTGACAAATGTAATACCGACCTTAATAGTTATTGGAGTGTAAAACTACAAAACCGAATTTAATAAAATTTGAATGGAACCACACGAGAAGCACCAGATTTCAAGCAAGCAAAGAATTTTGAGAATCGGTTCACCCAGTCGAAAGTTATGAGGTAACAAACATAAAAGAAAAAACAGTCGATTGAGTACCTCCGCTTTTTTTTCGAAGTCGGTAATAAATATATTAATAATACAGTTGAATTGAGTACCTCCTCCTTTTTTTGGAAGTCGGTAGAAAAGACAAAGTACTTACTGAGAAAAGTATTCCTCTAACTAAACAGTCAAACCGTCGTTTCAGCAAACACTGACACACAAACCCTGACGAACACACACATACACATACTTATGCATTTTCAGTATATGTGTATATGTCATTTCAGTATATTACGCGTATTATAAATATTATGATAACAATAAAATTTAACTCCTTCACACGTTCACGATACCATCAAACTGCTATTACCTAAGAATAAAATTATTTTCTTGATTTATTTATTATTAAACTTTATTTACCCATGTCCAAAAAGAAGGAGGTACTCAATACGACTGTATTTTTTATGTTTGTTACCTCATAACTTTCGACTGGAAAACCCGATTCCTAAAATTATTTTTTCGTTTGAAAGCTGGTTTTCCCGTGTGGTCCCATGTAAATTTTATCAAATTCGGTTTAGAAGTTTTTAAGTGACACTCCAATAACTGATTTTTACCAAAGTAATAGAGTCGATTTAAAAATGTTTAAATTGTACTTGTATACGACACAGTTTCATATCCGAGAAAACGACGTATCGCATCTATTAACGGACACGCAACCAATTGCGTACGAAATACGTCGAATTTGTAGAACAAATATAAATGGTTGGGGTAGATCGAGGGTAGATAATTACATTTTTTGATCTTCGGCGACTGGGGATGACGGTGACGTCAATCCTCAGGCGCAACGTCTTTGTGCTCGATGTGTTTTGATAGTGTCAAAGATATGAGTTGTTCGTAAATAACGGCCAAATTGTATGGAGGCAATAACAGTTAGACGTCGGTCTTTGTCAGGGGTTGCAAATTGTAACTGCTTTCATAAGTATTATCTACCGACTTCCAAAAAGGAGGAGGTACTCAATTCGACCGTATTTTATATTCTCAAAATTCTTTTATTATTTCAAAGCCGTGTGGTCCCATTTAAATTTCATCAAATTCGGTCTAGTAGTTTTTGAGTTCACACTCCAATAACTAAATAGAATGGAAAGCGGTATTAAATTTTTCAAATTGTACTTATTTGATAATTATAAGGTCGTACATAGTTATTTATACTGATTAATAATAACTATCTACGCCCTACGGTTACACCAACCTGGTGATAAATGATGATGATGATGACAATGAAAAGTATACTCTCATCTTAAGTCAAAGTAATAAGCATCGCTTCACCTACCTCCATTCCAAATTTCATCAAAATTGGCCCAGCCGTTTGAGCGTCAAAGGATAACAAACATCCATACATACATACAAACTTTCGCGTTTATAATATTAGCAGGATTGGCAGTCAGTAATGACAGCATCATGATGCAATCAAAGTTGGCAGCACTCACCCGTAACCCAGAGACATAAGTTGCTGAGTTTCATGTGCCTGTAATTTGGCTGGCAACCATACTTTTAAACCAAAACGCAGTATTGCGAACATTATTGTTTCACGGTAGAAAAAGGGCGGCAGTACTGCCCCGGATGAACTCATTCCCAAGAGTCAATGAAATCTCAAGCGCAAGGCAGGATTCGAACCGGTGACCGACATTCACTACCATTTAAGATATCATAGCTGCTTTATTTTCATACGTATTGCATACGATTCATACGTATGACATTGTATATAGATTGTTTGTCTTGTTTTGCATTTTTAACCGGGCAAGCTCCCTACGATGATCAATTTTACGAACCAGAGTTTGCACCCCGCGAAAATCCGCCATTTAAAAAAAATTTGCGCGGTCGCGATTAGTTAATTGTAGTAAATTACCTACTGAAGATATTTTGTATCTGTAAACGACTGGTATATGTACGGGATACTTAATTAATACTTAGTATCCAGTACATTATCTTTGATTGTAAGAATAAGTCATCTGTTTCCTTTTAGTCAAACCATAGATATAAAAACAACTAGATAACTTAACGACGAGACGACATAGAGTAAAAATTAAAAAAATTGAAATAATTCGACAAAGACTATAATAATCTCTAGAGCTCATGTAAAATAAGCATTCATAAAGATTCAACGACATTTTGGACTTTGCCTTCATCAAAAAAAATTTCCACAAAACTAGTATTAATTTTTTTATATATATCATATGAACTAAAGTTCATATTATGACCTCTAATAATCGTACTCACACTTAAAAAAAAACAAAATGGCCGCTATCTATAAAAAACCATATTTTAGCAGGATCATAATACTTTTCTTAGATTTTTTACTCGAAATGGCAATAATACTACTACTTTTTACTGAATAATACACTAGCAAAAACGTACTTTAATACAATGAATAAAACAAGTGACTGTCGCTTTTTCGTTTATAATACCGATCTGATATCTTTCAAATAATAATTTCTTATGTAAAAAAAAATTCCAGGTCCATTACAGCATCAAACGAACAAAACATTAGCTGAAATCTATTGTACATTTGAATAGTTAACATTTCTAATTGAATCCTTGTTTTGATACGAAAGTTTTGTTTGGTATACAGGATTGCCAAGGCAGCTTTACGGGTGGACGAACTCATTCCCAAGAGTCAATGAAATCTCAAGCGCAAGGCAGGATTCGAACTGGTGACCGACATTCACTACCATTTAAGATATCATAGCTGCTTAATTTTCATACGTATTGCATACGATTCATACGTATGACATTGTATATAGATTGTTTGTCTTGTTTTGCATTTTTAGAGAGAAAAATTAAATATTCGGGGACGACAATCGTACCCCCGTCTTTTGTCAATCTGTGTCAGATTCCAACGACAAGCAACGAGGCATCCGAACATCGAATTTATATCTCTAGTTAGTTTTAACGCATTATGTCTTATTATAATTATAAGTTTAAGGTATTTAAGATAATAAACCGTGACGTATAATAGTGTAAGCTTGACTAATGCTAAGGTGCTGTCAGCTCCTGACGTCGATATATAGGAAGATTTTTATCACATAATCGGTGGTTTACTTAAAATTACAAAAAATATGACATTTCTAACAGCCGTACATAAACAAGTAATTACTTGAAGAAAGATTCTTGGCTAAGAATTTTAGCCTTTGACAGTTCTAACTTCAGGGCAATCCCAAGCTAAAGAAATAAAATCGTTGCGTAATTACTTTTGCTTGTTTATAAATACGGCTGTTAAACTTTTAAACTTTTAAATACGCATTCACGGAACTAAAATAGTAGATTAGTAGCCAAGGGCTTCAAGGCATCAATTGCAGCCCGAGATATTTAGCAGCGAGGGCGCCTATAGTTCGAGGGTGCAATTAGTGCTTACACTCGAGCTAACTACTCTGCTTTACATTTTAATTTTGAGGTAAGTAGAAAAAGACCGGCATTACAAAAATAAAATTGATGACTATTATACTCATACGAAGACAAGGCTGAATAGCGGAGCGACCTCTTTTGTCATTGGGCTGAATGCATGATGTATATTGCCAGTATGATGGTTAGATATACGCGAACTTTTTGAAAGAGTGAAACGTGTTTTTTTTTAATTACTTACCGCCCTAGGGCTTTTCTAGCTAAATTATTACCCTAAAGCGCTAATTGGTCACCTACATACCCCATTTGGGGGTAATAAGGACCTACTTACCGAATATGGGAGATGTAAACCGCCCTAGGCTTTTCTAGCTACATTATTACCCTAGAGCGCTACTTGGTCACCTACAAGCCTCATTTGGGGGTAATAAGGACCTACTTACCGAATATGAGAGATGTAAACGTATTCGAACATTCGTATTCGTTCTCAAGTACATTTAAAAATATCAAACACACCACTTATTACACCTATAGAACAGTTTTTATCTCTATTCACAATTGTATTTGAAATTAAATCCATGTAATAAAATAGCTATTTTTAATACCTACACATACATTGATGGATTACTTTTTTATTTAATAGTAAACATTACGTATTTTTATATTTTATTTATACGTTGTTATTGCTTGATTTCACAGACGTCCGCACGCGCTAGCGTCGTTCGTTTAAAATCATCATCATCATCATCTCAGCCGTAGGACGTCCACTGCTGAACATAGGCCTCCCCCATGATTTTCCAAAAGGACCGGTTGGAAGCGGCCCGCATCCAACGTCGTCCTGCGACCTTCCTCAGGTCGTCTGTCCACCGTGTCGGTGGACGACCTACGCTGCGCTTGCCGGTCCGTGGTCTCCACTCCAGAACCTTTCGGTCCCATCGGCCATCTGTTCTGCGTGCTATGTGCCCTGCCCACTGCCACTTCAACTGGCTAATCTTCTGGGCTATGTCGGTGACTTTCGTTCTTCTACGGATCTCCTCATTTCTGATTCGATCACGTAGAGAAACCCCGAGCATAGCCCTCTCCATAGCTCGTTGTGCGACTTTGAGCTTTTCTATGAGGCCCATAGTAAGAGACCACGTTTCAGTGCCATAAGTCATCACTGGTAACACACATTGCTCGAAGACTCTTGTCTTGAGGCACTGAGGTATTTTTGACGAGAAGACTTCGCGAAGTTTCCGGAACGCTGCCCAGCCGAGTTGGATTCGACGATTGACCTCTTTCTCGAAGTTGGACCTGCCTAGTTTGTAGATGTACTCGTCAACAACTTCGAGAACTGAGTTCCTAACTGATATTGGGGTAGGTACAACATGGGCATTAGACATAATTTTCGTCTTGTCCATGTTCATCTTAAGACCTACCCATTGGGAAACTCGACGGAGGCCTTCGAGCATTGTACTGAGGTCTTCCATGGATTCTGCAATGACTACAATATCGTCGGCAAATCGAAGGTGAGTGATGTATTCGCCGTTAATATTGATGCCAAGTCCTTGCCATTCCAGAAGCTTGAAGGCGTCTTCCAATGTAGCGGTGAACAGTTTCGGATATATAACGTCTCCCTGTCTCACGCCATTTTGCAATGGAATTGCCTTCGATCTCTGCTCCTGTACTCGGACTGACATGTAGGCGTTTTTGTACAAACACTTCAGCACTTCAATATACCGATAGTCAATACGGCACCGCTGGAGAGACTCAAGCACTGCCCACGTCTCGATCGAATCAAAGGCTTTCTCATAGTCCACAAAAGCTAGACAAAGAGGCAAGTTATACTCTTCGGTCTTCTGTATAACTTGCCGTAGCGTGTGGATGTGGTCTATGGTACTATAGCCTTTTCGGAAACCGGCTTGTTCCGGAGGCTGGAATTCATCAAACCTGCAACTGAGACGGTTCGTTATGACCTTCGAAAACAGCTTATAAACATGGCTCAAAAGCGAGATGGGTCTGTAATTTTTAAGTAAAGTGTTGTCACCTTTCTTGAAGAACAGCACCACCACGCTTTTGTTCCATGCTTCTGGCGTTGAACCGTTTAAAATACGAGTATATAATAAACTTATACCATCCTCTCAGGTGGCTCTTAGTTGTGCGGATGCCTAGATAAGCTGCGGATATTAGATTAGGTACATTTAAAATGCTATTCGCTTTTAGAATCTTACATTACTAAATCAAATATTTTTGTTTATGACACGATAGATAAATAAGCGTATAAAGTGCTATTTTTTTTTCCCAACAGGCTGGTCTTAAGATAAACATGGATAATTCGAAAATCATGTCCAACGTCCATGTCTCATCTATACCGGTAATTGTTGCAAACGATACGCTCGAAGTTGTAGACGAGTACGTCTACCTGGGACAGACTGTCCAATTAAGTAGGTCCAACTTCAACAAGGAGGTCGTACGAAGAATCCAGCTCGGATGGGCAACGTCCGGGAAGCTCCGATCAATATTTTGTCCCCAATACCCCAGGGCCTGAAAACCAAGGTTTTCAACCAGTGTGTGTTGCCAGTGATTAATTATGACACTGAGACAAGCTTAAAGTCGCTCAAAGAGCGATGGGGAGGGCTATGCTTAAGGTTTCCCTGCGTGCTACTATCTAAAATGAGGAGATCCATAGGAGAACTAAGATCACCGAAATAGCTCTCAAAATTAGCAAGTTGAAATGACAATGGGCAGGCCACATCGCCCGCAGAACTGATAACCGATGGGGATGAAAGGTTCTCGAGTAGCAACCACGCACTGTAAGACGATGTATAGGCCGGGCCCCCGCTAGGTGGACGAATGACTCGTCAAAACCGCGGGGAATCGCTGGATGCAGGAAGCTAGTAACCGCTCCAAGTGGTGTTCTATGGGGATGCCTATGTTAAGCAGTGGACGTCTTCCGGCTGATAATGATGATGATGAATGAATCAAAAGTGTGTGGATTATTATTGTTATTAATACGTTAAAAATGTGACTTAATATACTTCCTTAAGCTAAAACGGTTATGGTTCTAACTATTTATTTGCATTCCTAAAAAATATATTATTCGTTAAAGTTCACACCCGACAGTTGTTTAAAAATGCTACTAGATGAAGAACATCAAATCCCGCAAATCATACTTTTTTTATTTTGGCGTCTTTTTTTATTCAGGCAGCATGAGCGGCGTCTGGTATCCTGCCAGATGTCAACGTTAAAATTCGGAAAAAGAACATCGAAATCTATAGAATTACCCATTTTCGAAACTCCCGGAAAACTTTCCAGGTAACCAGGTTTGCTGGTAAGCAAAACAAAAAGCCAAGTCAAATAATTACCTAGTCCAACTACAAATCGAGTAAGTGTTAATTTTTTAAATTTTTGCTTAAACCTAACGTGCACATTATTTAGTACCTATTTAATTTGTTTGAGCGCTAGTTGGTATTTACTATTTTACTTTATCGCTTCCACGCTTGTATTACAACTACTTCCCGGTACTTCACACGGGTAAAGTATGGAAAAGGGGGGTAAATATGTGAAGTTTTTTTTTTTATAAAAAAAAACAAAATACTAAATTATGAAATAACTAAATTAATGTTTTATTTACCGACTTCAAAAAAGGAAGAGGTTCTCAATTTGGCTGTATGTTGTTTTTGTATGTATGTTACGCGATCATTCCGCCAATTATGAATCGATTTCAATAGTTTTTTTTTGTTTGGTCGATCATACTTCAGAGTTGGTATATATATTTATCGAAATTGATTTAGCGCTTTTCCAGAAAATCAAGTAAAATAAAATATATTACATAATCTTTTGGTTTGTTTTTCCCTTCAGTAAAATTTTTGTTTAATAAAAATGTATTATCAACATCCGTCTAGATATCTTCAATAATAGAATGGAAATCGGTTAAAAATTTTCCAAATTATTTTATTTTTATACCATCCGTGAAAGATACAGAAAGACTCGAAAAGCAACTTTACTTGAATCTATACCCATGTAAAGTAATATACGAGTACAATCCTTTAGATAAAAGTTGTTTAACTGATAGTAAAACCGCATCAAAATCCGTTGCGCGGTATAAGAGGCCTTAGTGGATATAAATACAGACGCGGAAAGTGACTTTAGGCCCATCCTCAGCTTAGAAACGTTAAAACTGATTATAAGCAGTGAAACATTAACAATTGGTGCCCACCGCTATTTGCACATACCCTTATAGATATCATTAGGAGAAGCCTAAACATTTGGTGTTATCTGATTACGGGTAACTTAAGGCGAAATGAGTGTAGATTACGACTAAATTTCATGATTCGACTTCGCGAAAACTTAAATTTTTGACGCTTAAACCTAATAATCGAAGTTCGAAAAAAAACGTAAGTGTATTGGCATACACGATTGAGCAAACTTGGCTCGATAGAAAAAAATCGGCAACATTCCCTAAATTTTGCAATTTTTCTTACGTGCTTCGTGGGAAAAAGAATTTTATTCAATTATGGGCAAATATATATCAATGAATATATCAAATTCAAATTTCCAATGAAATTCACTAGTGAACTATGGACTCCTTTATCATTAAAATTTAATCATTTGATTGTACGAAATAAATGAAAAAAGTATTAGCACGTACTCAGCCTAAGCCTTCAATCAGTGCGTCCTACCCGTCATGACATACGGAGCCGAAACGTGGACACTGACGGCTCGAATGGTCCACAAGCTCAAGGTCGCTCAGCGGGCTATGGAAAGAGCTATGCTCGGTGTTTCTCTGAGGGATCGCATCAGAAATGAAGTGATCCGTCAAAGAACCAAGGTCATCGACATAGCCCACCGGATCAGCAAGATGAAGTGGCAGTGGGCTGGCCATATTAGCCGTAGAACCGACAACCGTTGGGGTAAACGAGTTCTAGAGTGGAGACCGCGTCTCGGCAAACGTAGTGTAGGACGTCCTGAGGCAAGGTGGAGTGACGATCTGCGCAAGACGGCTGGCAAAAACTGGATGCGAGTAGCGCAAGATAGACCTAAGTGGCGTGCAATTGGAGAGGCCTATGTCCAGCAGTGGACTGCTACAGGCTAATGATGAGCACGTACTTAATTGCATCTTCGCATTACATCGTCCAATCTGATAAGCAATTCTCAACTTTATGTAAAGCATCGTAAATTGTTTTATAAATAGGATTGGACCGCCCCTTAAGTCTTGACGTCAAAACGTCCAAATGACAAAACATCTAATTTTGTGATTTTAGCGTCAAAATATCGTAGCGATAAGACGTCCAGGTGTTTGGTTGTCAAATTGATAGAATTATCAATAGTTGTAACGTAAAATGCACAAAAGCCCAACAGGTTTTATGCCATAGTGCCTAATTGTACAGTTTTTATTTTTGTCTAAAAACGTACAGATGTTAAGATTCTAATGTGGTGTGTGAGTTAGTTTACAATATAGAAATATTGATAGCTGAACTGTAACGATTTTATGAGCAGGATGGTATGCTTTTTGTAGCATATCTCTTAGTTCCAAATCTAATAAAATCTTTATAGAAAAAAAGAGTTTTGCTTAGATAATGATAATCGATCCCAAGCTTCAACTAAAGTTATAAGGCTGATACGAGGTTATGTCATACTGAGGTGACGCCTATATTGTCTCCACAGATTAAGTGATAGCTTGATAGCTTAGAATGCAATCATAACAAAATTTAAGAAATAAATACATGATAGACAAAAAATATTGCAGCCATCACCAATCGTTTAGTCAACTCTATTTTAAGATTTGGGATTTCCTTACATTACGTGCAATAGCCGGGACAAGAATTAGCCTTACGTATCCTCCCACGGGATGTCATAAAACCTGACAAAGGTATAGGATGGCAATAGAGTCACCCACTATTGCATGAAGTAGTTCTTCTATGATGAGGTCAAGAGCATAATGATATGTGGTTGTCAATACCCCTACCTAAAATCATGCCTGAAGGGCCACAAAATTGTATTGTTTGTCATTAGAGAAAATGAGGGTTAATAACTAACTATCTCAAATTACTGGTTGACTTTATACGAGTAATAGACCTTCATCCATGCTCAAAACTTTATATTCATGACCAGCTACGAAATAGTTATATTGTTCGCCATTTCATAACCAATTAGTACAACAGGATTTCTTTCTTTCCATTTTCATAACCCATCATCCACGTTTGTTCTAGAAATTCGTAAACAGCTCCGAAAAATATTAGTATTTCGTGCGTCATAACTAGTTACTAAAACAGATCCTGATCTTTATCATAAATTGGAAGCTTAAACTCTTATAAATGACGCTTTAATGAACAGGCGAGGCACTCACATCAGACAAACAACCGTCTCAACTCTTCATCATCACCATCTCAGCTGTAGGATGTCCACTGATGAAAAAAGCCTACCCCATAATTTACCAAAAGGACCGGTTGGAAGCGGCCTGCATCCAACGTCGTCCTGCAACCTTTATCAGGTCGTCTGTCCACCGTGTCGGTGGACGACCTACGATGCGCTTGCCGGTCCGTTGTCTCCATTCCAGAACCTTCCGGCCCCATCGGCCATCTGTTCTGCGTGCTATGTGCCCTGCCCACTGCCACTTTAACTGGCTTATCTTCTGGGCTATGTTCACAGCTTTTAGAATGGACACTGAATGTTCCTTACATAATATATTTTGTAGTGTTAAAGGTGTCACTTTCAAATAGTGAACAGATAATAAAAATAAAAAAATAAAATGTCGGTGACTTTCGTTCTTCTTCGAATCTCCTCATTTCTGATTCGATTACGTAGAGAAACCCCGAGCATAGCCCTCTCCATAGCTCGTTGTACGACTTTGAGCTTAGTTATGAGGCACATAGTAAGAGACCACGTTTCAGTACCATAAGTCATCACGGGTAACACACATTGGTCGACTCTCAACTCTTACCTACTCATAATTAATGAAAAACACTCAGTAACCTTGTAGAACAAAACATTTTTACCAAAAAATGGACCAGACCAGACACTACAAAGTATGAAATAACTTGTTGAAGTCTGTACCATGATAGTTAAAAAGTATCAAAGTAGAAAAAGTACAACTAAAAAGTAGTAAAAAATTTGTTTCGTCCTTTTTAGTGACCCTTGCTACTTACAGGATCGATTGTCTTTCACCATCAATTACGATATCATCAAGACAGGCGAAACACTTCAGTTATTGGACAGTAACAAAAACCACTTAGCGTAAAGGACCTATGAAGCATACTCTTTACATTTACCAAACAAAAAAAGGATTATCTAAATCTGACTACCCTGTAAAAAAAATACGCGTTATCATATATAAAAAATAAAAAAAGGGTCCATTGAGAACCTCCTCTTTTTTGGAGGCTGTTTGAAATACGCATCATTAATTTGCACTGGTTACGTATTCCTTATTCCTTTATATAATGTTGGAGTTAGCGAGAGCTCGCGACTATTTCAAGACAACCACACAATATTAATTAAACAATATTCAAACTCAACATCAATCAAAGTTAAAACGTGATCAACCACTGGCAAGAACTCTCATGTAAAACTCGATACAAGTTCAGTGAAACACGAATCGATAGTTGGGAATTCAATAACTGAATTAGAGATGCTGTTCATTGAAATAAACTATCGATATATAAATTCAAATCATATTATAATCATATTCATTTTGAATCGATAATACCGATATTGTACTAATTTGCATAGTGTTTACTTATGTTTTATATGAGTAAAACAGCTGTTCCAAAACGCTTTAAGTAGGTATTAGACTTATAGAAATTATATGTTTTTTATTTTATTTTTGTAGTTACTTACAATCTGCTTACAAATAAAATGAAAAGAAAATTATAACATATATATAAAATTCTCGTCTCACCGTGTTTATAACAAATCTTCTCCGAAACGGTTTAACCGATTCCTATAAATTTTTGAGTATATATTCAGTAGGTAGTTCTGAGCGTAGGTTCTAAAGAACTTTTCATCATCATCATCCATCACCACGCGGATGAAACCGTGGGGTGCAGCTAGTTTTATATAATACTTATGCCATTTAGTTACATATTTATATTATATCCAAGTTATAATTACACGATTAATGAGTTTGTAAAGTAAAAGTAACGTTCACATACTCGCACACACACACACACACACACACATACATACACACACACATAAACAAATGCACACAGTCATAAGCGGGTATTAGAATATTTATCGCGGAAGACAAACAGACAAGATCCGAGACCAAACAGTTCGTCTACGGATCGAACCTGGACGTCGCGATTTACGGCCAGTCCCAATAATCTATCTATCGTCGGTTTACCTTACAAGAGATAGATATTTGACACTGTTTGTAAGGAAGTTATGTCAAATTTCTATCTAGTAAGGAAAGCTGTGGATAGATAGATTATTGGGATCCCCCATAAAACGTTACTAGCAATTGAGCTAACTAGGGCGTGATATTAGGATTAAAACCATGAGTTACGAAAAAGTTACTAACCCTCGGTTTTTATACATAGACTGGAATAATTTTACAATTATTATATCTTCTTCTAGATTATGTATATAATAGATTATAATATTTTGGTGTTGGTGGATTATTATTATTAGATATTCATTAATTGTCACCTATTGAGATAAGTTATGATTTCATATTCAGTTTAATAGCAAATTAACCTGTGTCGTTACATCTGCGTTACTGTCGAGAACAATTTTTTAATATCCGCAAATCGGAAAGAAAATGATTAAAAAGGCATTACACACAAAAACTATATCATATTCTGTATATTTAATTACTGTTTCTTAAATTGCACAATCTATACTTACTATAGTTTTTAAAGTATTTTAACATTTAGGCCTAGGTATATAACATTATAAAATATTATAATAGTAAGTTCGATGCAGTGTATATGAATTTTATAAAAATCGTTATTTTCTATTAAATACATTTAGTTTTCATGTCGATAACATAGAAAAACTCTCATTTCTAACAGGAACAGTTTCTAATCAAATCAAGACTTACCCAACAACTTCATTACTTCTGCCTGGCTGATGAGTACGTTCAGATGGCTGGTTGCCAATGGCAACGCCAGACAGGCCGCCCAGGCGATAACAAGCAGTTTAGTCGCCATTTCGGTCTATCACTTCATTCTTCAGTCATTATAACTTCACTTGAAACTACATAGTTTACGTATTATAAAATAAACATAAAGTCATGTTGCATCCATTTTAACAAGACTGTCTCTAAAACTTTCTCTTATCTGTGTTATTGAAAAGAAGAAAAAAAAACAAAAGTAAAACAAGAACTCAAAGTTAACCCAAAATACAAACAACTGGCAGTTTACATAATACAACGAACACTTCCAAATTCAAAAACCTTGAAACCAAATTGAAATGTGAAAACGTTCGGACGCCGTCGAAATTCAAATCGTACGACGATTCGAAAGCAGTCGTGCGGAAAGGCGCGTGGCAAACGGGCCGGGACACGGGAAGAGTTTGCGGGATCGCGCCGCACTGCCGGAGAGTTTGTGGCGAGCCAACAAGTTACCGAGTGACATGCGCACTGACACAAGCCTCGCAGTTTGAACTAGCACTTGGAGATTTTACTTCGCTCTTCAGAGATAATTACTTTTTTGTAGCATACAGAAAAACTTAAATAAGTTTCTTGAACGTCATCCTGGTCTTTGGACATAATTAAATTTATTAGGGTATTTTATATACTAAACACAATAGCTACTGCTTAGAACCAGAAACTGTGTGCTTACCTGGTTTAACATAAGCAGATTTAACTGCATGCCGTTAATGATGATGAATTAATGAATGAATGACATTCAAGCAAGTATACATTATGAAAATAAATTCTGTGTATATATATTGTACTTAGTAAGTCGAATTTTCAGTGTTAAGCGTTTTATTTACGCTGATCTATTAGAATTAAATCTTAAATATTACAATTAGGCTTAAACTAAAGTCTCAATAGCGATATATTTAGTTGTTATTAAATATCCTCGTGGGAAATATGTAATTTCTTCATTCATCATCATCATCTCAACGGTAGCACATACACTAAACCACTCCCAATGGATACCTAAAAGGACCGGTTGTATGAGGCCTACAACGTAATCTTGTGACTTTTATCAGTTCATCCGTCCACCTTATCGGTAGAAGACCTACGCTACGCTTGCCGACCCGTTGTCCCCAATTCAGAACTTTCCGGCTCCATCAGCTTTCAGTTATTTGTGATATGTGCCCTACCCACTGCCACTTCACTTAGCTTATCCACTAGGTCATTTCGAGATTTCTTTCAGTCTTCCCTAATTATCTTCAACCAGCATCTTCGATAATTACATTTCATACCTCTCGTACGATCAAATGCGACTTAATCGAATCAGTAAATATGCATTCGCTTTTCACGGTATCGAAAATGTGTTTAAATTTTAAAAGGCTTTCAACGAAAGGGCGCTGTTGTAGAGAATTAATTGAATTTGTCTCGGGGGAGAGCGTTTCCGTTGCGCATTAGGCTGTTCTCAGTTGATAATGAAATTATCTCCTTTGGAAAGTTGAGTTCGATGTTGTTTCAAAAATAGAGTTATAACCAAACTTGCTACTCACGTTTGATGAATAGCTTTACTATGTATACATAGAGCATCAAAGTGTTTGCGAAATCAAGTTAATCTTATTTGAAAGGGCTTTGGACGTAATGAAAACTGGAATCAAACTAAACACTACATTGAACTTACAGAATTTATATCTATATAAGTCTGAGATTTTCCTTTTGATCTGTAAAGTTTTGTTAAACTGTTGAAATTTCAAAACAGAAGTGAAAATTCGTTAGTAACGAGTAAGAAGAACCCGATGCACACTGAACACTTTAAACTGTACACCCAGGGACAAAGAACGCAAACGAGGTTGTTTAATATGATTTTTAAAGCATTGCTTGCTTAGCGATACGAAACATTGCAGTTTTAGAAAGAAAAATTCAGATTCTCGGACGTAATTCGCGTCTTCCGACAATCCTTGTCAGACGCCATGACCACTAGGTCAACGAGGCACGAGGTCCGCGCATCGACTTTTAACTCTCTATTTGACTTTAACCGTCGTACGGGTACGGAGCGTTTCATCTATTGAACAGCTTCACAGCATTATCCGACCATAACTTTGAAGTAAAATCAAGAATGTTATCAAAGTCAAAGTCAAAGTCAAAGTCAAAGTCAAAAATCATTTATTCAATTTAGGCATCAAAGACGCACTTATGAACGTCAACTTTTCATTATAATGTACTTTAAAGACTCTACCGCCGCGTTCCAAAATATATAGAACCCACCGAGAAGAAGCGGCAAGAAACTCGGGGCCATTCTTTTTATATGGATGTTTACAATGTTTCTACTTAGGTACTACAAATATTACATTTTATGGGTGGCAGAGAGACAGCTTGCCAGAAGTGGAGTATTCCAAGCATCTTTATCTTCTATATAATGTCGAACTTTATAGTAAGCTTTTTTTATTAAAACGTTTTTTACAGTCAACTTGAATTTGCCCTCTGTGAGCTCAGTTATGTGCTTTGGGATTTTATTGTAAAAACGCACACAATTTCCTAGGAATGACTTATTAGTCTTCGCAAGTCTAAAACTAGGTACAGCTATCCTATTTGTATTTCTGGTATTAAAAGTGTGGTGATCACTATTTAACTTATATTTATGTAAATTTTTACGAACATACATTATGTTTTCAAATACATATAAGGAAGGCAACGTTAATATATTGATTTCTTTAAATAAATCTCTCAAAGATTCACGGGGACCCATTTCGTATATAGCTCTAATAGCACGTTTCTGAAGGATAAATATGGTCTCTATATCAGCCGCTGAACCCCATAGCAATATCCCATATGACATTACGCTGTGGAAATATGCAAAATATACTAACCGCGCCGTAGAAGCATATATCAAGAATAATACCTAGGTCAGCAAAAGATCGATGCCGAAAAACCCAAGAAAAATCAGGAAACTAGACCAGGAGAAGATACTGCCCAAGTCGGACACAAAATAGCGTTCTTGGAAGTGATCAGGGGAGTGATTCACGTCGCGTAGCGGGTTGAAATTTAAATAAATATTACTTAAAGCTTACGATGAAGTGAACAGAATTTGCCCGTACCACGTTCTGGTCGATAAATCGTCGGCACATATATGTCATTCACCTTGTTCCCATAGGTAAATAATGAGCGGCTCAAACCCTAAAACCCGATTCAAAAAATGTATTTTCATCATATGCCATACATTTGCTTTGCAAATCAGCTATTCCCCTTCCAGGACTGACTCACTTCTACCAAGAAATGACTTCATACGCCATCCTTAATCCTAATCCACAACTTTTCCACATAATCCGAACAAAAACGACTACCTTCTAATACATCAAAACACCGCAAGTTCCAGCTTGTGGCAAGAAGGGACGCACTAAGGGGTAATTACAGGAATAAATTCTTCGCCCCTTCGCTAATTATTACATCCTATTCAATATCAGCAAACGTAGTGAATAAATGCATTATGTGTTGCAATGTATTTTCTACCGACTTCCAAAAAGGAGGAGTTACTCAATTCGACTGTTTTTTTTGTTACTTCATAACTTTCGATCGGGTGAACCGTTTCTCAAAATTCATCCCGCGTGGTCCCATTTCAATTTCATCAAATTCTGTGCAGTAGTTTTTGAGTTGCACTCCAATAATTGAATAGAATGGAAGTCGGTATTAATTTTTTTAAATTGTACATGTAAAAAATTAAATTCAAGTTGTTTACTGCGACTTATTTATCTTTATAGTGGTACAGTCCGCCTTGGGATGTACCACACCTTTGCCAGTTATTCAATTGTGAAGCAGTAGTGTGCAGACATTACTGTGTTACGGTTTGAATGGAAATGTCTGTAGCGAAATTACAGAACAAAATGTTTGACATCTTATTTAACAGGGTAATGAGCGCTTTGCATTGCCATGCAGGGTTTCAAGCTGGTGTATTCCAGTAAATTATCATCAATTGTCATAATAAAATTGCAATATTGTCATTTATAATGATAGGTATAACAATTTTTTTAACAATTAATTTATTTGCTCATAAAGTGGTTCTAATTTCACCGCAGTTAGGCACATAATGATACCTGCCGTGCGATTCTCTAATGATTTGTCGATGCGCGCGTCGACGAGATCACCGATGTCAAATACTTTATAATATATTGCCCCTGTATATAAGGTTGTTTTTCCAACGTTTTTTGTCATCTCATCATTTGTTTCACGGATGTTGTCAAAGATGTCACGATACTGCTCTTACAGCCGTTTTCAATAACCTATCTATCGCCGGTTTACCTTACTAGAGATAGATATTTGACACTATTTGTATGGACGTTATGTCAAAATTCTATCGGTAGTAAGGAAAACTGTGGATAGATAGAATATTGAAAACGGCCGTTAGAGAATCGCACGGCTGTAATCAAACAGTGACTTTTTCATTGCTATGCTATTATTTAGAAGTGAGTTATAGAGTTTAATTTATTTTATTGGTTTGTTATTTTATAATTTTATTATTAAGTTGTTCTTTTTTCTTTTTAAAGCTTTGTTCTTAAAAAAGTTTCGATACTAAAAAGATCGTGTTCAATAGTACAAAGAAACTAATGTATCTATTGCTTGCTCATTTCATGCAACTTTATATTTAACCCGTCCAGTGTCTACATCTTTCG
Organism: Selenia dentaria; assembly: GCA_917880725.1. Classification (NCBI taxonomy): domain Eukaryota; kingdom Metazoa; phylum Arthropoda; class Insecta; order Lepidoptera; family Geometridae; genus Selenia; species Selenia dentaria. The sequence goes on along the minus strand of OU862881.1, from coordinate 32,056,413 downwards.
GTGACTTGCCAAACTACGCATAAAAAATCAGATAAAAAATACTACATTTGAATAGTTTGACCAACTAAAAATAATTTTAACTTGTAGGTGTTTAATAAATAAAACTTTCACTGAAATATAACTTTTGTTTTCTCTGTAATAAAGAAAACCTGAAATTCCCCATTTTGTACGTAGTTAAAACGCTATCCACGAAAAACAAAAAAAAAACAATCCTCATTATTTTAGTCTATGGCCGATATGGCCATTGTTAGATGCCCGCGCGTAGATACACTGAGCAATTATTACTAAATAAAATGATTTATAATTATCTTCACAATTGTGTTGAACAACGTCGTATGATACACGTGAATATTGATTACCGTCCTCGGTTCTCTTAAGACCTCAATGGCGCCTCAGCGGTAATCACCAACATTACACACTTGTAAAATAACGTACTATTTTAGCTTAGTTGTGTTAGGGCAATATCGTTCCCCCCGAAGGGTTCCCGCATTGACGTGGGGGGCGGGGCGTGGTCAGTCAGTAACCGTGTAGTAGTATGTCAGTAGCCGTGGCTTGGATCGCCACGGTGATGCTAAGAGAAACCCAGAGGCCGCGCCGGCGTTGGGGTGCGCTGGCCGGCTCAGACGGGGCCGCTCCTATGGGCTTTGGCCGCAACGTCCACATAGGAGTGGCGGGGTCCGGGCGCTTTGGCGCAGACTCGAGGAGGTGGGGCCCGGGTGCTTGGCGCAGGCTCAAGGAAGGGGGCCCGGGTGCTTTGGTGCAGGCTCGAGGAGGTGGGGTCCGGGCGCTCGGCGCAGACTCGAGGAGGTGGGGTGGCGGGGGGAGGGAGAGTTGGTTATTCCCTGTGGTTGACGTAGCAGGCGGTGAGGCTACGTATCCGACGCACCGCAGGGAGTCCACGGGCGTCCAGACGTGGGGAAGTCTGGCGCCCATAGTTGGCGTTTTTGGTCTCCGAGGCAGTTGCGGCGCGTCATGTGTTCTAGCGTGCCGCGAAGAGGAAGGGTCCGACAACGGGCAGCTGCGGCGGGTTCGCGGTCGTGTGCAAAATCTGTCCCGCGTTCCCGCCAAAAGCGGCAGTGACGGAACACCCCGGGGTTTTGATGGGTATACGGACTCCCACATAACCACCACATAACCTCTCCGTAGTAGGTGGTATCCATAAAGGATTTCCCAGGGACAAAAAAAAGGGCAATATCGTTAGATTATGCTGATGGCACACAGGCGGTCTAAAAGCTGTGACACTAAGAATGTTGGGTAATCATTATTTTACATACCAACACACATTGGGCGCAGGTGTTGATCTTTAGCTCATACTCCTCGACCTTGAGGCCCTTAAGGAAAGTATAGAACCCGTGGGAATAAACTAATAAAATGGCTGATTATTATATCAACTACAAGCATTACAGGTATGTGATGGCAGTTTATATCATCCTTACTGAAATTTTACTAATTATATGATTTGATACATTATTATTTCAATATAGAATACCCAACCACATTGTAAATTTCATACGTATAAAATTGGACCAATCACCAAAATCCCTTAAAATAAGCAAACTCTAGATATCGTTGAAATATTTATAATTACTATCACAAAATAGTAAAAGTACAAATTTTAAATCCTTAGATTATAGTAAAAGCACTAATGCTAGTGGACATGACTATATAACATCACTTTAATTTATCACTTATATGCAACTAAATTGATTTCGCCCTTTGACCCTATTATTGAAGTCTTGAATACAGCCACATATGCCAAGGAATATGTAAGAGTATGTTCGTGAGATTAAACGGCAGTGAATGTATAAATAATGGGTTCGCAGCCGCCTGGCACTGATGGATGAACCTTGCCGCTTAATAACATAGTTTATACAAATAATACTTTTGATATTTTTGTCTGTTTCTTACAAAGACAATATAATTTATATGTTTATACCAGCAGAACTCTTTGCGAATGAGTTCGTCCGGGGACTACTGACACCATACCTTTTTCTACCGTGAAGCAGTAATGTTGAAACGAATGAAATGAAATGTAATGTTTATTATTATAGATTGTAGGTTATAAGGGTGTTACAAAAATGTATACGTAGTTTCCTTTTTTTGTTTACAATTTAGTGTACAATTTATCCTATTTTAATGTTAATTTGACGGTATAAACTTAAGCGGTAGGTATACTCTACTTTACCTACCGCGTAAATTAAACTGTCAAAATTATATTAAATGTGTAATACTTACGAAAGTTTCAATCAAGTTATAATCTACCCTATCTCGGGCGTGCATCGTTAATCATTTTATTAAATGAAATGTTTAGCATACTTACATACATAATTCAACTAATAAAACAATCTTAGGCATTAAGTCAAAATTGTTACCATTTACTAATCTCAGACAAAATAAAAAAGACAAGACAGAATGTTGTGAACAGAGAAGTGAGGCCGGGTGAAACTACGTCTCGGCGTGTCCATACATATTTACATACAAAACCTACAACAAAACTACGCCTTGGCTCGTCAGTCGAACTATCGGGGCGCGTGGAAGCAACACGTAAAGTTTTAATTATCATTTAATTTAAATTTATTAATTATTGATTTTTTTTAATAACTTTGAATTAATTTTCATTACCACGACAGTACCTAGTCACGCACATGTAGTTTAGAAAACCGGCCTCACTTTTCTGTTCACAACATTCTGTCTTGACTTTTTTATTTTGTGTGAGTTACTAATAACCTAAATACAATTTAAATCTTTTTAAAAATTACTGCATAAAACCAATAAATATACTTACATCTTATTTAACAAATCACGTACAGAATAATAGTTTTTATTATGTAACGAACATAACAATTCCTTTCTGAAAGGTTTCAGACTAAGTTTTTTGATGCAGTTTGGGAGAACATTTAAAACTTTAATATACCTACTCATTGCATGGCATTGCTTTTTGTAAAGTGAAGTGCTAGGATTTATATCAGGATTCCGCGTATTTCTAGGGTAATTGTTTCTGGAATATTTACATAAGGGGCCAGTAAGCATTTATATAATATAAACAATATAAAATGAATATGTCCTGACTAACTGACTGACAGACAACGCACAGCCTAAACCACTGATCGTAGAGACTTGAAATTTGGAGGGTGTATTGTTCTTGATGCGTAGAGGTGTACTAAGAATGGGTTTTTCGAAATTCTACCCCTAAGAGGGTCAAAATGGGTAAAAAGTTTTGTATGAAACTCCTTTGTTTTTGATCTTATAGTTGTGTAAATTTGGGTTTGGATAGGTCATTCAAAATAAAAAATGTTGTACAATTTTTTTTTGGATAGTGGTGGTTTAAGAGGGTGAAATGGAGGGGTGAAAGTTCGTATGGAAAGTTTTTTGTTTTCGTTTTTTATAGGGACAGTTTAAAGTGATGATTTCAATATTAATTGACAGGGATGACTTAAGGGAGTGAAACGGGGATAATTCTTTTATTCAAAAGTTCTTTGTTTTTTGGAACTACTGTGATGAAAATTGTTAACTGGATAAGTAATTTAAAATAAATAGTGATGCTTTCAACATTTTTGTCAGTGATGACTTAAGGGGGTAAAACGCGGAATGTAAAAACTACTACATATTATAAACTGCAGAGGTCAAATTTCTGTACCATGAAGAATATGCTAAAAACCGAGTCAGTGGATGTAAGGCCATTTGTCCACCGCCACCGTCTCCGGGACGTCAACGACAACGAGATGACGGCGCCGATTTAGCGATACGTACATTTACTATGGCCGTGTGTCCACCGCACGCCCGTCACCCGAGCGCCGTCATCTCGTCCGCCGAAATATCGCTAGCTCGGCGCTACCGCTAGAACTCGGCCCGGGATTGTGACGGGCCGAAGTGGCGGCGATACAAAACACGTTTAAACGTGAGATCGTCCCGGTGGCGGTGGACAAACGAGTGCTGTCACGTCAACGTGATCTCGGCCAGAAATAATCTCGTTCTCGGTGACGGTTGCGGTGGACAAACGGCCTAAGGAGTGAAAAATTTGTTCAAATTGTTTGTTTCTCTGTATGTTTGTCTGTCTGTTTGTACGGGCTAATCTCCGAAACGACTGAACCGATTTAAATGAAATTTCGTATGGTGGTAGCTTATATTCCTGATCAACATATAGGATACTTTTGATCCCGGTTTATTAAAGAGTTCCCGTGGAATAATTAAAAATCTGTAATTACCGTATCGCGCGAGGCCACGCGAGCGAAGCCGCTGGCGGGTCAGCTAGTATAAACATAAATAAACAAAGCCAAACGAATATTTCATAAATTGTGTTATAAATAACTTTTGACCTTCTCTTACGCTTTTCTTTCCTTTTTTCTCACGCTTTTATTGTTGTTATTTTAATTCTATATGTACTATACCTCTTGTTCGTTCTATGGAGGAGGCATATGTTCAGCAGTGGACGGACGTCTTCCGTCTGATAATGATGATACATCTATTGCCATCTCTATTTACAAAAAAATATTTGACAAAGGACAGGTTTTACTTATAACGGATTTATAATATATGCAATGATTAATAGTAAGGGCTACGCTAAGTGGCAATAAAGAAAAGCTTATTGTATTTTACCTTTCAATATTGCAGCATGCTTTAAGACAGACGAATTCATAACTAGTACTTTGATAAAGGTGTATAGTAGTATTACATTACATTATAAAGTGCATACGTAACCTGACATGAGACAGCGAGCAGGTCGCAATGCACGCCCTACAAAACCCAGTCTGGCGGAAATATTCTGAAACCCGGATGGATATGAATAGCCCTCGTTCCACTTTGCGCATGCTTTACATGCTTATTTCTTAAAATTTAAACTCACTTTGTTTTAAACTATCACGGTTGTTCTCTAAAGTTATATGATTATTAACGGGATATTTACCGTGGTAAGGTTGTGGAATGAGCTCCCGATATTTCGGCGCAGTTACATGCACAAGACTGCGTCTTCCCGTGAACATGGTGCATATAACACAACCTTACCACGGTAAATATCCCGTTAATAATCATATAACTTTTAAACTCACTTTTTATTATGACGTGTATGATTGTATAGTATAGATTGAAAACTATCGTATCTCACATAGTATTTTAATTTTAATGGGATAGGTTGGCAAACGAGCAAGCGGCTCACCTGATGGTAATTGATGCCGTCGCCCACGGACATCCGAAATACCAAAGGTCTCGAGGATGCGTTGCCTACCTTTGAGGAAGGATGATAGGAAGGAAGAGATGAAAGTGGTGAGAGATAAGAGGGGGTGGGGAAGGAGAGGGAGAATGGGGAAGGGGGAGAATGGGGAGAATGAGGAAGGGGGTAATCGGGCCACCGGAACCTCCCACAAACCAAAGAATTTCAATAGCAAGCTGTTACTTCACGTCAGTGCGGTCGTGCCGGCCCTTTCGGCTGTGGGGTTACAGCGTGGCACTAATATCGAAAAAGATTATTATAATGATAGCTGCTGCATTCAATTGGTTTTATATCGGTTTAAGTCGAGATCTCCAAGCGTGAACATTCCCTGAAGAAGTGCGTCACATACGTTCGAAACGTTGTCGGACTTATCATATATTGTATTATTTATATTGTTAACTAGCGACTGCCCGCGACTTCGTTCGCGTAGAAGGCTCGGTCTTCGGCCTCGCCATAACCTCCTACCTTTTGTTTGTTTTTCTTTCATAAGAACCTTCTCCTGTCAATAACTAACACAACAAAATTTAATTAACGAGATTGTTCCATCCGTTCTCTAGTTATAGCGTGACCAGGAAAAATAGGGATTCATTATTATATACCTATATATTATGTTTAATAAAATATATCATTTTATCGATCCTAATCTAAAGCGCCTTCATAGCTATCATTTACTTGTTTTTTTTCTAGTACATAGAGGTAGATCGCTTCCGATATTCTATTTCACAAATTTACTAATTTGAATTACCGATGGCTTAATTAAGTTTTATTGTATTTATTCAGTTGACTGCTATGATTTGGTTTGGAATTGTATTCTTAGACAGGTCATAATCATAATCAGCCCATTTTGTTCCCACTGCTAGGACTCGAGCCTTCCTCTCAGAGAGAGGAGTTGGGCCATAATTCACCACGCGGGCTCAGTGCGAATTGGTGGATAGGTTAGTGGCCAACCCATGTCGAAGTTTCCAGGCCGCCCGAAAGCCTTCGGCATAGCCTGTTCAATGCCTGACGACTGTTGGCCTAAGACAAACAACCGGGACCGACAGCTTATCGTGCTCTCCGAAGCATGGAAACGCTCAGTTGAATAATGCCACTAGCATACACCCATCCAAGTCCTGACCGCAGCAAGTGTTGCTTAACTTGTTGATCGGTTAAGATCGCCAAGTCGAGCTCCGCTACGAGCGTTTTACGATATCTATTTCATATTTATCGTAATTAATGTATCATTGCACAAAACACCCCAAGCGGGACGTGCACAAAATACCCCAAGCGGGACGTCAGTGCAGGCCTCATCGCCCCCAAAACGAATAATAATAAGAATAAGAATGTATCATTATTTTGAATCATACTACATATTACATTGCGTTTGTTGAATAGGTATTGATGAAATGACAGTAGATATTATGTTTTACTTGCTGCGCCCCGTGGTTACACCCGCGTGGTGATAGATGATGATGATGATGGTGATGATGATGACAATGATGAAAAGTATATGTGTGAGTCCAGCGCCTCATCCATCACCATACATCCATAAAATTGATTCAGCTGGATCTTACTTACTAGTTTCTTACTACGTGAAGTAACTAACATACAATTACATTTACACACTCACAAACTTTAGCCTTTATAATATTAGTGTGATGTGATAATACTAAAGAAGGACCAAGAGCGCAAAACTCTTTGTGAATTAATGTCCGGAGCACTACTGCTACTATACATTTTTCTACCGTGAAGCAGTAATGTTCTAAATACTGTGTTTTGATATCAAGGTATGCCGGGGAAATTACAGACACATGAGATCCAATCAATGTTAGCGTTTCCATCGAACTACGTAGTATATTATAATATTGCTCATTCGTACCTACTGTAAACATACACCAAAGATATTGCAAACCAAACACATTATCTCATATTTCTCCGAAGCCGGTTGTAAACGTCCGTGGAAGCCTTAAATCTCCTGAGTGCCCGGAATACCCAGATACTTAAACCCGGATGTTCGACCGTTCAAAACAAACAGATCGCGGGAAGGATACAAGGAAATGGTAATGGATAGCTGTGATCGAGATAATTCGGGAGGGGTTATTTGGTTGCTATAAATTACTTAGTCGGAACATAAATGAATTTTTGAAAGAGAAACATTTTTTATCACTCAACTTTTCTTTAAAAAATTTTAGTTTTCCACATACAGATATTACTAGCCGACCCACCAGCGGCTTCGCTCGCGTGGCTTCGCGGGATACGGTAATTACAGATTTTTAATTATCCCATGGGAACTCTTTAATTTACCGTACATCTCCACTCCACTTCATGTTATGAACAAATCTCTCCAAATAAGTAAGTACACATAATTTTTCACTTTGCCTTCTATGTATCCAATTGTATATTTTCGAAAAAAAATATCTTCGTTGATAAAAACTTATATAAATCTATATTAAACAATGATCACTACTCGTAGTTAGTTCTAGATATACTCGATTTCCATAATTTCTATAATCTAGTTAATAGAAATAAAGATAGGATAATAATATGTGTGTGCAGTGCTTAAATCAGCAATTTTTTGAAGAACGTGTGGCTTTTTACAATTAAATCCCAAAAGATATACAAAACTCACGCAAAAGAAAACTAAAGAATACTTTAAAAATGTATTAGTATTAAACATTATTATGTGAATAGTAAGACATTATTTAGAAGACAATGAATCACGATTCGTTAGGAAAGCGATGGTTGCAAACACCAAAACCATATTGGAATACAACCTCAAAATGGCCATCAGGGATCGAAACGAAGTAGTAATTGAGGCCCTGGTTCAGTGCAATACAGGAAGGTACCTAAGTTAATATTAGTAGTTATTTAAGTTAAGCTGTATTTGACAAAGAGTAAGTATGAGCATAAAGAGCAGACACGCTTCACGAAAAGGTGTCTGCAGGATGGCGGGTCGCCATCTTCCCTCAAATACGGTTGAGGAAGGCGATGCTGCCACAAGCGTCAACTTGTGAACGGGTGCTGTCTGTGGGGACCGGTCTGCTCTGAATACTGGTGCAAATTCAGAAACAATATAGCCCTTAATTAAGTTGTTAAACATAAAAATCCTATTTCCCCTAATTAAGTATGTATTGTTGTCTCTTTTTAATTGTCTTTAGATGTGATAAATAAATATGCAAAAAACTAAAAATTGCACGGACCCTGGAGTCTGTGGAGGCTAGCTATAATATTTAAAAAAAAATTACAATGAATCTTTGGAGTACTCCATCTCAGCCAAGTCGGAGTACCTCTGAATTTCGACAAATCCAATACTTCGACTACTTGCCAAGTGAATATCTGCCACCCATGTAACTATTTAGGATTGTAAACCTTTTTTTTATCTATATACTAGCAAACCCTGCGAACTCCGTTTCGCCACCAGACTCTTCGTTTTATGTAACATTTCGTTTGGCGCCATCTACTTAAAATATTGGTTTGTAGTTCATGCTATTTATCAGAGATGGCGCTGTATGTGAAAAAAGATTTTCCCGGTTTTTTTTAATTTTTCCTGAATTTTCTATTTATTATAATATTTCTACTATAAACCTCACGGAGCCCGAGACCTTTCCAACGAATGCAAAACCGTGGAAATCGGTTCGTGCGTTCTGGAGTTATAGCGTCAGGAAGGAAAACACGACTTATTTTTATATAGTAGATTTCAGGCAATAGTACAATTAGACAACATAAAAATACCAGCGGCCCATATACAAAACATATACCTTACAGACTAACATATATTATACATATAATAAAGGATTGCTTAACTAGCGTACAGTCTTTTCAGGATTTTTTATGTTGTCAAGGCTTTGTCGCTAAGCGACCACGTCGCCCAATTATGCCATAATACAAAGTAACTTACTAACTACTTCTGCTAAAGGTAACTCTGCTAACCTATACAGTTTTACCGCCTGGGGGCCTACTCCCACCTTTTACAAAACTATCATAACTCAGGAGCGTTTTGAAATAAGCTAAGAATAATCATACTTACTATCGTACTCCCACCGACACAAAACGGTCGAACATATTACTTCAATACTATTTACTGCTTGTTCCTTTTTTAGCCGAAATCGAAATAATGGTACGTACCAGAATCCTATAATGCCCAACCCGAATAGAACACTGACGTAGTTCCAAAGTACGTGAATGAAGTGCGCTATTTGATAATACGGAATCAAAACGTCTATCGTAATCCATTATTATTTTAAGCTTGCTAAATTGACGTGGTAGTACCAAATTTAATGGTAAGGTAATAAGACTACTTTAAGAGGTGGGAGTAAGGCCCCTGATCTGTATCTATCTAGTATCAGACCTCTATCAACCTTGCTCGATTGAAGCATGATCTTCTATAACTTTTATACCGCACACACTCCATCAAGATATGCTGCACATCCTCAACAACCCCACACTCAGTACTATTGGGAGATAGAACTTTCTTCATCAAAAATCCGAACTTCTTTGACGGAATGTGTGTAATAAAGATAATGAATTGTAAAATATAATTGAATAGAATAGCCCCGAGCTTCATGCGTATTCTTCTCGGTAGAGGCTTAACTTATTTAAGCACGCGGCAGTAGTGTAATTTAAAGTATATTTATTAATAATTGAGGTTTGCTTGATTACAACATCCGTGTCAAACTGGATGAGGGACGGGATTCGAATCCCGCTTCTATACGTGTCAGGCTGCATGACTAACAATGGCGATTGTTTCTCAATGACTTGTCAGAAGTTAACATTAGCAACAAATTCCAAATTATTACTCTAAAGTGGAGAATATCTTCGGTTTGTTATATTTCGTCATTGAAGAGTATGTATCTTACATGACTCGTAATTAAATTCATCTGAATACTGTAACTAAAATTTTCTAAAACACGTGGTGTATTGTTATGCTTCTACCGGTCGCAAGGCGGTTTACGAAGTTCACCGAAGTTTGCCGAAGTTGTGGAACTTCGGTTAATCTTGAACGGTGAAGAAGTACGATAGTTGAGGCTTGGGTTGGCGTGAGTTCGCAAGTGTAGTAAGGATAAATATATATATTGAAACTGTTTCAAATTATTGACATTCTGCTTTCTTTTACCTTTGTTAAATGTTTCTAGAGTCAATCGGGCTACATGACTTTCATAGAAAAAAAAAAGTGTTCATTTCACTCACAAATTACCAAATAGATTGATGAACGAGTCTATTTGGTCATTTTTATTTGCCTAGAATAAACGCAAGTCATTTTTTGACATAAGTTTTTATAAGATTGTATTTTTTATTGATTTGCCTTCGGTGGCATTGTTGTCGCAGGAAGTACTTTGCTTAAAACGCTCAGTTATGAATCAAGGAGTTAAAACCTGAGTGAATGTTGTATGACATTTACTGTCAAATCTCCATGCAAGTCGAAATTCACAACTGAGAGGCTTTTTAGAACACCGACTGTGTGTTCTGTCGCGCTTTTTTATGCGACTAGAGGGCCTAGCACGATTAAGCGGCATAAGTGTAACGTACCTTGTTGTTCATGTGAAACAGTATACACTGTCAATTATCTAGGGCAACTGTGAGACAGATAACTCATAGTTAGATGCCGAATCAATGACGCTTACGATACAAACACTTTTTCGCATACTGTTTGTGCTACGGTTTCTGTACGCCATTGAGCGCGCGTTCACGGAACGCTCTACTTACTACAGCCAGAACAACAGAACAGAAGACAGAAGTCTTCACAGCATAACACACGTATAATATCAAACATACTCGAGTAAGATAATATGCAGAAGTCTATTATTTTCAACCAACTTCCGAAAGCGGAGGAGGTTCTCGTCTGTATTATGTTTGTATTTTTGGATGTGTTACCTCATAACTTTTTACCTAGTGAACCATATATACAAGATATTGTTTACAAAGTTTTTTTGTTATTTACGTTGGTTTCAAATGTTAATATTTAATACCGTATTACCTACTGCAAGCGAACAAGGTTATCGCGATCGCTACAAGAAACTACCATTGAATCATCCTGATTCAATGGTAGTTTCTTGTTTCTAATTAGAAGCAGTGTTAATCCGGTGTATAGCTCCATTCCAAATTGCATCCCAATCCCTTCCTAAGGTTTCAGCGCTGAATGGTATCCAACATATATGCACATACATACACACGTAATTTTGCATTTATCGTATTAGTGTTTGTAATTATACATATTTTTGTGATAATCTGTGATGAGTTTGTTTATGACACTAATGTTATTTTCTACCAACTTCAAAAAAAGGAGGAGGTACTCAATTCGACTGTATCTATTTTTATGTTTGTTACCTCATAACTTTCGACTGGGTGAACTGATTCTCAAAATTCTTTTTTGTTTGAAAGCTGTTGCTTCCCGTGTGGTCCCATTTAAATTTCATCAAATTCGGTCCAGTAGTTTTTGAGATACACTCCAATAACTGAATAGAATGGAAGACGAAGAAATTTTTCAAATTGTACTTGTATTTTACTCATCTGTTCGCATCAGGTGTACGCTATAACAAAAGGTTTATGAATGAAGCGGAGGCTTGAGAACAGCTTCGGAACGAATAAAAACCAAACGATTAAAAATTTAAAATCCAATTTAAGGAGTTCAAGTTCTAAAAACACATAAAAAGGACTCTACGTAAAAGTACATTTTACTTTATTTGTCGTGAATAACTTAATATCCTCCATTCAGAGAAAGATAAACACACTTTCAAACCTTCACTGCAATGTGTGTGTACATAATCATCACTCCTTTATAATAGGGATAGATTATATTATTCTAAATAGTCGTGAAATTCATAAATGACTGAGCACAATAATTCATTGCTTAGCGCGTCGTTATGAAGTCGTAAACCTAGAAACCTGCAATCCTTTGGGTTTTCGTATGGTTTAAATGAGAATGATAAAGCGATAAGGAAAAAATAAAAATAATAATAATTTCATTCTTCAGAGTTAAGAACTATCTAAATAACTCCGCTTCGAGTTCATAAAAATATTTATCTACACTAATGTTGTAACATTCTACTTATGTTTCCAATACTTGACTTATAATAACTACTGTTATAGAACAGACAACAAAACACTCAATTAAGGCAATTTCACATGATGGTATAATATCCACATCGATATCGTAAAATCTCATTATAACATCAATAAAACGCGACCAATTAACGTGGCGAGCCTTATGTCAAAATCCTCATACAAGTTGTATAAAATTTTGATATAAGGCTGGCTTTTGAAAACAGTTGGGTTATACGTGAAAACTTCGTCGAAACTACTAAACTTACATACACAAAACTCTTTGGTAAGATCTTGTGCCAATTAAATAAAAAAAGAACAGCGCGCGCTCGCTCCTGATTGGCCCTGCGCGCGCAGCTGCATTTTAATGGCGGCAAGTACACTGTGACAATAAATACGCGTGAATTTAATGTTTGTTTTGTTTTTAAAATACAAATTAAAAGTTAAAAATGGATAGCGACGATGATATTTGTACGCCTCCGGATATTCTAGAATTGGCAACAAAAGTAACTCACAATCTTTTGCCAGAAAAATCAAGAAAATTATATGAAAAAGAATATAATAACTTTTTGGCATGGAAGACCGAAAATAAAACTACATCATTTTCTGAAAATGTCATTCTTGCGTATCTCAAAGACCTCTCCGACAAATTCAAACCATCTTGTATGTGGGCTAAATATTCTATGCTCAAGTCCACACTGAGTATCTACAACAATATTGATATCACGAAGTATTCAAAGGTCATTGCGTTCCTGAAACGCAGTTCAGAAGGACACAAGGAAAAAAAGTCCTTGACGTTTACATCAGGTCAAATAAAGATGTTCCTGGAAGATTCACCAGATATTTTGTATCTTTTTGAAAAGGTAAGTGTATTTTAGTTCTGTTATTTAATCTACCTAGTACTTACGTACTACACACGCAAGTTATCTAGACATTCCGTTTAAGCGCTTTGTGTATAAATTTGGTAGTAGGTACCTACACTTTACTACTTCATAAATCATAGTTTTTGCCTTGGCTATGTACCTCAAGCTTATTATATCGTTTATTGTTACAGGTTGCACTAATCTTCGGCATAATGGGGGCATGCCGAAGGCAAGAGCTATACAACATCCAGTTCGATGAAGTCTCTAACATAGACGACAGTACAATCATGGTGAAAGTTTCGAAAACAAAAACGAAAATAGATCGTTCTTTCGTTGTGACGGGCAACTGCTATGCCGTATGTAAAAAAATACATGGAACTTCGACCCACCCCCTGTCGAAACCCTGCCTTTTTCTTGAGCTATAGATCGGGGAAGTGCGTCGATCAAAGAATTGGTATTAATAAATTTAGTGCTCTGGGAAAAACTATCGCAAGTTTTTTGAATCTGCCTAACCCAGCGTTGTACACGGGGCATTGCTTCCGGCGCACCTCGGCGACCCTTCTCATAGATAGCGGTGGTGATTTGACCGCACTGAAACGACACGGGGGGTGGAAGTCTTCTACTGTGGCTGAAAGCTACATTGATGAGTCTTTAATGAATAAAATTCAAGTCTCAAATACGATCTTGAACAGTATAGAAAACAAGACGAATGAAGTAATTATAAATATTCCGACTCCGTCTACGAGCTCTACTGCTTGCCCCGCGACCACTACAGCTGCTGGATCAATAATTAACATTAACTTTCAAAATTGTACCATCCAAAATTTGAACAATTATTATAAATAAACTATTGTCCGCTTTTACTCTTGTTGTTTGATTAATTGCATTAGTGAAGATAAAGTAGTGTATGCAACTGCATATAACACGGGTATTAAAACACTCGTTACTATTATGAAACTCGCTGCGCTCGTTTCATAAACTCACACTCGTGTTTTAATACCCTTCATTATATGACAGTTGCATAAACTACTATTAACAGTGCATCTACGGATTCGTATTGAGATGAAAATCACAACATTAGAAAATTAACTCTGTTATTATCTCATTCTTTTCGTTTCATCAAAATGATAACGCTGTCGCTGTCTAATTTAACTAATGCGAACTGTAAACTAACTATAATGATGTTACGACCAATCAGAAGCTAGCGATAAGCGAGCGCTAATGAGGGTCGAATGCAGGTAGCTGATTATCGATAACGCGATATTATCGATAGGACGCGTGCCACATTCCTATCCCTATTGACGTTTTTGGCCGCATGACTCAGTTGGTAACGCGGTGAATATAGTAGTATTAATTTATTTTGTTAAACCAAAATACACATTTTCTCATTGCAGTATTGATTGGTAACTACTTAATCAAATGCTTGAACGGTCAATCAAATAGCTTTGGATTTTTTTCACCAGCTTGCTTCATTATATAAACTCTACTGTACAATTATAACATTTAACTATACATAGGTCAGTGGCTTATAGCCTAATGTCTGACATTATTGAGCATTAAAGTAGAAAATTGAATTCCCAAAATATAGAGGTTAATTTTATTATTTTTTAATCTACCTGATGTTAAGTGGTAAGAACAGATACATTTCGTCATAAGTGACGAACTGCACTGCGCATGTAACTCTGAGACATTAATCGTTTAAGTCGCATATGCCTGTAACTTCGCCGGCATATGTTAGGTACATCATTCAAACCAGAGCACAATATTACGAACATTATTTTAAATTTGATAAACTTAATCATCATCATCATCATCATCTCAGCCGTAGGACGTCCACTACTGAACATAGGCCTCCCCCATGATTTTCCAAAAGGACCGGTTGGAAGCGGCCTGCATCCAACGTCGTCCTGCGACCTTCCTCAGGTCGTCTGTCCACCGTGTCGGTGGACGAACTACGCTGCGCTTGCCGGTCCGTGGTCTCCACTCCAGAACCTTTCGGCCCCATCGGCCATCTGTTCTGCGTGCTATGTGCCCTGCCCACTGCCACTTCAACTGGCTAATCTTCTGGGCTATGTCGGTGACTTTCGTTCTTCTACGGATCTCCTCATTTCTGATTCGATCACGTAGAGAAACCCCGAGCATAGCCCTCTCCATAGCTCGTTGTGCGACTTTGAGCTTTTCTATGAGGCCCATAGTAAGAGACCACGTTTCAGTGCCATAAGTCATCACTGGTAACACACATTGGTCGAAGACTCTTGTCTTGAGGCACTGAGGTATTTTTGACGAGAAGACTTCGCGAAGTTTCCGGAACGCTGATCAGCCGAGTTAGATTCGACGATTGACCTCTTTCTCGAAGTTGGACCTGCCTAGTTTGACTGTCTGTCCCAGGTAGATGTACTCGTCAACAACTTCGAGAACTGAGTTCCCAACTGATATTGGGGTAGGTACAACATGGGCATTAGACATAATTTTCGTCTTGTCCATGTTCATCTTAAGACCTACCCGTTGGGAAACTCGATGGAGGCCTTCGAGCATTGTACTGAGGTCTTCCATGGATTCTGCCATGACTACAATATCGTCGGTAAATCGAAGGTGAGTGATGTATTCGCCGTTAATATTGATGCCAAGTCCTTGCCATTCCAGAAGCTTGAAGGCGTATTCCAATGTAGCGGTGAACAGTTTCGGAGATATAACGTCTCCCTGTCTCACGCCTCTTTGCAATGGAATTGCCTTCGAACTCTGCTCCTGTACTCGGACTGAGATGTAGGCGTTTTTGTACAAACACTTCAGCACTTCAATATACCGATAGTCAATACGGCACCGCTGGAGAGACTCAAGCACTCCCCACGTCTCGATCGAATCAAAGGCTTTCTCATAGTCCACAAACGCTAGACAAAGAGGCAAGTTATACTCTTCGGTCTTCTGTATAACTTGCCGTAGCGTGTGGATGTGGTCTATGGTACTATAGCCTTTTCGGAAACCGGCTTGTTCCGAAGGCTGGAATTCATCAAACCTGCGACTGAGACGGTTCGTTATGACCTTCGAAAACAGCTTATAAACATGGCTCAAAAGCGAGATGGGTCTGTAATTTTTAAGTAAAGTGTTGTCACCTTTCTTAAAGAACACCACCACCACGCTTTTGTTCCATGCTTCTGGCGTTGAACCTTCGAGTAAGACGGTATTAAAGAGCTTCTGAAGGACTTTAAGTACCGGTGTTCCACCCGCTCTCAGAAGCTCAGATGTGATACCGTCGTCACCAGGCGCCTTGTTGTTCTTAAGCTGTTTGAAGGCCATTCTAATCTCGTACAGGCTGATGTCCGGGATATCTTCGGTATAATGTCGGGTCAGCTTGGCTCTTGGGTCTTTGACCGAGCTGCTAACAGGTTTAGCGACCGAGGTGTATAACTGTCCGTAGAAACTCTCTACCTCTCCTAATACTTCTGCTTTGGTCGACGCTACACTGCCGTCTTGTTCTTCAGCTTCGTCAACTGGCTTTGCCCAATAGACATGTCTCTCGCACACACTTTGGAGCCTTTTTTCCGCTCTATCGTCTCTTTAATACGGTTTCTATTAAAGATCCGGATGTCATGTCGCAAGGACTTCCATATTCGTCTATTGAGCAGCCTATATGCTTCAGCATCATCCGAAGACTGAAATTTCAATGAGCGTCGTTCAGCCATGAGGTTGAGGGTATCGTTGGAGAGTTTCTGTGGCCTATCTGTACGGTGGGGTTTAAAGTACTTGGAACCCACTGTATGGACAGTTTCTACTAACCTGTTATTGATCTTGTCCACTGAAGCGATGTTCTCAAGGCAATCGAAGCGATTGGATAGCTCAAGTTGAAAGCTCTCGGGGTCTTGAATACGGGCACGAGTGGGTCGGAGCGTAGACTTCATCAGACGAGACCTCTCCAGTTTGACATTAATATTCACCGTGCCTCTTACCATTCGGTGATCACTACCGGTTTTAACGCTGTTGATCACGGAGACATCAGTGAATATTTGCCTTTTGGTGGTCATAATGAAGTCAATCTCATTTCTCGTGGAACCATCGGGACTCAGCCAGGTCCATTTCCTGTGAGGTGGCTTCTGAAAGAAAGAGTACATCACAAAGAGTCCCTCTTTCTCCAGGAAGTCGGCCAACCTCTGTCCCCTACGGTTCCGTTGTCCATAGCCAAATTGCCCCACTTTCGACTCATCCTCGCTTCTCTTACCCAACTTCGCGTTGAAGTCCCCCATAACAACTAGAAAGTGCGTTTCAGAGGTATGTATGGCCCGACTAATGTCCTCATACATATCCTCCACCTCATCATCCGGGTGCGACTTCGTCGGTGCGTATACCTGAATGACCTTCAGCGAATATCGTTTGGATACTCTGAGTATTAGGTATACGACCCTATTGGAAACGCTATCGATCTTAACTATGTTGTTAGTAAGGGACTTGTGGACGAGAAACCCGACACCACCTTGGGACTGTTGGTCGCCCTCCCGGTGATAGAGTAGGTTACCTGATTTTAGGGTTATCGTGTCCTCACCCGCTCTAGGGACTTCAGATAACCCCACAATGTCCCAGTGTAGCTTACTCATTTCTTCTTCCAGCTCATATATCTTCTCGTCTGTCCTCATCGTGCGTATGTTGTGTGTTACCAGGGCCAGTCGTCGTCGTTGGGGGTGGTAGCCGGGCGTCTGCCGGGGATTCTTAGCACCTCCTGCCCCACCGTTACCGTGGCCGCTACCGTAGCCAGGAATAGCGGGGCTGCCGGGGACTGGGGGCCTGGTTCTTTTTGTCGAATCCATAAGGGGTTTTTGCCAATACTCGCCACGCTTGGCAGGCGGGTTGGCGAGCGCAGTTTGTGTGTGTTTGACTGGGAAGGTGCTGCTGCCCACCTTCTGATTTGTTATCCCTTAGCCGCTTTCTACGGCACCCACGGGTAGAGTTGGGGGGGTGCTATTCTAAGCCGGCACCGCCACGGCAAACTATAACTTAATAATAAACTTATTAATAGGCAAATTATAATAAACTTAATAATTAAGCAGAAATCAACACGTTACATTATCAAATTGAGGCTTCATACAAAATTTATTATCCATAAATTATACCCCATATCCTCTAAGATAATAAATCTTTCGTCTTTATCTCTACTTCTTTGTCATTCATCAATAATCAGCCACTAAAAAAAGTAAAATACACATTGACGCAACCGCTTATGCCTTGTCCGGTTACTCTAGGAACTGTACGAAATGGTTGACAGACATGCCACTGGTCAGCGTCCCGTAGCATGATGTCCCCACATAAACCAACAGTACGGTTGACGGATAAACTTGGTATTTAAACTTTTATACCTTTTTAATGGACTGCAGGTGTAAAATAGTGGGCATTTCGAGGTTATCCAGCAAACCGTGCGGTGGGTTTTGGCCAAAAAACTTGAGCTTAAATACACTACATATACGAATATACATCAGATATACTGCAGTATTGTGCTGACGTTGCGCACTATTAAAATATTGATTTAATAGACTAAAAATGCTAGACAACATAATAATAATCTAATATTATTGACTAGATTTACTGTTAAATTTGGTAATCATACTGACAGACAAGTATGTCGAATATTCTAAAACACGTAATTTAATTTTAAGACAAAAACTAAGTTATAGTGGGTTTTGTAAAAAATAAACAATAGAAATGAGCTTATACCAACTCCACTCTAATTCAGAAAAGATTCTGTATACAAGAAGTTTTCTGTTGAGCGAGTGAAATTGAATAATTGTTACAGAACGCATCACTACTCTATCTTTTGTTAACGGGCGTAATTACACCGTTGTTAAATAAACATTCTAGTTCATCAGTCTTAATACTATTTATTACACTTTGTTTTGCTCAGGTCTAGTGCCAAACTATCAAAAGTAAGCAAGTAGTAAGTAGGTAAATAGTAAATTAAATTTTTTTTTTGATAATTTATTTACAATAATATGTTAATGTACATTGTTACTGTGTAAATGTTTTACAGTAATATATATAATAAAAAATACCCAAATTTAATAACGGTTTTTGAATGTAATTCGAAATATTTCATTTAAGAACGCTATGCTACCTAATACATTATTTAAAGTACCACTGAACAAATTTGTTACAGAGTATCGTTTATTGCCAGTTACGAGACAGCTTTGTTTTTATTTTGTCACTTTTATTACACAAAACAATGTACTGTACAACATACTTAAACGGCCATTATTATTTTTGTATGTAGGTTTATTCACTACTACATAGAAACTGTTTACAGCGTTAACTTATATTATATACTTGAAATTCTGCGAACACTAACTATGTGCTCGCAAGGTCTGCACTTGAGAGCACATAGTCTTATCAGCGGCAATTTTTCGCAGTACTTCACAACCTATTATCTCGGAAACCACTTGACCAATTATGCTCGATTCGAAATTTCTCTTTAAAGTCAGGTACCTAATATTTATACTAGATTTTATCAACATCAGTTAGGTAGTAAATAGGACCATAGCAAACTTCCCATTTTTTTGGAAAAGCACCTCCCTCCCCTCCCGCACTCAAAATCGCCAAGATTAATAGACAATTACTAAGTTTCTTCAATAGTAGTTGAAAAATGCGACCTATAGGTACAGGAAGACGTATCGACATACAACCTGACAAATATACGGACAGATGAAAGTCAATTTGGCCATTTAAAGCAGAGACGCTTCGCTCTAAATACAATTTTAGGGATATATATATACGGGTTTGAATCCCGAGGATAATATATATATTAAATCCTCGGGATTCAAACCCGTGTCTTCTGACTAGCCGTGTCAGATGCCATAACCACTAGCTAACCAAAAAATAAGGCTGAGAATCGAGCTTATCTCTACAGTTCTTTTCAATCGTCGATTGGAGACGCAAAGTTTGCGTAATAGTGTACGAAGAAATAGGCGTAATAGTGTACGAAGAAATAGGCGTAATAGTGTACGAAGAAATAGACTTATTATTTATTCGTAGGTCATAGTGTCGTACAAATGGTAGGTGTTCATTTATTTTACTTAATTTTATGAATTTGGTGATAAAAAAATATAGTATCCGGCTGTCAGGTAGATATATCCACATGTAAAAAAACTCGAGCACCGCAATGTGTTCCCAAATTCATATTAATATTATAAACGCGAAAGTTTGTATGTATGGATGTTTGTCACTCTTTCACGCAAAAGATACTGAATGGATTTTAATGAAATTTGGTATAATGAGGAGTTAGATTAACATTTAGGATACCTTATCATCATCATCATCCATCTCCACGCGGGTGAAACCGTGGGTCACAGTTAGTGTATTTATACACATTTGCAGTTCGTTGTGACTGCATCTGCAATAAGCACAGTTTTAAACTATGGCACAAAGGCGAGGGGAGTAAGTGGCCGGAATAGAGAGCAACTACCCTATTGCGCTAAACGCTATGCTAGGGTAACCTATGTCACATTACCCTGTGCTACGTTACCCTTTTGTTCTATAATTGGGAAGGGAGAATTGGTCCGTGAGTGCAGAGTATAGTCTGCTACCTTTCAACGTGAATCTCTTTGTCAGAGATTTCAAGTTTTGTTTTGTTTTGTTTGCGTCAAATTCTCTTCTATGTATAGTTATAACACTAAATATAGCAAATGCTCTATTATTTTGTGGCTGAGAAATATTGTATTTGCTCAGTAACCATGTCATTATATTGTTATTTATTCATCAGGCAGGTTGGAAAAATCATCAAAAATCTTTTGTTTTTTTTAACAATTTTTTTTTTTTTATTAAAGGCTAAAACATTAGCATTATCGCCTAGAGTGCCTTGTCGTTAGCAGTGTTCTGACCTCGTTTTCCCTCAACATGGGGCTTATACATTAGATTTAAATGTTTACTTTATTTTTTAGTTTCTTAATATACTTTTGGTTGTATTTATGTAACAAAAGCTTTTTGTAGAACTTTTGTATTTGTTTAAGTAATTCGAATAATATTTGCAGAGTTATCGCACGACTAAACAACATGAAAAGTAAGAAATACAGAATATTCTTGACTTCCAACTTTAAATATAGCTTTTCCCATCGCATACATTTTAAGCATCTCTACTCCCACGTACAAACCGAACATTTTCAACTTTCATATGAATAGAAAATAAGCGACAATTTTAAATTCAAACAGTAAAGTCTGGAAGAATGATTCCCACTTTTAAAGTTTCCCGTATATTCAAGGCGCGGTTCAACGGCGCAGAAAAGTGAAACTATTCGACGAACGTCCCTCCTATGGCTCCGTTCAAGTGATAAGAAAACGGAAGAATTACTCCCAACAAAGGACTGTTCGATGAAACGGAAACAAGTGCTATTAATATAGAAATACCGACAACTGAAGACTCTTGAATTGGATACGCGTATCTTAGAGAAATTCAAGGGTACCTATGTAGGTAGAGCGATTTTTGAAGTGAAATAAAATAAAGCGAATCTTGAGTGAAACATTCCTTCATATATCGTGTAAAAGCTTGTACGATTTCTTCGTGTATAAATATCATCATGCCTCATTCTATCTTTTGTTCGAAAAGTTTATTATCGCTTTCTATATATGGACTACGGTGGTTTATAGGTGACGTTATACTGAAGAGGCAATTAAGTTTAGGTAATATTTAAGCGCCTGCTTTGTAACTTTTATTTTATGTTTCTTGTATTTCAATCGCTGATTTCTAAAACCCCACATGTGTTTTGTCTCACTCTAGATATCTGTCCGTGCAATTAGTATAAATACAAGTACAATTTGAAAATTTGAATACAGAATTCCATTCTATTCAGTTATTGGAGTGTATCTCAAAAACTACTGGACTGAATTTGATGAAATTTAATGGGACCAGCTTTTTAAACAAAATTATACATTTTGAGAATTGGTTATTTCAGTCGAAAGTTATGAGGTAACAAACATGTAAAAGAGAAAAGTTTGATAAAACATATTTCAAAATTAGTATGTATGGGGCGTCACTTACGTAAGCACTGTTGCCGTTCGTCGCACCGTCTCTTCGTACTCTTCGGCAGCTGCTGCAGACGACGCTGTAAAAAAGGTTCGAAATATGCGGTTGGGAGGCACGGAATCTCTTCGTGCCCATCGCCGTGAAGACCATGAGTTGTTGGGGCTCTGAGCCAAAGGTTTGGTGGGTGAGATAGGGCGGAGATTAGAAGATAAGACAGGTGACTCTCGCACCAGCTTATACCTGGTGCAAAAATTGGCCATAGCCGTCCAGCGCGGCAATGCAGGCAGTGTGACGGGTACCTTTGCACCTGGTACGGTTAGGGCTGAGTTATTTGATGTGTTTTTGTATTGTTATTTGACATGCATAAACATTAAATTTTGTTTTAATTACACACCACAGACTTATAAACACACGTACGGACAGGTACATATTTATTTAAAATGTCAAAGTCAAAGTCAAAGTCAAAATCATTTATTCAATTTAGGCATCAAAGACGCACTTATGAACGTCAATTTTTCATTAAAATGTACTTTAAAGCCTACCGCCGCGTTCCAAAATACATAGAGCCAACCGAGAAGAAGCGGCAAGAAACTCGGGGCCATTCTTTTTATATAGATGTTTTTACAATGTTTTTACTTAGGTACTACAAATATTAGCTCCAGTGTGTTGCCTTACAAAAGAGAACATAATAATGGTATCAGTAGGGCAAGACACGCTACACTTTGACATCTTAGTACACGAGTAGATAGATCCTGGAGTGATCAGTCCCAAGCTGTTTTATCCTCCAAGTAATCCGAAATTTTGTAATAACCTTTTTGACAGAGTTTAGTTTTAATAGCAATTTTAAACTTATTAATAGGCAAATCTCGGATAACATTGGGAACTTTATTATAAAATCGTATACATTGTCCCATAAAAGAATGACTTATTCTGTGGAGACGCGTTACATGTACGGATAGCTTGTGCTTATTTCGCGTGTTGATGGAATGAGCATCACTCCTTTTATCAAAACTGCTAATGTTTTTCTTTACATACATTAGATTTTCATAGATAAACTGAGAGACAACAGTTAGAATGTTTATGTCTTTAAATTTCTGTCTAAGGGAAACTCTGGGAGCCAAACTGTAGATTGCTCGTATAGCCCTTTTTTGCAGTATAAAAATAGAATTAATATCTGTAGAACATCCCCAGAGCAGTATGCCATAAGTCATAACGCTATGGAAATAACTAAAATAAACTATTCTAGCTGTGTCTACATCAGTTAATAGTCTAATTTTTTTAACAGCATAAGCTGCTGAACTGAGCCTACTAGACAATTTTTTAATGTGGGGACCCCATTGCAATTTAGCGTCTATAGTAATTCCTAAAAAGACTGTTGACTCCACAAGGTCCAACCCTGTTCCATTCAATTGTATATTGGATTCTACTTGTCTCACATTTGGTGTCGAGAATTTTATACAATTAGTTTTCTTCTCATTGAGGAGAAGATTATTTGTATTGAACCAATTCACAACTTTAGCTAATGCATTGTTAACATCGACATAGTTTAGTAACTGCCTTTTAATTTTAAATAACAGTGAAGTGTCATCTGCAAACAATACAATCTCGTTATTCTTCTCTACATAATAAGGTAAGTCATTAATATAGATTAAAAACAAGAACGGCCCTAGTATTGAACCTTGTGGAACGCCCATTGAGATTATAGAGCCGGGCGATTTTTTACCATTTATGTCAACCCTTTGAATTCTACCATTTAAATATGAAGTCAAAAGGTTGAGAGCCATGTCCCCAATACCGTAGTGTTGTAATTTCCTGACAAGTATATCATGTCGGACGCAGTCAAATGCCTTAGATAAGTCACAAAAAACACCTAAGGCATCTTTAGAGTTCTCCCAGGCATCAAACACATCTTTTATTAGTTCTATACCTGCGTCTATAGTAGAGCGATTCCTTGTAAACCCAAATTGATTTTTATGGAAAATTTTGTTTGCACTAAAATGAGTTTCTAATTGATGTAATATGATTTTTTCGAAAATCTTACTTAGCGTAGGTAGTACAGAAATAGGCCGAAAATTTGTTGGATCAGTAGTACTACCAGATTTGAATAAAGGAACCACTTTACTGTGCTTCATTAGGTCAGGAAATACACCACTTGCAACACAACTATTAAACACAGCTGCTAGATTGGGTGCAATGACATCTATAATTGAAGAAACGGTCTTCACAGAAAGACCCCATAGGTCTGCCGTTTTTTTTGCATCTAGACTTTTGAAACTGCTTACAATATCTTTGCAATTAACTACTGAAAATTTAAAAGTTGTGTCACATTCAGTTACACTTTGTTTAAGTAAGATCTCAGCAGAAATGGAGGAAGATTTTAGAGTTTTGGTTGTTAAAGAAGGAATATTAGTGAAAAATTTCTCAAACTCGGCCGCTACCTCCAAATCTGCTCTTACATCTTTATTATTAATTTTTAAATTAAAGTCTCGATTACGCACTGTATTTCTACCAGTTTCACTGTTTATAATGTTCCACGTCATTTTTATTTTATTAACAGAATTTTTGATCTTATTTCTTAAATAAATAGATTTTGCTGAGGAACAGGCTTGTTTAAATAACTTAGAATAACGTTTGACATATTCCAAAAATACAGGATTATGATTATGCGATTTTTCATGGTACAATTCATATAACTTTTGCCTACTTTTATAAATTCCTGGAGTTGCCTATTCACTAAACTTAGCACGATTACCAACAGATATTGTTTTTGGTACAAACACTTTGCCAAATTCATCGCTGATAAGATGGAACAGTGAGTTATATAATATATTTGGGTCATTGTGACTGGTCAACTCTGGCACTTTCTGGGATATATTACTTCTTAACAATTCTAGGCGGCTTGCATTTATTGGAACAAAGCTAACATATTTGCTTTGGGGTTTGTTTGTTTTTCTTGGAAACACTGCTAGTTGACCACAGTGGTCTGATTCTAGATTATTTATAATGAAATTTTTAATAGGTTTTAGATTAGTAAATATATTGTCTATGCAGGTGGAACTTGTGGCTGTTATCCTAGTTGGTTCCAAGAAAATATTGTACATATTATAAGATTTAAACAGTAACAAAAATTTATCCACTGTCTGATTATTTTCTAGCAAATTAATATTAAAGTCTCCACAGATAATCATTGATTTATTTGTATTAGAAAGCTTAATTAATGTTTCCTCCATGCACTTTTCAAAATCATCATATGGTGAGCATGGAGGTCTGTATACACATAGAACAAGGAACTGCTCAAACTCAATACAGGACATTTCTATTACTCGTTCAACAGATAGGCTCACAATGTATTTTCGTTCTTTGAGTTTTATATTTTTATTTGTAATAATTAAAGAGCCACCACGTATAGATTTTTCTCTGTTGAAGGAGCTAGCAACTAGATGATTATTAAAATTAAATAAGAGTTGGTTCTTTTTAAGCCAGTGTTCAGTAATACAAAGAATATCTATTTTGCTATCATCTATAAACAATTCCAGTTCCAACTCTTTGCCCATCATACCTTGAATGTTCTGATGAACAATATTGATTGATTTAATGCAAGAGGTTGTCTCTATTGTCTTAGGCACTAATTTAAATTATGTACAATGTCATTAGTAGCCAAGCAATTGGCTGAATTAAAAATGTCAAATTGCTCAATAGAAGCATTGTCAATACAATTGGATTGCTCAATAGAAGCAACCTTGTTAGCCAAATTTTTGGCTGTAATATCAAATAAATATGATAGCGACACAGCTATCTGTCTTTTATAATAATTAGAAAGATAGTAATTATCTTTTGTCAAGAAGAATTTTTTTATATAATTATTAATGTCAATTAAATTAAATTTATCTCCATTAAAATTATTATTACATATAGTGTATAATGTCAAATTAAGCTTATATCTAATATCATTTTCCACCTGTGGCAAACTATTACTATAGGGAAATGTAAACATTATGACATTATCTACTGTAAGATTAGATAGACGGTTGTTGAAATCAATTATTTGTTTTTTGTTTACATTCCCCCTATTTCCTATTAAAATTAATAATGTTGTGTTGGGGCTAAAGCTATAAGTAAAAATTCTATTCATAATTTCCTGATATGATAGACCAGGTGTACAGTAATTTATTACATTATGTCCCTTGGATGTATTTGACAATAAGTGACCCATGTCTTTACCAATTTCATCACTAAATATTACAATTTTTGGTTTGTCTATAGTTGATGGTATACTATTTGTATTTTGGGAACTACTTGTTAAAGTTGTATCTTGACATACATTTTTACATGTTCGCACTATTTTAGAACTACATGATGGCAATGAATGATCCAGCGATAATCGGTTCTTTATGTTATCATTGTATACAGGATTGCCAGTAGAATGACATTTAATCATCTCATTCATTGCCAATATGTACTCTTTTAGCTGTTTTTCTGAGCGTTCATACTTATTTTTAATTGATTTTAACTTTTCCTCTAGAGAGTCAATCTCACATTTCAAGTTATGTGTGTCACTTTCATATTGCAATGTATTATTTTGTAATTTAGAAGCATACATTTCCAACGTATCTAACAGACGAAGACGCTCTCCATTTAATTTAACATTTTTGATGAAAAATTTGTGTTTTTTTACAAGTTTTTGAGTTTTTTTAATATAATTGTTAATTTTTACATATTTTTTTAGTTTGTTTTTGCTGCAGTTAGACTTCGGGATAGTGCTAGGTGTTACTACACTGTCATTGGTTAGGTCAATTGTATCCATTGGTTTAGTATTAACTGCAGCAGAAACCATGCTCGGGGCACTGCATACCAACTCGTCAAATAAACTTTGGTTCAAAGAGGCAGTGATGTTAAGTTTAGCTGTCTCAATGTTATTGATAATAGTATATGCCTCCTGTAGCTGATGTTCTAGTGAATTAATTCGAGTGAGAGAGTTTTCATACTCTAAGCTACAGTTTTTGAACCCGTCCACAACAAGCTGGAGCCTGTCCCGAGCATCAGTTACAACCAACAGTTGAGTGTGTAACTCAGCCATTTCAATTTTTTGGGTCTTATTTCTACTTATTAATTCAAGAAGTTCCCGTTCATTATCATCTCGTTCCTTATTCATTTCATCACACAACTTTTTCGCAGATTGCAATTCCCTCAAAGCCATTTGGAGTTTGGACGCCTCCTGGCGAGCCAAAGCACTGCGAGTCATCATTTTAATCTAATATATAATAAGTACCTACTAATCTGAGTTGTGTGAAGATAATAAAATAAGGAAACCAGGTAAAGTCGTGTAGCTTGTTGTAAACAGGTATGTTAGGTTATGTCCGAATTCTATGTAGGTTTCTAATTATATTGTATTCAGACGGTAAATAAAGTATGATAAACAAAGTTAAAATAACATACCTGTACACGACAGAACAACACGTAAATAACACCTAAACGTTTACAGTTTTTTCTAAATTATGCCGGTTACTCGAGTAGAACTGTCACTATCACTTTTCGAATTTCGTTTTGTATAGAAATTATGCACAAAAACGTTGAGTATAACACTTATTTCATAATAACACTTATTTTACTTAATGACCAATTGGTTTTTAGATCCAGAAATAAATTATAAATATATTTTAACAATAAAATAGTAATAACAAATTCAAATCAGCTGTTAGCCCCAGTGTTGCCACAGTGGGAAAAAAAAATGTATAGTACTTACCTCTTATGTGTTGATCACAAGCGTTGAAGGGTAACATCTCTTGCACCACACCCGAAGACAAGACTCTGGAAGGTTCGTGCAAATATTCGAGCGGATATGTTGTTTGATCGGAGAGATATGTTTACCAGCAAATATGGGATATATCTGTGATACAATACTTAATAAGAACGTATAGTTTGTTTCAATGATATTGTGACGTTTTAACTTACGCGGTAGGTATAGTCGAGTATCTCGACAGTGTTCAGCATTGGACGTCCTACGGCTGAGATGATGATATAATACATACGAAAGTTTCAATCAAGGTATAGTTCGTTATCAGATTTGTAAATATTTTAGTTAAATGTATGTTGTAATCTTGTTTTATTCTGGTAAGGTGTGTTACATGTTCGTAAGCGCCATACTAAACGGTTGAATTATAAATGTATCATGTAATGATGAAATGACACTTAACACCTAAGATATAAGCCTTATAATGCACTTATTTATATGATATATACCAGCCGCTGCCTTCGGTTTCGCACGAGG
This sequence comes from Selenia dentaria, assembly GCA_917880725.1. Taxonomy (NCBI): domain Eukaryota; kingdom Metazoa; phylum Arthropoda; class Insecta; order Lepidoptera; family Geometridae; genus Selenia; species Selenia dentaria. The sequence goes on along the minus strand of OU862881.1, from coordinate 32,028,067 downwards.
AAATATTGACTAGACTGAAATAATCACAGGATATATTTATCCTGCGTTTATAGTACCTTTTTCTAGCCGGCTACATGAAGCCGCGGTAATCGACGTGTCGCAGCGACACTACTGATTTCGATGTATCGACGCTATGCGTCGTCGAGCGGCAGACGACACTGTCGCCCGACCGCAGATCAGTAGTGCCGCTCGCGGGTATCAATCTACCTAGTAAAACAACTGAAAAGCTTTTAACCTAAACCTTTTGTATCGATTTTCAAATGGTTGAAGCCATCTGCAGTTGCCGTCTGCAGTCGGGTTCGAAATCATGACTGCAGCGACATGAAGCGATGACGTGTCGCGGCGACATGAAGCGACGACACGTATGCTGCTGCTACGTGTAACCGGCTACCAACTTGCACCTTGCATGAAAGAAGGAAAAACAAACGAAAACATGACAAACTGACTGATCAGTATAAGTAATACTTGTCAGTTTAGTTTAATTGATTTTATCGTACGTTTATGTCAGTCAGGACTGACTGATTTACCAACGCACAGCCTGAAACGCTCGAAGGCGCGAAGGTCTACTCAGAAACATTTAATCACGACCACTACTAGATATGGCGACTTATTATGCTTATTAGATAACGATTGATTTGTATTGGTACAAATGCAATTTGAAAAAAATTGTACCGACTTCCATTCTATTCAGTTATTGGAGTGTAACTCAAAAACTACTGAACCGAATTTTATGAAGTTTAAATGGGACCACACGGAAGCACCGGGAAGCAGCTCTTAAACTCAAAAAGAATTTTTAAAATCGGTTTACCCAATCGATAGTTATGATATCTTTTTAAGTAAATGACTTAATCAGTGTTTATTTGTAGAAACATTTATTTAGCATTCTTTAAACAATAATATTATGTTTAAGTTAAAAAACAGAAACCAAATATATAAAAAAAATTACATTTATATGATATGCCACCTGACATAATATTATTTTACCTTATTCTCTAAGGGAATCAGTTACACCTTTAACTGATTCCCTTAGAGAATAAGGTAAAATAATATAAAAAAAATAAGAGAAAAAATACATATAAAAATCTACGACTAAAAACAACGACGTGTAAAGATATGACTTTCCTCGTATAATCGATATCGAAACAAATAATCAAGTAGCAATAATCAAGCAGCCGTGCGATTGTCTCAGAGCAAACATCGTCGCATCTATGACAACATCCGTGAAACAAATGACGAGATGAGAAGACACGTTGGAAAAACAACCTTATATACAAGAGCGATATTATTTGACATCGGTGAGCTTAATCATTAGATAATCGCACGGCAGGTCGATGCTATAAAGAAAGCACCAATGAAATACGAGTAACAATCATACACGCGAACGCTTCTATTGTCTCTGTTGCACTCATGGTCCCTCAGTGGATGTATCCAGCATTTTGGCTAAAAACTCAAAATTATCAAAGAAAATATTTTAGTATTACTAAACTATAATAGGTATTGATAGAATAATTGGATATAAACGTTTTCCTGATTCTGTTTTATATTATTTTCATAAAAAAATAAATTATGCAATGAAATGGTTATGTTTGGAATATCATCCCGTTTTAAATGAGGTTTCATCATTATTTTTCTTAATTCTTCATTGACTCAACATACAGCAGATCAGAAAAATGCAGAACTCCTTAAATTTAAAATGCAAATGATAGTGAAAACAGTTGTGAAATTATGTAAAATTTGCATTTTGCGATCCAAAGACCTTATGAACTCAGTCATTTAGCGCAAAAGAAACAAATTGCCGCGTCAACGCGGTTTCCGCGGGAACAGCTCTCCGCAATGATCAGAACTTAACGTAATAATGAAACAGAAAGTTGCTCTACTTAGTGCACTATTTTAGCCCATACAATATTTTGCCCACGTTCTAAAAGCATGTCGCAAAAGAATTTAATGCGCCAATAGTATATTTTCAACCAAACATTTAGCCAATCTCAAACCCGGAAAATTTACTGGCCTTGTTTATTTCCAACAAAAAGTCGTGCCTGCAGCCTCTTGGCCCACATCCGGCTCTGATTGCGGGCCTTGGCATAGATTAAACAATAGTTTCTACATAAGCCCTGGCATTCGTCCAAATGCGGATGACACGACCACACGACGGAATTTATTCCGCAAATAGACCTAGTTTAAAATGAAAAATCTAGTAAATTCTGCTCATGTATTTTTGAGTGGATTATTTGCTGATGTTCAATAGTCTGTTTGATTTCGTATTTCGATTTCAGTTTGAATTCAAACTAGCTGCAGAGTGATATTGCAATTTCATAAAATCAGTATTTTTAGCCAAAACGTTCAAATACACCTATTATGAAAAGCTCGAAAATGTAACTTTTTCCAGCACATGTAACTCGTTTTATGCAGTCACCGGCACAGAATATGTCATTAAGTATATATATAATATAGTATAATATATAATAAGTATCACTTTTTATTCTTAGGTACTCTCAATTAAAGAAAAAAAATATGTATAGAAAAGATAATATATATATAAAGGCACTTTGGGACCGTATCAGGATCTTTATTTGTAGGATGGCATGCTCAAATTTCATGGCTAAAGCGGGCGAGGAGAATATGATGTCACATTTACAATGAGTCTGCTTTTATTACGTCACACTGAGATTTATTATTACAGCACATGTCATAGTGTTTAGAGATCAACTTGCATTTACTTGGGGACAAGGTATTCCACTTAGTGGCGAACTGTTATATATACTATATGCACCCCTTTCTGCTTACTTTCTCCTTTTTCTGTTTAATCATCATTTAATATGTCGTATTGCCTCAGACAATCAGCCATCCTGTCAGTCTTCATCCAACTTCCAATTCCAACGGTTGTCTTAAAATCTATTTTGCATTTTATTTCTTTTTTTAAAAAGGCTCAACCCCGAAGTCTCATAACAGAACGCTGCCACGACCAAACGCAAAGTGAGCTCCTCCGAGCCTCCGCAGTCATATCCCTGCTCGAGCAGGTGTTTGCCGAAAAACAAATTAAAGAAATAAAAAAGCGGATCACAAAAGAATAACACAGCTTGCTATTTAGCATCTTATACCTCAGAGTGACGTGCGCAGCTTAGTGCATTGCTATGAAGGGTTTTGAACTCCTGTATTTAAAATTATGGATTCTATATAGTTATGGGCAAGCGTGACGCTTTATATCAGGCGAGCGTCTGGCTGATCTCGTCACTGACTAACATAAAAAAAATCACAAAAACTCTAAATCGGACAATAAACATATCTGCTCGTCACAAAAATATTTTATTTTCCAGGAATAGAATTTGGACTCCGCCCTTTGAAAGCAGGATCACTATCAACAGGCGTGTGATTCTCTAAGAGCAAACATCGTTGCATCTTTGACAACATCCGTGAAACAAATAACGAGATGACAAGAAACGGAAAAATAACCTCGTGTACATGGGCGATATCTCATAAAGTATTTGACATCGGTAAGCTCGTCGGCGAGCACATCGACGAATCATTAGAGAATCGCACGGCTGAACTATGGTAACGCTTAACGAATAGCCAACGAGAAATATAAATTTGGCACTATCACATACAGTCTATCATTAAATTTCCGAGTCTGTTAAACTGTCCACGAATAGAATATAGAGAACGCAATACCAAACTTCTTAACAAAAACTTTTAAAACCTTTAACCAAAAATGCGTGTAATTTTGTGTCAATGAAAACTTCTGCAGATTGCCAATTCCGTCACCTTTTTGACCCGACGAAGTTGTAAAGATTTAGCCAAAGTTTTCCCATCCACATCAGACATTCTGAATTTTTTTCATGAACCGATAATAGGCCTGCAAATTGTCCTATTACAGTTTGATGTAGAGCCTTACTTATTCAGGACTCTACCCAAACTCGGAATATTTCGATGAAAAACTGTAAAGTTTTTGAAATTCCTTTTACACCTCGCTCGTCAATGTATACTCTTTGAAACTTTATATCGTTGAGCCAAGTAGACCCAAAAATATCATTTTGTTTGATATATGATAATATCATATTACATTTAGAATATTTTACGTAAACCATCACCATCAAAGACATAAGTACCTACTGCGTTTACTTTATGGGTATCAACTATAATTTGACTTTAATAGGCTTCTGAAAATATACCCAAGCCTTCTCTGAACTATCATGCATGGTTACAATCATTACAAATATTCACATTTATATCAGCATTGTTAGCATCTATATTTAGTTTGAGTGTCCGATATTATCATGATCGAATTTTAAAAACTTGAATCACGTGTATGGTTTTTATTTATCTAGAATCTAGAATCAGTGTATGTTTATGTTAACAAAACCGTCCTGGAGTTATAGCTCAATTAGTGTTGTGATAAGACAAAAAATGACAATGTGAACAATAGTAGTGGTGTCTCACGTCATAAACCAGAACGTATGAGGTAAAAGTAGAACGTATCGTCTGCTCGTTAAGATTCACATATCTGTAATTCCTCAGTATGACCGTAATCATGGCGCTAGTAATAGAGCCGAAATATCGGATATTCATACAAAGTATACATAATAACTATCCTGTTAATAACGAGAATATTTCTAATATCTATAACACTAGATCTGTAGGTGAAAGCTAAAGGACCTTAAGTCCATTTTTTGACATATTAATTTTTTAAATGATTCTTATTCAGAAAACCCCTATTGGTCAAATGGTAAAAGACATTAAGTCCTACAGCCGCTAATTTCGCAGATGTAAAATTATAAATAACATTAAGTCCCTAGACGTGAAAAAGTGAATGATCGTATGGTTACTTAATATTGTTCACTATTTAAACAATAAATATAGATAAATGTTAAATGATTGTATGTGGGATTTACTGTTCTTTACCATTACGCTCGGGTTAGATTTGCGCGGGTGCGTCGTACCTACGATTCCCGCCGCGCCCCCGCGCATGCTCTTCCTCCGTTTAGTTTAATTTGTGTTTCGTGCAAAACTAGACGTACTCGAATTGTGTTGTGTTGGCAACAAAGAGTAAACTTTTGAAAATGAATACGGGACGAGGGAGAAGGCTTGTTGATATGATAAAATTATCAGGTACGTAAATATTTATCGTTAATTATTTTTTTTTTATTACATTTAAACGAAACCCGAATGTTAACATAATTATGAGGTTATTATATTTTGATCGCGGGCCTCTAAACAGGTAACCGTCGCCCTGGAACGCAAAGGGTAACCGTAGGAACAGGATGGACTTTTAGTCAGTAAAAGTCTGACAGTCCCTTCTGCTCCACCTAGGGCGGAAGAACTGATTTGATGATTTCACCAACCCATTATATTCCATATTTGATAGATATTCGAATAGTGTAATGTTACTGTAGGTACTTACTTATATTGAGCGAATCTTAAATATATTAAAATAGGACGATTAGATTCTACTAGGTACAATGATATACGGATATATTATATGTACGTTTGGCACAGTGGCTGAGCGATTGACTGCTGCGCTGCGTGTCGCGGGTTCGATTCCCGCACAGAAAACATATTTGTATGATCTATAAGTAGTTGTTCCGGGTCTGTGTGTTTGTGTATATGTGAGTTTAAATGTTTGTAAATGCACCCACTATACAGGAGAGATACCTAATGTAGGTAACTTAAAAAAATTGCTACTGCTCGTTCGTACATTTGGCTTATTAATCTTACCCTATAGAGGTATTGTTCTGTAGTTCTATGTAAAACTGCCACGCAGAGGTCGCAGGTTTGATCCCGGGTTAATAAAGGGGAAGGTTTAGTGTAGTTTTTGGGGTTACTCGCGGTATATAACGAGGAATGCCCGGATCGTTTCATTTTAGCCTACGCTATAGCTTTAAATATAGTAATGAAAATGTATGTTATATTTTAAAGATGGTGTCGATGTCGAAACTGAACGAGGTCAACAGACAGCTGAACCACAATGCTCTACATGGCCAGATACATTGATTGCTGCAGGTCAAAGTATTGTAATAGAACCGATAGATGATAATATAACCCACACTCCCGAACACAATCCCGAAGTTCAGGATATATTCTCACCTTCTTTGTTAGCATCCAGTCAAATATCTGATAAAGAAAACACAATAATAGACCAACCTTTTTATTCTTCAGACGGTTTATATTCTCCAGATGATGACGATGATTACATTCCTAATACAAGTGAAGATTCTTCAAGCAATTCTATAAAATCTAAACGTAGAGCTAATTTTATAAGTTCCATTACAATAAACGAAAGCTCAGAAATAGATTCAGAAACAGATACTAATTTAAAGAAGTTAAAAACCAGAAAACGGTTAAAGAGGCCAGAAACGTGGAAGTGTAATATAAGGCGTAAAAAAGCCCTTTGTGGCAAATCACATATGACACAAAAAGGAAAGATCATATCTGCTAAAACTATGAAGAGTTCATGTTTTTGTAAGAAAAAATGCGGTGACAAAATAGATGATACACAACGAAAAGCTATATTTGAAAATTATTGGAATGAATTAAAAACATGGGACATGAAACGACAATTCATCTTGGCATGTGTTCGACAGAAATCTATTGAAAGACGTAGAGTACGTAACGAAGAAAGTACAAAACAAAGAAACTGTACTTTAGAATACACTTTTATTGTTGATAAGAACGAAATTATTGTTTGCAAAACGTTCTTCTTGGGAACTCTAGGGATATCAGAAACGGTGGTAAGAAATTCTATTAAAAAATCGAAGTATGGTATTGTAGAAGAAGATAGAAGAGGAAAAAAAGAGCCACCTAATAAGACGGCCAACGAAGTCATTGACAGAATTAAAAAGCACATAGAAACATTTCCTAAATATGAAAGCCACTACAGCAGAGAAAAGACAGGACGTGAGTATTTAGGGGCACATATAGATTTAAAATTAATGTATATGTTATATATAGAAGAGTGCAGGAAAGATAATGTGGAAAATAAGTTGATTGCTAAAATTTGGACGTACAGAACGATTTTTAACACTCATTTTAATTTAGGATTTAAGCCACCAGAGACTGATACATGTGATGATTGTGATCGGTTTGTCGTTCAGATACGTAGTTCTCAAGGTACCGAAAAGGAAACTTTAGAGGCAAAATATGAAGAACATGTGCAGGAAGCAATGAAACGATATGATTTGAAAGCTTTTGATAAACTTCATTGTGGAATAAATTCTGACTGTAAGATGATCACTGTCGACTTACAGAAATGTTTACCTACTCCTCTACTAACGAATAGCCTTAGTTTCTATTTACGCAAGTTGTGGACATTCAACTACACAATATTAGATAGTGTCACAAACAAAAGTACCTGCGTTATGTGGGACGAATCCATATCAGGGCGTGGAGGTAATGAATTATCTTCAGGTTTAATCAAGTGGTTTGAGAAGAACGTCCTCAACACGCCGATAAGAGAAATCACTATTTGGTCCGATAATTGTGCAGGACAAAATAAAAACATACATATCATCATGTGTTACTTATGGTTACTATGGAAAATACCTAACTTGCAACGCATTAACCATAAATACCTTATGAAAGGTCATACTCATATGGAGGTGGATGGTGTACATTCTATAATTGAGAGAAAAAAAAAGAGACAACCGCAATTTTCTATAATGACCCCATGGGACTGGCACCAGTTCATACAGTCCTGTTCTTCAGAGAAGGCACCGATTGAAGTTATTGACATGTCAAGTGAAGATTTTAAAAACATACTGAATATCCAAGAAGGCCTTACAGCGCCATTTATTCACCGCAAAAAAGGAGAAATGGGTCAGTCAGTGCCTTACTCTGAAATAGTATGGATGAAATTTGAAAAACAAGAGTATGGCACAATGAGTTATAAAACATCTTTTAATCAACAAGATTTCGAAAAGGTGTCCTTATTAAGAAATAGAAGGAGATCCCCAGAAGACTTTGCCATGCCTATATTGCAGCCTATTCGATTAGGCCACAAAACTATAAGCACTAAAAAATTTCAGGATTTACAGAAAGCTCTGCAATGGATTCCACCTATTTTTCATAATTTTTATAATACATTAGCCCACGAGGGCACAGCATGTGACTTACCAGAATAACATTAAGTGTTTTTTTTTAATTTCATTTATTTTAATGAAGATTTTAAGATACAAAGATTCATATTTTTATTAAATAAAAAATATTATGTATAATGTTATTTCATTTTTAAGGTCATTAAAACTTTTTGATATATCTTTCTATGATGTTGTATCATAGCTAACTTATAAAATAATTAAATTTACTATACATTATTGACACAGAAAAGACGTAAGTACCGTCATACTATAAGATATCTAGTAAAGCTTCAAAGTTAAAGAACCTTAAGTCCGATAATACAGCCTTAAGGAACTATATTGTTAAAAAAATATCTCAATATAATAGCTTAAGTAACCATCATAGTCATACTTTTTATTTGACAATGATACGCTAATTACTTTTTATACTCTGTCGATTTTAATATCTAATTTCGGGTAATGACATCTTTAATGAGCTCTACTGAATACTTTATAAAATGTGACTTAAGGCCCTTCACTTTTCACCTACAGAGATAATAGAATTGTTCTGTGTTAATTCTCTGCATATTTTTTTTAAAAATAATTGTTTTATGAAATTCAAATAAAACACATAATACAAAATTAAAAAACGTCCCGTAATGAAATAATAACATCACGCTATACAAATATACATCAAACTTACAAATTAGCGCATCGGTATAAATCCTTATGTAGCTGAGTTTATCGAACAGGGGGATATCCCAACGGAGTTGATGCAATTTGAAACCCATCAATAATACTGCTTCCTGTGCATCACAATTACGCTAATGTGATTAGGTATGAACCGTATCATCTGTATTTTATGATACACATTGTTGCACCGTTTGTTGAACTTGTTCATCAAAAATCATTGAACAAATGTCTACTAACGGAACTTGTTTATCCATTACACTTAGCCACATTTATGATAATGCTTTGAGGTTTTAACTTGCGTTCAGTCTTTCTTCAGTCTTATGTCGTATCTTGAGCCTTATTCCTTACTACCGATAGAAATTTGACATAACGTCCATACAAATAGAGTCAAATATCTATCTCTAGTAAGCTAAACCGGCTATAGATAGATTATTGGGACCGGCCGTTAGTCGTGTACGGCGCCACTCCCAGCAATGTCAGTTTTTTCATTCTTTTTTGGTCAGTTAGTATGACTCTTAATCGAAGATGCCCAGTCGCTTCTTTTCCCGTTTCAGTTGCCCCGCCAGCTGGTTTAGGTGCTTCTGTAGTCTGGACATGACCATTGGCATGTTTGTTTAGTGTTTCATGTACCTCTGTTGTTCTGATAAACCATGGCGCATTTGAAATTTGTTTAAGGATGTTGGCACCCGTTGTATTAACATTATTTAAGTTTATAATGCCATCTCATCATAAATTGTGTACGCCAATTTTGGCAAAACATGTTGGTACATACAATGTTTATTTGAAATACCTACATAAGTGTGATATATATTTGTGTGATTACTTAGTACCTATGTAACCGCAAAAGTTTTTGACAAATAAGCTTTCTTCTAATATATCAATCAAATAATCAAATAATCTTTATTTTTATCTATATTATAATTGAGGCACTAGCAAAACACCACAACTGTATGCCATTATGTCCAAATTGGTTTTAAAATTGCTTTGTATATCAGCAGCTTATTGTACATAGCTAGTTTTGAGTTTTATCCAATCGGCCAGTAGAGGCTTTTGTATTTCAAATAAATTTCGTCCCGATTTTTTCGACATGTTTCCTCCAGGTGTATACCTACCTAGGTATACGAGTACTTTACTGTATCTAGATATGGCAGTTGGGCACCATTCTGTGTGACTGGTGATCAGTTTTACTTTTTGAGGGTATATGTTACAAGCAGCGTTGTTATACTTTTAATGCAATTGAGTGACGAGATGGACAAGTCTTGCGCCTTATGGTAAGCATTACGCTTGCCCATGACAGTTGAAATATCACCCAGAGCTTAGACAGTAGTTCTGTGTAGCACTGTACTGTGTTCGTCACTCCGAGACATTGGTTGCTGAGCCTTATTCGCCCAGTAAATTCATTCGCTACAGAGCTATTTGTGTAAATGGTTCAACCAAACCTAATAACACAATAATTCTTGCCTACTATTGCTTCATTAAAATAAAACCAAAAAAAAACCTACCTGTAAAATCGCGCGCTCTTTTTGCCTCTTGTGTACATTCTTTTATTATTCTCTTCTTTTTCTTGTCTTTTGTACAAACGATGCAATCCCTTGTTTTATCAGCTGTCGGCGTCTTAATTTTAAGTGTTGAATTTATTTCCCTCTGTGTCGCAACCAACAACCCTCGTGCGATTGCGCATAAAGCACGAGACACTGGTGAAGTTGTCCTCGAACAATCAACATAATTTCCAAACTTAAATAAAGATTGATGTCTTATTAATGACATTATTATGTCAGCTCTTGATTATGATAATGACGTTAATTTGCCAGTGTCGAGATGAAGTTGCTGCAAGCAACTTCAACCTAATGGATGGGGGAGAATATAATACACATTTAAAATGTTTGTGAGCGCAAATAATAAATAAAACTAATTGAATAATGGAATTCATATAAATTTCATATCTTTTTCCTTCGGTTTGACTAATTCATTGTTATATTATTGTCATTTTTATCATAACCGTACGTTCTATAGTGCGTTTAAAAACGCACGCCTTAAGGAATACACTTTTTAAATGAGTTAAACAAAACCAGTTCAGCAGTGGACGTCCTACGGCTGAGATGATGATGATGATGATGAAACAAAACCATGGACACGATTTAAATCAGCATCATTTAGATTGCCGGGTCAGATCTAACGTTTTGTTTGTACAGTTTAATCTAACCCCTTATTTCTTGAATATTTTTATGGACTGGTGCTATTTGAGCAGCCATCTCTAAAATACTTCTTCCCATACATTTTCATAAATTCTCTTTGAAATTAAAATAACTTCTAATTCATGAAAACTAAGGGGTTGCTTTTGTCATTTTCACAAGCTTTCTAAAGTTATCCGACATCTATAATTATTATTTCCACTGAAGTTTTGAATATTATATGTCGTTTTGAATAATATAATATATCCATCCTTTGACATTTTGGGATATTGTCATTAGTCACTGTTTAAATAGAATCACCCTCTTCCTTGATGCGTAAAATATTGATTCACGTACATTTACGTACAACGTAACAATTGTCCAAATCCATAAATCCAATTAAAACTAACTACTCATAGTTCCACTCATTTTGCTAACTTCTGAAAAGACTGTGATAAAAAATCGGTATACTAACTGTATTTCGTAGTTATATTCACTTTTGTACAAAAACGGCCAAAATTCTCCTAACCTTGTTTCAACCGCGATTTATACATAGTCAGAAGTTAGAATACGTTTAGTAATTTACACAACGTCGTAGCTAAGTTCAATAGCTAATCATTTATGTTTTGGTTCATGTCTAGAAATGTTACCAAAGCTGAGAAATCATCGTTTGAATGCACAGGATCTTAAAACCCCTTTTTCTCGCGGGGACCGTAGTAGGGGTTTTGTCAGAAAAACCCAAAAACGGTCCGACCCGGGTACCCTGGACCTCGAAATCAAAGCGGCGCTCCCATCACTACACCAAGATCAAGCGAGCGAAGCCGCTTGCGGGTCAGCAAGTTTATAAATATAATTTAAAAAATAGAACTTTAGACAAACTTTGCTACGAGCGTTTCAAGTAATTATTTATATATTTATATTAATTTATATATTGTGTCAGCACTGTCGCTCCTAGTCACCTGGGTCGCACTGTCCACTCTCCGGCAGCTGCTGCGGGGGACGCAGCCGATAAAAAGAGGCTGAAGTACGCGGCATTAGAGGCACATTACTATTTTGTGCCTTTTGCCGTGGAGACCATGGGCTGTTGGGGCGCGGAGGCTAAGAAATTGGTTAGTGAGATAGAACAGAGGATAAAGGAGAAAACCGGCGACTCCCGCTCCGGCTCGTTCCTGGTGCAAAGGTTAGCCATAGCCATCCAGCGCGGAAATGCAGCCAGCGTCATGGGCACCTTTGCACCGGGTACAGTACGAGGTGGGTTATTTAATTGATTTTATTTTTGACTGTTGTGTTTGTTTATTTATGTAATTAGTGACTTATTTATGTATATTGATATTTATGAAATAAAAATATGATGATTTATATATTATTCACTTATTTTACTTTCTATTCGTCTAAACAGCGTTTAAGTTTTGACAGAATAGTCGAAATCCTCGTTCTCTGGGGCCTATTTCGATTTTCCAATGTTTGAATAGAGTTACCCCTTTCGTGATGGAGAGATGATTGATTTCTGTTTGCACGGCGCGGGTCGCAATATAATATCTTATTGTTAATCGCGATAGGGCAAGTTTTAGGTTAGACGCATACTCGCAACTTTTAAAACACTGTATATAAATTATATAAAGCATCAAATATTTATTTACCTATATAATTACCGCACCTGTCCCGGCTGATCTGCTTACTACTTACTTGAAATTTTGGTAGTTTTGACGTATTATTATATTCGAATGATTTAGAAATCTATATAACGGAATATAAGCTAAAGGAGGCTAGTCTGTGTATGTACTTCAAATGAAACCTACGCTTTTTAATACACACCAACTATTCATATTTATCACATTCATAAAAACCATTGCCACCATAGGTTAATCATGAAGTCTGTGTAAACATAGTCATAAAGTCTCAGCTAAGATTCTGACTTAATGCTCAGGTCACAATTATAATATTAAGTTCTTTTGTGAGGAGGAAATAAAAACATATTATACTTATTATTATGTCGTAATTGCATAACATAAATGATAAAAAAATACAATATGAGTACATATTATGAGTTAAGTTGAGTCCTGAGTGAAGCGAGGGGTTAAAGCCGCCCATGACGAAGACAGGCTTTATCCTCGAGGTGCATACTCTACTTTTCATACCTACTGCGAGACAATAAAAACTCAGACGTTTAAAATAGTAGTTATTTAGTTAGAAATACAAGTAGACTATTATTTTAAATGGTTGTTTTGGTATTAAGTGTTTAATATATATTTATTGAATGTTGGCAATACCGAGTTCTAATTACACAATTATTTTAACAGTAAGTATATACGTCATGCTTGTAAGGCGCATACATGTAAAAAATTTTGATTATTTTGAGCTTCAAAATCGTATCTATGCGTTGTTCCTTATATTCGAATTGTAATCGTCGAATCCCACTGATGTTGACTTAACGCGCGCGTTTGCGTTACGGATCCACTGTTAATTATTGTAAACGTTTTAGGTTATTGTTGTATGTTGTGATTAAAATTTGTGTTGTACGTGAAAGGAAGTTGAGAGGAAAGCTTACGGAAGTGCTTTAGTTTATTTTAGCTGATTACTTGTTTGTCTGAACACTTCCTTAAACAATAAAACTTAAGATGGAAATTAAAATGATGTCAAAACTTTGCCAAGCCTGATGATACCCGAAAATTGATGGATGAAAACACGTGATGGACTGCACTGCGCCGGTAAACCAGAGACATTAAGTTGATATTTCTCATGAGCCTGTAATTTCGCCAACCATACCTTCAAACACACTATTGTGAACATCATTGCTTCACGGTAGAAAAATGTAGGTGGCAGTCACAGACCATGTAACCACTTGACTGCGTGTAGGTCAATTTCTTCTAAGAACACAAGTCACTACTGCGGGTCGGGGGGCTACGTACAAAAAAGGATTTTGATTGGCCGGCTCAAAATGTAGCTCTACTCATATTACCTAAATAGTGTTGTGGTACAGCATTATGTAATCACCTTAATTGTCGATAAAGTTCATTACAAATTATCGTTTACCTTAACTGTACAAAGACCTGAAATATGTATGTAAGTATTAAGCAAATAAGGTTATGTAAACAAAACTTCAATTAATGAAACTATCTTAATAATTCATTCGATGTTTCACGGTGAAACAGAACACATTGATCTGAGTATGTTTATTTTGCGTATTAAAAATAGTTACCACTGTCTGTTTATTGTATTCTTATTGATTATTCAGTATGTAAGTACTTATATAATAACAACGTATACCTTAAACATCAGCCAAAGGTACGTTAGCCCCTTTTCGGTCGCTTTTCTTGCTTGTGCAGTGCAGACCAACCGTCAAAAGTTTCTATAACTTTTATATACAAATTTTTAATACATAGTACACTTGCGTTTGACCAATATCTTAACTGATGTTGAATGACGATGCGGCCCGCTATAATGGTACACATTCGCCTGTGACAAGGTGACTTGAAGACTCCCCTATTGTACCTCTCTCGTACATATGGTAAATACAGACTTATATCTTATATCCCGCCTAATACGTAGTGCATCATGAACTTTCCAAGTATTTGCATATAATAATAAAATACCACATACCCCTAACTTACATCCTCTAAGATGCAAGTACAGCAAACTCTTCGAACTTCTTCCGTATAAGTAATTAAGGATAGTTAAGAAATTCAAGACCTCTACAACTTGTTAGAGGCACTTAGTGAATTTATCTTGCGGAATTTGTGCAGTGAATTAAGATGAGGCTTAAGTTTGTAGCGGTATTAGAGAGAGACCTAACTATACTTACAAGTTACATACAGTCTACTTAAATGCTTAGAAACTAATAATAATTATTGTTTTGTAAATTAAAATAAAACTTTACATACTTTTCATGCCTAAGAGGATTGCATGTACTTTCCACGCTAAAAGAGAAAACTTTTTTCTACCTCTTAACATTGTCCGAATTCAGTGATTTTTTTTTCATTGAATCATGACATTGTTTACTATGTCCGTAAGTTTTGATTTTTTAAGCATTTCAAAGTACTTTAAATTTCCTATTTTAGAACCAAAAAAAATATTTAGTAAACAATGTCATGATACCATGAAAAAAGTAATCACTGAAATCGGACAATGTTAAGAGGTAGAAAAGAGTTTTCACTTTTAGCATAGAAAGTACTAGCTATGCAATCCTCTTAGGCATGAAAAGTATGAGTATAAAGTTTAATAAAGGTAGAAAAGAGTTTTCTCTTTTACCATGGAAAGTACTAGCTATGCAATCCTCGTAATGCTGGAAAAGTGTCATAATTAAATTTAGAGTATACATAGTGTATGAAGTACACTCGCCCACGCTATAGGAAACCGTGCGATATTACAAAATAGAAGCCAAGAGTGTATTTTAAAATGTTTTTTAATCATGGTAAACTACCTCAGTCTCCCAAAATTTAGCACGCGTAAGGAATTCTGTACGAAGATGGTGACGACTTTTTAAAAACTTTGACCTATGTCTTGGTGTGCATATATACTCGTATATATAAGTATGTATATCAGCCATCAGGTTACCATTGGCTCTACCTAGTTTGGACTTGAAGACCATATGTGGAAATCAACTAAAACCGTTGCATTTTTTGTTAATAACTTACATACGTATTGTAGATAGCTACAAATATACTAAATGAGCAGGTAAAGATCCAAGTGGAAACGAGTAATTTGATATTAATTTGCTAATGTTAGTAACAGCGACCGCATGTTACGTTCCGGGCTTACCGCAGGACGTCTGCATGTCCAATGCACTCCCGCGGTTCGTTACGTGTTTGCCGGTGAATTAATTTGTATTTTCTTATGTTTTCAAAATATATAGGTATAATTATACATGTACCTATAATTACTTATTCTAATTGTTTGGTTCATTAACACAGAGCCTTATATAACTGCAGTGCAAGTACCTTAATAGTCGTTAAATTTGTCGAATCGCTAAGATCTATAAATTTAAGGAATCGTATCGGGCCCTAGCAAGGTAGCAAGTATGGAAGTCATATCGACGACTTATATGATCGTCAAATTGTCGACAGTATATCAATTATTAAGAATTGTTTGCATTCCACAATGCGTCCTTCTATCATTTGAAGATTTCTACGAGCATTTCGCTCTGCTACGATCAAAAGAAGGCCGTTTAAAGTCTATTTTTTTTATTGAATACTAGCTGCGCCCCGCGGTTACACCCGCATGGTGATGGATGATGACGATGTTGATGAATATTATCCTAAATGTTAATTCAGCGCCTTATCTAGCATGCCAAATTTCAACAAAATTGGGCCAGCCGTTTAACACACAGCGTAAGAGAATAACAAACATCCATTCATCCATAAATTCAAACTTTCACGTTTATTATATTAGTAAGATCAAACGCAACTAAACTATATCCCCATTTCCGTTGCCTGTCGATAAGCTATGAGTATCTCGAGGTGGTTTTCAAAGCTGCAAAACAATCGTTAAAATCGATTAAATAGACGATCTCAAACTTAACAGTTAGGTACTAGGGCTGCTGTTACAATCGTAAAAACTTATCGAATTTGTCTACCGATCGCTTAATTTTGTTACTTACTTGCAATGATCGACAAAAAATCGATATAGCCAGATTTTTCGAAGTATGACGAATTCAAGATTAAAATTTATCGATCGGTAAGTTCAGTTCTTGCACTGCTGCAGGGCTACAAACTTGAAGTTTTGATAGTCGGTGCCTTTAATCTTATAAGCACCCCTTAAGGGATGACTTTAATCGATCGAACCCCACCACAATTGAGAATCGGTAAATGTGTACTTATTACTGTGTATTTATGTGTTGATTGTTTTTGTTTGTATGGGGAATCCCCATACAACCGTACCGTTGTTTGGGGACGGAGCGACATCTATTGAATAGCTTGTCAAACTTTATACGAAAGAATAGTTTCTAAAAACACTTAATTTACGTATTGATGTCATAGCCCTTCATAATTTTCATCTACTCGTATTTATATTTAAAGCAATGACGCCTGCTTAGCAAGGCCAAACTTACCAATTTTAGAGAGAAAATTACATATTCTCCGTTAAAGTTAAATAGAGAGTTAAACTCGATGCTCGGAGGGTTGCCTCGATGACTTAGCCATTATGATTGGTAAACGCGGGTTCGAATCCTATTTGAGGTTATGTAGCTAATATTTCAAAGATTTTGGTGTCGCTAAGCAGGCGTTAGTGCTTTAGAAATCATGTAAATATCAACAATTGTTATTTTAAGGAGTACGAGTTTTTTTTTTAATCTATGTATACAGTTTTTCTTGTTACTATAATTGATGACATGGCTCCAAAGAACAGATATCTGTACTTACAGACTTGCCCATACTGACCGACCTGAAAGTAACACTCTGTATATGTATCTGTTTGTATAATTGATGTGAGTATAATAATAGTCTATCATTGTGCCTTTACCGGGTGCCAACTGCTTATCGTGGTAAAAAAAGACTATTGTATCAGCAATAAAAAACAAATTAATACAAAATTGGGAAACACATTTGCAATTCCACGACCAAAATATAACCGATTCTAACAAATACGAGCAATTGAGATAAAACAAAGCGAAATTCGGTTTCCAAGCGATTAATCTACATTCGAATAGAAATTTTAATATCGGTGGAGAAAAACACACTGGAAATATATGCAATGCAATATGAAAGACTAAAGTCAGGAGTGACTAATTTCACCATGATCTTATTTGACGAATAATTAAATAATTTTAGAAGTATCCCTAATTTACCATTTTAGTTGTTTTCAGTAATATTACCTAATTCTTATGTAGAATGTACAACAAGCACACTTTAATACGGAAAAAAGATGTTTACAATTTTATTAATCTCTTTTATAATAAATATAATGATAAGTGAAGCGCTCGTAGCGGAGCTTGACTTGGCGAGTTAAGCAGCACTTGCTGCGGGCAGGACTTGGATGGGTGACCGCTAGTGTCATTATTCAACTGAGCCCTTCCGTGATTCGGAGGGCACGTTAAGCCGTCGGTCCCGGTTGTTTGTCTTAGGACAACAGTCGTTAGGCTCGGTCGAAGGCCTTCGGGTAGCCTGAAAACTTCAACATGGGTTGGCCACTAATCTAACCACGAAGCCGCACTGGGCCCGCGTGGTGTATTATGGCCCAACTCCTCTCTCTGAGAGGAAGGCTCGAAACCCAACAGCGAGAGTAAAATGAGCTGATTATGAATAAAGATACAATGGCAGGTCAAAAACAATCCATTTCAGCCAACTTTTAGATGTATAGATAGATTAATCGTTGACGAGACGAGCTAGCCGCTCGCTTGATGTTAAAAGTAATGATGGATGTGTAACAATATACATAAATAGGTGCACTTACAATCGTATATAATAACTTAAATAAAATAATAAAATACGAACGTCAACGTTCAACAAATATGAAGCCTGTGTCAAGAAAAACGGACAAGAAACAAGGTGTATTATTTTCTATATTTTTTACAGTACAATAACTTAATTACACTCTTAAATGGTTACACGGATACCATAGCATATGTCGCCTTAGCTAGTCTAAAACTAGGCATTGCTATGCTATTATATATACGCGTTTATGTGTACTTATATTATTGTATGTTTTTATGAAGTATACATAATGTTTTCGGATTAAAATATGTACAACGGAGGGAAAGTTAGTCTGTTTTTAAGTTAAATATATCTCCGAAATATTTGGAGAGGTCTAATTTTTGTATGGCTTGAAAAACACATTTTTGGAGAATGAAAAAATCTTTATCAGCAGCTGAACAGCATACATATACTTTTTTTGTTTGTAATTTCATAACATAGTCAATTACAATTACACATACTAAAAATATAAAATAAATTACAAAGGCTAGATTAACCTTCTAGTCAAAATTAAATAACCCGCCCCTGTCCGATATACATATAATTTACACATATAATATATAAATATACGTATAATATATAAATATATATATTTATATATCCTACTCCTTTCACACCCCCCGACACAAACTTTTTTCTTTTTCATTGATTAGTAATGGAGGACAAAGTTGTTGTAGAATGATGAAACGATGATAGATAGACAAGTTACACTAAAACCATAAAATTTAAAACGGGTCATAATAATTTACGTTTAAAAATATTTTTTATCTACCTATTTCCAAAAAGGAGGAGGTACTCAATTCGACTGTATTTTTTTTTATTTTTGTACCTCATAACTTTTGACTGTGTGCACCGAAACTCAAAATTCTTTTTTTTAAAGCTGGTGCTTCCCGTGTGGTCCCATTAAAATTTCATCAAAATTGGTTTAGTAGTTTTTGAGTTACACTCCGATAACTGAATAGAATGGAAGTGGGTATTAAATTGTCTACCGACTTCCCAAAAAGGAAGAGGTACTTATTTCGACTGTATTTTTTTAAATTTTTGTACCTCATAACTTTTGACTGGGTGCACCGATTCTCAAAATTCTTTTTTTTATAAGCTGGTGCTTCCCGTGTGGCCCCATTTAAATTTCATTAAATTCGGTCTCGTAGTTTTTGAGTTACACTCCGATAACTGAATAGAATGGAAGACGGTTTAAAAGTTTTCAGATTATACTTGTAATGTTTACGTTCACTAAAAAAACAATTTAACTCATTCTCTACGTGATGCATTTGCAAACAGATTTAATATACACAGCAAAAGTAGCGAATAATATTCATACCGTAGGTAGAAACTTGAGTTGAAATACATTATTCAGTAGCTAACATTTACCGAATAGTTTGGGAAGCAGTCCCTGAAAGTACAAGGCGTGATGATGCAATGCTTAAGCGCTTTAAGCGATTTAAGCCAAAGGATTTTACGGCCGACGGATTTCAGATATCCACGCCTCCGGACACACTGACTGATGTTCGTTACGTGTCATGGGAATAGAAATTGCGAATTAAATATTTATTATACATAACTGATTACATATTTATACATAACTGAGCTCACAGAGGGCAAATTCAAGTTGACTGTAAAAAACGTTTTAATAAAAAAGCCTACTATAAAGTTCGACATTATATAGAAGATAAAGATGCTTGGAATACTCCACTTCTGGCAAGCTGTCTCTCTGCCACCCATAAAATGTAATATTTGTAGTACCTAAGTAGAAACATTGTAAACATCCATATAAAAAGAATGGCCCCGAGTTTCTTGCCGCTTCTTCTCGGTGGGTTCTATTTATTTTGGAACGCGGCGTTAGAGTCTTTAAAGTACATCATAATGAAAAGTTGACGTTCATAAGTGCGTCTTTGATGCCTAAATTGAATAAATGATTTTGACTTTGACTTTGACTTTATTGGATATTGATGATAGGTTTATCGAGGATCACCTATTTTCCTACACTAACATAAAAAGGATACAAAATGATGGGAGTTGCATACGTAGAATAGCTTAATCCTATGTTAAATCGGTATTTATTAAACGTAACAATTGTTTTTTTATTTATTTATTTTTACTAGTCTGACAGCTCCAAACGGTGTAGTAATTCAGTCGCTAAACATGACAGTTATAGATTTTCATGTCAACTTTACCGGCTGCTACTCGCGTTTTTTTATCAGCCGTGCGATTCTCTAAAGAGCAAACATCGTTTCATCTTTGACAACATCCGTGAAACAAATAACGAGATGACAAGAAACGTTGGCAAAACAACCTTGTTACAAGGGCGATATCTCATAAAGTATTTGACATCGGTGAGCTCGTCGACGAGCGAATTGACGAATTATTACAGAATCGCACGGCAGTACAGCAATTTCAGCTTTATCTTATAAAACCAAATCCAAATAATTATCGAATTTTCTAGTAAACTTCAGAAAATGATAGGTAAGTATTCTTAAAAGGTATTGAAAATGAATTATTAACTATTTATATTCATATTATTCTATACTAATATTATAAACGAGAATGTTTTATATATGCATATCGGTTACTCTTTCTCGCAAAAACTACTGAAAGACTTACGTTATGTTATGAAAGACGTATGTATGATGTACTCGTAGTTAGATAAATGAGGCGCGATGATGATGAAAAAGATCATATATGTTATTCTATAACATAAAGGATATTTTACATCATTATCGTCATCATCCATCACTACGCGGGTGTAACCGGGGGCGCAGCTAGTAAAATAAATAGCAGAATTAGAATAAATCATTTGAACTCAGATTTCAGATGCCATTAAAGAACATACGTAATAGAACCACTATCGTCGCCTGCGGACAGCGCGGACTGTTCGCCCGAAATTGCGAAACCGCGTGCGGTGGGCGCCGACGCGCTCGCCACTCCCTCTTGGTGCCAATATTGGAAGCATTTACGTAGAATAGATATATTTAAATAATAATTTCAGTTGAATAAATATTCTCAGCGCGTCAGTCTTCAATAAAGGCGTGTAAACATGTACCTATGAATCAGTTATAAAGTTTGTAATACGGCGGTTGGCACCGACGACTTGGTTTAAAGTTGTTCAATTTCAAATATAAACCCGGCCTATCAGCCGTGCGATTCTCTAATGATTAATTTATGCGCTCGTCGACGAGCTCACGGATGTCAAATACTCATAATTATATTGATTTGATACTGCCCTTGTACACGAGGTTGTTTTTCCAACGTTCATGGTAATCTCGTCGTTGTTTCACGGATGTTGTCAAAGATGCAACGATGTTTGCTCTTAAATCGCACCTGCCGTGCGATTCTCTAATGATTAATCGTTGCGATCGTCGACGAGCTCACCGATGTCAAATACTCATAATTATATTGATTTGATATTGCCCTTGTACACGAGGTTGTTTTTCCAACGTTCATGGTAATCTCGTCGTTGTTTCACGGATGTTGTCAAAGATGCAACGATGTTTGCTCTTAAATCGCACCTGCCGTGCGATTCTCTAATGATTAATCGTTGCGATCGTCGACGAGCTCACCGATGTCAAATACTCATAATTATATTGATTTGATATTGCCCTTGTACACGAGGTTGTTTTTCCAACGTTCATGGTAATCTCGTCGTTGTTTCACGGATGTTGTCAAAGATGCAACGATGTTTGCTCTTAAATCGCACCTGCCGTGCGATTCTCTAATGATTAATCGTTGCGATCGTCGACGAGCTCACCGATGTCAAATACTCATAATTATATTGATTTGATATTGCCCTTGTACACGAGGTTGTTTTTCCAACGTTCATGGTAATCTCGTCGTTGTTTCACGGATGTTGTCAAAGATGCAACGATGTTTGCTCTTAAATCGCACCTGCCGTGCGATTCTCTAATGATTAATCGTTGCGATCATCGACGAGCTCACCGATGTCAAATACTCATAATTATATTGATTTGATATTGCCCTTGTACACGAGGTTGTTTTTCCAACGTTTATGGTAATCTCGTCGTTGTTTCACGGATGTTGTCAAAGATGCAACGATGTTTGCTCTTAAATCGCACCTGCCGTGCGATTCTCTAATGATTAATCGTTGCGATCGTCGACGAGCTCACCGATGTCAAATACTCATAATTATATTGATTTGATATTGCCCTTGTACACGAGGTTGTTTTTCCAACGTTCATGGTAATCTCGTCGTTGTTTCACGGATGTTGTCAAAGATGCAACGATGTTTGCTCTTAAATCGCACCTGCCGTGCGATTCTCTAATGTTTAATCGTTGCGATCGTCGACGAGCTCACCGATGTCAAATACTCATAATTATATTGATTTGATATTGCCCTTGTACACGAGGTTGTTTTTCCAACGTTCATGGTAATCTCGTCGTTGTTTCACGGATGTTGTCAAAGATGCAACGATGTTTGCTCTTAAATCGCACCTGCCGTGCGATTCTCTAATGATTAATCGTTGCGATCGTCGACGAGCTCACCGATGTCAAATACTCATAATTATATTGATTTGATATTGCCCTTGTACACGAGGTTGTTTTTCCAACGTTCATGGTAATCTCGTCGTTGTTTCACGGATGTTGTCAAAGATGCAACGATGTTTGCTCTTAAATCGCACCTGCCGTGCGATTCTCTAATGATTAATCGTTGCGATCGTCGACGAGCTCACCGATGTCAAATACTCATAATTATATTGATTTGATATTGCCCTTGTACACGAAGTTGTTTTTTGTCATCTCGTCATTTGTTTCACGGATGTTGTCGAAGATGCAACGATGTTGTTTTGTAAGTCATTGTACTTTGAACTGGGACGTTATAAGTATTTAGTCGTTATATATCCATTGCCCTCGAAAGTTTTAATCACATTAATTAAACTCGTATTCATTGAATGTATTTTATTATTTTACCCTTATCATCGTCGACGTATGTATTTTATTTATACATGCTACCCCTACATTCTATTTAATTAATTTAATATTAAAACCGCCTTTACTCACGTAATTAGCCGACGTTCTATTGAAGTTTATCCTCTTTAAGTTTTTATATCATAATAAAATGATTTTTAACGAATGCACTTTAATTATTACTTATCTGAGAAAAATCTAAAACTGAAAGCGTCGTAACAACGGCCGATTTGGTTGGTATGACGGCCAAAACCGATCAAACGTAATACGAACAAAATTGCCTTCTATGCAGAAAGCGATAAACGCCTTTTACTATGATAACCCCGATTAATATGACTTGATATACTATTTGTTTCGACGTACTATCGAACAGATTAGCCGTAATGAAAAATCAGTAAACATGGTAAGTCAGGCTAAAAACGAAGAGCTGTAGATGATTTTAAACCTTTGTAAGGCGATTTTAAACGTACATAAGTTAAAATGAAACTTTCTTACAGCAATATTTACTGCATATAAGGTTATATTTGACTTCCGTCAGGCGTTTTATACCCTTGTTTACTGTTCAATAATTACGACGTACGTTAATATTAAAGCTGTTTTATGGTATAGAGGCGATATTTATCATTAGTAACTGTGTACCATAGCTACCTATACCCTATTGAATAGGGCCTATTCAAAAGTATTGTAGACCAGCACCCGCGACCGTAGCGGTTCAGTTGACTGCCAGGGACTACCACCTTTAGGATTTCAATGAAACCACTTCCAGTGCCTGCACTCTTGTGTTCGAAACAAATACTGTCTTGTATTTCTTGTATTGGAACCTTATTCGAAATTTGAATTTGGCGCTAAGTCCACTCTTTCTCGGATACAAACGCTTGCGTGTGTTAGAGACGAACAGCGCCATCTAGCGTGGGTTATAGTAGTGACACATTGGCTAGACGACACGCTGAGAATTGAGTTAATATTATATAATGTTTTACACTTTATTTAAATGCTTACGGAGAAAAGCAAGTAATCACCGAATATTAATGAATGGTGCATTGCTCTCATGCACGATAATAATAAAGACGATCGAAGCAAAATTAGTTTTTTCGATTTCACGATGGTCATTGAGAGTGTTTAGCATCTTAGTAGTAGCAGTTTATACCTCACCATAACATGAAAATCGTCTTTCGCCGTTAGTAAATACCGCATATGAACGTCGCTTCCTAACTTAGGTTTACGTTTGTTTA
Organism: Selenia dentaria; assembly: GCA_917880725.1. Taxonomy (NCBI): domain Eukaryota; kingdom Metazoa; phylum Arthropoda; class Insecta; order Lepidoptera; family Geometridae; genus Selenia; species Selenia dentaria. Next base: position 32,003,600 of record OU862881.1, on the reverse strand, counting down.
GTTTTTATTGCGAGCGTATTTTTTTTCTTACTTAATAAATAATCCATCTTTTCATAAGGGCGAATATTGCCGTAATTACGATTATTTTCGCCGCATATTAAGCGTCGTAAACGTAAGGTGATTCTAACAGTATAGACTGCTTGTTTAACCGAAGAAGGGTCTAGTCGGAAAGTGCCTTACGGTACGTTACATTCAACAGTTTGTATCTGTTATATCTAATAAACCGTTTGTACGTTTTCGCTTAAGAAAGCAAAAATAAACGTAAGCCTTACAAACTCACCTCACGTAATTACAATTCAGCCGTGTACGAACTAATTTACGTTAGCTCAGAATTCGATTTTTCTCAGTGTGTAGAAGTGATTAAACTGTAAAAGTTCAAGTTTGACTTTGATTTTATTTTGTCGTCTAAAGTGAAGCCTAAAGCGTTTTCTACCGTTTGTGTCATGACGATTGTTTTGAAAAACTTTTTAGTAAAATTAATTTTTCACCATTCTGATCCCAAACTACTCGTTCCGGTCTAGCATGCCATCCATATACTGTTCCAAATTTTAGCCACGAACCAAAAAGTTCATCAGTTCTGTCGCGTAAGTGAATTGTAGAATGCTCTGCCTGCGTACTTTTCTCTTGCAGGCTCAGTTGCAGCTATGACCCTGGGTCTTACAAGCTGGACGAAAACAAGCATCATAGGGGTGGCGATTAACGCGATTCAGCTTACGGCTGAATTAATGGTCATCGCTTCTTGACTCCCCCGTTTTACACCAGGCGAGAGGGAGTCACTTTCAAAAAAAATAAAAAATAAAGTTAACCTCAAAAATAGTCTTAGGTACAAATACACGACCTTGACGAGAAAAGAAATAAACCTACGAGCACCGTTAAAAAATATGTATTGGGAAGGCATAAATTCTATAATCGCGTTTATTTTACGATACCTTTTATGGTGGAAACTTAGAAATACAGGTTTTATGTCACATTTCAAAGAGGGAGTTCTTATACAATCTTATCCTTTTTTACATCGTTTCCCCAATGCTGAGGATAGTGACCTCTCAAGTATCAACATTTCCTTTATGACATTCATCCGTCTGCGGATTTCGCACTCTGTACGGTTTCTTCCATAGGTATATATATAGCTATATCCAGGTAATACATGATATGACATCGGGATCATTCGCTTTGTGAGTGTGGCCTAGATGACGGTACTTTAAATCACATTTTCTTTTCATGTCCTAAGTTCTTCTTTGTATGATAAACTTAATTCTGATATCGCTAGACCTACTGATATTAACTCTCTTTTATCGCTTGTTTTCACACCATTTATTTATATGTTATGTAATTTTATTAAAACCAATAATATATATACGTTTGTAAAAGCGAAACCAGTTTTTAATACTTTTGATATTCATATTACTTTCATTTGATTCCGTACCGTACAATGGTCACTCCTTCAGGGTTGGGGGAGTACAAGGGCAAAATATCCGCCAAAACATGACACTGGCAGAGTAACGTCTTTCCACGTTAAAAAGCCACATAAGAAGAAGAAGAAGAAGAAGAGTGTTGTAAGAATTCTACTGAATATGGCTTCTCGATCTCGATTAGATCTATTAAGTGATTGTCACTATATTTGCAAGTTGAAAATCAGAAACCGACTAAGAAACTTCTATAATCCTGTAGAGGAAGGTACACTAATTAAATTACTGCTCAAACATCTATCTATACTTATAGTAAAGGAGTAGAGGCCAAATAGTATGTACTTGAAGAAAAATAAAAAAGTGGGTTAGCCGACGTAAAATTTCCTACACAAGAACAAGAATATAACGATTTTAAAAAAATGTCTGTACGTTCACACATAACTCAATAACGCACAGATTTCGATGAAATTTGGTATATGGATAAAATAGAACCCGTAGCTCCAAACTTTTTTTATCTTAATCAATCACATAAATCCAAGGTGGCAGCTTGATGGCTCTATGCTACACAGTCTCTTAACTGGGATCTCGATTGACTGGTTGGCGCGGATGAACTTCTATAGTACGGCTAAAAACCTACGCAATAACGATTAACTAAAACCAGCACACCTGGTTGGTGTGTTACTAGAAGGGGGTAGAGGTGTATAAATAAACCTTTCAAAGTAGATTTAAAGATTTTCGGCTTTGTTATAGAATTCAGAAATTAGTTTTTAAATGCAACGAAACAAAATGTCACCCCCACAGCTATACGAGTATATGTATAATAGATGATGCAAGTGCGTGCACTTCCCGTGTCCGAACCCCGACCATGAGTCAAGGTTGGCCGCCGCTACTTACAGTCCGCTTGCGTCTGTTGTTGCAGCGGGACGGCCGCAAAAACTAAATTGCGTGATAATTAACTGCAATAGTCCAAATATGTTGAGCCTCTAAAGGCAAGGACATATTTCCTGTCACAGGTGAGTTATTTTATAAAATTTATAAAAAAAATATTTAATTTTTAATTAAAAATAATTAATTTTAAAAATAACTTAATTTATTTCATAATTTTTTTTATTTTATTTATTTAATTAATTATTTTTTTTATAATTACGATTTGTATCGAAACCGTGCCGTGCATAATCGTGCCGACTAACGTAAATGTATGCATCGTAAGCATATTAAATATATCTATGATGCATAAATTTACGTACCTACTTAATTCATTCATCAAAAAGTCGGCACGATTATGCACGGCACGGTTTCGATACAAATCGTGACATTTGTGTTATCTATGTCGATATGTAGACATATTGAAGGCCTTCGGGCGGCCTGAAAACTTCGACATGGGTTGGTCACTAGCCTATCCACCAAGCCACACTGGGCCCATGTGATAGATTATGGCCCAACTCCTCCCTCTCTGAGAGGAATCATCATCATCATCATCAGCCTGTAGCAGTCCACTGCTGGACATATGCCTCTCCAATTGCACGCCACTTAGGTCTATCTTGGGCTTCTCGCATCCGGTTTTTGCCAGCCGTCTTGCTCAGATCGTCACTCCACCGTGCCTTAGGACGTCCTACACTACGTTTGCCGAGACGCGGTCTCCACTCTAGAACTCGTTTACCCCAACGGTTGTCGGTTCTACGGCTAATATGGCCAGCCCACTGCCACTTCAGCTTGCTGATCCGGTGGGCTATGTCGATAACCTTGGTTCTCTGACGGATCACTTCATTTCTGATGCTATCCCTCAGAGAAACACCGAGCATAGCCCTTTCCATAGCCCGCTGATCGACCTTAAGCTTGTGGATCATTCGAGCCGTCAGTGTTCACGTTTCGGCTCCGTATGTCATGACGGGTAGGACGCACTGATTGAAGACTTTCGTCTTCAGGCACTGAGAGGAATGCTGATTATTATTTTTAATGTTTAAAACCTAACACAGTAATTGTTGTAGATTATCAAGCTAATTTTAAGTTAGAATATATATCTACATATACGTGTTTGTGTACGTGTATAGCCGCTGTCGCCGCGAACTCCGTTTCGGCGCCTTTTTTCATAATAATAAAATGTTGCTCATGTTACCTTGGAATAAAGTATCATTCCCTATGGAAATATTCCCTATGAAAATGAATAAATAAAACATTGTTTTTAATCGGTTAAGACGCTTTTGTGATTATCATTACTAACGATTTTACAAACGATCGAATTATTTCTCTACATATATTATTGGGGTTGGCTTTAGAATCGTGACCCCTGAATTTGGTGAAACAAAAACTGTGGGTGGGTTGAAGGGGTTTGTATAAAGCGTATTTACAACATTTTAGCTGCCGGAGACACGCCAAAATAGTCTAAATAGTTTTTTAAAGTATCAATAAAACACCGTAATTTTGATAGTGACAGGTGACATAAATGACTTTAATGCGTAAAACGAAACGTTTCTAGGTAACTTTTAGCCTTTTTTGACATGTACGTTGTATGTAAGTTCTTGAAACGGAACGCAAACATCGAAGATAGCGTAATGTCACTGTCGGAATACTCGCGTCATTCCGTTACTTCCGAGTGTACGTGAATGTTTTCTCCTGTTTTTCTGCGCTTTCTTTTGATATCTCAACGACTTTGCTACGATTTTGGACTCCGATTTTGCTGCATGAATTGGCAATGTCACTTGTCTGTGACAAACCTATAGGTTAGGTTAGGTTTGAACTGTGACCCACCAGGCGCGAGCCGAGCGAGCGTAGCGAGCGTGCCGCGGAAGCGGCCGGCGAGCGCTTCATCAAACTACTTTTGTTCCAAATTTGAGCACAATAGTATATCAGTAGCTATCTAATGAATTGGCAAAGTCACTTGTCTGTGACATACCTATAGGTTAGTTATAGTTAGTTAGAATAGGTCGAAGTCAGTGACAGAACCGACTCATAGCACCCCGATTTCAAGCAGTCTTGTCGGATTGCAGAGCCGACGCGGGGGTGGTAGTAGATCGAAATGCAGTACTTAACCTCAAAATACTTAAACAAACATAACTCGAAAACTAATGGTCTCCGGCGGGTGGGGTTTGCGGGGGGGCACTACCCGAACCCCCCTCCCCCTCCCCCTCCCCCCCCCTCACCCCGAATTCAGGCGCCACGATTCTAAATGTTTATATACCTATAATTGTAAAGTGTAGCTTACTTGCCCTGATTGGCTCACTGATTCGTCAACGCAGAGTTTAATCTGCTAAGTTTACAAAATAGAAGGTTGAGGTTGCTGTCTGTTGTGTTGTCCAATAAGAAAGATTTTTTTTAAAATGTCACCCACAAAGGTTGAATTCAATTTTTTTTTGTTGCTTCGTATCCCATAGAGCAAGCGATCGAAACCACTGGTGCGTCATCTAGAAGGATACAGTCCCACCATCTTATCTGTTCAGATGACAGCGTCGCTAGTGGATAAAGGTATTGCAATCTTAGAAATTTACCAAGAAAACAGAGAATCAAAACATACGGCTGTCTTTCAAGCCACTCTGCAAATTCTACAATTATTTTATTCATTTTTTTTATTCTCTTAGGGAAACTTACAGCTAGTAAGTTAAGTCAATTATTGAGTCAGGTGTAATATAAATAGAAAGCTAATTAAAAGTTTCCATAAATAAACACTGACATTAAATACATATTAAGTTTAGCAAGTAGACATCATCATTATTATAGCAACTACATGTAAGTAAAGTAAATAATAAACATGGATTAGCACCAACTACCACATAAGAACATAATTTAGGCGTCAATAAGAAATTAGGTTGGTACTTTGTGATAAAAACAATTATAACATTTAACTAAAGAAATTTACAGTTAACAGCCGCTTAAGGCGAAGCGCTGTAGTCTTAAACAAATCTATGTCTATTTCCATTCCTTTTGAAATGTTGTTGAAACATCTGCAAGTTCTAATCATGAATGCATGCACACTTTCGGAACAAAAAGAAGATAAGGTTGTCTGAGTGTCGCAGCTGAAGTGCGAAGCCCAACCTCCCAAGTAACTCTGGGCAATCGACCATGCCATTTGCCACGCTCACTAAATATACAAGGTCTGCAATATGCCTTCTTTAATATAATGGGAGAATGTGAATTTTCATACAACGAGCTGTATATCCAGAAATAAATGTATTCTGCGATATTGCAAATAACGGAGAAAACGCTTTTGAATACCTTCTATTTGACTTATAATCCTACTATTATTATAAACACGAAAGTTAGTAGGTATGTATGGATGTATACTGTAGTTCCAATTTTGCCCACCTGAACAGGTTGGTGGCACTGTACCTTACTATACGTTCACTTTAAGCAAATAAAATTAATACAATATCTGTTGTAGATAATATAATTATTTTCATAGTGAAGATGTAACGAACAAGTGAAAGTTGTTACTAGTTTTTTACATCATTCACTATTAAGTTAGTTTTTATATTTCACTACTTTCCAATTTCACGAACTGATAATTATCCCGCTTCAAGTACTTGCAAATATGTTACAAAATCAAAAGAAAAAACATCATATTTTTACTTCAATGTGTGTCTCTTTGACATTTTAAATCGGAGATTTGGTACCCTGATTTTAGAAGTCAGTTTCGACACTGTTAAATACACAATTTGTATTAATATTTTATCATTTACAGTCTCTTCCAGACTATTACCCTAAAAGTTGTTGTGTGTCAAATCAAAGAAGATCATTTGCATAAAGGGTAGAAAAAATCGTTTAGTATTTGAGCACAACTTGCTTTGATGACTTACTTTGTTCGTCTTTTGTACTGACTACTTAGGCACTTTTCATATTCTGAAGTGTTAAGCTCATAGTAGGGTCTATTTTTAAATGTATTCAATTGATTTATTATCAGCATAGAAAAAACAGTAAACCTAGAAAAGAGGATTTATAAATATTTTACTAAAAGTTATCAAATAACCCTAACGTTTCACTGTTCACTAAACTATCTTTTATATAGCACTAAGTTAACAAAGGTTGACACAAACATTATTAAAAATTTAACATTATTGTAGCAGCGTTTACCTATTTGTCATGAAGCCTTTTTTAGTAATACGTACCTACTTGCATACTAACCCTTGGTCTTAATACAGTACAGGCCCAGGCCTAGGCCTAGACCTAGGCTTCATTTAGACTCTTCCAATGTACGGCTATACTTTTTTGTTTCCAGTTTACTTGAGCTGTTTTTTAAATATCAATTACAAGTTTAAAAATATATTTAAAAAAAAATTGTTACCAACAAATAGAACCGACTTCAACACCAAAAAGTGTGAAATAACTTGTTGAAGTCGGTACCATGATAGTTCAAAAGTAGGTACCTATTATCGCAATTATTTCACACTTCTTTGTATTGAAGTTGATTCCATTTTTAGTAAAAGAAAATTTCACCATTTTTAGTGACCCTTACTACTTACGGAATCGATTGTCATTCACCGGCAATGATATCATCAAGATAGGTGTAAAAAATTTCAGTTTTTGGAGTATAACTCAAAAACTGCATGGCCTAATTTGATAAAATTTAAATGGGACCTCAGAAGTATACTCTACCAAACAAAAAAGAATTTTAAGAATCGGTCGGAAGAGAAATTGATTATATGAATACACATAAAAAAATACAAATACACGAACATATAACCGCTTCACATAGGTAAACGTATACTTGTAAGTTACAATGATGTGAATAGTTATGGTATCTAAAAAATAAATAGCAATTTCCTTATGAAAATAAGAAATCGAGTTAACATTGTACAACGCTACATTTCAAAAAGCATAAGGACAAAAGCATTCTACTTCAAAAAATATAATGTTGTCATCTTCCTATCTTATGCCGTTACATTTTAAAATGGAGCCCTAAAAGAGATTATTATTTCGTAATGATGTCTGCTAGTGTCAACCTTTCAAGTATCAACTCATTTTTACGGCTATTAAAACAAGGATATCTTTTACAATCTTTTCGACGAAAGCAATTATGAAAAAAAAATTAAGGTGTATTTTACAGAAAAGTGATTTCGCTTGAATAAAGAGGGTAGCAAAGGCTCGCAAGGTGCACCCTTCGTCTGTTGGGGATGATATTAAGCAAAAAGTAAGCATTGGATGTAGTCGCAGAGTGGGTATGACTATGTCGACGCGATAGCGATACAAAAAAACGTGCGTCAGAAGCCAAAAAAACCAAGAGTTATAAACAAAATGATATATGCTCTCAGAAACTCAGGAAATCATGTCCTGAGTTTCTGAGAGCATGTGCAATATTCAAAGCTAAAAAAAAAGAATCAGTAGACTTGTCTAATCCGTCTACACATTTCAATTCAAGCCAGTCATTTCTTCAATATTTTTTTTATATCTTACCTATTTGTTCGGTATATATATATTCGTAATTCGTCAATAGGCTCGTATTCTTACTTTCTTTGGGTACTTGTCTTACTGTCACGGCGCGGTGACGAGTCGATTGAACGACTAGTTGTCCAGGGCAGAGTAGAAGGCACTAGATCGCGAGGGAGATCACCAATGCGATGGACCGACCAGATACGAGCAGCCATAAACGGTCCTCTACACGAGTGCACGAGAAAGGCTGCAGCCAGGGAGGAATGGCGACGCATTGTAAGGTGCGTTACACAACCTGAAGTGACGACCACGACCGCTCTGTCAAGAGCGTAGCGATGAAGAAGAATTCGTCAATTAACGTACCCAAAAACAATGTGGTTTTAATGTGCAATATTTAACTAGTTTATTTAGAGTTAATAGTATTACAAGTAACTAAATGTCCGTATTTTTTAAAGTCACGCTCTATATACTGTGTACCGATTCGCTTGTTTCACTTTGTCATATAAAAAGTTTAAATAAGTTTGCTAAATTCAATTAAGGCGCGCTCGTATCCTGATAATGGTAAAAAGCAGAATCTTTAAACATCTAGTGTAACGAAACAGATTGATAATATCGTATGAAAAAAATACTTAGGTTAGAAAAGGAACAGGCAAAGAGTAATAACCGAACAGAATTCATAAAGAATTCATCGCTCTCTGCAGTTAAAAAACCTAAACAGGTCCAAACTCTCAGAATTTTCAGATATAACCCTATATTTTTATTAGGTAATGCATAGCCAACATATAGTACTTAATTAGTAACCAGCAGTTTTTTTCAATTGTGTTAGTGTAGGTATATCGAAATATATTAAGTAAACAAAATTAATGCATTTTAGCATGACATCGTCCAATATAACATGCGATTTTCAACCTTACGTAAAGCATCGTAAATTATTTTAAAATTGAGGTTGGACCGCGTCTTAATGATTTTGGGTAATTTTTCTAACATTCTGCTATATACTCGTATGTGATAGTGAAAGATGATTTAATAATGTAATTTACAGTTAAGAAAATCCACTCTATGAATGTAACTCGCTGTTACTTATCCACCTTATTCCTATCATCCCTGTTGCTAGGTAATGCGGGCAGAATGACAGTTTGATTCACTTAGCTCGTGTTACAGAGTATAAACGCGCCATCAACCGTCGTGAGGGGTCGAGACACCTCGTTTTGTTGAAGGGTGCGTTTTTTTGAACAGATGTATTTTCACCACACCTTTTATCCCTTGAAATAGAAGGTATTTTTTTTTTTCGTTGTTTTTATGTCATTGAAAGAAAGTATCATTTAAAAACAGACTACAAACCGGTCACGTGATATTTGCCGAAAAAGTTATCCAACCATCACGCAAGTTCTAGAAAAAATTCAAAACTCTATAAAGCTTTTCAATTCAAAATGAAAAAGCAATTGCAGCATAAGAAATGGGTCTGATTATATTGGTCGGGCTGATACTGCGCTCCCACTCCCGGCCGCTATCCCACTACTGCCCGATACGGGGGACTTTTGGCTGCTGGGTTTCCCCCCTGGCCCGGTTCGCCCCTCCTTAGTTAACCTGCACCGCCCGGACTCCTCCGGGTGGTCCATATTAATACCAAGCTTAGTATGGACGTCCAGTCAACATGGGTCGCACAGCACCAGTGGTTCCCGACCTCAAACCATCCTCCGGTCCTGACTTCCAAGTAGCCGGATTACAGGAGACGCCACGCTCCCAGTCGAGTATACCGCTAAAATTATCTATAACATGAAACAGAAAGTGTCTGACTTCGAATCCCGTTAAAATCGCAACATACGTATTTTTAAGTTTTTGTTCATTCCTAGAGATCTAAAATGACCTATTTATAATTTCTGTCATAAATTATTTTTCAATTTATAGCCTATAATGTGACTAAACAATAAAGTTTCAGCTTGCGTTTAGAATCACGGCAGTACTTGTATACGATTGCAAGAATATTTATTTTTATTTTCATCACTTTGTAAGTGGTGACTGTAAAAGTATATAGAGTTGTATAGTTCTATATAAATAGACAACTCTATATATACTAAAATACCTCGAGCTACTGTAGTTACAGTGTAATTATACAAAAACAAATATACTGCTGTAATGAAGCAATGCCACCAACATTCACGTCGTAATTTTATCTATCTTAGATTTCTGGTTAAGCGCACATTCGTAGGGTACCTTTTCAGCGAATAATAACACGTGGTTTGTGTATCGTACTTAATACGAGTAGATGACATTCTATACTGTAGAGCTCGAGACATGCAGAAATGTTCTGAATGTAACATGTAAGGATTAGAAACATGTTAAGGTCTGAAGTTATTTATACCAAGTAAAATTATTACGCGAATGGAATCCTATGAGAGATTTCTCGAGATTCGATGTCTCGAGATAATAGTGCGGTACTGATTCGGGCAAAACAAATCAAATCTAAAATATCTGGGTCGCACAGCAACGTTCGTGGGCAGTTGAGAAGCTTACCATTAGAGGAACGATGATAGTCTTGTCCCCTAAAAGTATAAACTCATATTGTTACCACTGACACAAAATATTATTGCCTATATACATTCAACAACGCATGCGTCGAAATAAAGAGCGCAATAAATCACAGTTAGTAATATGTAATACTAAAAAATGAGGACTAATAATTAGGCTACGCTCCCCTAGCCACTTCCGCACTCTAAAATACCTAAAACTTCTTCATATTTCATTTACCACAGTTAAGTATGTAGGTGGTACAACTCAGTAGCCACAAATATGGATATTGACCTGTTTAACACCACTAATTTACACTTAGCGATTAGTTAATGACAAAAACAGTTAATTTACTCGTATTTATCATACATAGTAACAAACCGCTTTTTTGCATATAAAACTATGTTCATTTATTATTTGTGAAAGTATGTCTACTGATATAATATATATTATCACATTTATTCCCATCATATTTTTTTTATATAAGATATTAATATACCTTATATATATTAATATATTTTAGTGAATATCTGTGAAAACTTTTATTGGGCCTTCTCTTGAAGAAATATAAGTTGTTATTTTTTTCTAAGACAATAATATAATAAATAACATAGGACAGCATCCACACACAAGGTCTAAAAGTTCCCAAACTATAACTATGTAGGCAGAGCCTGTACTATGGCAACATGATAACTGATATACATACTTACGCATATACATATACACACACAGGCGCAGGTCAATCAGACATATTTATGCACATAAATGTTTGACTTGTCCAGAGATCGAACCCGGAACCAGCGGCTCAGAAGGCAGGATTGATACCAACTGCATCAACCTATATACCACCAAAATAAATCTCTATTTCCTTTACTTATCGCATCACGCGTGAACGGTTGGAAGAATATCGCTGAAAACTTTTCGTCGTTTTAATTATTGTCAGGAGAAGGTTGTTATGAAAGAAAAATAAAAAATTAAAGATGGGAGGTTATGGTGACGCCAAAGGCCGAGCCTACCACCCGAGTAAAGTCGCGGGCAGTCGTTAGTAAAAAATACAAGTGCAATTGGAAAAATTTAATACTGACTTTCATTCTATGGTAAAAATCAGTTATTTGAGTGTAACTCAAAAACTACTAAACCGATTTTGATGAAATTTAAATGAGACTGCACGGGAATCACCAGCTTTCAAACAAAACAAGAATCGGTCTACCCAATCGAAAGTTATGAGGTAACAAACATAAAAAATACAGTCGAATTGAGTAACTTCTCCTTTTTGGAAATCGGTAGAAAAATAAATAGCAATGCAAACGTATAAAGTTTTGAATAACACTACAACAATCAAGGTTTACATGAACCATGGCACAGAAATTATAATATAAAAATAATAATATTATAATATACCACAGGCACTATATCAGTCTATGAAACATTCCTACTTATACGGGTTACTGGTCAGTGATTGATGAGACGTCCTCGACACAAGACTGATGCAACTGGGTCCGCTCGACCTTCGACATCGAGATCTTCCGTCAGCACTCGCATTACCTTATTGGGGAATCTAATAAGGTTTCCTCTAGCAATATATTATGTTGATATTGCATTACAAATTGGAGAATACTATTAATAATGTAATATTATTTACTTACTTAATAATATTAGTTAAGGAACAAAGCTACGAATAATAATTATTCGTAGGAACAAAGGACTAACTTTAGGAGCTAATCTAGGATAGTTATGTAGGTATTGTAGTATATATTGTTTTTACATTAATTACTTAGTAATAATTTAGGATGGGGGAGACCTATGTTCAGCAGTGGACGTCCTACGGCTGAGATGATGATGATGATGAGATGAGATGAATAATTTAGGTAAACTCAACTATTCAAACTTGTTGCAAACAGACTTCAACCTTATTCAAAAAAAGACAAAGTCTAGCCTTCTGTACCGAATTAATAAAATTTCAAATTGTGATATGAATGTATAGCCGATAGCTTTATCTTATATCAAAAGCAAATAACCCAATTGCTATATTAACAAAAATACTTGACGAGTTAGACGAAAACCTCGTGCAAACGAGCGCATTACCGCACCGTGTAAAATACAATACAAAAGAAAAGTTAGAAAGAAAACTAAATTTGTGATACAATTTGGTTGACATCCACGACTTGCACGGCTCTTCACATGGTAACAACAAAACAAAACTAAAAATAAATATATAATAATTATTGAACCCACAAAAATTTATGTTAAGATGTTCTATAGTTACATATATTGTTTACTACAAAAACGGTTGCCTGATTTTGTAAGCTATATAATTATAATCAGTCGATTTAACTATAAACGTTCGTTCAAGAAGATAATAATTAATTAAATAGTCATACATGACCACACTGTAAATGTTGGACTGACGACAAAATAGCCAAGCTTAAAAGAGCATCCTATAAGATAGCTACTCGTAGTTTGGTCTACTTATTCATCAGCCGTAGCACCAACTACGTAGCTACGGAGTAGTGCTACGTTCCGTTAATCCTAAAATCAAAGACATATTCAATAAGAGGACGCGTTGAAGGGACTGTACTAAATTTCTCGCTCTTGTTTACTATTTGTATTGTATATTATATTATATACCTATATATTGATGTAGGTATTTATAAATACTGAAGGAAGAGTTTTAAATTGAATCATATAATAAAGGCCGCGAGCATTGCTTATATTTATATTTTAAACGTATAATTTTTTTTATAATTACTAACGGAATACAGGACATTTTTTTTTCTTAACACAGAGGTCAAATTTCTGTACAATGAAAAATATGCTAAAAACCGAGTCAGGGGATGTAAGGAGTGAAAAATAAGTTCAAATTGTTTGTTTCTCTGTATGTTTGTCTGTCTATTTGAACGGGCTAATCTCCGAAACCACTGGACCGTTTTAAATGAAATTTCGTATGATGGTAGCTTATATCCCTGATCAACATATAAGATACTTTTGATACCGGCAAATTAAAGAGTTCCCGTGGGATAATTAAAAATCTGTAATTACCGTTCCCCGAAAGGCCACGCGAACGAAGCCGCTGGCGGGTCAGCTAGTTTTAGCGATTGCCCGCGACTTCTGTCGCGTAGTAGGCTCGGCATTCGGCCTCGCCATAACGTCCCATCTTTTCGTTTTTTTTTAATGTATGAACCTTGCACGAAATATTATAAACATAAAAAAAGGTGCATGATATCAATAATAAAGCCATTCTCAAGTCATAGCGTGACCAGGAAAAAAGGGGTAAATTTTTTATCTATAGATTATGTTTTAGCTAAATAAATTATTTTTGTTCACATTGACTTTCATATACTATTATATCATTTATTATTATGAAGTGTGCATCAATACAGCTAATGTCAACAACAAATAGTACCCAAGCAAAGACTTCTTCACTTATAAAGTTCTTACTGGAGTTTCATAGCGTGAAATCAAGCTTTGATGGTTATCCCATTAAGTTTATACCTTTAACCGAAGCAAGCGAGACCTTTTACATACCACGATTATTATACTAATACGGAAACTACCTTAGTTTCCGGATATACGTCACACTCCACGTTGTGTTTCTCTCTATGAGTGTTTGAAAGGAAGTCCCGTATTCTGACAGTGAAAATATAATAGTAGTCTTAAGTTATAACAAGTTCAATTTGAAAAAAATAATACTGACTTCCATTCTATTCGGTTATTGCAGTGTAACTCAAAAACTACTGGACCGAATTTGATGAAATTTAAATCGGACCTGACGAGAAGCACCAGCTTTAAAAAAAGGTTATTTGAGAATTGGTTTACCCTTTAGAAAGATATGAGGTAACATACATTAAAAAAAACCAGTCGAATTGAGTACCTCCTCCTCTTTGGAAGTCGGTAGAAAAAATAACAGTAGTTTAAGCATATTTTTTTATAGTAGCTGCTAGGTCCACAGACATAAGGTCCGTGCCCTTGGTAATACACATTTTTTTATATTTTAAATTTTAAACATTTTAAATATATTTAATTATGTAGACGAGATCAAACTATTCCATATTCCAAATAGGTTACCAAGTGATTATATGTTCATATATGGACGACTCTTTATAATCTCTTTATAAAATATATTATAAAAATATTTAATATCTAAACTTAATTTTGTACAAAATCTTATAATGAACAGTAAAAGGTTTGTGGTATTTTTTTCTCTTTAGTGCATTGTTCTTCATCTTTAGTAGTTTAAGCAGATTACCTGATATAGAGTTTGGTATGTGATCATCATCACAAAGAACAACACTCGTTATCATCATCACGCGCTTAACCCGCAGGGCGCAGCAACTGAAATATATTTGCTTTACCAGCATAAGAACCAGCCCACTTAGATTAGGTATTAGGATACATATTAGGAATAGAAACGACAATATCGTGTCGTTGATACTAAGGAGTCAATGTTTCCAGAGTAATTTAAAATGCATAAATCTCCTTGGCCCAGTCGGTGCGCAAACTGGATTCCCCCGAGTTTTAACTTCCCGTTTTATGAATTGGTAATCGCTGGATATGTTATCTAGATACACGGAATATGTTTTACTAGAAATCTGCATACCGACTATACAAAAATTCGCTCAGCTTCCTTCCTAATTACACTCTTTTCATTAACATATATTGAAGCTAGTGTTATTGTAAGTATCTAGATGTTTCTTAATTGCCAGTTTTTTATAGCGTACATCATCGGGGCATATTAATAAGGCATAATAAAGAATGGTATTACGAAGTGCTCGTAGCGGAGATTGACTTGGCGATCTTAACTGATCAACAAGCTAAGCAACACTTGCTGCTGTCAGGACTTGGACAAGTGACCGCTAGTGGCATTATCCAACTGAGCGCTTCCGTGCTTCGGAGCTGCCTGAAAACTTCGACATGGGTTGGCCGCTAGCCTATCCACCAAGCCGTACTGGGCCCGCGTGGTGGATTATGGCCCAGCTTCTCTCTCTGAGAGGAAGGTTCAGGTCCCAGTAGTGGGAACAAAATGCATTGGCTGATTATGAAAGAAATGTATTTGTAGGTAGTTTCGATTTAAACAGAATTCTCTCTCCTTCTCTCATTCGATTCTCTTCGATAAAAAATACCTTTTTATCGAAGGTTGCATAAACAAAGACTACTAATAGAAGTTTTCAAAATTTCAATTCTTTAGATTCAAGTCTGTTTTTTTTTCTTTATTAAGTAAATAAAATATATAGATACATCGTAAATATGATGTCAATGGGTTATATGGATGATTTTGAAGTGAAGATAAGCGAGGTATGTAACATCGTAATGAAATTTATAGTATATTGGACACTTTCAAGTCACTTGCTATAACTGCCAAAGTTTTCGTAACGGTTTTTTCGTTTTTTCTTTATTTTGCTTCCGCCAAATGGTTGTGATCATTTTGATGAAATTATATATATGCAAATAAAAATACTTGATTTATAAACATGCATACCAGAGATGATATTTTTAAGCTTTGAGGTAATAGTTTACAGCAGTCGGACTACCATGCATTACAAATGGCCCTTAGATTTTTTTAGAACAAAAAACATTTTAAGTATTTCACAAGAGTTGAAGATATCTGTACTAACAGATAAGACATGGCCATGATAAGCAATACTCTTACTCCTAACTACGTACCCTTACCTAAGTAAAATTTATTTCTAGTATACTTTATAGCAGTGTCGTTATTTGATTTAAGATTAGATCCTAACTTGCTCAATCTATGCGGTACACAACAGCTAATGCTTCAAAGTGTAGTTCAGGGCTAAATCATCTCGACAGTGTTATATAATAGTTTTATTTTAATTTAAATTCAATATTAATTAATACATCAATGATACATATTACTTACATATTCATATTTTCTACCGACTTCCAAAAAGGAGGAGGTACTCAATTCGACTGTTTCTTTTAAAGTTTGTTACCTCATAACTTTCGACTGGTTGAACAAAAATAAGTCTCAAAATTATTTTTTTTGTTTGAAAGCTGGCGCTTTCCGTGTGGTCCCATTTAAATTTCATCAAATCGGTCTCGGTCTGAGAGTTTTGTTACACTTCAATAACTGAATAGAATGGAGGTCGGTATACAATTTTTGAAATTGTACTTGTATATCTGATGGTAGAAACGTTAAATAATGCCAAAGCCAAAGCAAAAACATTTTACTTGTACACATAAGCATAACAATACTTTGCCTAATGCTTCACTAAGTAAATTCAATTTATATCTTTCTCAAGCCCACCACCTCGTTATGATGTCTTCAAACAAAACGTCTTAAAATCTTTCCTGTTACTTCAAAATAAATCGGGCTTAGCAAATAAACAAACCTAAAAAACCCACTTGAAAAGAAATCGACTGGCACCTATCCCTCCAATTCGTCACACAGTGTCAACATTCGTGTGAACATCCCCTATTTTACATTTAATTGCATTTCTTTGTCGATCTCCCTGTTAATCCGAATGCACCCTTACCTAGCTATCACCCAAAATAAAGTGACCTCCAGCTCGACCATTTATGTCAACTTTCAGGGTTCAACTTGTTTTAAGCGTGTCTAATATAATTTGAACCGCGTTCTGGTGTATTTCATCATATGAAAGAGGTCTAAGTCAGTATGGTCTTAGATGTTTGATGTCGAAGTTAAAGTATGTGTTGAAGCAATATTTACGTACCCTCTTAGCTTGATGATGTAACTAAAAGTTTGCTTTTAAAGTGGATTGGAAGCTCATTTCTTACTCACTATCACTTTGCTAAGTACCTATAAGGCGATGATGTCACGGTAGTTTAATCAAGAAGGCAAACGTCTGTTCGAATTACGCAGCTCAAGCTCAAAGTGAGCAGACGAGTGTACTCGTATGTAGAGGTCATAATAAAATTATTATCCACGTACATTAGATGTGCTTGCAGCGGAGCTTGACTTGGTGATCATATCCAATCAAGAATGTTAAACAACTTTTGCTGCAGCCATGAGTCGGATGGGTGACCGCTAGTGGCATTATTCAAGTAGCGTTTCCGTGCTTCGGACGTTAAACCGTCGGTCCCGGTTGTTTGCCTAAGGACAACAGTCGTTAGGCTATATCGAAGGCCTTCGGGCGGCCTGAAAGCTTTGACATCGGTTGGCATATCCACCAAGCCACACCTTTGAAAGGAAGGCTCGAGCGCCCACAAAGGGAACGTAATCGGCTGATTATATACATTAAATTCTAGAACGAATATAACACTTAAAATTATATGATTATCACACTAACCACCAGAATATTATTAAAGCGAAAGTTTGCGGGTGAGTGAGTGTATATACGGTATTTGTTAATAAGTGCACAATATTGAATGGGGTGGCTTGAAATCGATAACTGGTTAATATAGTGAAAGAAAGAAAAAATATCATTAGGAACCTTAGGAACCCATATTCATTGCTCCGCAGCTAATAACCATTGAGCGACTGAACGCACGACGGCGCCGCTCCATCACTATACAGACACCAGTAACAACGCGATACATAGAAATAACATAAACTTCATTTATTGACATAAAAGAGTGTACAATTTAAATTTGAAACTTCTGGTCCTCGATGTAGCGTACCTATTCTAAGCGGGTAGGTATCTCTCGCGTTGTTACTATATCTATTCTGTGATGTAGCGAAGCATCGAGTCGTGTGTTCAGTCGTACTATGGCTCTTAGCGGAACGGTGAATATGGGTTCATAATAATAAAAAATATATGTCATTATTTTCTGTTACTTTCAGGGCCAGTTATGGATTCCAAACCACCCCGATCAATACTGTGCACTTATTAACAAATACCTTATATAGTCATCATAGGGTACATTTTCTCCCGATTCAACGGAGAACTCCTGAGAGCGATGCCTTTATTTCACGTGGCTGAAGTTGTAGGCAGAAAGTAGTTATTTAGTAGTCTAGACCATTACCGATTTAATCCTTACGTATTCGACGTTAATTACGCTCATAAATATTTTGTTCTCAGCGTAAATAACGTACCGAGTAATTAATAAAGTTTTTAACAACTTAGAGTCTCTGACCAGTCTAGAATTCCGGATATAATCTTAGGCCAGTAATCCAGTGAGACGTTTAGCTGTGAATACTGACTAATGGAGTTTTGGCGGTAAATCTTACGATATAATCGTACTATACTACTCGATCATACTACTGGAATACCGCCCTTAAAGTTTTAAAATATCGTGTTTAATTCAGCCAAACTCATTAGACATTCCAGTCAAAGCAGTAGAGATTAATTATACTGCCAACAATTCATTGGTCTATAAGAATCATCTAATACATAATTAAAATTTTGTCGTCGCAGTCGCACTTCCCAGAAAACGCCGCAAGTTAATTTAATTGAAATTGTCACATATTTTATGTATGGTATGAACTTAAGAAAATAACAGTGTCTACAAATTATTAATAAGTAGTGAGTAGTAAAACTATTATGTAACGCATTTAAAAACGCTTATTATTTAACTCAAATATTTATTACTAACAGGATGACTAAGATATTTAATTTCTGTATAAGTACAAAGTTACTGATATAAAACGCTTATTAAAAGAAATAATGCAAATCATCAACATCATCATCAGCCCACATTCGTCCCCTGCTGGAGATAGGCCTCTTCTAAGGTAGGCCACAGCTCGGTATTTAGCTCTCTGTTTCCAGTTACTGCCACCCGCCTTCAGCAGGTCGTCTCTCCTGGCAGTCTGCCGTCTCACACTAGATTTTCCCAAACGTGGCTTCTATTCAAAAAAATTTGTTACTCGTATATCAGATATATACAGATTTTGAAGTTCCCATTATTAATAAGTGTTTGAGTATATCAGAACATATCCACTACCGATTTAAAAAATAATTAAATAACTTCGCCCACCACGGCGTGTTCGCGGGAGATAGGGCAGTGACGTTACGCGCCGCTGACCGTTTGTGGAACCTTTCATGCATGACAAGGGGTGGGGGGGACCGTTTTGAAACTTTCTAAAAGTCAATTTTGC
Source organism: Selenia dentaria (assembly GCA_917880725.1). NCBI lineage: Eukaryota > Metazoa > Arthropoda > Insecta > Lepidoptera > Geometridae > Selenia > Selenia dentaria. The sequence goes on along the minus strand of OU862881.1, from coordinate 31,984,313 downwards.
TACTAAACCGTTTGTTTTGGTAACAATAGATGCGTATTGGTAGTTTTGAAAATATGGTTGAAATGTTTCAGTTAAAACACAGCTGTGGGAAAATTCCTATTTGTTTTTTAACCGCCTTCCATTTGGCAAAATAGTCAGCGGGTATTTTTATGTTACATGTAACGCTATCTCTTTACATTGGATGATCCGAATTTGATTATTATTTTTGTTGAACAGGTCATCACTCAAAATTGGTTTAATTGTTTATAAAGCCTGTTTAAAAGTTTCTGAGTCATGCTCATCATTTCATCACTCAATGTTGGTAAAATTGTTTATAAAGCCTGTTTAATAGTTTCTGAGTCATGCTCATCATTTCATCACTCAAAGTTGGTTTCATTTTTTAATAAAGCCTCTTTAAAAGTTTCTGAGTCATGCTCATCATTTCATCACTCAAAATTCGTTTCATTTTTTTATAAAGCCTGTTTATAAGTTTCTGAGTCATGCTCATCATGTCATCACTCAAAGTTGGTTTCATTTTTTTATAAAGCCTTTTTAAAAGTTCTGAGTCATGCTCATCATGTCATTACTTAAAGTTGGTTTAATTATTTAATAAAGCCTTTTTTACTAAATTCTGAGTCATGCTCATAAAAAATCCATAATAAAGCCTGTTTAAAAGTTAGAGTCATGCTCATCATTACATGTCATCACTCAAAGTTGGACTTATTTGTAATAACGCCTGTTTAAATACACTGAATTATGCCTTATATATAAGAATAAAATAGGGTGGATAGTATTGCTATACTACCGTAGCTTTTTCCTGAAAACGTCATTAGAATCATTAGAATAGATCATTAGAAACCACAAACTTAAGATTTTTTCTGCAGGCAGACACACTCGCGTTATTCGCGAGGCACTTTTAGCGGTGTCGTTACCTTTATTTTCAGAAGAAACAACTATAAACGACTTATAATTTTATATCATTTTATCCCGATGGCAAGGTACAACGCTCGCTGCTCGTGTACTTATATATAGTTAGTACAGGAATGACTAAAAACTAACTTAATTAAATAACGCACTAGAAACTTTCCCAGAGAGAATGTTGTTCACATAGTGGATGTTAGAAAATGTAGCGTGCTTTATTTTAATTTTACTAAATTCTTGCTTTGTGGCATTTGTGAACGTGTTTACTTTTTAATGTCGAAATTAAATTGAGTTTTAGTCCACACGTCAAGTATCATTTTTAAGGTTCCGTACCCAAAGGGTAAAACGGGACCCTATTACTAAGACTCCGCTGTATTTGTCTCTGCCTGTCTGTTCGCCTGTCATCAGGCTGTATCTAATGAACCGTGATAGACAGTTGAAATTTTCTCAGACGATGTATTTCTGTTGCAGCTATAAAAACAAATACTAAAAAACCGAATAAAATAAATATTTAACGGGTTCCCATACAACAAAAGTGTTTTTTTTTTCGTTTTTGCTCGATATTGATAACGGCATTAGGTAGACGCTTGAAACATTCACAGAATAATTAGTTAAAATAAAAATTTTAAATAGTAATAAATATAATTTAGAAAATAAAACAAATATTTAAGGCTCACATACAACAAACGTTTCCAATTTTTTTCTTTTTAATAACGATAACAGGTAGAAACTTGGAATATTTATTATAGATGATAATGATACGGAACCCTTCGTGCACGAGTCCGGCTCGCACTTCGCTGGTTTTATTTTGTTTTAATATAGTCACATTTGCAAGTAAAATTATACTTAGAATTGATTCTGCGCTGCTTGTAGGAATAGGAAAATCGGAGGAGGATCGAAAAACTGTCATCTGTCCTGTTAGGTACTAATTACAGGGCACTTTGTTTTTCTGTCAATTGAATATACGTAGGTCATTTGAACTTGTATTTTCCGAGAAGGTATAGCGTATATGTAAAGTACTATTAAATCACTCATATTCGGTAAGTAGGTCCTTATTAACCCCAAATGGGGCTCGTAGGTGACCAATTAGCGCTCTAGGGTAATAATATAGCTAGAAAAGCCCTAGGGCGTTAAGTAATTAAAAAAACACTTCGCTCTTTCAAAAAGTTCGTGTACATCTAACCATCATACTAGCAATAGACATCATGCATTCAGCCCAATGACAAAAGAGGTCACTTTGCTATTCAGCCTTGTCTTCGTATGAGTATAATAGTCATCAATCTTATTTTTGTAATGACGTTTTTTTTCTACTTACCTCATAAGCGAGATGTAAAGCAGAGTAGTTAGCTCGGGTGTAAGCATGCCTTACAGCCCTTGGCTACTAATCTACTATTATTTATAGCTTAAGTCTTCAACATGGGTGGAAGTGTAGTGCTTGATAAAATCACTACGCCTCACTTGGATGAAAGTGCGTTTCTCAAATCAAGTGTTAACTCTTGGAGAACGTGTTCACAGTAGCAAAAGATGTAGGTATAAACGATATACCTGAGCTGGTATTGAGAATACATAGGTCTATACCTATGTATTATTACTATTAGGCATTAGTATAGAATAGGCATAGTGTCAAACTACACCATCTTTGGTAAAAGGTTACTTCCTACACTCGTTGAGTAATTAACTATTTCCATAGTTATTTAAATAAACCTATATCCGCTTCAGTGCCTCATCCAAGCCAACTACATAACTGAAAGCACAAAACGATCTTCGTACTACAATGTAATGTGGGAACAACGTCACCTGAAGTTAGGAACTTCTGCGGAGCGTTAATATGCGCTAACTTTACTAGAAAATTGAGTTTTATGAATACAATGAATAATTCTACAAATTTATTAACATAAATTGCTAATAGCTATAAATTTAGCATGTAAACTAAACGTTGTTTAAGTGTTTCGTTGTAGTTTTTGAGGACGTTACCTTGAACGTATTTGGAGAGTCGTAAATAGAATCGTTAAGTTTTAAAACAATTCATGTTGTATTGGTCACGCAATATCGTTTTGGCATAGTCAAAGTCATTTATACGCGTATTCAGTAAAAGAGGTTTAAGTGTTCTACAATAGTGCAAGCAGTAGAATGAGACGTTTAGTGAGTTAGGGCCAAAAGATTTCGAACTATCAAATAATTAATTTACGAAACACTGTTTTAAACTATCACGGTTGTTCTCTAAAGTTATATGATTATTAACGGGATATTTACCGTGGTAAGGTTGTGGAATGAGCTCCCGATATTTCGGCGCAGTTACATGCACCATGTTCACGGGAAGACTGAAGAATGCGGGTGGTTGGTCATAAAGTTTAAAAGTTAGGTGCAGACATAACGATCTACCCTCTTTCTTAGTCTTTTGCTACGGTTATCACTGGAACTCGAACTCGATCCTAAGTCCCGACAAAACACACTCACTGTATCACTGCGTATAGTATTTTGAACACATTTTGAACGCGGACTTTTATTTTTAAAACAACCTAATACTGGATTCCACGCACTGGCGAGTTGAAAACCATCACCTCGATTGAAATTCTGGCATTTCGAGATCTCAATAGTTTCCTTTACTAGCCTTGGTATGTAATGGCGTTCGGTGGACAAGATTTTAGGGTTATGGAATTCAATCCAGTGGTTAGGACCCGCGTCCAGCAGATGCTGAGCATCTGCTATTAGGTTGTTTTAAAAATAAAAGTCCGCGTTCAAAATGTGTTCAAAATACTATACGCAGTGATACAGTGAGTGTGTTTTGTCGGGACTTAGGATCGAGTTCGAGTTCCAGTGATAACCGTAGCAAAAGACTAAGAAAGAGGGTAGATCGTTATGTCTGCACCTAACTTTTAAACTTTATGACCAACCACCCGCATTCTTCAGTCTTCCCGTGAACATGGTGCATGTAACTGCGCCGAAATATCGGGAGCTCATTCCACAACCTTACCACGGTAAATATCCCGTTAATAATCATATAATTAATTTACGAGTTATAGAGAGCAAAATTACATACCCTTGGACAGGACAAATTTAACCCTTACGCATCCGTAGACGTTACTTTCAATCATAAATATTTGGTCCTAGCAGAAACAGAATGCCAAGTTATTAAAAAGTATGTTAAACTCACTACTAATCAAAGATAATTTAAGTATCATCAAACTGTGAGTAACAATGTATACGTACTAACATGTTCGTCCAAATTTACCATCAATTACCCTACATCAATGTATCCGTTTATACGTATAGTACGCTGGTTGCAAGCCTACTTAATTATACGAAGTCACAGACTCGGTGCTACGTTATGACGTCATTGTGTGCATAGTGGACCTTGTCCACAATGGCTGGCGGTACATAAATGTTTGTGTTTCCACGTGTTACGGTTACACCTTTTGTGACTACAGGCCACACTGGGTTTGGTAATGTCATAGGATTGCTTTGAAAAGTTACATCTCAAAGTAAAATGTATCTACGTCTAAACTAAGGTAAGTAATATAAAAGCCGCGGCTTTTAAGTAAACTCGACGATGTAAATATGAATTTGCAGTTCTTCATTCACATATTTTAAATAAGGCGAATTTGATAAGGGGTATTATGAGCCACAGTCTTTACTTGTGTATCAGGTCTGACACAGGAACGATTTTAGAGATTATGCCCAGCTTTATTAACTTTCTACGTTAACCCGTAGACTCGTGATTCGCTATATTTGACCAATAATACAATATATTTCTCAGAAATCAATCTACTTTTCCAGGAACTGCAACGTGTGTGGTTAATTATATTGTACAGGTATACAATTCGATTATTCCTACATAGAGGAGTGTTAGTACCGACCCTGTAAGATGATGTATGGTAGCGAAAGTTGGGTACCTATGGCAGGAGGCACATTAAAGAAATATAAATGCAGTTGAGATGAAAGCTTTGAAAGTATGTGTGTGTTGTGAGTTTGAGAGATAGATCAATAACAGCGTTATAAGAGAGCGGTATGGAGTGTATGATTAATAATTCTATGAGGGATTTATAATAGAACAAAAGTTACAAGCTTTATTTCGTTAGGTACTCTAGAATCTACGTAATATATAATACGTAAAACAATTTTTTTAACTATTTTTTGCATATCACCACAGTACTGACAATACTGACTAGAGTTAAGAAAGGCATGTTTAGATACTTTGGGCATGTAGAAAGGATGGATGAGAGAAGAATGGCAAAACAAGTGTACAAGGCGAGCGTGGATGGAGCGAATGGAATAGGTAGACCTCAGCGAACGAATACCGATCAAATCGGAGATGTTCTAAAGAAAGGCTAGATCAAGAGTACCCGGAACGGAACCGAAGATTGTGCATAAATATTGTGATGCAAGTGGATAAAGCTAAAAAGGTAGGCCATAACTGTAGCAAGTAGAAATCTGTAAGCTCTGCCTACCCCTCCTGGAAACGGGCATAACGTTATATGTATGTATGTTATTCGATTGTCACTGCAATATATAAATACTTATATATTATTATTATTATTATAACAGTGCAAAATATACAAAAAAAGACACTTGGCATAAAAGGAGCCAGTTAAGATCTATAGCAGCGGTGTCCATACTTTTTCTTAAGGAGATCGGTTATGAAACCGTATAAAATAAATTAAAAAATTAATTAAATACACAAAAAACACATAAACGTAAAACTACATCGGGTGCAAAATGTCAAATCTGTATAAAATTATTAATCATCGAATATTACAAAAATAAATATTAATATTAGTGATACAATTTTAAAAATTAAAAATTATCCTGATTCTGTAAGGAAGGAAGTGACATTGGTGGTCTTCCGCAAAATGTTCGTAGTTAGGAATATTCTCAGTTATTTGCAATGCTATTGCTTTATTAACGGATATTTAATTTCAGTTAGAGACTTACTTCACTCATTTTATATCTCTTTCTCATTATCATATTCACTTCATGTTTCTGGACGTTGCTTTTTTCATTAGCAAAAAGCTACAGTTTGTCGATCTCTGATAACTTTACTTATCCTCGACGATCGACCTTATAACTTCTCGCAATCGACCGTACCTCTGATCTACATAGGTATATATTATATAATATCTTATATATAAATATTACTATAAGGGTATATAGTAGCCGCTATGAGTAGATAGGAAGCAATAGGTATTTGTGTTTTATGAGAGCAAAGCATTTACTTGTGGTAAGAGCGTTTTTTTAAGCGAGAGAGAGGCGAAAGTGCAATCCTGAGCGTAGCGAGGTGTCCAATGTACTTAGCCTGAACACAAAATATCTTTGCCCAGAGTGACACATTACACGCTATGACGATGACATGATTTACTTATGTGATGTTTATCCTTCTAAGAACATCGAATAGGCAGGTATCTAGGCCTCCGATATTCCCAATGGTTATACGAAATTATTTTCTACCGACTTCCAAAAAAAGGAAGAGGTACTCAAATCGACTGTACTTTCTACCGACTTCCAAAAAGGAGGAGGTACTCAAATCGACTGTACTTTCTACCGACTTCCAAAAAGGAGGAGGTACTCAATCGACTGTATTTTTTTATGTTTGTTACCTCATAACTTTCGATAGGGTGAACCGATTCTCAAAATTCTGTTATTAGTTTGAAAGCTGATGCTTTCCGTGTGGTCCCATTTAAATTTCATCAAATTTGGTCCAGTAGTTTTTGAGATACACTCCAATAACTGAATAGAATGGAAGTCGGTATTAAATTTTTCAAATTGATCTTGTTCTATGTTTGTTACCTCATAACTTTCGACTGGGTGAACCATTTTCAAAATTCTTTATTTGTTTGAAAGCTGGTGCTTCCCGTGTGGTCCCATTTTTTGAGATACCTACACTCCAATAACTGAATAGAATGGAAGTCGGTATTTTTCAAATTGTGCTTGTAGATAGCGATGATGACGCTATATATTTTCGTTGACCAGTACCTCTATACCTTGGCCTGAGGTTTTGAAGGGTAGGAGCTCAGCTTTCAGCTCCAGAAACCAACGTGATTACGATTTAGAGCCCTAAGTTTTCAAAAATAATATATTGACGCACTGTCACAAAAACGCAGTGACATCAACACCAACAGCTTTAACTGACAAGGCTAAATCAAGCTGTCGTGACCAAAACTTTAATCCCTATCAATACGAAACACGAGCAAATCATACACCGCAATCATACTCCTACACGCTGAAACGGCTGCTGATCTGAGTTGAGTTTGGAATGTACCCGTAGATAAGAGTAGCTTATACCCCGGAATAAAACAAGTTACTCGTTATGTCCCAGAATAAATTCTTGAATAATATTCGATTTACGCGTGGCTAGTGTTCAATAATTCATAATGTTTACGTACAAACATTAACTTCATAACTAAGCAACACTGGTTTTTGTAAGATAAATTCTGTTAAAATTATGACAGCAACAATGCTTTTGCATTAAATTTGAACTACATTATCCACATAACAATGTTTGAAACGACTTTCTATTAAAGTCTCAACTACATTCACCTCCATCCGCTTTAACTTTGCACTGATTCCATTTTCATGTAATAGAAGTTTAGGCAGTATGAGCATTGTCCTCGGTTTCGGTTTTATTGGTTAAATAACAAATAACTGACAGCGATACGTATGCTAGTAGATTTTACTATTTTTTTATACAGCGATATAAAAAAATAAAGTAAGCAAGAAGCAGAGCAAATGTATAAGAATATGGTTCTGGGCGGTAGGGGAGAGCCGCGTGACCTCTGAAATTCTCATCGATCTTTGAATAATTGGTAAAAACATATAAAATAGTTCTTTTGAAAAAATTTTACGTGTAACAAATGTTTATTTAACGGTTAATCCATTAGTGTGCGCCAAATTTCAAAACAAGTTGTAGTTCATGTGGAGATGCATATAACGAAGATGCTCCTGGCCGTGGGTTCAGCATGCCATTCAAGTTAAAAAAACAGGTCAGAACGGGACGTTATAACAATTATTGCAGGGCCCCAGGCAGAGCAGGGTAAACATAGCTTTTATTCGAGATACTAATTAGTCGTTCACTAAATAGTTCAATTGATTTGAGAATTAACTCCTAAAGATCGAAAAGAATTGTTGGTTAAAAGACCAAATTTTTAAATAGATGTTTAGATGGCTTTTACCCATACTGTTGATATAAACCTTACGTTTGTTATGCACTAAGTTGGCAGCTCTAACGAAACGCTTAGGACGTTTGTTTGTGTGTTTTATGCATGTATTGCTGCCCCGGGGCTAGCGAAACTTGACAATTGTTTATGCGTATTATGTTAATCTTTTTATAAATATTTAGTCACAACAGGGATTAAAACTTAGAAGCTGTCTTAAAAAATATAGTTTAACATTTCATACAATTACATAGGTTCATCTAAGGCCTACAGTGGAGGCTCGGTTAACATAAACATAAGATTAAATATATTAAGCTCGTAGTAAAATCAGCTCCTTGACAACTTTGGGAAGAGACCTCACCATAGCGTCGAGGACCAACTGAACATGGGGAGAAGTACTACGCAATCAGAGCTCAGCCAACAGCTCTACATTTAGAGTCCGTCTTGGTAGGTACCACCGTAGTGCCAGATGTTCTTCCTCGAAGCTGTAGTGTGAAAGCACTACTAGGTAGGTTGAGTTTGAAGGGCGCTGTAGCAAGGGAAATTACTAGGCAAATGAGAATGAACAGCTGAGGTATGTCTCAGGGTACAAGCACAATACTCAGGTCTTCCTAAACCCCTCCTTATATTTCAACCCCTTGATGTCGGGTTTGCGTAAACCAAAGATATTATGACAGAAACCCATTGACCTCTAAACCTAAAAGTTTTAACACTCCTCTTCAACAGTTTTATAAATGCAATATACGGCCTTGTTAATTGATCGGTTGGCGCCACAGACCATTTTGGTCTGTGGTTGGCGCCGTTGGTAGCAAGCCTGCCTTCTGAGCTGGTCCCGGGTTTGATCCCCGGACAGGCCAAACCTGTGTGTGCATGAACATGTCTGCTTAAACTGTGGCTAGGTGTGTATATGTATATTTATAAGTCAACAGGTTACCATATTACAGGCTCTGCCTAGCTTGATATCTAAAGACCTTGAGTGGATAAAAAAAAATAAAGCACTAATGCATAAACATAACATAATTAGGTTACTACAATACTACCACTGGGTCTAGGGTTGTCCTTTTGGAGAAATGATTATTGTCCATATTAGTAGATTATGATCCACCACACCACAGGCACTCAGAGCCGAATGGTAGATAGGGCTAGTATAGCCAGTCCTGGTCTTCCAGTTTACAAACTGTCTACATGGCTCTGAAAGCGTAACGGCTGTTTAAAGACCAGCCCGAGTGTTCGCGATTACAGACTGTCTACATGGCTCTGACAGCTTAACAGCTGTTTTAAGACCGGCCCGAGTGTTCGAGATTGCAGACTGTCTATATGGCTTTGACATAGCGTAATTGATATTTTTAGACCAGCCCGAGTGTTCGAAATTACGGACTGTCTACATGGCTCTGACAGCGTAACGGCTTATTTAAGACCATACCTGAAAGTACTGAATGCGATGCTTTAGAGTTACATCAGTATTAGTAGCAGTCACATCCAAGTATTGACAGCAGTCTTATTTGTACGTAAGCCATTATTCGAGAGTTTCCTTATAAGCAATATGAAACCCAACACGTCAATGAGCAAACAGTTTTCCAACAAATAACAAATCACCCAATGGAGTTACTCAAAATGGGGACCTGTCACTCGCTAATTCACACGAATCAATTTTATTTCTATCTCGAATGTCGAATGTCACAGGAAATCCTCCTAAAGCTGGGAAAAGTTGATCTATTCGCAAACTCACTGTGTAGAAAATTGTATTCACAAATCCTAGGGTAGTACCCCTTTAGCATATTTTTATTTCAAGTTCAGTGGGAGTATAGCTGTTCGGGTAGTTGAGGAATCGAGAGTTATAAGCGATTTTAGACGATTTGTGACAAAGACTCCATTACTTGACTATCGAGAGAGCCACAATGTACGTATAAGAAATGAACAAATTGTTTCTTTTAATTTGTGTCAGTCAAGGATTTTGTTTCCCTTTTTCAGGATTTTTATTGTATTTGTATTTAAATTCCCGTGAGATACATATTAAGCTATTATTGTTAACCGGCAAAACACTCACGTTAGGAATTGAATATGCTGACTGAGGGTTTCGAACATGTTCGATGCTCATCTTCAGGGCGAGTGCGCAGCGGTGTCTTCGGCGACCACTGCAGAGCGCAGCGCATTTAATTTTTTTTTTATTTGTACTATAACCATATACCAAGTTAAATTACTTTTTTGAGAAGAATGAAGTTGACTGATTAATGTTGTTGAAAATCGAAGCTGACGCCTGTTTAGTCTATATCTTTATTCATCATAATCAGCCCATTTTGTTTCGACTGCTGGGACTTGAGCTTTCCTCTCAGAAAGAGGAGTTGGGCCATAATCCACCACGCGGGCCCAGTGGATATTGGTGGATAGGTTAGTGGCCAACCCATGTCGAAGTTTTCAGGCCACCCGAAGGCCCTCGACATAGCATAGCCTAACGACTGTTGTCCTTCGACAAACAATCGGGACCGACGGCTTAACGTGCCCTCCAAAGCACGGATACCTTTATTAATATAAAGCAATGTTAAGAAAACGTTCCAAAAAACAATTTTTATGTTTTTGAGAGTTTGTCTAATTAATTAATTATTAATTTTATGTCTAACTTATCCTCAATACAATAATACCTATTTTGGTTCAAAATACTTTGAAAGTAGAACAGACAAACAGACATACAATGGACAACAGGTATGGAACCCTAAAAAGAGTAAGTAAATGGGTAGGTAGTAGACATGTTGTTGTTAGTATAAATATGCAATAAAATAGAAAGTTATACTTTGATTGACTTTTACGGGCTGTCATAAAAACTCAACCCAATCAACCAAATACTCTATGATACGTGTTTCGCCTCAACATGAGGCATATTCAGGAGATATTGACTCAATAAGCGCTAGACCGACTTAGTTGATTGGGTTGTTTTGTGTGCTGCTTATGCTATATACTTCCTATTCGCATTTTATGTGGAAGGGATGATGGTGCACACTGCATCTCTGCCATAAGCATTTTTCCAGCTGAAGTATGTATTTATAAGCATTCCAGATCAGTTCATGAGCAGACGTATAAGTATACTCACCACACTAAAAGTTTGTCCTCTACACTGATTTAGAACTTTTCGATAACATAAGGTATTAAAATTGATTATTAGATTGGCTTCTTATCAACCTGTTCAGATCGTTCTACATAAGGGTTTGGTTACAATTACGGTATCGATTGAAATGTTATATTGCTTTCATTAAGCTTATTCAACCTTTATAAAGCACAAATGTCATTGTTCGATAAATAGGTTATTGTGATATTCTGAGAGTCTTTTAGTACTAATCAAAATTCAATACTGTAACTTCGAGTTATAATAGTAATTCTGTGACTCTGATAACCCACAAAATGATCTATTTTATTCATGACTAGCTTGTGCCCGCGACTACTTCTGCGCAGGATTAGTACTTTGAGTAGCTAATTATTTCTCCAAGGGCATATCTATCTTTATACCAACATGTCAAAAATATGTACATGGGCAAACGCGATTGCTATATAATAGTATTATTTGACTAACTTTAAATACTTAGTATATCAATCAATAAAACAAAAATAATAAAATAAAATTAATCACCATGGAAAAAACTGTCGTTACATTTCCGCACCCGTGCCGGTATTTGTGTTACATTGAATCACCCTTGACGGTCGCCAACCACGTCTAGTGTATCAAGCTGTCAAATTTACTTGACTTTTGACTAAGCTATCAGAAACTGACACAAACTTTGACAGAACTGTTATCATTACGATCTTGACGTTGGCGGAGATCTTATTATTTTGTCTAAGCTGTGCCCAAGCATATTACGCTTTTTCACCCGCTTGGTTATGGATGATGATAATGATGAAAAGTTTCCTATGTGTTAAACCAATGCCTCATCTACCTCCATACCAAATATCATTAAAATTGTCCCCGCCGTTTGTGCGTTAATGAGCAACAAAGATCCACACATCCATACATCTATACTCACAAACTTTCGCGTTTATAATATTAGTAGGAAGTAGGATATGATACGGTAAAATTGCTACTCTTGTATCAGTTGTAACATTTCATTACCATTATCGCTGTAATATGCATACTTGATAAGGAATGTACTCCTTAATATGATATTTTAAATAAGACAGAGCAATCACTTGGTACTTTACATTTTATTTAATAATTCACTAATCACTATACTTCGCATTTAATACTATTTATCTCTGTTTAACAATGTTAAACCACAAGTATACATTATTCAATTTATTTATTAAAGTATAAATACATATCCTTTTAAATAAAGATTTTAGTCAACATGTGCTTAGATTTATAGTTGTGCCGACATAAATTCGACGGTCAACGTTTCCTAGTGTTCACCTCGGCTAGCGAGAACAGACTGCCCGCTATCCTTTTTTTTTTTTTAGAACGGACTAATGCTGTTTGCCTCTACCTGCATTTACAGCGTCACCGGACGGTTGGCGAGCGCAGATGGCACTCAGCCAGATGCGGGCGCAGAGGGCGCACCGCCTAAGGCGAGCGTTGAAGACGCTTCGCCGCAAGGAGAGGAGTAGGCGACTTGCTCAAGGGCACCACTAGGGTACGGACCTCGGCTTGGGCCGTCGCCAGGAGAGAGGGGTGTAGGAGAGAATCGTCCCGGTACATAAGTGTACCGTTGAAAGTGGGCCCTATGAATTTTAACTCTACGACTATTTGGAGAGAATCTAACCAAGACATAACTTTTGCCTCGAGCTCGCCGGCGAGCTCGGTGTTTGACTGTGTTTACCACTAAATCATAACCTTGTGTACCTCGCCTCCCCCCATTTCCGCGACATGGGTCCACACCGCGACCAGGATCGTCGCGTTGTGCACTCATGACTGTACTTTGGGTGGGGCTACAATAAGAATGTGAAGTACCTCGCCCACAGCCATGGTGGCTGGGACTACATAGAAAACCAGTGTTACCTCGTCCGCAGCCATTTGCTGGGCCGGAGGATACATCGCGACCAGGGCCGCGGTGTATACTCCCACCCGCACCGTGGCTGGGACTACAATCGTGTGTGTGTGAATTACCTCGACTGCGACTGGGGCTGCGAAGAAGATCTCGGCCGGAGCCTACAATGCGATCGGGATCACAGCCCTGGTCGGGTCTACAACCATTACCGGGGTTTCCTTGGGACGACGCTAAAGCTGCCGAAGTAACGGCTGCGATGGGGTCGTCCGGGTCACCCAAAATATGCCTTGGACGGCGACGGGGGGGAAGGAAGTGGGGATCGGTTATGTCAGTAGAGTAGTTCGCCGCTTCGACCACGAGGGGATTCGAGTGGTGGGGAGCTTTGTCGAAGTGGCGGCGGGAGCAGTCTTTCATATACTGCATAATAGAGGGGAGGGTGAAATCGCAGTGCAGTTCGGCGTTCCGCAAGTACCACCGAGCGCCCACTGCCCTGCGCATAAAGCGATTCTGAATCACTTGAAGTTTGTGGAGGTCGTGTTTCTGAGCATGGGCGAACGCTACAGATGCGTAAGTCATGATTGGGCGGATGCAAAGTTTGTAAAGAGTCGTCTTATTTCTAAGAGACATTTTACTGTTTTTGCCTATGAGGGGATTAAGACGACCCATAATGAAGGCCGCCCTATTGCGAACAATCTGGATGTGTTTCGCGAAAGTGAGTTGGCGATCAAGAGTGACGCCCAGGTATTTGGCAGATTTAGCCCAAGGGATGGGTTCGCCGAATAGGACTATGGGTGACGGCATGAGATTGCGCCGGGTCTCAGTGAAGTACACTGCTGCACTTTTGCTAGGATTTACTGCAATCCGCCATTTACGAAACCATGCACCGATTACGGTGATGGCTCGTTGGATGGCGCATCTCTGCCTGACCTTGAACCAGCCAGTAGAGTAGATTGCAGTATCATCCGCAAACTGAGCGATCTGAACATTAGGTTCAGATCGTGGGATGTCGCTGGTGTACAGCGAGAAGAGAATGGGTGAGAGTACAGAGCCCTGAGGGACACCTGCGTGAATGGGATGCGGGGAGGAGAGCGTTCCCTCGGTGCGATAGCTAAACGTTCGATCCCTGAGAAAGTCTTGTAAGATGAGTACAAGACGGTCTGGCACACCCAGTTGGTACAGCTTGAATATCAAGCCGTTGTGCCAGACTTTGTCGAACGCTTTCGCTACGTCGAGGAAGACAGCTATGGTCCCTTGGGGCTTTGGTTTCTTATTGAAACCGCCTAGGATGTGCTCCGTTACGCGGTGCACTTGTTGGACGCAAGAGTGTTTGGCTCTAAAACCAAATTGCTCATCGGGAAGGAGGTTATTGGACCTAACGTGGGACCAGAGTCGGTTCACAATGAGCCGCTCGTAAATCTTCCCCAGAGAGCTGAGGAGACTTATGGGACGGTAGCTGGAGGGTTCGGCTGCCGGTTTGCCTGGTTTGTGAATACCAATGACAATGGCATGCTTCCAAGTGTCTGGGAAGGAGCAGTTCCTCATAGCCGCATTGAAGATGCTAACTAAGAGATGGACTAGTGGGACTGAGAAGTGTTTAATCACCTTGTTGCTGATACCATCAGCACCAGGGGATTTACGGGTCTTGAGGCACTTGATCAGAGACACTACCTCGGATGATTTTACCGGTGGGAGGAGTGGGAGGTCAGAGATGGACATAGAGCTTTTACGTTCGACTTCAGATTCCACCGAATCGAGGTGTTTCTGGTCGACGTGATCTACATTTAGAGTACACTGAGCCTCAAGGCTATCAGCTAAACACTCTGCTTTGTCTTCGTCAAGGAACGCTATGGAGAGGGGAGGAGGCCTAATGAGTGGAGGCATTGTCTTATCCGCCACGCTTACTACTTTTATAACATTATTTTGGCGGTAGAACAACTCCCCTCCATGATCGTCAACAATGCCACCTTGCGGTGAATTCAGAAAACATCTACGATTCAAATACATTCCATTTATCTAATAATACAACAATTATGCTAATTTTAACCTACTGTAAATAGTTTGTCTATTTATTTATTTATTTATTTATTTATTCAAGTCAATCGATGTGGCTAACAGAATTATTCCAAAACACCACATATCATACATCATAACTTATGTAAGTAGGTACATTTTTATAAAACATCAAGTAGGTAAGTTACTTAGAAGGTAAAATAAAATTATATAGCAGAAGTCAGAATTAGTGATGTCAACATAATAAACAATACAAAATTAGAATAACAACAATAAAATAATATAAATCAAAGTCAAAGAACAAATACAATATATTAATAAAATTATGTCAATTAAGTTAAAGTTTAAAATAAATGTTCAAATATATATAGGCATGTTTAACTAACGTACCTAGTCCGTCGGCAAACAAATCAACATGTTCGAGCCGAATGAGCATGTCACCGAGCACCTTTCGGGCTCGAGCGGTGGGCGCGTTACGGCCGCGGCAGGTACGCGTGGACGGCCGCGTTAACAGCCGAGGCGCACAGCGCGGCGCAACTGTCGCACCGCGACGCGGCACTTGCAATTTCATCTGATTTAAAACAGTCAGATTGTCCACCCTATTGTGAAGTATAGAAATATAATGCACTAGAAGCAGCAATTTTCGCCTCAGTACTAGTGTGTCGAAGCCGACCATACCCGATACGAAAATAGATGGATATAAAAATGGATAATATCCATAGGCTCGTTTGTACAGCCACCGCGCAAACTTACGGTGAATCTTTTCGATCATAAGAGAGTATTTGGTCTCGTAAGGATCCCAGACGACAGCACCGAACTCAAGAGTGCTACGGACGTACGAGTTATATAAAACTGTAGCTACTCTTTGTTTTGTTAGCCTTTTTGCAAATATTCCTTATGTGTGTTCGAAAGTCAAGTTTGCTATCTAAAGTCAGTCCTAAGTCACAAATTTCATTAACTCTATCCAGGGGAGCGTCGGGTAAATAGTATACAGAACATAGAGGAGAACGCAATCGGGAAAAGGTAATCGCCTTACATTTAGATGTATTGAAAGGTAGTCTATTCGTTTTGCTCCAGTTGACCACGGAGTCGATATCCCTCTGCAGAGCTGCAGCATCGGCTACGCTGCTCACAGTTAGACACAACTTTAAGTCATCCGCAAACATTAGGCATTTTGCAGTGCTAACAGCCCTGGGCAAGTCGTTAATCATTAATAAAAAAAGTGTTGGGCCCAAAGTACTTCCTTGACTGACTCCTGACCGGGTAAAATAGTCGTCGGACTCATAACCAGCCACTCGGACAAACTGACTGCGGTTACTTAGATAACTTGAGAAGAAATGTAGGAGCTTAGGAGTAAATCCAAATATTGCCAATTTCTGAAGTAAGATATCGTTATCAACCAAATCAAATGCATTTTTGAAGTCTAAGTACGTCGCGTCGACCTGCCGACCTGCATCCATTTCAGCAGCGACATAATCAATAAGGTTTATGTGGTTAGTTGTGGTTGATCGAGCCACACGGAACCCATGCTGGCTGTCGTCCAGAGCAGGACCGATCTGCTGGTTAATACGACGACCGAGAATGGATTCAAAGACCTTACCGAAGACCGATAACACAGCAATAGGCCTGTAAGTGGACACGTCTGAACTGGAGCCAGCCTTAGGGACGGGTGTAACTCTAGAAGTCTTCCATTGCTGAGGGTAGGTAGATTCGTCAAGACACAAATTATATATAAACAATAGTGGCGATACAAGTAAAGCTATGCAGTCCTTTAAAAGATAGCCAGGAATGCCATCTGGGCCAGATGCGGACCGTGGTTTCAGGCGCTTCACTGCAGCACGAAGGTCAGCCGCGTCTATTGTGTCGATTGCAACCCGCGCGGAATCACGGTAAGTACAATAGCGCGCCGCCGCCTGCGCATCCAGCTTCGGCACCTCGCGGTGGAATACAGAGCTGAAGTAGTACGCAAATGCGGCAGCGGCATCAGCACCCTCCACCTCAGCACCGTTGCATGTGAACCGCTTACAGAGCTTTCTGTCTTTGCGCTTATCTTTTATATATTTCCAAAACTTAGAAGGCTCATCAATGATCTGTACCTGTGTCGTTTGAATGTACTGCCGATAAGCATTGGTAATCAGATTCTTTGTGTGCATCCTATAATATTTATACATTTCCGCGTTAAATTCTTTACCCTCTGATTTATATCTAACAAAATGAAAATATTTATACTTTATATTTTTAATAATTTCCTGCGTGTACCACCGCGGATATATATAACGACTTGAATTTTGAGAACGTTTTTGGAGTGGGACGTACGTGGTTATGCATTCGTATAGTTTCTGATAAAATAAATCAGTTGCGGTATCGACCTTTTTAGTGACGAACAAGTCTGACCAATCGAGTGCGGCTATTGCTGCATATAGCTCACTAAAGTTTGCTTTACTAAAATTCCAATCGGGGGGCGCCGAAGGGCGCTCAGTAGGAGGTGGCAGTGGAGGTGAAGGGCATTGCGTACCCCACGGCAAGCACACGCGAACTGATAGCGGCGGATGATATGCATCCGCCGGAACGAGCGCATCCTCATCCTCACCAACACACACCTTCACATGCTCGCTCGCTAAAACGAGATCTAAGAGACCGCCATGCTTGTTTGTTACATTATTATATTGAGCCAATTTACAAAAGTCAGTAAACATTGAAAATTGTATTTTTGAAGTAGCATTGCATGAGTTCAGATTAAAATCTCCTAGTATTATTATTTCCATGCCAGAATATTTGCAAATAGCATTTTCAATACATGCTAAGACATTTAAATATTGTTCCTCATTGTAGTTAGGTGGCAAGTAAACAACACAACACAGAAATTTAACATTTTTCCGAGAAATAATAGCAAATAAAACCTCTTTATCAGGGGTATGTGAGTCTACGTCAGTAAGCGTATGCAATGTGTAGCACTCGCGGACAGCGAGCAGCACGCCGCCCCAGCCCACGTCGCCAGCGCGGTCGCGGCGAACGACATGCCACCCGCGCGGAAACAGCTCCCCGTCACACACCGAGCTTGTCAGGAACGTTTCTGTTAATGCTATTATGTCGTAGCTACATGACATAATACTATTTAGAAAACATTCACATTTTGTTCGTAGTCCACGCACATTTTGATACAAAACGTGTACGTTCCTACAGCGATTCAAATTCACGCTTTGCACGAAAGTTCTGCCGCCAGGGCTTCACACAAATGCCATTAGACCAATTCGCCGGCGCCATAATAAGTCCAGCCAATTTAGAGGGTATCCCTATCTTGAACGATGCATAACGTCCTCTCGCCTTCAGTGCCTCGACGGTATAGTCATGTACGCCGCAGATAGTGGTCAACTGCGCGAGCACCTCGGCTTCCGTAGTGCCCTCCTGAACGTAATATAGATGCAGGTATTGCCGGCGTTCAGCTGCACGCAGCAGCGTAGAGCCTGGGGCTGCCGTGCCGCGCAGCACTCCACGCGCTTCAATCTGGGAAGTGCGGGGGCCACGCCGCGCGCTCTTCACCTCAGTCCAGCGTTCAGACGCGTCAGAGTCTCCAGATCCGCTTGCAGTATTAATGACTACAGGAGCAGGTAGGGATGAAGCGAGGGGCGATGCCTCAGCAGGCATTGTGGGCACAGAGGGTACAATAAACGCAGTTTGCGAGATTGCAGTTTGCAAGTTTTGTCTGCTCTGCTGACTTCCTGTCTGTTTAACTTCTTTATGTGGTCGTGGTGCATTCGTTGTTTTTCTGCCGCGTTTTTTATTTCCTTGAATAATACCCTCTCCGTGCAATGCAGCAGTAGTGCCTGATGGTACTAATTCTTCGACTTCGACTTGTGCGACTCGAGCTTGTGTTTTTTCTAAGACTGCTACAATATCACTCAACTTCTTTGTAGCATTCTGCGCTATGGTGCAAATACTACCCATTTCCTGCACTACACGATCGGATACTGAACTAATTAGAGATCCTGTCAGTATTGCTTGCAGCTCTTCCCTTATGACGGCCCGAATGCTATTTAAATTGCCACACGAACATGAACATTTGCATGACCCCGACGCGTCCATCTGTATCTGTTGTTTCCCTGCTTTATACATTCCACCACGACGAATAGTGACGTTATCAGTTTCCACCTCTGATTTATCTTCAGCATCAAAATTTGTTTTCCCGTTGGTGCCATCAATTGTGGCATGAGTCGTCAACCGCGCTGAGATATTTAAATTTCTAGCAATTGGCAACTTACTGCGACATGAGACGCAGGTCCCGTTTTGTACGGAGTCAGGTGTTGCGGCTTCTAATTTACTCCCAGTTAGACCATCACACGAAAGATCATGCAGATCATTACATTTAGTGCACGTCATATCAGCGCTCAGTTCCATTCCTTGGTTACATCCAGAACAAGTAGTAGTCATTGTAGGTAAATAACAGTAAAAACTGTACACGTTAATAGGTAATGTATTGAAATAAAGTGTATGTTGAAATAAAGTGTATGTTCAACGGCAGGACTACAAAGTCAACAAAATGTATCAGTTGAGCATAATTTAAATGTATGCACAGGCGCAGCGCGTGAGTCACCTGCCAAAGGTCAATGAACTCACAGCGGCCGGTAGCAGCGATGCGCGATAGTTTTAAAGCACATACAACGTTTTCTGATAATATCTCCGAAGTTAGTTAATAATTTGTCACCATATAAACTTCACTTGGCACTAGGTATCATAAGCTACACTTCTATGCAAGTTCCACGTATAAACACACACTCTAAACTACTTTTATACAGAAATATTCACGGAGCAAGCAAACGAGATGTTGCTCTTATGACGGTAAACCGGTGTCCTCGTTTCCGGTCCTCCTGTCTATAATGTATGTTTCTATTATAGTGAAATAATTATATATTGTTAACACAGTAGTCCGTAAAAGTCACATGCCAAAGTTGCACTAATTTGGTTACTAAATCACAGTTCAACTTGAAATCACTTTGGGTACTAAATCACTAGAATGCATCGAATATGATTGTATTATCACAGTCGATTACAACTGCTTATTTATTAAACATCACCAGCAGCGAATATGCGTGGCATTAACCAATGGCTGGAAGTTACACGCAAACTAGGAACTTAGGGTTGTTATTGATAAATTTGATAATATAAAAAACTCTCTCTCTCTTTGAAATTCACTACTGAGTCTTTCTGGAACGTGAGTCTACAATAGTATATTTTAATTCCTAGATCATGATTTTTGAAACGACATTTAAAGGTACTTTTGTAGGTAGGTACAATTAAACTCCTTACCCTGCCCAAAAGACTCGGAGGGGACGTACCGAATGCAATTTGCCTGACAAAAGCCTCCAGGGCATTGGGCCCCTGTATAGCGGACTGACATGAGTGGTTGCGCTATTTGAGTTATACTCGTATTTTAAGGGAAAGGTAAACGAGATCTTAATTTTTTTTATACATGCATGTGATTTGATAGGTTAGTTGTTTACTTGCCGGTAAGGATCATCTCTGCCCACACAAGTTGCACTGACATCCAGAGCTTCAAACTTTCTGCGTAATAACACTATCTTCTTTTCTATTCTACAAAATCGGCAAAACGTCACCAACTGTTTTATATAATAAGGCGACTCAGTTTATACCCAATTTGTCGATATGTGAAACAAGAGAAGCTAAATTTTCAATTACCAGGTGGCTGTAAAAACTAAATTATGAAGAAACTGAAATTTGTAACGTATCACACGTTCAATAATATCTTTCACTACTCATTTCCCTAAACCCGTATATTTCCCTACACTCACATACACACATCACACACATGCACCAAAACCCACACGCATACACACCCTAACGCATGCACTCTCAAACACATATATATATATATATATATATTGCCTACACATGTTATCATTACATACACCTCCACATGCTTTACTTATAAGATATTTATATTATAACTGTTAAAATTGTGACCTTGAAGGAAGCAGACGCCCACGGCAAAAGATTTATTCTTAGTGTGGGCTTTGCAAGGTTTATTTTCCTTTGTGTAAAAAAATATAATAATGACCTAATGCTAATTAATTTCTGTATTTACCTTTTTGTAATGTGTAATGTGTGTCAGTAATAAAATTCTAAATTGTAATAAAAAAATCTTCACCCTGACCTTCCCTTTTTTTATTATGGTTCATCAAAGTGACTCCCTCTCGCCTGATGGAAAGCGAAGATGGAATCAAGAAGCAATGACCATTAGTGCAACCGTAAGCTGATAACTTTAACTGTAACATACTACTACTGTAACATAATAATTCGCTACTCCTTATAATGTAAATTGAAAGTTACTTAAAGAGCCAGTGTATATTTATTACTTCTTTACCATGAAATGGCTCAGGATATGCATAAAAATTAGTATCACAACAACGCACACCCACGAGTAGCACATAAAATGCTACATTTTACATGAGTTCCTCCTGCAGAGTAATTCCTGCAGATCGTACTTACTTAATCTACCTAATTATTATAGTGATATCCAACGCCTCTCATACTCTTAGATTAGACTTATGCATATGCTACATACTTAGAGATAAGTGGACTAGACCATACTTATATAAATATATAAGTAAATATCACACCTTCGATTTACGATTAAGGCGGTAGAGTTTTCATTTGCCTACCCTTTCGCCTCCACCTCGGTTCGACACCTCGGTCCATCCGTCAATGAAGGCAATCAGCGGCTATTGACCCCCCAGGGTGGCTATGGGGCTGGCTGATCAATATTTCAGCTTTTCATATTGAGAGCTGTAGAACGTATTGTTATGTTAAATTACGTAACATGCGATTAAGGGTTTCCTATTATCTGTTTTGGGGGCTGGGGCTGAGTGTTTCCAACTTTGACATGTGCTTATACATTGTGTACTAAAGCACGATGGCGAAATTCCTTTTATTAGCACTATGGTGATGTTTACTTTACCTCTTAGTAAAAGTATACAAACAATACAATTTTTATGTTTGATAGAAATGACTTTAGAAACGGGATATTTTGCATGTATTGTATTTGTTGTAAGCTTTCGATATTTCGGCACAGTTGCATGCGCCATGTTCGCGAGACTGAAGTAGGTATCTGCGGGTAAGTGTTTGTTATTAGCAGAAGAAACGGTCTACCCTCTTCCCTTTACGTTTCTTGCGTTCCGTCTTATTACCTTTACCTCTAGCTCTTATATTTGAGATTAGGTTGTCTTTTTTAATTGGTAGGCGTGGCAACACGGGCTAAACATGTACCTGATGGTAAACTAATTTTGTTCACATCCACCCGGTAATTGTACTTGCTATATAATAGTGCCTTTCAAACCTTTACTGGAGATTGACATAATGACAGATTTATTTATGTGACCGTGGCTTGAATCTGACTACTTAAATAAAAATCTCACTTAATATATCATATTACAACTGTTACATGAAATGTGTCCCTAAATGACTCGAGGAATGCCAAATATACAACCATACGAGTTATAATTATATCTTTACATTGCAAGTTTAGATAGAAAAATTCACAACCTCGGACGGGATTCGAACCCGCGTCTTCCGACAATCCATGTTAGATGCCATAACCACTAGGCCAACGAGTCTTACCGTTCGGCCATCGAACTTTAACTCTCTATATGACTTTAACTCGTATGGGGACGGATGGGAACTGATCTAAAATTGCAGTGTTAGGTATCGCTAAGCCGGTGTTAAATGTGTGCTTTAAAAATCATATTATAAAAATGATCTCTATATACTTCAATTTAATCTTCAGACTTCACCATAGGCTTAAGAATTAACCGAATTGTAGCCACAGGAAAAAAAATAGTATGGTATTCTCGGAGCTATATAGCTAGCTAGCATAGTTCATAAATGTAGCTGGTATAGTGTATGCCACGTTTTGTGACAGGTCTGTTATCCGGACAAGTTAAGCCTTTCGATCCCGGTCGCAGCCCTAGGTCATGAGTTGTAAGCGCATTAGGCTATGTAGGAACCTTTGAGGCCTAGACGTTAGTAAGTCCGTAAGTCTTTAGTCACGGTTGTACCCTTATGGTATGAACCGTAACCCGCTCCGGGCCCGCATGGTGAATGTTTGCGCACTGTACACTCCTCTATCTGAAAATAAGACCCCTGTCACTGCATTGAGAAAGAAATGGATGGTTATCTACGAAGAAATAATATCTTCGTTGATGGTTATATATTTTTTTACTAAGTACTTGGCATCTTTTCTTTATCGATGGGTAGTCATGAGGCCATAAACAAATAGATAAAAGAAAATTCACTCTAATTATTGATTCAAACTTCACTTACTCCACTAGCAACACCATGATAATTATTAACGTGTTTTAAATTACAGGCTGTCCATTAAAAGTGGAAATTTGGAATTTTTCATGCCATCAGCTATGTTATCAACCTATTAAGTAATTAAATCATTACTGGATATTGTTCGGAAATTTCCGATGTGGCCCGTGGATAAACGAACGACCTATATTGTTGATTGGGTAGTGTAACGAAACACTTTGCGTTCCGCTCAGTCCACAAATATATAGAAGCATAATTTACAAAACACGAGCGAATGAAGCGATATTATTCTTGCTATCCCAATCAAAACTCCTA
This sequence comes from Selenia dentaria, assembly GCA_917880725.1. Taxonomy (NCBI): domain Eukaryota; kingdom Metazoa; phylum Arthropoda; class Insecta; order Lepidoptera; family Geometridae; genus Selenia; species Selenia dentaria. The sequence continues at coordinate 31,960,648 of OU862881.1, read as the reverse complement.
TAAAGGTACCTCAATCAAGCTTTGTTTCGAGAACCAATAGTTCCAAGAATTAATAACAAACAACCTTGATAAAAACAGACTACATACCAAATTGAATGCTATTGTAATGACGAAAAGGTACAAAATCCTTTGTAATGAATTTGATGACTATGAAAATATATAATAAAGAATAGTCAGAGTTCTGTTATTGGCTAAGAAAGTCGCAGCCTCAAGAGACACACACTATGATTAGTCGAAGCGGCCTCAAATGAGCCTCAGCCGGCGTCAATCGAGCTTCAGTTGATGATATATAAAGGACGTGAGTAGTAGAGGGAAATTCATTATACATCAAGCAATCGGCAAGGAATCTACGCTTAGTACAGTGACACATAATTATTAGTCTATTGACTATATCGACTTAGTAGTTTCCATAGTGTTCGGATACCGTAAAATTATCGCGTTCGGGTTGGTGTAATTACTATGTCGTTATAGTGTTGCGTTAAAGTAAATTTTATTTGTAAAGTTATTGTACTGTGTGTTGATCGGTAAATCGAAAAACGAGTGTTTTTCGTAGTATAGACTGGAGACTAACGGTGCCACATGAAGGTCTATACTTATCTTCGAGCCTGGGAATTGAGGCAAACCAGGAGTCGTATTCTTGCTCAGCAAGCGACTAACAGTCTCCTCTCATAGCTTTTTCTGGTATCGGTGCTCGGGGCTCGTCAAGTGTGTCATGTCTTATACACCGGGTTACTGATACTAAGAAACTGTTATGGGCGGTCTATCTTTATTATATTTATTTATTCGCACTTATCAGGTATAATTTCCGGACCGGATTCAATCCCAAAGTCGCAAATCGATAATGGTCCATTACACACCCGATCCTAGGATTTAGGTCTAAACGGGGGAGATCGACCCGATTTCGTTCTGTTAGGGAAACCAGCTAGCGGGATCACTCTGCTGTGCAGATTTTCCCTTCGGTAGGGACTGGACCCTTTGCTAAGGAGAAAGTCAACACTTACACGATTAAATGTAAATGTGGGACACGGGTCTCTAGTTTTGAATGACACTTTAGTTAGATTGATAGGAGATTGTAGGCATTATAGGATAGGAACGATAGGGATTATTCAATATTCTTAGGAATTCTATTATTAGTAATTCTATTAGTTATTCTATCTTAGGAATTCCTATGAGTAAGTAAATGTTGACGTGAAAAGTATTAATTTTAATTTACTATTTAAATGTATGTCAAAATGATTAATATATAACTAATATTTTGATCAGTAGCAAACGTACTGTATAAATAACCTGAAAGTCTAACTTTATTTATTGCATTACTTTAGACTTTGGAATAAAAGTTTAAACAATATAAAATGAAATATACAATGAAAATGAAATAATAAAAATATCCAACCAAAATGATCAGCTCAGAATAAATTGTCTGAAAGATATATTGTAAATGAACAACTATAGTACATTACGCTTCTAAAAATATTGAGGCTAATTGTTGATAACGTTTGCCAACGGCTGGAATAAAATTCGTTCCGTGGATTTTCTTGAAGCTAAAAGTGCAGAGAGACTTTCCCATGTGTCATTGGTAGATTCTATCAATTCTAGTTAAATATGCTAGATATCTTCAAATTTGTATATCTTAAGGACAAAATCTGTCTGATTGTTATAATTATCCAGTAAGGTAAAAATAAATACCTATCAAAACAACAGTAGACAAAAAACTATTTCAATAAATGAATTACCATTATGCTTGATTACTAGCATAAAATAAATTATTTTTCAACATAAAGTCTGTATGAAATATCATAAATCAGGATATGAAATACATGCCTTCAAAGTAAAATTGAGAGGCGATATCAGAAATAACATTGTAAAATATATACCTAACAAATCTATTAGAAAGCAATATCTCAGCATTGAATTCGTATAGTGTGCGCCAGCGCCAGGAGTCAGGAAGGGATCTGGTGTGCCAAAGGGGAGCATTTGAGCGCTCAGTAAAGGTGCCTTAACCCTACTAACCGTGGTTGCAAGTCCTCGGAAACACTAAAAGATTCCTTCCACTAAATTGCATTAGACTTTGTATACATGTGAAATTGTGAACAGTCTAATACAATTATATTAAATGAAAGCGTTCAAAATAACCAATCGCCTTAACCAAACATAACTAAAAAGAATACCTATTCATAAACGAAATTAAATGAAAGAAATTACAACAAAATATTCGACTATTATCAGAGCTATATAATCTTATGTAGTATTCAAAAAAAAATACAACAATATAGTGCAAATGGCTAACATTTAGAACCGAAAATAATAGTTCACTATATCTATATGTTATATGGAAAATCTAAAGAAGCATAACTCCTACTGTAAATGGTAACAGTCAACTCTAAGAATAAACCAGAAATAGATGAGCGACCTAAAGACAATAAAATACCAACCATTATAATTAGTAAGCTACCAAAAACATTTTACTCGTCCCATTCGTACTCGTTCTCCTCATCTTTAAGAATACTTGTAGGAAAGTAATGAAAATGGTTTTGAAATTAACTCAACTCATATTTACTATCTTCATTGTCAAATAATATCAAGGTTTATATATATCTAAATGACTAGATAATTAGATGAGCTTTATCCTAACCAAAACTACGTATTCTATAAAGTAGGTTTAGACTAAATTGGGAAATCCATGAAAATAATATAATTAGTTGACTACTTATTTATTCACAACAATTTAATAAACGTTTTATTATTCATATAGGTCTTTATTATTATTAGAAGTTACTCCTGATTTTATTAGGAACCTATAGTTCTAAAACAGTATCTTTGTCTCAAGTCTTCCTGAAAAGAACTAGGTACTACAACGGTTCACAACATTAGGGTCGTCCATAGACTAGATGAGATTAAGGGCGAACCGTTACAATTGGTGGCGCCGTTACCAGGATTCGAGTTTTGTGGTTAGAAATGTTATTTATTTTATTTAATTATCAGTACACTAGGCAGTCATTTCAAACACTGCCATGCACAGAATCGAAAGTGGCGAGAGATGCTTCTCTCGTCACAATTGTTGGCGTGAAAGAGATAGGGATTATTTGAGATAGGATACTGTTGATGAACGGAAAATAGGTGATATTTCCTAGATAGCAATGGTAGGTGAAAGTTATGTTGTATGTTGTTGTTCTAGCTAGTCCATAATAGGTTGTATATCTCTACAAAAAATGACAATACTGACTGCAAATACAAATTGTGAATAGGTAATATTGCAACATTAAGTATTACGAAATAACATGATATTCAGAGTTAAATGTTTTGTTTGTAAGTTTAATGTATGTGCAGCCTTCTTAGCACTTACGTACACTTCATAGTCGGTCTCTAGAACCCAGAAGTATACTTATCGCACAAATAGGCAGTTTGCGTGATGTGTTAGGTGAATGAATAGTTACTAAATGTTGTAGTGCCCTCGCTGTAAATGCATCACAAAGGATTACATTTGTAATCAGCAAAATACAGCGGTGATCGTGTATATGTCTGAAATCAATGTTTGTAATGTTTGGAAGTGTAAAGAATACGTAAATATATGTCAAGTTGTACTAACCCTTCTGGCAAGATAAAATTGATGGTAATGAGATGATTATTAGCAGTACAATAAGAGGATTGTAAAACATTTAGGTCAGTATTGTCAATGTTTGTAGGAAAACAATTTAACTGTATTAAACCCATATGATATAAAGTTATTTATAGGTATTATAGACAGATAAAACCTAAACACAAGTATATGTGAACGTAATGCATTCAAAACTTAAGAAACCTTAAAAATAATTAACCATCAAATCTTTCGGGAAATATCGCATGGATACTGGTTCTTGATAACTTTGAAGATCGGCAGATTAGAACAGACAGCCATCATGATGAGAAGTGGTTTCTGAAATGAGATAAAAATTTAATTAATAAAGGTTGGGGGGTCGAGACATTAAAATCCAATGCATATTCATATTGAACCATAAAATTCTATTTCTCATGCTACTAATAAGTTACAAATTATATTACCGAAAGTAGCCAAATTGAAAATTACATTGTCCGCAAAGTGTATAAAAATACTCTTAGAATAATAAAAAAAAAATTACATTGAAATAGAATATCAATAAAAGATAGGACAATTACGTTAATGGAATAAAAAATTATGTGAAAAGTATAATATACCTAATAAATCATACTAATATGAGTTTACCGTCGATAATAATAATGATTTACATTCAAAAAAATATTAGGTGAGTTTGATTACCTTTTTGGCAAATATCTTCATAATAAATACTGGAAAGTAGGTCTCTTCTGTTAATGTTAGCTTAGTGATATCAGATACTCTGTCTCAGGGTTATAGTATATTATCAATAAGCTCTACTGTATTATGGTCGAAGAATACAGTAGTATGTGAAATTTCTGGGCGAATAAGCAGCTAAGTATGGTACGAGTTTGTCTAGAGGTGAATAGGTCTAGACTTTCAATGAAGAAATCAGCAGATCCTCGACTTCCGAGTTCAATTGTCCCGGGTTCGAACCCCGGGCAAGTCAAACATTTGCATGTATGAATATGTCTGTTTGATCTTGGGTGTATAATGTACCTATTGTATACAAGTATTGTATATCAGTCATCAGGTTACTATTTCTAGTACGTAGTAGTAGTTTGAGACCTGAAGACCTTATGCGGGTGTAGTCTCATATTATTATTATTAATTATGACGATGATCGCGGTACATCTCTCACGAGACAGAATGCTTAACATCAGGCGAGCAACTTGCATGTCTTTCAATGGAGACAATTATATTTCTATTGCCTGTAGTGTAATAAACTTGTAGGTAAATGTATAAAGGAAAAAGGGAACTTACAGTGATGAGGTTCATCAGTGACAGTGTAATATTACATGTGTAATATGTACTGTAGGAAGTACTAAACGGCTCAACTAGGTCATAAAGAAGTCGTCAGGAAACAGCTTGGTCCTGAAAAGCGAAAAACAGACTCATAAAATTTCATAACGTATGCATTTACTACATACATAAAACAAAGTCGTATTAATTATACCAATTATACTTTTCATCATCATCCGTCACAACACAGGTGAAACCGCGGAGCGCAGCTAGTCGTTCAAGTATTATGACTTTTAGGGTTTTACTTTATTATGTTTTGGGGAAGGATATATGCGATACTTTTCATCATCATCCATCACCCCGAGGGTGAACCCGTGGGACACAGCTAGTATTTATATATTTGATGATTAATAAAATATTCAATGACTTAGTATTTTCATACTAGATATGTAACATTCCTATTATGAAAGTTTGATATTTCTGTACAACTGAACATGAGATAAAGTATTAACTATTTGTCAAATTATCTTAACAGAGTCTATAATGAATTAGTTGCGTTAAAATAAGATGTGACGAATACCTATCAATATTAAGAAATACTTTTTACGAATTCAGTAATAGTAAAAGTCATACTCATTAGTAATAAAAAAATGCCAAGCATTTAAAAAAAAAAAAACAGTCCACATTTATTAAAACGACGTCAAAGTGACTATAAATGTTTAGTCGAAAAAAAAAACCAATAGTTGTTGCTGCATGTGAAACTGTTCATTAAAAGAACAAACTTTCTTAAAACACAAACAGCATTGAGGCCATCTGTGACCACTATTTGCCATCTTGGCTCAACGGCTTGCATGTGTATTGTTTCTAAGAATTAGAGAAGACCCTAAAATCGACACGTGTTTACTTTTACGGTAATAGCCCATTGAACATTATACTGCTGGTTGTACAGATTCTCTGAAAGCAATGTCATAAAAGGTAATGTAGTAGATAAGGCGGTCACATAGCATTCAACTGGGCCCTTTGATTTTGATGAATGTAACCTAAACAGTTTTAACTGTATTTACATACAATATTTATATATATAGTATAGTAGGTATATGTAGATGTAGAGCTTGGAGGTTCCAACTGTAAACTAACTTGATCTGTCACATAAATTCAGCAGTATTTTAAACAACAGCGATTAGCGGGATATATTTATGATTTTAAGAAATAGGGGTCGATCCTATTTACGGAATACTGTTCCAGATTACCGGCTGTTATTAAAAATTGTTTGTCAAAAAATCCCAATCACTGGGGATCGAACCCAATACCTAAGATTCCAAATTGATGCTTCCGCCACTATAACAAGACCAAGTTATCTAATGAAATTGACCTAAATGTTTCAATAAAATGAACTAAAACTTTATTTTATGATTACTCACCAGTAGATTCGAATCCCTAACATCAGTTCAAATTGAGAAGACATGTACCATGTTATATGTCCACATATTCAGCATCTGAAAATTAGAAATAAAAAAATAGAATAACGAAAATATAAATATATTTTGCATTTTATGAAATGCATAAAAACATAACAATTTCAGGCGTAAATACCTAGTAATTGGAAAATGTATACTGTACTCAAGACATAGCTACAATGACACAATTTAGAAGTTTATGTAGCAAATTCATTTAGATTCCATTAAATAACCCCTTACAGGTTCACAGGCCTCATGAACAATGGAGTTTTTATTTTGTCTGGTAGGTTAGACTAAGGCATAAAAACAGTAAAACTGGTTCATTCAAGAGTACCTACTTGAAACATGCCAAGCCATATGCAGGTATAAACAATGATCTCAGTGTGCATTTGGGTGACGCAATGTGTAATATTACTAAGGAGAGCGAGTTTATTTATGTTTCAGATACTTGATAGGTGTAAAAAAATGAAGGTTACTGTTGAGTTAAAGTTAATAATAATGACCAGTAGTAGTAACCTTAATGTTTATATGATGAAGGGGAGAGTTGGCGGCCTTTCTACAAATTAATATGTATTATAAGTATAAATAAAAATATATGTAAATGCGAAAAATAAAACACATATATAACAAATTCAAATGGCTGTCTCCAATGTAAAAATTTATAATAAGCTAACAAATATATAGATAAGTATTTATTAGATGTCATAATTTGAAAGATAATGCAGTAAATGTAGACCTACCTATATAAGCTAAATTACATTAAAGGTTGCGTAAGTAGAATAAATAAAGATTAACTTTTCATATGTGTGATGCTGAATCGAATGCTACAAGTTATCCATATATATGAATATAGGCTTTATAAAATTGTATTAATCATCCATCTCTACACAGGTGAAACTGCAAAGCACAGTTACTATGTTAGAAATCTATAAAAAAAATAAATGTTAGAAAGGAAATTATTATTACCGTAATACTTTTGAAAAAACTCCATAGGTAGATACAAGAAATATGTAAGTTTTAATTTACTCTAAACTTAGAAATATTCAGATGTTACGTTGTTTCAAACTTAGTCACATACTATAGTAGATCCAACCGTTTATCCTCTTTTTGACAGCACCAATAGAACGTAACATGACGATGTTACGCAAAAGTTAACTTATAAATGCGAGGTTTTAAAAATATGACCACTGCTTAAATTTGCTCCTTGATCCCGTATAATAATCATCTTTCACAAAATGAGTCCATAAGTGCAGTAGTTTTTTTATAAATTCCATAAAATAACAAACGTTTTTAAAAAATTACGTTCTATGGCTATCAACATAGTGATGTTACGAAGTTACGATTGAGATATCGATATTGTTTATGAACTATTTTTACACGGGTGTTTTCCGTTCTCGGCACATAATATCGGATTTATTTTTATGTAAAACCGTTATATTGATGCGCCTCAGGAAAACATACAGCATTATTTGAAGACGTGTTTATCTCCTGGTGTATATCCAAAAAAGAACAAGGTTATGATGACTATGATGATTACAAGTACAAGTCATACTTGACGAAGCTGTTACCGGTTAAATCTGGGATGGCCAGCGAGCAACACGGAAGGGAGTAGGCATACACAGCGTTTCCCCTCTGTCAAAGTACAAGTCCGCATGGACCATGGAGTTTGATAATATACTGTGGGGTGAGGGCGGGGCTAGATTTGTGAATGGTGCTTTATTTTTTATGTGTTAGTGATTTGGTTGTGTGAGTATGATCGGCAATGGATCGGTACAGGTATGTTTTGTATGTAATAGTGCGGCTTTGCGCTAGTGTGCAACTTCCCCTCCCGCAAGAAATGACAGAAAGATTTGAACAATATTTTTTAGCTAAGGCTACTCCCTTCCGTGTTGCTCGCTGGGGATGGCAGACATTAAAGTCTGCCGTTTGGTACCAGAAAATAGTAAAGTTTGAGCAACCCCAATTCCAATTTAAGCAAACGAAATCTAATCTTTTATTTTTATTTATTTATTAATCAAAATCAGATTCATCGTTGCTGTCACTCGAGCTATTGCCGACATTTATAATTAATTGTTGACTCATATAATCTATCGCCACGTGTTTATCCCAATCTGCCATTATAGTTTCTTGTGTTTTTTGAATTACATTTTGCCAGCTTTCCGCAGTTACTTTCACACATGCATTTTTTAATAAATTTACCATTTTGTTTGCCGTGAATGGGGGTTTTGTGTTATTTCTAGCAGCGTGTCCTTTAACTTGAGCCCATATTAATTCAATGGCATTGTATTGACAATGATAGGGTGGAAGTCTAAGAACCCAATGACCATGTTCTGCAGCTATTTCGTCGATCACATATCGTTTTGGGAAGTGTTTTTTTGTTCGTAATATATTTAGTAATTGTACTTTTAGTAAGGAGTTATCAACATTTTCACCATGTCGTTGAAGCCAGTCAATGATTACTTGTTTTTTGTCGGCCTGGGTCGGCATTTTATCAATTTGGCGTGAGTGATAGGATGCGTTATCCATAATAATAACTGACGGTTCTTCCAATGATTGTACCATTTCCTTAAACCAACTTTCGTAAACCTCAGAATTCATTTCTTCGTGGTACTCAACTGTTTTTTTGGATTTAAAGGCCAACAAAGCATCTGGCATGAATCCTTTCACAGACCCTGCATGGCAAATGATTAGACGTTCTCCTTTTCCCATCGGTACTGAGGTAGTGGAAGCAGCGGTGTCATCAGTCCAGCTCTTAGACACTGTGTGGTTCGCATTCAGCCAAGTTTCGTCAGTGAAAACAACATTTGACCAATCTGTAATTTTTTTGGCTTCGCTCAAAAATTCGCAACGAGCAAAAGCTACGTCGCGACGCTCCATCAATATTTTGCGTTTGTCCGATTTTTTATAAGTAAATCCAATTTCATTCAAGACCTTTACCAATGACGATTTTTGACCTCGGAACAAATCACATTCACGCAAAGAAGCAACAAGTTTTTTAAGTGTTGGAACTTCTTTACGTAAGTAATAGTTATATATATGACGGCGTATAGCGTCTGCGTCAAAGTTGTCAACCGAAGTCACACGACGTGGTTGGCGTTTTTTCTTCGGCGTACGAAGCTTATTCTCCTGCATGCCGCTTGTTCCGTAGGCTTCGGTAGTAATTTTTGTAATCGTAGATGCACTAATACCTAACGCGGCCGCAACGCGCTCTCTCACTTGCGACAATGGTAAAAGCGGGCCGCCATTTTGATACTCTGCTTCAAAGTAATTACGAAGCTTGATCACCATTTCTCTCGTCTGTCCTTTCAGCACTGATCCTTTCGGCATTTTATAGTTCCAATATAAAACTCAGCAAATAATTACTAGCACGGGCGTCTTGTTGCGAGTGACAGTGACAAATACAAAACGGCGGTGGACCATTGAGTTTTACTACCTTGATAAAATACTACTGCTTACCCATAGACAAAAAAATTGGCAGTCATAGGAATTGCCGATAGAAGTGAAAACTTATAACTCAGAATTTGATAGCTTACCTTGGAAACTACACGGGTGTAACCGGACGGCGTGGCCTCGCCATCTGGGCATGGCCATCTAGAAATGCGTCAGCATTTCCCATTGGCTGATGCGTTTCTAGATGGCCATGCCATGACGGCCTGTCCACGCCCTTTCAACATTCCCCATTGGCTGACGTATTTCTAGATGGCCAATAGCCATGGTCATGGCGCCATTCCTAGGACTATTCTCTTTCCGCACAGACTCGATAGAAAAATGAATCGAAATCGTGTCCACTATAATCACTTGGTCACAACACTTTAACTGACAAATTAGATCTGTCAAAAAGAGGATAAACGGTTGGATCTACTATAGGTATTTCACATTAAAAAAAAAATGTTTATCCAAAGGAATGCATTGGCGGCCATTACGTCGAAGATTCGGAACAAATTAGAAACGATTTTTACGATTAAGGTTTAATTAAAAATATGAGCTATGAGATAAGATTATGCTTGACGTTAATAAACTATTCGACCTTTAATTATAATTCTGTAACATACCTGTAGTCCACGCTTGATGTCGTTCGTCCGGGAGTCAAGTGGTGGTTTCAATTCTTAGGAACACAAAATTATGCTGACGTTAGAATAGAACAAGTCACACACTTTATTAAAAATTTAAATTTAAAAGAATAATATTAAATATGGGGCACAGTACTCCGATAATCACTTAATTCACTTAGAAATTCACGATATACATTTTGACGCGCAAACGCAGATATCGAACGAATCGAACACAAAAGAATGGATGGACGCTCTCAGTGTTGCCAACCCACATTTTAGAAAATTGGTAGATTGAGTCTTAAAAGTCTGTAGAATTTGGTAGAATGTAATGGGTAAAATCGGTAGATCTACCTCTGTAGCTTGATAAATTTAACATTTTTTTTTCTAAATCGTAAAACAAAAGACATATCAAAGTGTAACAAATGTTTAATGATACTTTACATGCTTTTATAAAAAAGGTTCAAGTGTTCCGAGCTGGATGCCCCATTCTTGATTATAAATCGTTCCGTACGCAATTATCACTCTAGCAAGTGCCGAGCTGATCTACACCTTTTCTTCTCTCTCAATAACAAATATTTTAAGTCATAGTGCCCTTAGCGTGGCGGAGTTTCTGACCTTTAAATCCGTGTTTCCTCTCCGGCACTGTCATGTAATTCGTTCCTATTTAGTTATTACTGTTTAGTATACGCATTCATTTGTGTGGGTGTAGCGTGGTCGTATTGTTGGCGTATACTTATAATTGTGTCACAAATAATTCATATTGTAATGTGTGCATCAGGGATGCGGTAGCATTGCACTTGCACAAATGTTCGTGTTATTCATACAAGTAAACCCCACGAAACGAAGTTGTCACTGTCGACATTGTCAACTATCACGTGCTGTTAGTTTATTTTTCTTTTAGTGATTGCTCTCGTCCAAGTATTTGGCTTCTACGCAGGACGGTACTGATTCTGTTACAAGCATAACAGAAGTATAATGTCAACATTATTTTATTTACAATGTGGTGTAAAAAAATAGTTTTAGGATTCATGGTGGTAGATAAGTAGACTGAACTCAAAATAGGTAGATCTACCTATAAGTAGGTAGATATGGCAACGCTGGACGCTCTCTCTCCTCCTTCACAGATCACAGCCTATAGTCAGATGACAGAGACAGATGCTAGCACGCATAAGTCACTATCGCTATTTCTGACAGCAAACAACAAAGGGCCTCTAGCGCTTTTGAATAGTGTTGCCAGGTCCATTCTTATAAAAATCAGAGTACGCGACTATGTAGCAAATGTCGTGTTTATTATGTGCAAATTTAAAATAAAATAAGTAGCTCAGTAATTTTATAAAATAAAACACAGTGAAATATTAAAATAACATTTTTAAATACTTTATGTTCTTATGTATATATTGTCATTGAAATAAATGTAGTTGATGCTTGCCTAACATTTTTAGGGCTTATATTAGTGTACTCGTAGTAATAAGTATTTTCTAAATTTGTGTACTTATTTTAATAATCTTAGCGAGTGAGTTAAGTCGAACCAGTTTATTTCACTATTAGAATATGGATTTAAGATTTAATATGTTTCATTCAGTTGTCAATTCACAAATCCATTTTACGGTGACAATAATTTAGTAGCACAAACATGATCATGTTGATTTTGTGTTACGTTTCACAGATGTTCTTTCATTTTCCTGTTTTACAACGAAAAAGTGGTATTTAATATATTTAGTAGAATTTCAATTCAATTCAGTACATTAGGATTTTGGGAGAATCAGTAGATACCCCGAAAAATTGGGAGATGTGGTGTCGTTGTACAATTACCATGCCGATGTAGACTATCGAATGTTGTACACATTCAATTATTTAGTTTCAAGTAGATATGAACGGCTGGTCGAAAATTTGGATAATAAAAGGCTAGGGCTGCCATTCTTTAAAAAGGAAAAGTTACATATTTCGGATCACAAACAATAAATCTAAAATTAAAAACAATAAAAACAGTTTAGAGATGATACCGTGCGAGTATTAATATCGTATTGGGTTTGTAGATGTAATCTTCTATTCTTGGGTAGATGGTACCTCATCTTTGTAAAGCAAGAGAAAAATAAATCACTTCTGTAAGTTCTTTAAAGCACAGAGTAGGTAGAAGTATACATAAGTTAAATAGACACTAAAATAAAATCGCTTTAAGTTTGATTTGCCATTGCAGGAAGTGGGAGAATATCGATTATTCAATGTTATTAATAATTTGAGACTTAACAATAGTACAATGGGTCGGGTTGCCATGGTAATTAGTTCCAAAAAAATAACTCGATACAATAAAAAAGCAAAAGTAAAAAAAAAATAAAAAAAATATTAAACGCATTTGAACGTGTTATAACATTTATATTGAATCAGGACTTGGTGCTGACCGATGCTATACGAAATTCAATGCTGAAATTTATGGCGCTGCTGCATAAAGATTCGTTGCGGATAAGAAATACAATGCTGAGATATGAACGACTATTAAATAAGCAATGAGTACGAATATACATTGCTGAGATAAATAAAGATTATATTACAAAAAAAATAAACAACACTAAATCAATCACGAATTTGGAAAGACCAGCGGAAATAATTCGTGAAATACCCTTTGAACGTGGTTGAAATAAAAATAAAAAATGCAAATAAATTTAATTTAAGGAGTACCTCGTTGGCTTCACTCATGCCAGCTTTATGCATTATAATGTGCGTGAAAAAAAATATCATCCTAAAATGATTATTGCAGGTAGTATGTAGTTAAAATACTACATGGCATTCGTTAATATACGTTAGTGAACAAATACTACAATGACATAAAGATATTTTTAATGGGTACCACTCTTACACACAGTATTTAGCAAATACAAATAATAGTGTGTGATGGGGTCGACATTAGATATTGCATGAGAATAATATTGTTTTGATCAATATTATTTAGGCCAAGTTGTGAGAAGACGGAACACATTATTCGAAAAAAAAAAAGAAACTTAAGGGGAGAAAGGGTACAGTTGTAGATGGGATATTTTTGAATATCAAACTTTTGGATTGGTTCATAAATATAATAAAAATTGATAGTTGAATAAATTCAATACTGTAGCAATACGAAGTTTGTACTTTGAGTTGATTTATGGAGAGTAAGATAATAAATAGCGGACCTTGTATCGGAGAGTGGGGGTCGCAGTTTGTTTTAAATACAGAGTATTGTATTATTAAATTAGAATTAATGTGTTATAGTAATTGAAATATATTTGAGAAGACAGGGGTCGCGAACTGTTTAATTATAGACTCTTGTCCAATAATTGATAAATATTCAATCTTTAATATCAATTTTTAGAAAAGCGTGGGGTCGTATATTTTCATATCATTCACACTTAAGTTGTTCATAAATGTGTATTTCGTAGTCTTGGGCCTGTATTTGTTTTGGTGGATTGTTGAGTGGCGTGAAAACCTGTGAAGTTGAAGGTCTGAATTGTGTTGGGATGATAAATTAATTAATTAATAATGACAGTGGATGGAAGTCGAGATGAAAAATGGAAGGGAGGTAGGTATGTTAGAGCTAAAATAAGGTTGTAGGGCTTAGCAGTTCAACAAGACATTGGTTTAAGACGGCTTGTTCTTGCATGAATTCTAACATATTTATCACTACACAAAGGACTTCAATGAAGGTGAAATTTGGTGTTAGGTTAAAGTATTATTCATCAGTAGTTGCTGATTTCATTGGTAGTCCATACTATACAGGCGCTAGGCTTACTAGCAATGGTTCGGCACACTTCACACACACCAGATTTTAAATAAATCATGTCATTGAGATTTCAGTGCTGGGTGGGGTGCTGCGACTATGGAAAATTATCATCTCTTTGCTATTAACGGAATAGCCTAAAAAGAGATTATGTAGGCAGTTCTGAACAAACGAAAAAATAGTAGTTTAGTTCTGAAAGGTCTATATACGTCCACTAGGGACGGGGTGAACTCACAACTCACGTTTCTCGTTTTGAAAGTTATTGCCCTTGTGAGGAGTGATTTTTGTTCATTTTTAAAGCACTAACAAGCTCAGTTGCTGACTCGTGGGATATTTATTTATAATCTGGTCTAAATATACACTACGTAATGAAGGGATACACTTACATTCTTATGTTTCAATTCAAGCAATAACCAGTTAGAATTACACATACTTTTCTAATGTAAATTCTGCATCAAGAATCTGTCTATATTTGTGGGAAAATGTAAGAAAGTGAAAAATTTCCTCCGGTAAGCCTTCGCAAATTTATTCAGGGGTCGAACTGTAACGAAACACTTTGCGTTCCGCTCAGTCCACAAATATATAGAAGCATAATTTACAAAACACGAGCGAATGAAGCGATATTATTCTTGCTATCCCAATCAAAACTCCTATAAAGGTACCTCAATCAAGCTTTGTTTCGAGAACCAATAGTTCCAAGAATTAATAACAAACAACCTTGATAAAAACAGACTACATACCAAATTGAATGCTATTGTAATGACGAAAAGGTACAAAATCCTTTGTAATGAATTTGATGACTATGAAAATATATAATAAAGAATAGTCAGAGTTCTGTTATTGGCTAAGAAAGTCGCAGCCTCAAGAGACACACACTATGATTAGTCGAAGCGGCCTCAAATGAGCCTCAGCCGGCGTCAATCGAGCTTCAGTTGATGATATATAAAGGACGTGAGTAGTAGAGGGAAATTCATTATACATCAAGCAATCGGCAAGGAATCTACGCTTAGTACAGTGACACATAATTATTAGTCTATTGACTATATCGACTTAGTAGTTTCCATAGTGTTCGGATACCGTAAAATTATCGCGTTCGGGTTGGTGTAATTACTATGTCGTTATAGTGTTGCGTTAAAGTAAATTTTATTTGTAAAGTTATTGTACTGTGTGTTGATCGGTAAATCGAAAAACGAGTGTTTTTCGTAGTATAGACTGGAGACTAACGGTGCCACATGAAGGTCTATACTTATCTTCGAGCCTGGGAATTGAGGCAAACCAGGAGTCGTATTCTTGCTCAGCAAGCGACTAACAGTCTCCTCTCATAGCTTTTTCTGGTATCGGTGCTCGGGGCTCGTCAAGTGTGTCATGTCTTATACACCGGGTTACTGATACTAAGAAACTGTTATGGGCGGTCTATCTTTATTATATTTATTTATTCGCACTTATCAGGTATAATTTCCGGACCGGATTCAATCCCAAAGTCGCAAATCGATAATGGTCCATTACACACCCGATCCTAGGATTTAGGTCTAAACGGGGGAGATCGACCCGATTTCGTTCTGTTAGGGAAACCAGCTAGCGGGATCACTCTGCTGTGCAGATTTTCCCTTCGGTAGGGACTGGACCCTTTGCTAAGGAGAAAGTCAACACTTACACGATTAAATGTAAATGTGGGACACGGGTCTCTAGTTTTGAATGACACTTTAGTTAGATTGATAGGAGATTGTAGGCATTATAGGATAGGAACGATAGGGATTATTCAATATTCTTAGGAATTCTATTATTAGTAATTCTATTAGTTATTCTATCTTAGGAATTCCTATGAGTAAGTAAATGTTGACGTGAAAAGTATTAATTTTAATTTACTATTTAAATGTATGTCAAAATGATTAATATATAACTAATATTTTGATCAGTAGCAAACGTACTGTATAAATAACCTGAAAGTCTAACTTTATTTATTGCATTACTTTAGACTTTGGAATAAAAGTTTAAACAATATAAAATGAAATATACAATGAAAATGAAATAATAAAAATATCCAACCAAAATGATCAGCTCAGAATAAATTGTCTGAAAGATATATTGTAAATGAACAACTATAGTACATTACGCTTCTAAAAATATTGAGGCTAATTGTTGATAACGTTTGCCAACGGCTGGAATAAAATTCGTTCCGTGGATTTTCTTGAAGCTAAAAGTGCAGAGAGACTTTCCCATGTGTCATTGGTAGATTCTATCAATTCTAGTTAAATATGCTAGATATCTTCAAATTTGTATATCTTAAGGACAAAATCTGTCTGATTGTTATAATTATCCAGTAAGGTAAAAATAAATACCTATCAAAACAACAGTAGACAAAAAACTATTTCAATAAATGAATTACCATTATGCTTGATTACTAGCATAAAATAAATTATTTTTCAACATAAAGTCTGTATGAAATATCATAAATCAGGATATGAAATACATGCCTTCAAAGTAAAATTGAGAGGCGATATCAGAAATAACATTGTAAAATATATACCTAACAAATCTATTAGAAAGCAATATCTCAGCATTGAATTCGTATAGTGTGCGCCAGCGCCAGGAGTCAGGAAGGGATCTGGTGTGCCAAAGGGGAGCATTTGAGCGCTCAGTAAAGGTGCCTTAACCCTACTAACCGTGGTTGCAAGTCCTCGGAAACACTAAAAGATTCCTTCCACTAAATTGCATTAGACTTTGTATACATGTGAAATTGTGAACAGTCTAATACAATTATATTAAATGAAAGCGTTCAAAATAACCAATCGCCTTAACCAAACATAACTAAAAAGAATACCTATTCATAAACGAAATTAAATGAAAGAAATTACAACAAAATATTCGACTATTATCAGAGCTATATAATCTTATGTAGTATTCAAAAAAAAATACAACAATATAGTGCAAATGGCTAACATTTAGAACCGAAAATAATAGTTCACTATATCTATATGTTATATGGAAAATCTAAAGAAGCATAACTCCTACTGTAAATGGTAACAGTCAACTCTAAGAATAAACCAGAAATAGATGAGCGACCTAAAGACAATAAAATACCAACCATTATAATTAGTAAGCTACCAAAAACATTTTACTCGTCCCATTCGTACTCGTTCTCCTCATCTTTAAGAATACTTGTAGGAAAGTAATGAAAATGGTTTTGAAATTAACTCAACTCATATTTACTATCTTCATTGTCAAATAATATCAAGGTTTATATATATCTAAATGACTAGATAATTAGATGAGCTTTATCCTAACCAAAACTACGTATTCTATAAAGTAGGTTTAGACTAAATTGGGAAATCCATGAAAATAATATAATTAGTTGACTACTTATTTATTCACAACAATTTAATAAACGTTTTATTATTCATATAGGTCTTTATTATTATTAGAAGTTACTCCTGATTTTATTAGGAACCTATAGTTCTAAAACAGTATCTTTGTCTCAAGTCTTCCTGAAAAGAACTAGGTACTACAACGGTTCACAACGTAAGGTCCTCCATAGACTAGACGATCACTGGCCAAATTAGATTAGATTAGCGCAATAAATATTAATAGGTAGAGGTTTATTAGAGCATTAAATAATTAAGTATAGAAATAGATGAACCATTACAAAAATGACTGGTTCAAAATTGGCCAGACGTTTAAGGGCGAACTGTTACAGTAGTTAATGACTTTAAGGAATTAAAATGAAACGTACTAGTTACTCTTGGTAATTATGATTTCATTGACGGAGAACGTCTGTCAGCGGCTGAGCACCGAGGCTTGAAAGGTTGTAATACGAGCTATTAGAGTACCTTGGAAGGCCATAGGTCAAGCTCTGATCGGGTATTCCACATACCGAGCTGATCTTTGATAACGTCAGAATCACTGCCCACGTCACTGAGTCTATCAGTGAATTTTGGAATGTGAATAATTAACGAAAGTTTACAAGTAGGTATCTTTTCACTGCGACCAATCATTTATATACTAAAATATGTCCGCCCATACTGTTGGAAATCAGAAGTGGAAAGGTTTTTTAAACACAGCAGTAACCTTACAATTATTTATTATTACAATTACCAGTAACACTCATCCAGTAACCGACAATCATTACGACAGTGTCCACACTATAAAAATTACGACAAGGATTGACGTCATCACAATAACGAACTCGGAGATAGCCACGACCGTCTTTTTTTTATGAAAGACATAGAGCTTTTTGCCACTACGGGCATTAATAGCGACACCGGACTGTTGGTGAGTGTAGCAAAAACCGAGGGACAACAAGGGCGTATAAAGCGCTAGACAACGACAAGGGCGAACCCTTGCCTAGTAGGGAATAGAGGTGCTGTTAGCCGCCAGCACTGTCTGAAACAACACAGGTAAATAATGATGATACTTATAAACTTTCAATCGAAAATCGATACGTTACCTTTACCTAATTAGACATTACCAAAATATAACACAGATTACCTTGTATCTAATTTAGGATTATTTCGAGTCGCTTACGACCTCGATGTGTCTGTGAAGACTGGAAATCCAAAATCAGACATATTACCTTTCATGGCTCGGCGAGTAGACCCTGAAATACCAATAATACCAGGAGGCTGACCGATCGACGCCAGAGCTGTCGTGATGGGGTCATCCAGGAGGTGTCGTGGGCGGCGGCGTGGCGGGGTGAAGTATGGATCTGATGTGTGGAGCCACGACCGCTCTGCGCGCCGCCTTTTATACTTTTCGGTCGGCTAGGCTATTCTCGTCTCCAACAATACATATATATATATATATATACTTAGGTCGGGATTACAACCCATAATCGTACCGTATTGTATCGTATTGGAAACCGTAATGTACTCCTGGTTTCCCGCGCAATTAGTTGTTAATTCATCGACCTAGGTACCTAGGAGTCTCTTCCGTGCTTAATATATAATTGTAATCGATATATATATTAGTTAACAAATTAAACCAGTGTTTACTGAAGTTATTATATATTTATGATATAAATAATAATAAAATGGCTGTTTAAGGCTCCAAAATATATCTTCATAAAAAATTCTACCAAAAAGAGAGTTAGATCAAATAGATATATATTTAGAACCTCCCTCCTATAGCCATGTTGCAATGGCTAAACTCTAATCTGTGTCTGGTACTATGTTTTTTTTCTAAGCAGATCTAGAGGATGACCTGTAAATAAATTACATAATTACTTACTGGACAGTAAGAGATTCCAAATTTAAAATCTCGCTTCTTACTGGACAGTTGTGAATAAGTCTCCGGTAGAGTTCACTTTCTGGATACTTTTTAGAGATGTTATGGCAACATTACATACCATTTTTGAGAAAAAAGGATTTTCCGTGCTAGCTGACTCACTAGCTGCTTCGCTTACATTACGTGAAATTTGAGAAAATCCTGCTTTTGTTATTGCTTACAACATAAAAGACATGAATTGCTAAAACTTTAAGTTTGTAGCCGCAACCGTTCTCAGGCGCCGACGCAGGCTCTGCGTCGATGAATCAGTTATGGAGGATCCCAATAATCTATCTATCCACGGTTTTCCTTACTACCGATAGAAATTTGACATAACTTCCATACAAATAGTGTCAAATATCTAACTCTAGTAAGGTAAACCGGCGATAGATAGGTTATGGGGATCCTCCATAACTGATTCATCGACGCAGAGCCTGCGTCGGCGCCTGAGAACGGTCAGGACAAATCATTATGTATTAAAACTGTATTGATACGAATACAAGCACCATTTGAAAAATGTAATACCGACTTAAAATCTATTCAGTTATTGGAGTGTAACTCAAAAACTACTTGACCAAATTTGATGAAATTTAAATGGGACCACACGGGAAGCACCAGCTTTCAAACAAAAATATTCAAAAACAAAAAGAATCTTCAGTATCGGTTCTCCCAATCGAAAGTTATGAGGTAACAAACATAAAAAAAACCAGTCGAATTGAGTACCTCCTCCTTTTTGGAAGTCGATAGAAAAATGTACTGAACAGATAAAAGATTTTTTTTCTCTAAAATATGGAACCGACTTCAACACCAAAATGTGTAAAATAACTTGTTGGAGTCGGTACTATGACAGTTCAAAATTACCTTTTCTACCGACTTCCAAAAAAGAGGAGGTACTCAATTCCACTGTATTTTTTTTAATCTTTGCAATCTCATAACTTTTGATAGGATGAACCAATTCTTTTTTTGTGTGAATGCTTCTCGTGTGGTCTCATTTAAATTTCATCAAATTCGGTTTAGTAGTTTTTTAGTAACACTCTAATAACTGTATAGAATGGAAGTCGGTATTGTTTTTTTTCAAATTGTAATTGTATCACAACATTGTGCGCATGGTACCGACTTCGACCGGGCCGGAAGGTTCTGGAGTGGAGACCACGGACAGGCAGGCGCAGCGTAGGTCGTCCCCCGACAAGGTGGGCTGATGATTTGACAAAGGTAGCAGGACGACGTTGGATGCAGGCCGCTTCCAACCGGTCCTTTTAGAAATTTGTGGGGGAGGCATATGTTCAGCAGTGGGCGTCCTACGGCCACCCCGAGATCCTATTAAATCGAAAAACACAATAATCATAAAATTGGTCCAACCGTTCTTGATTTGTAACATATAATACTTTGTTTTGTTTAAATGTAGATAAAGAATTTTAAACTCTCTGTTTTATTTATACTCGTACTCGAACCTCTCATAGCCCTAAACTTTCTATAAAGAGAAGATCACACCCTCTAAGCGATCAAGATCAGCCCTTGTTCAAGGGCACTTGAGATCTACCCTCGACAATCCAAGGAAATGACATATTTTGGGGGTGGTTTTTTTATTTGATTTTGTTGTTACTGTTGTCTGAAGAATATACCTACCAAAAATATAAAATTCTTATGAAAATCCTTGATATTTATGATAGATTTAATAATTTATCAGATTTTCGGCATTATCACAATACACTTACAACATTAATTTTAATTTTATTTTACGCCATTTAAATTTTAATCACTACTTAGCCGTTGGATACGGAAATGTCTTACCCATAAACGTACGTAGTACCACGGTTACGTTTTATTAATCTGTGGTAGTACATATAATTGTCTGTGTGCATAACTTTATCAAGTAGATAAGTACTTTATCACTGGCAGAGTAACGTCTTTCCACGTTAAAAAGCCACATAAGAAGAAGAAGAAGAAGTACTTTATATACATACAATAATAATTACTCCAAGGAGTACTTCTAACAACTCTCAAATTAAACAGCCTTCCGCCTTTGTTTAAAATTGTAAATAGAAAGATGGCGGCCATATATATGTCTGTCAGATTGAGTTGTTGTTTGTCTCATTCATATTTATATATTTACTTACAGGTCCAAGAAGATTGTGCTGATATTCACGACATGAGCCAGCTGGCTTTATCACGTATATGTAGGAAAGTGGCAAATACATTGGCTTCCAAATCTGAGATTTATAAAAAAGGCACACCTACAGCAAATCAATCAGATTTGACAATGTCAATTACATAAATATCTCTCAATTATACTTCTTTTTGGCATATTGGATCTTTCATAATACCTTTTAGTTTAAATGTTGTCAACATAATATAAATGTCAACATTAATATTATTGCATATCTAACTACTGGCTAATTAGCGTTTACCAGTATGAAATATTTAAACATAGTAATGTTAGAAGATCTAAAAACAATGACAAATGTTAATATAGACAGAAATGTTAATGTTAAACTCATGTTAATGTTGACAAATTAGGCCTATGAATCCCTCATGTGTAGCGTACCCTAAGTACCAAAGGATTGATATTATGTGCGCACAGGTCCCTACAGTACGTCTACGTGTATAAAGCACATAAATGCGATTTAATACGGAAAATCGGCATCAGTTGACTATTACCAAAACTCCCGTCCTACTTAATATTATACGCGAAAGTTTGTGAGTATGAATGTATAGTTGTATGGATGTGAGGATCTTTGTTACTCTTTCACGCTCAAACGGCGGGGTCAGTTTTGATGAGATTTCGTGTGGAGGTAGATGAGGCTCTTGATTAACACATAGGATACTTTTCATCATCATCATCACCATCATCATCCATCAACATGCGGGTGAAAAACGGTAATATTCTTGGGCACAGCATTAACAAAATAATAAGATCTCCGTCTACGTCAAGTTTGTATGATGATATGTATGTCGTAATGATGACAGTTCTGTCAAAGATTGTGTCAGTTTCTGATAGCCAAGTCAAAAGCTATAAATTTGAGAGCTCGATACACTAGACGTGCTCGACAACCGTCAAGGGTGATGAAATAATGATGACAGTTTTTTTCCATGGTTAAATTTATATTTGTATGTACGTAACCACAGTATTTTATTATTAGTGTTTAGTGATTGATACAACTAAGTATTTAAATTAATTCACAAAATACTATTAAGGCGATTGTATTTGACCATGTTAATATCTTATGACTTTTTGGTATAAAGATAGATATGGCATTGTAGAAGATAAGCTACTCGAAGTACTAATCCTGCGCAGACGAAAACGCGGGCATCAGCTAGTGTTTAATAAAGAATAACTGTGAATGGACTATGTTTTTGAACTTTTATTCTGCTCAAAAATACCTATCCAACGATGTAACACACATAGCTAGTGGGTGGGACCAGATTTCATACAAACTCTGGCATCCTCTTTTGGGTGTGTTTAAAAACTTTGTTTATACCATTCCCAGTCTAAAAAGCTTATTTTATTCACTGAAAAAAGTGAATAAAAAGACTTTTTAATCACTATTTTGGTGTTTGAATTTAGACCATTCTAATACATTCGATCTCCATCTCAATGCTTATACAACTTCTTTGCGCAAAAAATACTCGATACAAACTCCTTGCGCGAAGATACTCTTTGTGCAAATAACTCCTCGAGTTTTGATTGGTCGATATTTGCGACAAGGAGATTAGCACTAGAATAAAAACTGTATTGTGTTCTTCGCTGCCATTGCATTAAAAAAAATATAATAAGAATAAGAAAATTACTCTTATGTTTAGTAATTTTTCTAATTTTAATATGCATTTTTATTTATTTTACCTTCTGTTTTTCGTCATTAAATGTCTATTTTCGCTTAAGTTATTTATTTTTCTCGTAGTCATGGTATAAAGTATAGTATGCAACTCATGAATCAAACAGATTTATATCGAGGGCCATGAATCACTCGCCCATCGTTCAGGATTAATAACTCGCTACGCTCGTGATTCAATCATCACGGATCACTCCCTGCGGTCGTGATTCAGTCGTTAGAATCCTTCGCTTACTCGTGATTCATCTATGGCCCACGCTTTAAATCCGTCCTTTATTAGTCGTTATATCCGTCGTTTATTCACTAGTTGCATAATATACTATTATACACCATTCCAACTAGTTAACCTTCGTCAGTTTTTACGCACTTTCTCACTTGGTTGTACATTTACATTGGCGTCTGGTGAAGTTGTCAAGTTTCGTAGTTGGTTATGTTTTGCTGCCTTAACGATTTCACACAGTTCTTGTGCCAAGTCCCGTGGGCGATTTATCATATTCCATTACGGAATAGAGTCGCACATCTGGAGCCTTTGAATATTCTGATACAGTTTAACTGCTTTTTGTCTGTTTAGTTAGTTGTTATTTTGAGTTACTTAGGTAATAAATAAATTATGATTTTTCTATGTTTAGGTTAAATCCTACTATAATATTATAAATGCGAAAGTTTGTGTGTATGGATGGATGTATGGATGACGTGTGGATGTTAGTTACTCTTTCACGCTCAAACGGTGGAGCGAATTTTGTTAAAACTTGGTATGAAGGTAGATAAAGCGCTGGATTAACACATAGGATACTTTTTATCATCATCATTTTTATCATCCATCACCACGCGGATGAAGAAACGTAATATTCTTGGGCACAGCATAGACAAAATAACAAGATCTCGGCCAACGTTAAGATCGTAATGATGACAGTTATGTCAAAGTGTGTGTCAGTTTCTGATAGCTTAGTCAAAATCACGCTATCATTTTGTTAAGGGTGATGAAAAGTAATGACAGGTTTTTTCATGGTGATACATTTTATATTTGTATGTACGTAGGTAGTTTATTTTATTATTAGTATTTACTGATTTATTTACTAAGTACTCGTACTTAAATTTACTTATAAATATATATAGTATATAAATATAGTGGTATAAAGATAAATATGGCTTTGGAGCAGATAATAAGCTACTCGAAGTACTAATCCTGCGGAGACGACGTCGTGGGCACCAGCTAGTGATTATTATTAACATGATATTCATTTGTTATTATGTAATATAATCTAAATCTCGGATCCGCTCCAACGATTTTCATGAAATTCAGGATGCAGGTAGTTTCGGGGGCGATAAATCGATGTAGCTTGATTCCGTTTTTTAAAAACGTCGTTTTATCCGTGTTTTCAGGCAATGAAAAACTGCTACAATATTATTATGGTAACTATCCATAGGCCATCAGCTTCAACAACTAAACTGTTTTAACGACACATTAATACTAAAGCTACTTAAATATAGATGGCGTTGTTAAGCAACACTAAGCCAATGAGTGTTTGGTTTATTGAGGTTAGGCCAAGACGATCAATTGTTTACTTACGAGCCTGTTCATCCAGTTACTTTAGTAACAAACATACAAGGAGAAATAAGTACTTACTATGTAGCACTTTTTAATAGACATTACAGTATAATAAATACTAACTAGTAACTAAATTATAAATGCGATAGTGAGTATTTTTTTAAGTCTGTTGGAAATTATGTTCTCCTTTATTACCTGTTATACCTGTCCTATGGATGTAGGTAAACCCGACGTCAGCGTCAACGTCAGCTGCAGTATTAGCAGTGTAACAATGATAGCCCAGGGGTAATAAGGGTCAGCTGCCAATTCAACGACCGCTGGATCAAGCCTTACCTGAGGCTTGAGTTTTCAGTGCAGGTAACATTGTGATAACGTCCATAGTCGTATCACACACAAAGGTGGTATCACATCGGTGTGACCACCTTTGACCACATCATCATAGACCATCAAGTGTGACGTAAATTAAAAATAAGGTAGGTAGTAGGCAAATATTAGTCTAACAAGTATTAATAAACATATCATAAACCAATTCAACAACAGGAGATTCGTAGACGAACTAAAGTCACCGACATAGCCCAGAAGATAAGCCGAACCGATAGCCGATAGAGCCCAAATGTTCTAGAGTGGAGACCACGGACCGGCAAGCGCAGCGTAGGTCGTCCACCGACAAGGTGGACTGACGACCTGATAAAGATAGTAGGACGACGTTGGATGCAGACCACTTTCAACTAGTCCTTATCCCGGGAGGCCTATGTTGGAGATGATGAATTCAACAACTAACCTAAAATAATATTCAAAATAAAACTCTCGCATGGTTCCTAAAAGGTTTATTGTTAATACATGTGTATGAAACCACCAAACATAACGAGAACCCGTTTTCCCAGGAAAAACTCGTAAATAGAGACATCCTACAATGTCCCCGGGAATGATTTACGGACTTCTTAGGCAATAAATAATCTCAAAGAATACGCTGAAAATATTATTAGGAGAGGTCCTTTTCAGGAAGTTGGGTTATAATATGAAGTTACGAAGAATGAAGGCTGAAGTGATCATGAATAAGTAAATTATGACTCCTTCAAAGATTTTTTCATGTGTCATAACGGTCAAAGTCCATCTATGTACGTTTTTGGTACGGACAATCATTATGAATAGGCATATACATATTACTCCCTAGCCCCATCGCACTTTATTGTTTTTGTTTTACATAAAACTTTCACTCCTTCGACTTTGTTTCCTTTGTTTATCGTATAACTGAGAGCACGAGTACCGTATTTTTAAGGGCTCACAAATTGACAATCAGTCGACAACGAAGGGATGCCAATACAGAGCTAAGATAAATACTGGTATGTAGCTGTGCCTATGTAGGGCAGCTTGGTAAATAAAATCAGCGTTCTACGATAGTGTGAAGAAAACATTGCAAAAGGTTACCATAGCTTGCTCGTACTCGTATTACGATAGAAGTAATAGTTCCGACGTTAGGGTAAAGCTTACGCTAATTCCAAATTAAATAATTGGGGTAATTACTACCATTACACTAAGCATGCATTTTCGCTGAACCACGAGCGAGGATTCATGGAAAAAAAATCATACAAGAAATTATAGTTGTAATACGTAACGCACGTGAATTTACGCAAGTAATTTTTCAAATTGCAATGTACGTGTGACGACATCTGAGCAACAATCGTGAGGCGCAAGGATATGCACAAATTAAACACCCGCGGTAAACACAAACTCGCAAGCGTGTCTAGGAGACTGGTGCGGTCGGGTAAACTGCCTCACGTAATTAGACCTACAGTCTACAACTTGTTGCCTGATATAGTTACAAGC
Organism: Selenia dentaria; assembly: GCA_917880725.1. Lineage (NCBI taxonomy): Eukaryota > Metazoa > Arthropoda > Insecta > Lepidoptera > Geometridae > Selenia > Selenia dentaria. Next base: position 31,934,074 of record OU862881.1, on the reverse strand, counting down.
GCCCTAAGTCTGACATTATTTAAAGTGAAATTAAAAAACTGGCTCGTCGAGAAATCGTTTTACACTTTTGATGAATTCTTACCGGAATCAAAATAAAATCCTGTGTTGTCTAATTATAATATTTATTAGATCAATTGATATTATAATGAATATACTTTGACAGATAAATTGTTACATATTTTTAAATATAATATAATTAGCACATTTACTCTTTAATTGAATATGTACTAAGTTTTAAATTCATGTACTTATTTTAGGTTCACACATTATAACGGTAGGAATAATGTTATTTAAATAATTGTATATAATATAATATTTATAATTAATTATTAACAAATGAAATTGATAAGAGTTATCTTATTATTTATTGATTTTTTGTAATAATACGTAATAATACGCCTGTTGTACGTATATGCCCCACGTAAATGTGGATATGACTTGTAATTATATAATTACCAATAAATGTATATCTGTTATCTATCTGTTTATCTGATTACACACAGCATAAAACCGTTTTTCAGTAAAATTGGAATTGAACGACGCGACTTAGCGTTTGACTCCACAGCGCAGATTGATCAATAATTACTACGACATAGCGTTTAAATCTACATAACAGATGGAGTAATAGATACTATTTAAACTGTAACGTCGCGACATACCACTTGACTTAACATCACAGATTGAGTAGCAGCTACTATTCAAACCAAATCAAATCAAATAATTTATTTGCTAGAACACATGTACAAAGTCGAGATCTTATTAAATATAGGTCACAATGTATTCTGTCTGTATCAGACGTGCAAATTTTCTATATCGAATAGGTACTGTCTATATATTTAAAAAAATCGTATACAAAAATCCCGAAATTCCTGTACATTATAAAAACTATTGGAAAGAAGCCAATCTTATAGTTTACTTTTAAACAGATTTCCATCCAAGGCCTTAATTTCGTTTGGTAAATAATTATATAGAGTTATGCACATATTGTACACATACCTTTTATAAACTGGAACGACGTCACATAGCGCTTGACACAGATCACAGATTGAGTAATGGTTACAATTCAAATTACTTATGAGTTAACTGGTACCTACCTACAGAACAGGATAGAACATTGGAAAGGATGGTATGCAGTGAACCTCCGCGCAGTGCATCCTGAAAACTGATTATACTTAGAAAAAGCCACAACATTGTAAGCAAATCCACGTTACAATACGATGACGAACCCCAAGGCACGACATCAGCGTCACGTATTGAGGAATATATACGCCTACATAGACACCGGTGCTTGTCTGATATATCTTTTAAGCTTGTTCTGCAGTTTGTTGTTCCAGTGATTAACTATGTCTCCCCTCAGAATTTATTGTCACCCTAACCTAAACTTTACTGAAATAAATTTTATTCTAGTTCATTAAACAATGTCGTAAAACCATTAAATGTTACGACAATTTCTCTGATCATAAAATAATGTGATGACGTAAACAAACGTTATATTTTACGATCTATTTCATGAGTACAGAATATATAGTCATTATTCCGAGGATCGTAAAATTAAGTAAATATTTTTTGTTATAGATTTTACATAAAGTTACACATAGGTACGTTGTGATACAGAAAATAAGTACACCCAAGTACATAATTCACATAACTGAATTTTGAGTAGGCATTATATATTTTAGAATTATAATTTTATTTTATTATCATCGTCATTGTATTTGTTATTTGGTAAATGGATTCATTTTAATTATATTTGACACGGCCAATAATTTTTGCACGTCTGCTTAGAGAGAATAATTCACATCCTCGGACGGGATTCGAACCCGCGTCTTCTGACAATCCGTGTCAGACGCCATGACCATGTAGGCCACCGAGGCTCGAGGTCCGAGCATCGAAATTTAACTCTCTAATTTAACCGTCTTATGAGGACGGAGCCACATCTATTGCACAGCTTTGATAAATTTCAAACAAACATTTGTATGATTTGAAAGTATTTTTGTGACTTTTTTGATATCTCGGAAATTTATCAGGCTTATTTCTGTGTTTTTATTAATCTAAAAACCTGTACAACTTGATATTTTAAATAAGCAAGCAATATTAAAAAAAATGTTACTTAGGAAACGAAAGAACGGTAAAATATTGATACAATTTAGAATTTAGGGCGTAGAAAAACATGGTAATATACTTTTTTTTTCGTGTCAATGGTACCACTTTGATCAAAGTAATTATAATATAAATAATATTAATAATATAGGATTAGTTATATACTAATAACTCATGGTAATAGTCGTTTTGAGACAAATATACCAATGACTGAATTGTCTGGGATGGACCAGTTAACACGCAAGTTTGTTTAAAAGACTCAGGCCCGTTTTCACCAACATTAAGACAACACCTAAACTAAGTTAGCTGACATTTTTGTTATACTAAGTGTTACCTAACTGGCTTAGGTGTCACCTAAAATGGTGGTGAAAACGGGCATCAGTAATTTAAATTAATAATTTCCTTCGAGTGCCTCTACGTCATAGGCTATCTTCGAGGGTTAAATACGAATCACGTTAAGGCAACGTAATAAACGTATGTACGAATACACACTTGATCATAAATACAAATATTGGCAGTATTAGTGCAAACCATTATTAACCAATATGAACATTAACAGACCTCTTTAAGGTTGTTTTTCTTTTGATCGGGTAAATCAATAATTGATTAAATACGTACACGTGTGAGCCGGAACAGCAATGTAATAAACATATCATGGATACATTCAAACTGCTAAATGAAAACTAATGAAGGCCCCGCTGACAAGTTACGAGTGCCACTAATGTTCCGAAATTGTGTTATTTATTACACTAATATTGGTGTGATCACTATACGTTACTAATAACTGTGCCCTGCGGGATCTGGATCCCTGCGGATAGCCTAAGTGTAACTTAATGAGTCCAGTGAACCAGATTCATGAGAAATAGCCATCACATATTAAAAACCGACCAAGTGCGAGTCGGACGCGTGCACGAAGGGTTCCGTACCATTATATGTAATAAATATTTCAAGTTTCTACCTATTACAGTTATTATTACCGAAAAAAAAAAATATCACGTTTGTTTATGGTTATTACCCACTTTTATATTTATTTTTATTCTGTTTTTAGTATTTGTTGTTATAGCAATAACAGTAATACATCATTGTGCAAATCTCAACAGTCTAACTATAACGGTTCATGAGATACAGTCTGGTGACAGACGGACAGACAGGGGAGACTTAGTGATATGGTCCCGTTTTACCCATTGGATACGGAACCCTAAAAATATATTTTTTATAGGACTAGTAGTTCCAGAGACTAGCGTTTCCTTTTTATATATATATTAGTAGAAAATTTCATGAAAGGTACGAAATTGCAATTTATTATTTTATGGGCTTCTTTTTATACCAAAGGTGGCAAACAAGCAAACGGGCCGCCTTGTGGAAAACGATCGCCGTCGCTTACTGATATGTGTAACATTCGAAGCATCACAAATACCTTGATAACCTTCGAGGACTCTGTTGGCTAGACTTTTTAAGATTCCCACATTGTAGCCTACGAAGAAATATTTCTTCGTAGATTGTAGCCTCCTGAAAAACCGAAGGAGAAAGCTCATTTCATATTTTGCTGGTAAAAGGCAAAAAAATTCGGGTCAATCGCACAGTAATATGAATTCCAAAGATCAATTTTTAGATGAGTTTTCTGGCGCAGGCAGTTAGTACGGTGATAAAACCACGACACTGGCAGAAGGTTGAATTCTTCATACACTCTCCAGTCTGCATTGTGTATGCGATAGAAGATACATAGAGAACCAATGTCTCTTCGTGTTCTGATATCTAAATAGAAACCAATTATACGAAGTTTTACGTACAGTCATATGCAAGATTACTGGGAAGTACTTGTAAAAAGTTTTTTTTTAATCAGTCATAACTAAGATACTGTTAATGAGATGTGCTTGATCTGTGAAGAATGTTATAGTTAAATACATTTTCTAACGAACGTACTCCTGAGTAAGATACATCGATTTTAAAACGTGTTATATAGTGTAAATTAACCTTTTATATATTGTTGATAGTAGCATGCGCTACAAAGTGCGGTAGAAGATTACGATAGATTTTTATTGGGTGTTTTGTTCATCACAATAGAAAGACCGAATTGGTAAAGAATTCTCAATCATACTATGAAAGCCTTGTTTAAATTTACCGTATGGTGATGGATGATGATGATGAAGATGAATCAAATATAACGGATGTTACTCAAGAATAATGTAAATTTATACTGGTGTATTTGTTATGGTTGCGTAGTTTTAGAGTGTATCCATTACAAACAAACACACAATAAAATCTCTCCTCTTTATAATATTGGTGTAGAATACGACCTCAGTGGTGAACCAGCTTGATTGGAGATCGCGCCGGTCACGTAATTCGCCTGTGCGGAACTTAAGAGGATTGCATAGCTAGTACTTTCCATGCTAAAAGAGAAAACTCGTTTCTACCTCTTAACATTGTCCGATTTCAGTGATTTTTTTTCATGGAATTATGACATTGTTTACTATGCCCGTACGTTTTGTTTTTTTAATTTTTTGTAAGTTTAAAAAAAGGAAATTTATAGTCATTTGAAATACTGAAAAAATCAAAATGTACGGGCATAGTAAACAATGTCATGATTTCATGAAAAAAAAATCACTGAAATCGGACAATGTTAAAAGGTAGAAAAGAGTTTTCTCTTTTAGCATGGAAAGTACTAGCTATGAAATCCTCTTAATAAGTTGCAAGAGAGTTTGAAAACTATCGTGAGTATCACACTTTATACTAATATAAAGATACCGGCATTACTCACTTGGTATTATGTCGGTTTAAGTTCGACGACGTCAGTGCTCGACGCGATCTCCAAGCGTGAATACTCCCTGAAGAAGAACGTCTTACACGTTCAAAACGTCATCGGACTTAAAGCGACATAATACCAAGTGTGTGAAGATGGTATCTTTATATTAGTATAAATTGCAAGAGGTTGAAGAAGCGCTCTTTTATGTGAAAACACAAACTTAAAAGTTTATAGTAAAGTTTAAAATCTACTTTGAAACGTTATAGTTAAGAGTTGATTACCATTAAACTAAGATACAGCTGTTTCAATTCTGTAATTATTATGTACTTTATGGCCTTTATTAATAAACGTTGCGTAAACATAGATTAGGCGTAACATGCTTTGTCTTGCTTTCACGCGTGACATTTACTGCAAGCGAAAAATTGACAGATAGATGTTTTAACTACTCCGGGTCTAAGCCAAGTTTATTAATAAGGCCGATAGTGAATAAGAGTTAGCAGTGGTATGACTATAGGTTCTCACCTACACACATCAAAAAAGTTTGTAATCACTACTAGCATACGCTGATATATTTTTATAAATTAAACTTAATCTACCTATATCTAAATAGATTGTATAGAAGATATAGTATAAGTTATATTCTATACAATATAACTCCTCCCATAACACAAGCGGTGATCAGAGAATCAAGATCTGATAATCAAGTTATCCAGCATTTCTTGAGGTAACCTGTCCCATTCTTGAATAGCGGCTTCCCTGAGTTCTGGCACTGTCTGGAGACGTTTCGTTGACGACGTCTGATTTCCCGCCTTACTGAACTGTTCCAGTGGCAGTTCATTACCTTTCACGGTCTCCTAATCTTCCCCAGGCTCGGACAAGTCAATTATCTGGATGAGTACTGATTCGCGATTCGTCAACGAAAAGACAGTTTTGAAAAAAGTTTCCTTCTTAATTTTGCCGAAGCCTAGCCCACTTCAATCTCCGTCGTTGACGTTGCCGGGAATTCAGAGGAGCTCGCCAGGACCTCCGTGCTCGTAATACAGCCTGTTGCAAGCAGTTCCGAATGGTCTGAGTGCTAACTTCATGGCCAGAGGCGGCCCAAACTATAATAATATATGTGCAGAATTTAGATATATAGAAATTACATATATTATATATAAAAAGAGTCGTGACAGACTGACAGACGTATATAATATAATGCTTCCTTTTCCTTTTTGAGGCAAGGAACTCTAAAAATGAACAAACTGTCTGTCTTTATTGCCAGATCCTTGGTTTAAGTTATATAACGCATCAACTCATTCCAACGCCTGATCTACCTCCATACCAAATTTCATCAAAATTGGCCCCGCTGTTTGAGCGTGAAAGAGTAACAAATATCCACACAGCCATACATCCATACTCACAAACTTTCGCATTTAAAATATTAGTAGGATTTTATAGCTTCATAAAGATTTATCAAATGCCAGAATTGCACTCTAGTCTACTAGTTATTCTGTGGCCCAGCAATAAATCGATCATCGTTGTCGCATAACGAGGCATCATAAAATTCATTAAACCGCATTGGAAACTTGCACCATTACCACGTTATTGATGAGATATAAATTACAAATTGCATCTTCAGAATGTCCACTCGCAATCAGTATTTTAGTTTGTTTAGTCATAAAACAGAGGGGTTATTTCTTTATATTTTCGTACAATAGCTCCATCTGGATGCATGACTTAGTTTTTATATACCTATATATGGATTCAATGTACCTATATAAAGATAAATATCAAAAATCGAAAGTAAAAGAATGGGTTGTCTAGAAGATATCCCTCTGAGCGACAAGACCGCCCATTGTTACACCTAGTTTTTAGCATTGTTCTTTCTAATATTAAGTCATGTTAATGTTATTAATGTGGTGTTTCAATAAATAATAGTCTCAATAATAAAAAAAATATACGACAGTTCGTCTATAGCTGTGACTATCTTGTGAACCGTTGCCGATTTCAAACACAATCTTTCAATCGGCAGACGTATTCATTTCCTCTTCCTATCTCGTTCTTTCACCGGAAGTGCTGAATATTGAGCTCACAGCACCCTCTGCAGCAGACTGTTACATCCGTTTTGAACTTCCTCTACACATTGAGCTAAAGTTGCAGCTTTTTAAAGTAGAATGTTTGCTCGTGTCTGTAAACCTTTGAGATAAGCCTTTGACATTGACAACAATTTATAATGTTATTGAAACTCACGTTCATTATAATTTTTTAATAATAAAACGGGATTAACGTGAGACTTACACATTATCGATATCACAATCGACAATTGTTTCATTTTAAAGCGATTAGTAAACCGATTTTAACTTACGCAATACGTCGAGTATGTAGGACTCGACCGGTTTCACGACGTTCAGAGCCGCTTCTTCACGGAGTACGTGCGCTCCCGATCGTTGCGCGACAGTTATTTCGTCTTCATCCGGAAGCCTTCTTCAGAATCTTGAGTGCGGTGCGCTCGACGTTGCGTCGCGTCTCGCACATTGTTGATCATGATATCGACAACGCGTAAGTCTCACGTTAATCCCGTTTTATTATTACAAAACAACAATTTAGTTACTAAATTATCGTTGTAATGAATTCGTGTCACGACACGTGCTAATCATCGTAATTATGGGACATGCTTGCATGGCTATGACAGCCCTAATCCTTCCAAAGCATTCACTAGCAAATATGTCATTAGTTTTAATTTATTTTTTATATATAATATACTAATATATACCTACACAATATCACTTGATGGTCGGTGAGGATGTGGCCAAAATAGGTATCACACTAGCTCTAGAATGGCTGCAAAGTGTTTCTTGACAGGTTTCAAACTTGGCGGCGGTAGTTAGCCAGGTGGACACCAGACAGTGCCTTACCACCATACTGTGAATGTATATTCAACAAAAGCTGACGCCCAAGGTAGGGATCGATCTAACCATCAGATTGGCGGCCGAAGATGGGGTGTCATTGCTTGTTAACTGTTTTGGACAAGTATAATTTGAAAAATTTAATATCGACTTCCATTCTATTCAGTTATTGGAGTGTAACTCAAAAACTACTGGACCGAATTTGTTGAAATTTAAATGGGACCACACGGGAAGCACCAGCTTTCAAACAAACTTTGAGAATCGGTTCACCCAGTCAAAAGTTATGAGGTAACAAACATAAAAAAATATACAGTCGAATTCAGTACCTACCTCCTCCTTTTTTTGGAAGTCGGTAGAAAATACGGGTAATAATTTATAAAAAAACATACCGGCTACCACTACCCATCATTCAACTAAATACGCTCGAAACATATAAAACTAGTAGTTCTGAGCACAGTAGACCTCGCGAGTACAGTCCTCAACGGCAATTTTTCGCAGTTTGACCTATCTGCAAGTCATACAAATTTATATATATGGGGGTCTTCAAAACACGAGTGCATAGGTATCTTCTGGGTAAGCGCGCTCCATCATCGATCGCATCATCGCTTAACATCAGGTGAGATAGTGGTCAAGTGCTACCCAGTTCGGTATAAAATAAATAATATAACTCAAGACTTTGATCAGTTTTGGCAAATTGTATATTCTTAATTAGAAATACGGGATTACTCACGTAATATTTCTCGGATAGGTCCGATTACAGTTTCGACCACATTCGGTGGTATTTTTCAAGGAGTGTTCGGGACGCCCGCGTCGTTGACGTCTCGCTTAGCACTGCGGGCGGCAGCTCGTAGCGCTCGTGATGTTAAGGGTTGGTGCGGGGGAGCGGGACATACTATGTTGCGTTGGCGCGTCTCGGTGTGAACCCTCTTGATCGTCGCTGGTGAAGCGCCTGCTGGTATGTGAGGGGACGTCCCAGCAAAAAGAGCTCACTACACCATACACAGCATTTGCATCAGAATGAGCTGAGAATATTACGTGAGCAATCCCGTATTTCTAATTAAGAATGAGTGAAAACCACGTTAGTTTTTATAACAAAATTGTATATTATGTTGTTAGTACAAATAATTTTCTTGCCGAATATTACCAAAATCGTCCAGTTTTTAACCTTTACAACCTATTATCCTGATATTCGAAATTACTCTTTAAATTAACCTAAACCATATGTGTGTACCATATCAAAATCGGTCGTTCAAAAGCGCCATATCAAACTTCTCCTTTTTTTTAGGAAAGTAACTCTCAAAAACTCAAAATCGCTGTCAACAAAAAAAATATATTGAATAGGAGAACATGCACACCAAATTTCGTGTATATTCATAGCAAAATGCGATCTGTACACGAGGACCAACATATAACCCTACAAACATACGATCAGATGAAAGTCAATTTGGCCAGTTAAAGCAGAGACGGTTCAATCGCTCGGTCAATCAACATAGAAAACAGCTTATTAAATGGAAATCATTCAACACAAATTATTATTATTTTTTCTCAGGGGGTTATCATTTACATAATCGTCGAACTGTTGACCCAATGTAGAGCTCAATAAAAACATTATGATCCATTTAAATTAAAGTTATGGTCATAGATAGCAAAAACGCGTCAACTAAATAACGGGTTTAAAATTAAATAGATCCTACAGCATCCTTTGGAATCCATTAAAACTGGCATTCAGATAACCTTATATTTTTCAGCGGTTGGTAAAGGCTTTCAAGGTAAGCATGTCCCCTTTGATTTCAAATTCTATAAACAAAATAAAATTTCCGGGTTCGTATCCCACCGTTTTCCATCATTTAATACAATTATACGAGACCGGGGCGGCTAAAAGCTCGTTTATAATAACGTTATACTTTCGCTCTCGTCCGGCGAGCGACGCTAAGCTCTGCCGCAGTGTGCGCTGGGGCTAAGCGTCATAAAACTCTGTCGTAGTCTACCTACGTCATGCACCTGCTCAATCTTAAGTGCAATATAATAAATAGTTCATAATAGAAATGCAGAGTCATAGATATAATAAGTTACTTCCAAAACGATTTTTTCACCAATTTCCCTTGATGCAAAATTGTAAAACAACATGTTTCAGCAGGTACATTACAAAGTAAAATTGACAAATTAAAATTAATTTGATCCAAAGCAAGCAAGCACTCTGTACCCATAATCAAATGAATAAAATAAAATAAGTACCTTATTCATACTAGCAAGAATTATTAATCCAGCATATTAATAGATCAGTTTGGCGATCCTGCAAAATTTTACATACGAGTATATATATGAACTACTAGGTTGTTTGTATGAGTTATTTTGCTGTAGATATGTTGGTATGATGATGTGCAACTTATAATAATAATCGCGTTTCTTTTCTGATGGCTAAACCAAAATATGACGTAGTTAATTTCCTGAGACGGAAATAGTGATCCAGTCTTCATTGCGTGCGCTTGTGTTCATTACGCCTATGGTGTGCGTGATCTGTTACAGTAGGTACGCAGCATCGTGCAGTGTTCAGTCAGTGTTTTTCCACCGAGCGTCATGGTCACGGAGCGTCACAGATTCAAAAGAAACCGTATGAGAGTGTGCGGTGGAGCTACGATAAGTCAATTAAATTGAGTTTCACGTAGTTTCCACGTTAGGCCCTATCGCGTTTCAAAGGCTCCGGTCTGTGTAATAGGGTTCTAATTTTGTTTGCCCGGACGGTTGTATATTTTAGAGTTAATATTCTGTAATAGGTAAATTAAAACGCTAGCGTATGTCTCAACAACGTGTACTGACTACTTGTGCCTTCTCATCTAGACCAGGCTTCACGGTCAGCACGAGCGACTGCAGAATCTGCAAAGAACCTCAACAACCCTGAGTTTCTTGGGGTCCAGGTGCACGGCGTTAAGTCAAGAAGTTCTTTATTGTAAGGGGTATATTTAGACCTTTGGTTTTATATGTATAATAATTATTTATTAAATCATGTTTGTATAAACACCGACTGTACTCACGTAATTAATATATCGTGACTAAAGTCGGCTTTTATTACTAATATCTTAAAGAGAAAATATGTTTTTGTTTGTTTAAATTGAAAAGGCTCCGAAACTACTGGACCGATTTGAAAATTTCTTTCGCCATTAGTATTCTACATAATCTTTGATGAACATGGGCTATATACTTTAATTCATCATCATCATCATCCATCACCACGTGAGTGAAACTGTGGAGCACAGCTAATATTAAACAAGTACAATTTTGAAAAATCTAATACCGACTTCCATTCTATTTAGTAATTGGAGTGTATCTCAAAAACTACTGAACTGAATTTAATGAAATTTAAATGGGACCACACGGGAAGCTCCAGCTATCAAACTAGAAAAGAATTTTGAAAATCGGTTTACCCTATCGAAAGTTATGAGGTAACATAAAAAAACAGTCGAATTGAGTACCTACTCTTTTTTGGAAGTCGGTAGATAAATATGTGTAACTAGCAAGAATTTTGAAACAAAACAGATTTCGTGATAATTTTAAGTACGTTTTGTATAAAATGACTTCACCATACTCATAGATATTACATCAATGACCATACTTTTTGATTTTGGAAGTGGCATGACTAGATATAATACACCTACCACTAAAAAAAGAAAATAAATTACTTGTTCGTATTAATCTTATTGTCTTTTCATGAACACAAAAAGTAATAATTTTATAAGATGAGCCTACAGAAAGTTTTTCTGTGTTTTCACCATTACAGTAACGCCCATAATAAATCCTACGGACGACATTCTCTCTTGTTTTTTCTTTAGATTTATATGTAGTGTCTCATTTACAATATGTTGTTTTATTTATTTCTAGATTAATGTTCCTACTATGAGTATTGTAGATAATAATAACTATAATAATAATAACTAAAATAAAATAATAATAACTCATTGACTGCTCATAAGCCCTTCAGGCTTCCGCAGTCTTTAATGTTAAGTACAATTTGTTTTTTTGTTTTTTTTTGTAATAATTTTGGACAATAAAAAAAAATGATAAATAGTGATCATATCATACCTCAAGATTTGTAATTTTGTATGTTTGTCACGAATAAACTCAAAAACTTCTGGGCCGATCTCAAAAACTCTTTCACCATTAGAATGCCACATTATCCCTTAGTAATAATATATATGTATAATATATATAATATATTTTGATTCATCGTTATTACGACGCGGGTGAAACCGCGTAGTGTAGCTAGTGTTTTAGTTATATTATATGTTAAAATTGCAATTTCACTATGTCCTTTTCAGTAATTCTTATAAAACCCTTTTCAGTAATTCTGAAATTATTCCTAATTTCCTAAGATTTTTAGGCTCTTCTACTTATATCAAGACAAGGAAGGTGGTTGAGTGTTACGTCAGTGCTTGAATATACCTAATTCCAATCAATGGTATATTTTGAGGTACAGCAAGGAGAAATCACTGGACGAGAAATAACTGTTTCGGAGTCAACTGCAACGTAAGTTATAAACCCTGGATGGCACTGCAACTATTGTATGTACGTGTGGCACACATTTCTAAAAGTATAATAACTTATCAATCGCTTCACTTCCTAGCAAAAAAATTGGTTCGATTAAATATTTTGCCTTCGGCCTTCTCATCTAGACCAGTCTTCACGGTCAGCAGGAGTGACTGCAGAATCTGCAAAGAACCTCAAGAACCCAGAGTTTCTTGGGATCCAGATTTACAGCGTTTAGTCAAGAAGTTCTTTATTGTAAGGGCTTTATATAGCTTTGGTTTTTGTATGTTTTATAATTATTTAATAAATCTTAAAACATTTATTTTATAGTCATTTAATTACAAAATAAATGTTTGTATGAACTGCGACTTTACTCACGTAATTAATATAACGTCACTAAAGTCGGTTTTGATCTATACTATAATGTCTTAAAGAGAAAATATTTGTTTGTTTGTTAAATTGAAAAGGCTCGGAAACTATTAGATACATTTGAAAATTTCTTTCACCGTTAACAAGGAAGTTAGTAGCAAGGAGAAATCACTAGAGAAATAACTGTTTCGGAGCAATGTAAGTTTAAACCCTGGATGACACTGCAACTATTGTATGTACGTGTGGCACACATTTCTATAAATATAATCAACTTATCAATCGCTTCACTACCTAGCAAAAAAATGTGTTCGAATAAATATTTCCGTCTGCACTTAAACTGTAGAAAACACTTCAGCCAAGTTAGATCACATTTTCATTTTACGTAACTGGCTTAGACATAAATATTGGTGACAACTGGCAATAAAATACACATACACAAATAGCTTTATGTATGTATGTATTTATACACACATCATCGATACACAAACCTCGCATAGGCGCTCTTCCGTTAAACTCATGCTGAATAATGAGATTATTTCCCAAATTTCCCTACCCCTATCTCACGGGCCCTCATATTTGAGATATTTAAGCGGATTTGTCAAGTTCCGTCCGTCCGACTACTTAAATTTATGTGTACCCTCGTTACCGAGGCCTGGAGTTGACAAGGTGTTAGGTGCTTTGAAAAATCGGGAAGCGTCAGAGAAAGGAGGCACCTATTTCACGTACATAGTCGTATGTGTGGGAAGAAATGAATAGGGGACTCCTTGAATGCTTTTGAATTGAATATGATTTTAAAATTATTTTCATGAATTGCTTTTACGGCACATACGAATGCATCGTTGTTATCATTGTAGCTCTAGCTTCTTTACTTATAACTAGCAGACAAGTAAACAGTTTTGCTCGTTGGCTGACAGTATACATGGTTTACTATGCGTTTTAATCAAATATTTCACACTAGACTTGGAATAGCAACTGGCTCTCAAGGACAGGAACATACTGTTAGGTGCTTAGAGAAAATTTTTCAAACTTAAGAGGATTGCATAGCTAGTACTTTCCATGCTAAAAGAGAAAATTCTTTTCTACCTCTTAACATTGTCCGAATTCAGTGATTTTTTTTCATGGAATCATGACATTGTTTACTATGCCCGTACGTTTTGATTTTTTCAGTATTTCAAAATACTATAAATTTCCTTTTTGAGAACTTAAAAAAACTAACTTTTTATGTTTTTATGTTTTTAACCATAACTTTGGACTGGGTGTACCGATTCTCAGTGCTTCCCGTGTGGTCCCATTAAAATCTCTACAAATTCGGTCTACTAGTTTTTGAGTTACACTCCAATTACTGAATAGAATGGAAGTCGGTTTTTTTTTTTTTAAATTGTACTTGTTTATTCACATTATGTCATGCTGTCATAATATCCATTATAGCATTGATTATTAATTTGTACCATTCAATAAATACCTATTTCAAATTTAATTTTTCTGAAATATATACCTTATCATCCCATTCATAATCATAAAACTGGGTTTCTCATGCATACAAATTAAAATGGCATATCACCTATTTTCTACCGACTTCCGAAAAAGGAGGAGGTACTCAATTCGACTGTATTTTTTTTATGTTTGCTACCTCATAACTTTCGACTAGGTGAACCGATTCTCAAAATTCTTTTTTTGAAAGCTGGTGCTTTCCGTGTGGTCCCATTCAAATTTCATCAAATTCGGTCTACTAGTTTTTGAGATACACTCTAATAACTGAATAGAATGGAAGTCGGTATTAAATTTTTCAAATTGTACTTGCTTAGGCTAAGAAATCATTGCTACGAGGTTTTACATTAAAAAAATATTCACCTATCACGCGATAACTTATTTGTTTACCGAGATACAATTCGGTATCCTGTATTATGTTGATCCATACCTTAACCATTATTGTTATTAATATCGTCATACTCGTAAATTACATCACAATCTGTCCAATTGTATATGTTTAAGCAAATGTTTGCTGTCCTTGATAATGTCAACCTGAATAAACAACATCAATATTATTTTATTATTGCAGAAACTTCTAATTATACAGTCATAGCTCCATTGTTGTATAGAAATATGGCTATTTATTGTTGAAATGTTTTCCATTCATATATAAATAGTTGGACTAAAATATCCTGAATAGGCACTATGACCTAAGGCCGGTTTTAGTGCTCGACCGACCGTCGGTGCGCACCATCGGTCATGACGATACGCATAACCGATTGTCAGTTTGTACCGTTCAGTGCTCTCATGATCTACCAAACTGGCCGGACTGGTACAGTCACAAACACGAATAGGAAATGGACGAGTGTACAAATTGTATAATTGCTGCTTACTATCTTGTTTTTGACGATGATACACGCATCCGTACGGTTGGTCCACCGATCGAGTGGCACTGAATGCGTAAATATGTTTCGATAGCGCATTAGTCAACAACATGCGGACACGTTTGAACGACGGTCTTCGTACGCAGTGCGTAGCAATAAACGCGTGTGTACGGTCGGTCGAGCACTGTCACCAGTTTTGAGTTTTCAAACAAATGAAAAGCGCGACCGACGGACGCACTGACGGTCGGTCGAGCTCTGAAACCGGCCTAAGAGATTTATCATTATATGATCAATTGTTTAAGCGCAACATTGTTAGAGGCCATCATCTTAAAGTGAGCAGAAGAATCTCGAAAAACAACGCGCACAGGCATTTTTTCAGTAACAGAGTGGTCAAAACGTGGAATGAACTTTCGAAAGATGTATATTGTCTCAGCTGAAAACATCCATCAATTAAAGAACCGTTTAGACAAAGACATTATGGATTACCATGCTAGAGCTTTATTTTGAACATTATTTAAGCTTCATTGCTGATTTAGATGATTTTTTATACTTGATACTATCACACTTAATAGCCAGTGATGGTGCGGTTGACGGTCAGATACAGAATAGCGACTGCCTCTCAAGCACAGCTGCCGGAACACGCCATGAAATTTTTAGCAACAGTTCTTTGATCTTGAGGATGGTAGCTACAGCCAGAAGGCCATCAGAAAGTAACCCACTACCAATGCTGTGGATCTCATCTCTCTGCTACTTTAAACGAGAGCTCAAGTCAGAGATAATATAACTACATATACATTTATAAGTCATATATTTTATCACTCGTAATTATATAATACATAACATTACTGCATACCACTTCCTTAATATCGTTTAAGAAGTTTATTTTACATCTCTCATATTCAGTAAGTAGGTTCCTTATTACCCCCAAATGTGGCTTGTAGGTGACCAATTTAGCGCTCTAGGGTAATAATGTAGCTAGAAAAGCCCCAGGGCGGTAAGTAATTAAAAAAAAAACACTTCACTCTTTCAAAAAGTTCGCGCACATCTAACCATCATACTGATAATAGACATCATGCATTCAGCCCAATGACAAAAGAGGTGGCCTTCGCTATTCAGCCTTGTCTTCGTATGAGTATAATAGTCATCAATTTTATTTTTGAAAGGCCGGTTTTTTTCTACTTACCTCACAATCGAGATGTAAAGCAGAGTAGTTAGCTCGGGTGTAAGCATCAATTGCAGCCCGAGATATTAAGGCGCACGAGCGCAGCGAGGGCGCCTATAGTTCGAGGGTAATAAAATAATAATATTAAATAAAAAAAAATCAACATAAAAATTATCTTAAATAAATTTTCTCTAGCTATAACTATTAAAATACAAATTCAAATACTTAATATAATTAACCCATAAGATATAATGTCACAAGAATATATATATCTTAAATTAGAATAAACATAAACCCCTAAATTTAAATTTATAAATAAAAACCTTACAGGCGTTGGCTACTAATCTACTATTAGAGTCATAGAAGTATTGATTCAGTAGCCGTCGGGTTGGTAGCTGGACCCTCATCATTATGCCTAGACTAAAGGTACCCATCAGTTTATACCTATAAAAACTACTGCTTCTTTAATCACTTTCTACCGTTTGTTTCATGGCGAATGGTTTGAAGAGCTCTTTAATTTTTTCCTTGCTTACCGATCCTGAACTACTCGTTCCGGCCTAGCATTCCATCCATATACTGTTAAAAATTTCTTACCACGAACCAAAAAGTTTGGCAGTTCCTACATATGTCGTGTAAGTAAATTATGAAATGCCTTGTCGGCGTACGTTCTTCGTTGCAACTGACCCTGGGTCTTTCAAGCGGAGCGTGAAAAAGCATCTCTCAGGCCATCATAGGGGTGGCGATTAATGCAGCTTACGACTACGTTAATGGTCATCGTTTCTTGTATTTATCTCCACCTTCCATCAGGTGAGAGAAAGTCACTTAGATGACCAATATGCAAAAAGTGTATGTGCCTATTTGACTTTAAGCAGGAAGGTGTCTACTATATTGGTACAATAAATGCTAAGAGCGAACCGATCGAGACTAAAGATTTATAATGGCATGGGACTCACGAGGGTTGGTACATTTTAAGAACGTAACGCTTCCTGGATATTCAGTTTATGTATGCTATTACTTTTTTATTAGGTTAGTATGTATCTAATAATTTGAGTAGGTTTGTCTTTAGACTGCGTCGTCCTGGTATGTATTACGTACATTTTACTAAAATAATGTATATCACTGAGAAACATGCTTTAGTTTCTTGTATCTGCCTTCCAAAATAAAAGATAAGACATTAAATTTTTTTGAAGATATTTTTTTATATTTTTCTTAAGGGACAACATCCACACAAAGGTCTTCAGGTCCCAAACTAGGCAGAACCTGTACTGTGGTAACCTGATGACTGATATACATACTTAAATACATATACACACTCGCTTTTGAGCCATGTTTATAAGCTGTTTTCGAAGGTCATAACGAACCGTCTCAGTCACAGGTTTGATGAATTCCAGCCTCCGGAACAAGCCGGTTTCCGAAAAGGCTATAGTACCATAGACCACATCCACACGCTACGGCAAGTTATACAGAAGACCGAAGAGTATAACTTGCCTCTTTGTTTAGCGTTTGTGGACTATGAGAAAGCCTTTGATTCGATTGAGACGTGGGCAGTGCTTGAGTCTCTCCAGCGGTGCCTATTGACTATCGGTATATTAAAGTGCTGAAGTGTTTGTACCAAAACGCCTACATGTCAGTCCGAGTACAGGAGCAGAGTTCGAAGGCAATTCCATTGCAAAGAGGCGTGATACAGGGAGACGTTATATCTCCGAAACTGTTCACCGCTACATTGGAAGACGCCTTCAAGCTTCTGGAATGGCAAGGACTTGGCATTAATATTAACGGCGAATACATCACTCACCTTCGATATGCCGACGATATTGTAGTCATGGCAGAATCCATGAAAGACCTCAGTACAATGCTCGAAGGCCTCCATCGAGCTTCCCAACGGGTAGGTCTTAATATGAACATGGATAAGACGAAAATTATGTCTAATGCCCATGTTGTACCTACCCCAATATCAGTTGGGAACTCAGTTCTCGAAGTTGTTGACGAGTACATCTACCTGGGACAGACACTCAAACTAGGCAGGTCCAACTTCGAGAAAGAGGTCAGTCGTCGAATCCAACTCGGCTGGGCGGCGTTCCGGAAACTTCGCGAAGTCTTCTCGTCAAAAATACCTCAGTGCCTCAAGACAAGAGTCTTCGACCAATGTGTGTTACCAGTGATGACTTATGGCACTGAAACGTGGTCTCTTACTATGGGCCTCATAGACAAGCTCAAAGTCGCACAACGAGCTATGGAGAGGGCTATGCTCGGGGTTTCACCAGGTCACCAGGGAACCAGAAATAAGGAGATCCGTAGAAGAACGAAAGTCACCGACATAGCCCAGAAGATTAGCCAGTTGAAGTGGCAGTGGGCAGGGCACATAGCACGCAGAACAGATGGCCGATGAGGCCGAAAGGTTCTGGAGTGGAGACCACGGACCGGCAAGCGCAGCGTAGGTCGTCCACCGACACGGTGGACAGACGACCTGATGAAGGTCGCAGGATGACGTTGGATGCAGGCCGCTTCCAACCGGTCCTTTTGGAAAATCCTGGGAGGCCTATGTTCAGCAGTGGACGTCCTACGGCTGAGAAGATGATGATGATGATGATGACACACCCAGACACAGATCAAACAGACATGTTCATGCACACAAATGTTTGATCTGTCCGGGGATCGAACCCGGGACCAGCGGTTCAGAAGGCAGGGGTGCTACTGCAACTGCGCCAACCGGCCTGTCATTTGGCAGTAGGTACTCAGCTTGATATTTTTCCAAGATTAAGCTTGGGATGAGTACGTATTAGTACGTAGCTCGTAATACAGTAACATTTACACCAACGTGCATCATAAACATGGTAAAACCTGATGTTAAAAGTGGTATCCTCTACCAAGAACAGATGTAACTGTACTGCACCCCCAACCCTGAGAAGTTTAGTTGAAAAGGCTCATGTGCCAGTAATTGTGCCATCCTTCAAACCAGAACACAGTATAGCGAACATTACTGATTCACGGTAGAAAGCGGCATGGCGGCAGTATTTCCCCGGACGAACTCATTTACAAAGAGTTCTACTGCTCTATACAATGTATCAATGAAATATAAATAAAACAATAAGTACAATTTTAATTAATCCGCACTGCACTGATATGAAGCTATACGAGCGGGAGCTCTTAGTACGATACAAAACCAACCAACCGCCAGCATTTATATTTTCAAAAGTTAATTGGCATGTATTTATTAGCGCAAGACCTGCCGTGTGATTCTCTAACGGCCGTTTTCAATATTCTATCTATCCATAGTTTTCCTTTCTACTGATAGAAATTTGACATAACGTCCATACAAATAGTGTCAAATATCTATCTCTAGTAAGGTACACCGACGATATATAGGTTATTGAAAACGGCCGTAAGAGTTTAAGAGTGACAACATCCGTGGAACAAATGACGAGATGACAAGAAACGTTCGAAATGCAACCTTATGTACAAGGGCGATATCTTAAAGTATTTGACATCGGTGAGCTCGTCGACGAATCATTAAAGAACCGCACGGCAGCATGCACTTGTTCAAACAAATATTAATCACAAGTTTTATTGTGTTTTGAGTTACGTTAGTTCGTACAATAATCACACCATGTATGACGCGTTTTATTGTATGTACTAGCTTCTGCTTCTGTACATACTACTCGCCATAACCTCACATATTTCCTTAATTTTTTTGAATGTGAACCTTCTCCGTTGTATTAGGAAACATTTAAAAAAATAATGAAATTGGTCAAACCGTTCTTAAGTTATAGCGTGACCAGGAAAAATAAGGGTTAATTTTTATATATAGATAGGTATTACTATTTTTATTATAAAGTCAAAATAAGGAAAAATCGTAAAAAGATTATTAAAGTAAACTACAAATTGCTTACAGTTTTGTTCCTTTACTTGTGCTATGAGATCTTACTTCTTGCAAAATTTCCTGAGTCCTATTCTCTTCACAAACATCCAAGACTCGAGTACAAACATATCTTCTCATCACCCCCTGGCTATCTGGGATCTGGGACCCCTCTCTTTGGAGGGTCACTACGAACTAGCCGTCGACTAAATAAATAGCACAGTACTTGGAGCGCGCGGCCGCGTGTAAGTAGAACGTCAACGCTGTAAATAGGCGATAAAAGTGGGAAGAGGCGGTGCGGTGGGGTGAAAGACGCAGCCCGGCGATCATTACGTGAGTGCCGGCAGAGCAATCGGGGTTGGCACGTCAAGCGATTCAGGCGCTTCAAGTAAAAACATTAAAATTTATTTTTAAATGTCATTGATTTCTGTTGTGTATGTAAGCTACCAACGAATAAGATCGATTGAAGGTATATTCGTAGATTGTGATGTTGACATACCTACACGCATCTCGCGCCAAACCTGCGTCAATCAACGTCTAGGGAAGACGTTCTATTTATGATAATATTTACTTAGTTTGTTCTTAAATAGGTACATTCCATTTATATTATTTCGCCTATTTTGGACCATACGTCAAGTGTCGAGCACTCTCAGCCGCCTTTTCCCGGGATCAACCTCGGATCGAGTACGTAACTCGATCACATTGTAACATGATTACCGATGCCGATATCGAACTCTCTGAGCGGAAGCTTTCACCCGGAAATGTAAGTAATAATGCGTAGGTACCTTGCCTTGTATATTCTGGAGGCACATTAGTATGATATTGGAAACATCGAGATTGATTTCGAGAAATATGTATTTTAGAATCACTCGAACACATATCTCGAATCTCGAATACACATATCACTCAATATATTATCAGATAATTTTATCCCCAATGTAAAAGAGAAATTATTTCTTTACATTCATAATTTGGGCTTTGTTTACTGTCTTATTTTTCTGTTTACTGTCTTTTTATGATAACAGAATAATTATAATATAAGAAACTTATCATCATGTCTTTCATATTAGAACGGGGTGATAGAGGTAAGTAAATAAAAACCCACATTTCACAGTCGTTATTTTAATAAAATATTAGGTAGAATATAAATATTGTTAAACTGAAAATGGAGCATATTTGATAAAGGAGAGGGTAAATAATAGAAATGAAAGTGACGTGTATTTTACAAATGTAATGCTTGTAACCATAAATATTTAAGACACGTACTACATTAATATATGACGGTCTTTGACCGACTTCAAAAAAAGAGATTATATTTTCGTGTGTATGTATTTTTTGTGTGTATCTTAGCCGACTTCTCCCCCATTTCGGGATCGATTCTCAAATTTATATTTTTGTTTGTTAGAGTATACTTCCGAGGTACCATTTAAATTTCATCAAATCGGGTAAGCAGTTTTTGAGTTTCCAAAAACTGAAAAGTGTTACGCCCATCTTGATGATATCACCATTGACGGTGAATGATAATCGATCCCGTAAGTAGCAAGGGTTACTAAAAATGGTGAAATTTTTTTACCAAAAAATGGAAACATCTTTAATACCAAAAAGTGTGAAATAACTTGTTGAAGTCGCTAGTACAATGATAATTCAAAAGTAGGTAGGTACCTACTCGTATTATCACAATATTCTGCGCATGGTACCGACTTCGACAAAATAATAAAAAAAAATTATAGAATTTGTTCATACTCTCTCTCTACATCTACTAGAACTAGACTTAATTATTTATATTTATAGTGAATTAATTATACGGGGCTGATAAGAGAAAATCTTTTGAACCCCACTTAAATGGGTTGCTTTTGCTTTCTAAGAGAAAGAGAAATAGAATGACACCATGCGATGTGATAAAACCATTTCAAAACATGCTGTATAAAATGAGACTTTTGTTGTTTATAATACATATAATGATTATACATATTATATCAGTCTCAACTGAAATCTGTTCTTCGATGCAGTGAAATTTTGTGACTGGGCCTTAAATAAATACCATGGCAAAATACGTCAAAACACTTATATATCTACATGCAGTAACTCAACTCTATAAATTTCAAGTCTCATTAATTACCACAAATCGACGTCAAAGTGTGTAACTAGTTTTAGCTTAACTAACCAAATAGGGCTACCCTTTGTAGGTTACCAAATAGATACCACTTCAGTCTCAGTTCAGCCTAACATTCTATCTTCAACGAGGCGATTTCTAGCAAACCTTCCCATTTCCTTCACTAATAGGAATACATTGTTATTTTTTCATATTAAAATGAGTAGAATACTGTAGTGTACAATTACACTAATATCATAATGTATGTTTGTTACTCAATCACGCTAGAACGGCTGAACATATATGTATGAAATTTGGTTCGTAACACATGGCATACTTTTCATTATCATCGTCCATCACGACGCGGGCAAACTTCCTCCTCCTAGTAAGTAATAGTCTTACCTGCCAGTGAATGATGTGAAGGGCCTGTAGCCAAATTTAAATTAATGCGCCAATTAGACATAAGAATGTGCTCGCCGATTTTATCTAATTTGAACTCTGGTTGATTCATGTACTAACATCAGGTAGATGATTTGTCCATGTCATCATAATCACTCCAAAATTGTAAGCAGCGTTATATTTAATTGACTACAAGTATATTTGAAAATTATACGAGATCATAATATACATGGCTAGCAGTGAATTCGCTATGTGACAAAGATGGTTTAAATATCAATAGCGCCGTTTTTAAACCGGTTAGTTTGTAACAACAGAGATTTCAAAACTCGGAGTTTTTAAAAAGAAGTATGACTTTGACATAGCCTTGACGAAAAAAGGAATTCAGCTCTGGTTCATTGATATATTGAATAATTTAACTATAAAATTTAAGTGCATGCTCAAGAATTCAGAGTTTCGCTGAGTTGAGTTACTGCTTCCAACTGTATATAAAGACGTCGCCACGTCGAGTAGGTATCACCTGGCCACGTCTCGGACGAAACCAATATCTGAGCGCTCCGGGAAAAATCCGCTTTGAAATTGATATTCTTTCAGCGTTGTTTTATTTATTGGAACTTGTTTATTTTAAAGATGTTCGTGCTAGAAAACAGAAATATGGTCGGAATAAAATGAGTTAGTAAGAGTAAGTAGGTAGAGGGTTTTAAGAGAATGTATTACCTACCTACTAAGTTATGTGAGAAAATGCTATGTTTTTGAAAATTTTAAAACACACCTCTATACAAATAGGGTGCTAAGCTAGGCTGTCTAAACACCCACGGCTGGTAGCAGGACCGTGGATGCTGTCCGTCCAGTCCTCGAGGATCGGTTAGACAGGGCGCACCGGTCGCTGTCCTTCGGCTGGTGTAGGTGCTTTCTGGGCATGGGTGCTTTGGAAAGTATCTCTGCCGCATAGCTGGAAGGGAACCGACGCCCGAGTGTCACCACTGCGACTGTGTCGAGGACACTGCGCAGCATACGTTGGAGGCATGCCCGGCTTGGGCAGATGAGCGCAGTGCCCTCGTCACAGCAGTGGGAAACGACCTCTCTCTCCTTGCATTGATATCATCAATGCTGAGATCTGAGAGGTCATGGGTGGAGGCACTCTCCTTCTGCGAGGAGGTGATGGGGAAGAAGGAGGTGGCGGAGAGGTAGCGGGAAATATTGTCTGAGCTCCCAATCCGCAAAAGGAGTCCAGGGCGTCGGAGGTTAATCTTTCACGCCCTCCTCCGACCTTCATAGTTGGGGACTGGGGCGGCGTATGCGGGGGCGTCCGCCGTCCAAACATCTGTGTCCCCGAGGTGGCGCGCGCGGTGTTTCCGTGCGCCCCTCAGGAAGACGGGGTTAGAAAGCAGTCTCCTCTAACCCCAACGGGTTGGGATCGTCTGCTGGGGGATCAGCGTCGCCGGGACCGCAGATGATTGCAAAAACGTTCCTGTAGTCCCGACATGAAGGCGCTTGGAGGAACACCTCGGGTTTTTGGTGGGTATACGGACTCCCACATAACCACCGTGCTCCCCCCGGGGCGGTGGTATCTATAAAAGATTTTCCCGGGACACAAAAAAGGCTGTCTAAACAGAAAAGATGACAAATGAATACCATTGCAACGGTACGGATTACTTCATATTATGTCCTCACTTGTTTTCTGTTTTTAAATATCAAAACTAGCTGATGCCCGCGACTTCGTCTGCGCAGGATTAATACTTCGAGTAGCTTAGTATCTTCTCCAAGGTATTATCTATCTTTATACCAAAATGTCATAAAATACGAGTATTTACATGGTCAAACGCAATTGCTAGAATAGTAATTATATAGATATGTAGAGTTAATTTAAATACTTAGTAAATCGATCAGTAATAATAAAATACAGTACTTTCTTACATACGTACATACAATTATAAAATTAATAACCAAGAAAAAAACTTTCATTACCTTTCATCACCCTTGACGGTATTTGTGTTACATTTGATCACCCTTGACGGTCGCCAAGCACGCCTAGTGTATCAAGCTGTCTAAATGACTAAGCAAACTTTGACAGAACTGTCATCATTACGATCTTGACGTAGGAGGAGATCTTGTTATTTTGTCTAAGCTGTGCCCAAGAATATTCTGGTTTTTCACCCGTGTGGTGATGAATGATGATGATGATGATGATGATGAAAAGTATTTTATGTGTTAATCCAGTGTCTCATCTACCTCCATAACAAATTTCATCAAAATGTTCTCCGCCGTTTGAGCGTGAAAGAGTATCATATATATCCATACATCCGTACATCTATACTCACAAACTTTCGCGTTTATAATATTAGTAGGATAGGATAAAGTCCAATCGAAGCAACACATTGGTCAGGAACAACCTCAACCTAGATCCTGAACCAGAACCTACCTGATCTCGGTCCGACCAAGAAGTCGTTAAGAAACGAGTACGTGGTGTTGGATTGTCCGCCTAATTTGGATGAAATGACTAGCATAAACTGACCTTGTGGATCGTAAAGATATTAGCTTTGATAGGCCAGTCTATACCAGAATATTTCTTGTTTTGCACTTTTTCAACCCCCCTTTCCTGCTCGATGGAGTCAGCGCTCGATGGTTTAAGCACACTAGAAGGTTAGGTTTATTCTTCTATTTTTAGAATATTTTACGCTACAACTCTTAAGTTAGGATCAGAATATGGTCACCACTTTGCGCTAAATCTCTTAAGTTAAGAGATTTTATTATTTTGTAAGACTAATCTTCGATCGCCCAAATCGCACCTTTTTATCCATCCCTCCCTGCTAGATGGCGTAAGCCATTGATTTATATGTCACACTAGATCAGTAATTACCGCATTAAATCGTTGCCACTTCACATATGGCCACAGCCATATGGTTAACTAGCATCAGTCCAGTGCTCAGCGTGATGAGAACCGAGTGACACGTGACAAAAATGATCTCCAAAATGGGTAAATGCAGAGTGAAAGAGTGCAAGTCAAGGTAAAAAAACATAATATATCAAGCGGAATAACTTTTCACATGTAAGATTACTGTTTATGCAATTCTATTTATATAAATAGCACATAATCTGAAATAAAACACCGAATATAGTAATATACTTTCAGTGTTACCACTAAAACATCTTTTTGGTTTTCCCACATTAATTGGAGAATATTAAATTTATGGAATAAGTTACTTCGTTTCGAATAAATTATTTCAAATACTATTGCAATAATATGATTGAGTAATACAATACATGTTTTAATTTTCCCACCCTTTTTAGGGACCTTGATGCATACGGGATACACCGTCAATGATGATATCATCAAGATCAGGCGAAACACTATTTAGTTATTGAAGTAGGTAAAACTGCTTGACCGAATTTGATAAAATTTATATGGTACCACCACAGAAGTATATTCTATCAAACAAAAAAGAATTATTAAAATTGGTTCATAAACAACGAAGTTGCATAACTTCGTTGTTTATGAACGTGCGAACGCACATAAAAACAAAATATATATGGTCGAATTGAGAAACCTCCTCATTTTTTTAGAAATACATCTACATTTTATTCAATTTAGATATGCTTAAAGCAAACTAACCTTTACCTACACAATCAATACCGATTTCTCTTAGATTTAACCCTGTACCATAGTTTCTCAACTCTACTAAGTAGTACAGGAGGCTTCATCTCCATGTTGCTTCTAATTAACGCCACTAACGGAAGCAGCGAGTATATGTGCCTCTAGGTCTATAATCGTATACAATTAGCATCTACTCCCTGTATAAGCGTATTTGAATATGCAGCCGGTGTCATGTATAAAGCTTAGTGCACATTGATAGGCGAATGTTCTGTTTTACCCGTCGTGTGTTTGGTGATGTGTGATGGCGTGTATGTTTTCTCCTTTTCCTTTCCATTTCTAATAATGCTATTTCTCAAGTTAATGAAATTTCTATTTATGTTTCCATGTGATCCATTATGGATCCAAGTGAATGTTTTGTTTAAATTAACTGAAATTTCCCACAAAGTTAGACTTGAATTTAGAAATTAGACTAGAAGAGGATGAATTTAATAATTGTGTCTGTCAAGTTTCATCAATCACATAAATAGTGCACAAATTCATCCTCATCATTATCATCTCAGCCGTAGGACGTCCACTGCTGAACATACGTCTCCCCCAGAAATATCCAAAAGGACTGGTTAGAAGTGGCCTGCATACAACGTCGTCCTGCTACCTTTGTCAGGTCGTCAGTCCACCTTGTCGGTGGACCACGTACACTGCGCTTGCCGGTCCGTGGTCTCCACTCTAGAACCTTCCGACCCCATCGGCCATCTGTTCTGCGTGCTATGTGCCCTGCCCGCTGCCACTCTAACTGTTTAATCTTCTGGGCTATGTCGGTGACTTTCATTCATTTACGGATCTCCTCATTTCTGATTCGATCAAGTAGAGAAACCCTGAGCATAGCCCTCTCCATAGCTCGTTGCGACTTTGAGCATAAATTGCTGCTTGATAATTGTCTTTACACTGTCAAATATTTATTTAATTATTAACTAAGATAATTATCACGTACGTTTAATAATAAGATGAGCATGTAAGGTAATTGAATGTACCTAAACATATTTTTTAATATTTGCACACCTGTTTACAGGCTGCATGCTTAAACGATAATAATGTAACACCCTTGTAATGTAAGTGTTCTTGCAAATAAAGCGTTGATATGGTTTGATACATTTTTTTACACTGTCCTGCTTAACTCAACGTGAGTTAGGCAGGACAGTGACATAATGATAATATTAATATTAATAATAATAAATCGTTTTTCTTTATAGAGAGAAAAATTCACATCCTTGCGTCTTCGGACTCTCCGTGTCAGACGCCATTCACCAACTAGTTTCGAATCCCGTCCGAGGATGTGAAATTTTCTCTCTATAAAAAAATCAATGTTTGCGATCGCTAAAGCAGGCGTTAGTGCTTTAAAAAGTAATACTATAAAAATTACAAGGGTTGCAATGTCAATACGAAAGTTTAAGTATTTCTAAATAATGCTTCTTTCGGTTGGATAGTTCTGTTAAAGCTATTCAATAGATGTCGTTCCGTCCCCGTAAAACGGTTAGTCAGATAGAGAGTTAAAATGTGATGCTCGGACCCGAACCTCGGTGGCCTAGTTGGTGAATGGCGTCTGACACGAAGAGTCAGAAGACGCGGGTTCGAATCCCGTCCGAGGATATGAATTTTTCTCTCTATAAAAATTTCATTGTTTGAGATCACTAAGGCAGGCGTTAGTGCTTTAAAAGTAAGTCTATAAAAATAATAAATCGTCTATTTCATCTCTAAATATTTTACAAAATTGAGGTAGGGACTGCTTTTTAGGTATAGTGCTTTTTAGGTATACCTGTGCCAGGTAGACCCTCTCTTCCTTATCTTCATAATACCAGTTATATATATTGTTAATTTAATAATTAGTTAACAATTTTTATAACCCAATCAAATTCAAATCTCCTAAAATAAACTAAAGGAATATACCTACTTATAAAATCTGGTTATTCAAACCATGGATGCATTACTAGAACTATCTAAGCGGATTAACGAGGAGAACACAAAAACGTTTCATGATTTTGTGCACTCGTGCACCACTACTAACACTTAATAGTTAATAACCTACCACAATTGCACGTCAAAACTGAAAGAAACACAACTAAAGGAAAATTAAACAAAATCCACAACAGCCATTATTGGGGGCTTTCCCGCCATCCCGGCGTGTATGTTCTTCTATGTCTCAGACAAAATAAAAAAGTCAAGACAGAATGTTGTGAACAGAGCAGTGAGGCCGGTTTTCTATGTATGTAGTGCGTGAATCGGTGCTGCCATGATAATTTAAATTACCCCATAAAAATAACGTTATCAATTTAATAAAGTTATAACGTTATTACTTTTAATATAATAATTGGGTTCCTACATTAGGTGTCGGTAAAAAGTAGTGGCATTGGGTAGTGAAAGAGAAAAGACAAAGAGTTTCAGAAATAAAATTACTCGGTGTAACTGCTAGTTTTATTTAAAACCCTTTATGCTGAATCAGTTTTTTGTACGCTTGTCGTTTACTTTGCACTGATTTAGAAATACTTTCTAATTTAGCAATATGGTGGAATCTAATGTTTAAGTATTTCTCAATTACACACCGTATTAAATTAAGTTTATGTTCCTGCCCAACATATTCATGTTTTGACTCTAAATTGATAAAAATCTGATTGTTTCCAATGAATTTCTTTAATATGTTCAAGACTATAGTTTGGTGTTGATTTTCTGCGGTTATTGCAATATTTTCATTCAATAATTTTCGAACAACTGCTTCACAAGTGACACAAATGTCGAAAAGATCCTTAGACGGGAAGCGAAGACCGCCTTTGTTTTTTAAACTAATGAGCTTGTGAAAATAAAGTTTCAGAAAATAAATCAGTCTGCAAGGCATCTTAACATTTAGAGCATTTTATGGTTTTAACAAGATAGTGCACTGTACTTCCAGATATGTAACCAATTATCATTTTTATGTAGTCACCATAATATGAATTGTCATGTAAACAACTGGCCCAATCAAATGATTCATTAACAATTTCATTAAGAAGTTGCAACGAAGAATTTTCAATGGTTTCTTCTTCTTCTTCGTGTCTACACGACGATGAAGTGCTATTTATAATTTTAGTTGTTGAAGTGCAATTAAGTATTGCTATGTGTTCTAAAGGAACACAATTACTTTTTGTAAGACATTTTAATTTTATTCTAAATGACATAGTATTTTTTTGTAGCTTGCTTGTAAACTGTCTTACGTTAGGGTTATCGTTGAACCCTCCATGCATCCTAATATACGTAAATAGAATCTCCAAATGATCCTGGCTTAATTTATAAGTAGATAAAAAAACAGCCTCTTTCATTTTCTATGTACTTCGTATAAAGCGCTTTTAAACTTTCAATATTTATTAATGTACCTATGAATCCTGCTTTGCATTTTTCTTCTACGACTGGTTTATAAAATCGCGTGATGACAAAGACCATCTCGTATAACTTTCCGCATACTAACTACACACAACAACATTCACTATAGATACACCCTAAAAACAAAAGACTACAATAGAAATATGGTTTATTTTTACAAAAATACATAACCGCCTTCAATATGTACGAAATTGAAAATCCAGTGTCAAATTATTGCGAGTCCATATTAAAGGTATCAGTTTTCCAACAAAAAAATAATTGTTCAAATCGGTTTATAAATAACGGACTTATGAGGTAACAAGTATTTAAAACAATAGAACCTAATTGCGAACCTACTCCTTTTAGATGTCGGTTGAAAATAAACTAAAAATAAAAAAAAGAATTGCTTATTTTTTTTTATTTGCTTTCAAACGACGGAACCGGTTTTATATTAAGATATTGCGTCGAGTGTCATACAATATTACATTTAAAGATTAAACGTACCCGTATTAACGTAACATATATAGGTACTTAAGATTACTTTACTTACTTTTAAGATTACCCATTTTTATTTTACTTACTTTTAAGATTACCCAATAATAGGGTAAACCTTACAGGTTTTACTATGGCAACACTTTCTATGTTCCAAGCAATAACCTTTATTTTTATTTTTATTAATTTAAAATCTTGCTTTCCAAGTTACTTACGTGTGAAATGTGATTCCATCCTTCTTTTTATATTTTGATGTTTGTTTTAACACCGTTTCACGACACAATTCGGCATTTTGACTGGTAAATTTGTTGATTTACTTTACGTGTTGCTTCCACGCGCAGCGATAGTTCGACTGACGAGTCAAGGCGTAGTTTCGTTGTGCGTGTGTGTGTGTAATTGTGTATGTACACGGCGAGGCGTAGTTTTACCGGCTTCACTTTTCTGTTCACAACATTCTGTCTTGACCTTTTTATTTTGTATTTTGTCTGAGTTCTATGTATGCTCTTTTTTTTTCACCGACCCTTTACTGACATCGGATTTATCAACTTTATTGTAAAAAATTATACTTGCTCACGCAAAATGTTACAAATTCATTTATTGATTCAGGCGTTACTTTGCTGAAACCCAGATTAAAGATATGATTATAAAACATATAGTGTAGTATAAAACGGATGGTGATATTTTCACTGAAAACTTCCGTTTTCCGGAGGTAGTGTTACTAAACATCTATTTTAAAATCAAATCACTTAAATTATTTGAATATCTAAAATATCTTGATAATAATATTTAAGATTACCACAAAAAAATTATATCGGTTTAATCATTATATATAGGTAGGTAATATAAGGCAGTTTAAAAGCGATATCTACAAACATAAGATGCAAATACTTATTTCTTCGAGGATTTTCCATTATCAAATAACAATCAAATAACATAGTCAGGCAATATCGGCATTTTATTAAAATATAAGTCTATGAAGGGTTTTCCGACATCAAATTACATAGGTACTTATGTTATCCACAAACTGTCTTCACTTCAACCCCTTTCCACTGAATGTAAACAGCCTACAGCGAAATCTGTAGAGCGGGCGGTGCGACGTCGGTGTATAGGGCGGACGTTAACGCTCCTCTGGACACGTTAATTGAAAGTGGATTGGAGGTGACAGTGTAGAACGGGCCTTATTTATTTTTTACACAGAGCTCGTGCGCTCATACCCTTTGTGATTCTGATTTGTCTGGCTGTTGGATTAATTTGAATGAAATTGGAAATTATGCGTTATTTGCTTTCAGGTATTGTGTAATTGATTTTTGTTACTTACACTTCTGGTAATCCTAAACAAGAATTATGTTCAAGTATGCTTTATTTATAGTATAGAATACTTTAACCACCAGACCATTATCGAGTGTTGTAAAGATATATCCATCACTAAAACTTTATAAGGCGGTTAACGAGGAAAACTCAAAATCAACGTTTCATGATTTTGTACAGTTTACACAAAACTACAAAAATTCAACAATTTTTTTGTGGGGGTGTAATGCTATATGGACGGAGCCCCACATACCCTATGTGGGGCTCAGACCCACTAAAACCTCACCGTGAGCACTCCTCCGCCAAGGTGGGGCCATGTTGGGTCACGCTGGCATTCACAATCTCGCCCCAGCGGTAGGCCCGGATTGATCTTTAAATAATAGTTAAGTATATGTTTTTGTGCTAATTTCCTCGATTTACCTGCCTACACACCTATATAAATATAACAAACAAAACCAAGAAGATTTTGCAGTAACCAGTTTCCACTTAGACATAATTGATAATGTTAAATGGCTTTACCTATAAACTACTGTAAGTACCTATATAACGCATCTACAATACCAATATTATGTATAAATAAATATGTAGGTAATAATATTATGTAGTTCCCGTTATTATAAACTTCTCCATCATACTCTTGTTTACAAAATAAAAAAACATGTGAATGAAGTCCACCTCCTAAACTATACTCCACCGCTACGCACACAAATAAAATAACCAGTCCTCGCGGCACGGACGCACGCACGGGCAGGCGATACGTGTGTGCCAGCGCTACGCACACCAACAACACTCACACATACGCTAGATGCGCCGCATCCTATCGTACGTCAGTTATTACGATTCTTTGTATTCTACCTACAAGTCGTGCGCCCAAACTAGGTACAACACTTGTGCGAGCATACCCTATTGTAGTATTTATTAAAAAATATTTTATTTGTTATTGTTAATGTAAAGTTTAAACCTAAGTATTATTTATTTCATATATCATACCTTTTGTTCTGCAATCTGAGTATAATACTACTTAATATTTTAAGTAGTGCACTACTGGATATTAATGCACCAGGCATTAATTGTTACTTCTTACATTATACGGAAATGTAAAGATATGGTGACGTTATGTAGGGACTATTTAATGTACTTCGAGTAATTACTAAGATTAATTAGGAATTATCAATATCCAAAACATAAGAAGGGAAGTGTTGTAAACCATAACACAGGTTATGCCTAGCTTGGTTTCCAACATGCCCTCAATGTTACTTATTGAACACTATTACTGATTAAATTGTCACTACACAACAGTAAGCTATTAATGTCTAAACTAATGTAAACATGTATCAAGTACTTCTATTAGCTGTGTGTAAATTATCACTAAATACAATATTTCTATATTGTCAATTGTAAACATGTAACAGATGTTTTATATGAAAAAATAAATAAAATAAATAAATAAATAAAAAAATAAAAGATCTTAACGAGGCCTCAGCGCCTGTGAAGGGATGATTTTGCTCACCAAGTTCACCCCCTAGACATGTAAGGCCGTGCAAGCTGGCGACCCCACTACGGGGGAGGGAGGAGAGGTGCGAACCGTCTCCTCCGTTCCCCCGGTCGTCTGCGCCGGATCAGCTTGGACATCATTCTCCCTCATCACCCATCACCGCTTCGCAGAAGGTGGCCACCGCCTGCCGCGATCTCTCGCTGCCGAGCATGGAGATTACCACGCTCGGCAGGGAGAGATCTCCGCCTATTTCCCCTGAAAGCGTGTGCCGCTGCGGGGTCGCGTGTTATCCTACTCTAACTCTACTTATCCGTACTCCTAAAAGACGTTAAGTATATCATAGAGCTATTAAAACACAGTATGGAAAGAGACACTCAATCCGGTACATAATCGCTCTACATGATGGAACTGCTTAGTACATCTGCTCAAAGGGAAAAGTGTGATCACAAATAAACACGGAGCAAAACTGGTATCATACGTGACGGATCCGTTAGGTTAGTTGGTAATGACCCTGTCTTTGAAGTGCGTTGTCCCAGGTTTGATGCTTGGTTGAAGCAAATAAAAATAGGGTTTTGGATGTCGTGATGTATTATTGGGTGTGTCCATCCCTCTTGCAAGACATGGAGTCCTTATGATTATAGGATATGTAAACGTTGATAATTGTTGAGTAGTAGGATTGTAAACGTTAATGTTTAATTAGAGTTTGAAAACTATGGTGATTATCACGCATAATCTATTTTCTATAATTGAACATTGATGGAATAATCTCGCTAATTCTTTTTTGTTGTGTTACTTATTATCAGGAGAAGTTCCTTATGAAAGAAAAACCAAGAAAAGGTGGGAGGTTATGGCGAGACCGAAGGCCGAGCTTACTACCCGTACGAAATCTCGGGCGTTCGCTAGTACGTATAAAAAATTACCCCTATTTAACTGGTCACCCTATAACTTGAGAACGGCTTTACTGATTTTATTAATATTTTTTTAAATGTTTTCTTATAATTAGTAGAAGGTTCTTACATTAAAAAATGAAGAAAGACGGGCGGTTATGGCGAGGCCGAAAGCCAGGCCTACTACGCGAACGAAGTCGCGGGCAGTCGCTAGTCTATATATATATAAATGAACCCCTATTTCTTCTGGTCACGCTATAACTTGAGACCGGATGGGACAATCTCGCTGATTCTTTTTTATTGTGTTAATTATGGTCAGAGGAAGGTTCTTTTAAAAAAACAAGAAAAAGTGGGAGGTTATGGCGAGGCTGAAGACCGAGCCTACTACGCGAACGAAGTCGCGGGTAGTCGCTAGTAATAATATGAATTACGAAGTGTTCACGCATGGAGATCAGTTCAGCCCCCATCCGGTGACGCTGTAAATGCGGTAGAGAACAGCATTTAGCCCGTTAGAAAAAAAAGATCAGTTCTCGATCTCGAGATCTCGATGCGCGATCTCCAAGCGGAACACATCTTGAAAAATAACGTTTGAAACGTCGTCGTACTTAAACCGATATATTACCAAGTGATCGCCGCTATCTTTAAATTATTATACCTAATGAGTGATACATTCACACGTTTTTATTTATTTTTCTCCGATATGCATAATAATTTACGCGATGGTTTCGATATACTAAAAATTATAGCTCAGAAAACATCGGGATAGGGATCACAAAAAGGTGTCATCGAAGACATATTTAAACAAAAATATGTAGTGACACGAAAATCAATGTTCACACGCAGCCTGGAGCAACATCAAAGATGGGGGCTCATGTTTTAAGAATATAATGGAAATCATTTTTTTTATATATTTTTCAAATGTCAACGTTAACATCAACAATAGCATAGACAGGGGATTGTTGATCGTAACAACTAATAGTAGTCCCCTAGCCATGCCCAATTGTTAAAATTAATTTCATTCTATTGCATTATTTCGTGTCTAAGTTAACCGAACTCCTGTATTGAATCACAGATTCTTTCAGTTAAGCTAAATTTTATTACTATCATTTTTTTGCTATCGTTCTATTTTTCTCTCCCTATCCCTATATCCTCCTTTCTTCTTTTCTTCACTATACTTCCGGAGCAGCATTTAGACCAAAGTCCGCACAGACTCAGTTCTGATATCACCGAAGCATCTCATAACTTTCACCCGGTAGGGCACCCGGTATTATGTATCTCAGTTGCTAACAAATGTTGATTGAAATCGAAAAAAATGGCGGCTCTATGTCACTTTTGTCAGCTCCAGTCATCAATTTACTAACATTTTTGCTTACTGGAGTTGTCAAAACTGACATAGAGCGGCCATTTTTTAAGATTTCAATCATAATTTGTTAGCAACTGAGATACGTAATAGCCCTGTCACTGTTATAGGATAAAAAACCACTACTTTGAATGCATGTATTGCATTTAATAAACTACAACGAGTATGCGTGATAAACATTTTTTTTGTTTTGTTTAACTCTTAGGTATTGGAAATTATAATATGATTTTTGAAATTCATAAAAATGTAATTTACTCCAGTTAGATATACACTTACATATACCCCGCACTAGAATTACTTATAACGCTGAAGGGAAGGACACACACACACACATTAACGTATTACAAACATCCAAGGCCCGAACAAATACTTTAGGTCATCACACAAATAAATGTCCTAGCCTGGACCGGGGATATAGACCCTGGAACCCCTTTGGCTTCGATGACACGGTCACTAGCAACTGAGCTAATGCGGCTGTAAATATGTGACCACACCACATCGGGATTGACAGACCTCCAAGGCAGTTTGATGTCTTCGATATCAAAGGCAGGTTACTACGAATAGGACAAGAACAGGATAAGAAAGTCAAAATCATTTATTCAATTTAGGCATCAAAGACGGCCTTATGAACGTCAATTATTCAGTACTAGCTGCAATCCGCGGTTTCACCCGTGTGGTGATGGATGATGATGATGATGATGAAAGTATCCTATATGTCAATCCAAAGCCTCATCCATCTCTATACCAACTTTTATCAAAATTGGCCCAGCCGTTTGAGCGTGAAAGAGCAACAAACATTAATGCATCCATCCATCCATATAAACTTTCACATTTATAATATTAGTGGGATAATGAACTTTAAAGACTCTACCGCCACATTCCATAATATATAGAGCAAACCGAGAAGAAGCGGCTAGAAACACGAGGCCATTCTTTTCATATAGATTTTTACAATCAGGCACTACTATGTTACGGGTGGCAGATGACAACTTGCCAGAAATGGAGTATTCCAAGAATCTTTGTTTTCTATATAACGTTGGACTTTATAATAAGCTTTTTTATAAAAACTTTTTTAACAGTCAACTTGAGTTTTATCTCTGCGAGTGCAGTCTCAGTAATAGTCTGTGTATCTTACAGTATAGTCTTCTATAACTTATCCCAAATCTCCCGAAACTCTATCCATTCTCCGGACCTCTATTCGCGCGATTATCGGCCGGTCCCAGTAATCTATCTATCGCCGGTTTACCTTAGTGTAGCTTAGAGTTAGATATTTGACACTATTTGTATGGAAGTTATGTCAAATTTCTATCGGTAGTAAGGAAAACCGCGGATAGATAGATTATTGGGATCCTCCATAAATGACATATCTGTAGATATTGAATGACATTTGCGTTGTGAATGTCGTTTTGTTATAGCCTATCCATTTTTTTGTTCCGTACAAAAGACATAATTCGTTTAGTGTATCATATCGCAGTTTAGCAGTTGTGCACATAATATCAATTTTTTCCAAAACCTACGCAAATAGTATGTCTAGCCAAAATGATTGCATTCTAATATGATAACAAATATGTCTTATCTGAATAATTATTACTTGTTCGTACTTGAAAACGTTCTTACGTAAGTAATTCTTCGTCTGTCCTGCCGTACCATTCTGTAATGATTTGTCGATGCGCTCGTCGACGAGCTCACCGATATCAAATACTTTATAAGATATCGCCCTTGTACATAACGTTGCTTTCCAACGTTTCCTCTTCAATTGTTTGTTGTTAACTCTTCATTTGTTTCACGGATGTTGTCAAAGATGCAACGGTGTTTGCTCTTGGAGAATCGCACGGCAGACAGCGCAGTTGGATGCAAGCCGCTTCCAACCGTGCGATTCTGTAATGATTCGTCGACGAGCTCTTCGACGAGCTCACCGATGTCAAATACTTCGCAAACATATGGTTGTTTTTCCAACGTTTCTTGTCATCTCTTCATTTGTTTCACGGATGTTGTTCATTGTTGTCAAAGATGCAACGATGTATGCTCTTAGAGAATCGCACGGCTGGTTGTAATATATCACCATCACACCTTATCATTTACCATTAAAACTTGTTTGATATAATTCTGTATTTTGTATGAAGCTTCCTTTGGCTAGCGAATGTGTTACATTTGAAAATTAAAAAAAAAATAAGAGATTAACATGGAAACGTCAATGGCTACCGAGAAAACGGCAGGATTCTGATCCATAGACTAACATAATATACTCTACTATACTCTACTATAGGGAATTCTGATTAGAGAATTTTCTCTATTCACATGAAATATATATCTCTAGAATACCAATTTGGTATGACGAGGCACGAAGTGTTGACTTTGTATGTTAACTTTTTATGTCAAGGAAGGATAGCGTTGAGCGAGATCTGAAAATTGTAATATGTAAATAAAGGATAGAATAGTGGATTTGTACCCCAGGAATTGCCCACTAAACTAGACTCCTAACACAGAACAAGGCATTGAAGGTATACTGTATGCTCTTAAACCAAGAGCTTCAAGACTCAAAATCAGAAGCTGATTGAATCTCTAAGTGTGTTACTTGGACTCAGGACTTATCTATAGTGAAGTGTGAATTCGCCAACTCATGTACCTTTGCTTAATATAACTACATTTAATTCAAAAGTTTCTTTTCGTACTGCTTTAGTTAATATAGGTAATAAACTACACTCCCGCCGAAGGGTTCCTGCCTTGTCGAGGCGGGGGACTCAGTAGTCGTGGCTTGCAACCACCGCGGTTAAGTTAAGAGGAACCCAGGAGTCGTCGTACCGATGTTGAGCTGCGCTGGCCGGCTCGGGAAGGGCCGCTTCTAAGGGTTTTGGCCTTCAAGTCCACATAGGAGTGGCGCGGTCCGGGCGCTTTGGCGCAGGCTCATGGAGGGAGGGAGAGATGGAGTGGCGACACGCTGCTCTACAAGCCTAGAATTCCTATCCGAAGTCAATAGATCTTTGAATAATATTTAAGACCTACATCGTAAAATATAAATACATTGCATTCAAAACATCATTACAATATTGTAAAGGCACGATAAAATGTGATTAACTAATTAATCATATATTACCGGGGTAAAGGCTTGTTTATTGTTGAGAGACGTTGTCGGTATTAGATTTCTAGCCTATATTAATAATTTTAGTAAGCATTTACAGATAAACATTTTCCCTTTTCTCCACCTTTACACGGAAAATTTGAACCTCATCTTGCAATAACATGGCCAATTATTGATATTGTTGACCCAAAACTTTGAGTTATTGCCCTCAAATCGGTCGTAAAATTGTGTGCTCGGACCTAAGCAATTAGGAAACCAAACACAAACTGAGCTATTATTAAACGAGGGTAATCCGAATTGGCGTCCACTTGACCGTAGCCTATTTCAAAGTCAAAATATTTGGCCAAGTACCCCACTCGTCACGGATATTCGAGTTTCAATGTACCGCTGAAAATAAACAAGTTCGTTACTGTTATGATTAAAGTATAAAGCAGTACCTAAACTATGCAATTTTTAGAGAACAAATTACACATCAACAAACACACAATCCGTGTCAGAAGCCATACCCGGTAGGCGCCCGAGGTGATCTGTCCAATCATCGAATTTAATTCTTTAAATTATTTTTAACTGTCATATGGGGACATTACTTATATTTTAGTAAAATTGTACCGCTGGGCGCTAAGACTCAGTTGAGGTTTTTTTTTATTTGTTACGTTGAAATGCGTACAGTGAAAATACATGTGGTGCAATAATAATTACTGTAACTTTTTTTTTTCTACATAATTCTTTCAATTAATTAATTATTTATTATTTATTCAAGACATTATTTATATATTTATTTCTATATCGATATTATAGGATTATAGATAATATTAATTAATTATTCAATTCAATAATTTATCAATCGTGCCTGTGTTCCGACTGCTAAAGGCTACGGTAAGTGGTATTGTGATGTGAGAGGAAATAGCACGGCTACAGATTTTTCTATTATATAAACGCAGGTTTATTACCTTTACAACAATATGAAAATACTTTTTAATCAAACTAAAATCGTATTGTTTATTATGGTATTACTGATGCCAATTACGAGGTCAAATTATGAGATAAACATCAGAAATAAGATCAAAACCCGCCTCCATTAATGTGACTATTTTTAACCGAAATCCAAAAGGAGGAGGTTTTCAATCGACGTGTATATATTTATTTATGTATGACCATGCATAACTTTTTTTAATACTTCGATAATAATTATTATTTCTTTTCTACCGACTTCCAAAAAGAAGGAGGTACTCAATTCGACTGTATCTTTTTTTTATGTTTGTTACCTACCGAAAGTCATAACTTTCGATTGGGTGAACCGATTCTCAAAAAATCTTTTTTTCTTTGCGCTGGTGCTTCCCGTGTGGTCCCATTTAAATTTAATAAAATTCGGTCCAATACTTTCCGAGTTACACTCCAATAACTGAATAGAATGGAAGTCGGTATTCAAATTGTACATGTTGGTAGAGTACACTTCCAAGGTAATCTCATTTAAATTTCATCAAATTCAGTCGAGTAGTTTATGAGTTGCACTCCAATAACTGAAAAGTGTTTCGCATATCTTGACGATATCCTTATTAACGGTGAATGATAATCGATCCCGTAAGTAGCAAGGGTCAATAATGAGGATACTTCAACACTAAAAAGTGTGAAGTAAGTTATCGAAGTTGGTATCATGCGTACAACATTGTGTTAGTAGGTATTTTTGATAGTTCAATTGTACCGACTTCAACAAGTTATTTCACACCTTTTAGTCGTGAAGTCGGCTCCATTATATGGTAAATAAATAAATAAACTATTAAATTTGAGCATGTGTTTATACAGATGCTACAATTGGTGCATTAAACTAGAATCTAATATAATGTACCAATTTTCTAATGATTAGACCATAGCTGTACACAATAAATGTTTATCGTTAATTATATGTTTTATATAACCCTCTTGTACATAGCTTGACAACTGTATTACACTGTAAACAGTATTAGGCGAATTTCCCGTCTGCAAGCTTTCGTCCCTTCCGGTCGGCTGAACTTCCCATACTGCCGATACGGCCCTTAAATTAAAATTTGTTTGTGTTGTCGCTTGATTGGAGGGGATAAAAGTTTTATAATGAGCATGAAGTGGAAAATATGGGTGAAATAACATACAAAATATTATTTTTGGACATCTTTGTTTCCCCGTTTTATGATTGTGGACGGGAATTCGGACCCTTCATTATTGTGATAGGTATAGGTATCTATAGTTATTACAACAAGCCTTGATATATCAACCAAACTTCAACCATGACAACTGTTTAGTTTCTCAGTGAATTCAAAGGAGTAGTAATCTGCTATTAAATGCCATATAGATAGATAGATAAACTCTTTATTGCAACACCACATTATAAGTTATAACAAACAAAAGAAAAACTTAAAATTAAGGCCACAATGTGCAGTCTTATCGCTAAAAGCGATCTCTTCCAGACAACCATATAGTGAGCAAAGTACTTGGAACGCGCGGACCCGAGTAAGTAGAACGTATTCTCGATTAAGGCGCGCTCGTACCCTGATTAAAGAAAAAGCAGAATTATTAAACACCTAGTGTAACGAAACAGATCAATAGTATATTATGAAAAAAATACAAAGGTCAGAAAAGGAATAGGATAGGATAACCGAATA
This sequence comes from Selenia dentaria, assembly GCA_917880725.1. Taxonomy (NCBI): domain Eukaryota; kingdom Metazoa; phylum Arthropoda; class Insecta; order Lepidoptera; family Geometridae; genus Selenia; species Selenia dentaria. The sequence goes on along the minus strand of OU862881.1, from coordinate 31,893,357 downwards.
GAATTCATAAATATAACTCTCTTTCAGCAGAAAAAAATCCTGAATAGGTCCACAAAAATAAACTTTCACGTCCAAACTCTCAGAATTTTCAGCGATAACACTATTTTTTTTAGGTAATACTTAGCCAACGTATATTACTAAAGTTATAACCAGCAGTTTTATCAATTGTGTTAGTATATATCGAAAAATATAAAGAAAACGTACAAAATTAACGTATTTTCGCATTACATCGTCCAATCTAACAAGCGATTTTCAACCTAACGTAAAGCATCGTAAATTATTTTAAAATTGGGGTTGGACCGCGTCTTAATAGACGATAAACAGTGCGAAGAGGCAGTGCGGTTGGGGCGGAGGACGCTTGCCGGCAATCCTTACGTGATTGCCGGCAGAGCGGTCGGTATTGGCAGTTTTTAAATTTTGTTGTTTTTGTTCGTAGATGCGATGTTGACATCCCCACACGCGTCTCTCGCTAAACCTGCGTGAATCAACGCTATATAGTTGGGAAGACGTTCTACTTATAAATTTTTACTTACTTTGTAGTGAGTGTGTGTTTGTTCCATTTACACACTAAAACGACTGAATGTATTGGATTAGATTTGGAGTTTTATGAAAAAGAGCTTACATTTTACCCGATTTACGGGGTAATTCCCATGTGAATATAATCTTATTTCACGCGAATGGAGTCGCTAGTGATCATTAAAAAAAATTAATAACAGGCGGCAGGCCAACACTACGTCTTCCTGTGGGTGGTCGCCATTCGACAACCTTTCATCCTAAGCAGTTGTAGGTTCTTCGAGCGATATGACCTACCCATTGCCACATCAACTTGCTAATTTAGAGAAATCTCCTCATTTCGAATCTTATGACGCAAGAAAACCCCAAGCATAGCCCTCTCCATTGCTCATTGAGCAATTTTGAACTTGTTAACGAGGTCAACAGTAAGGGACCACGTCTCAGTGCCATTAATTATCATTGGCAACACACATTGGCTGACAACCTTGGTTTTCAGGCTCTGAGGTCATCATCTCATCTCAGCCATAGAACGTCCAATGAACATATGCCTCCCCTACACATTTTCAAAGGTACAGGCTGGAAGCGGCCTGCATCCAACGTCGTCCTGCGACCTTAACAGGTAGTCTGTCCACCTTTGCGGTGGACGACCTACGCTGCGCTTGCCGGTCCGTAGTCTACACTCGTGAATTTTCCGGCCCCATCGACCATTTTGTTCTGCGTGCTATTTGCCCTCCCCGCACTGCCACTTTAACTGGCTAATCTTCTGGGCTATGTCTGTGACTTTCGTTCTTATACGGACCTCCTCATTTTCATTTCTGATTCGATCACGTAGAGAAACCCCTAAACCCATATCCCTCTCCATATAGCTCGTTGTGCGACTTTTAGTTTACTTATGAGGCCCATAGTATGAGACCACGTTTCAGTGCCATAAGTCATCACTGGTAACACACATTGTTCGAAGACTTTTGTCTCCAGTCACTGAGGTATTTTTGGCGAGAACACTTCGTGAAGTTTCCGGAACTCTGCCCAGCCGAGTTGGATGCGACGATTGACCTCTTTCTCGAAATTGGACCTCCCTAGTTGGAGTGATTGTCCTAGGACCTAGGACCTAGGTAGATGTATCCGTCAACAACTTTGAGAAGTGAGTTCCCAACTGATACTGGGGTAGGCACAACATGGACATTGGACATAATCTTTAATTGTCTTGTAAAATAAAAATTAATAATACTAAAATAAATTTAAATTAAACTGCTTTAAACAGATTAAATTGCGTATATTATGTGATTTTATCCCGACGACGTTTCGAACACATCGGGAACGTTTTCATTACAATATGATAGGCGGTACCAACATTAATTTCCATTACTTGAAACTTAACAGACAACTGTCATGTAGTTTACCATAAAGGTGCAAGTTGAAAGCCGGCTACATGAACCGCAGCAAACGACGTGTTGCAGCGACACTACTGCCTTCTGTGTATTTCTTTGAAATACAATTCGTACTTAGCGACTGTCGCTCGACCGCAGAGTATTGCCGCTCGCGGGTACCAATCTACCTTAGGCCCACTTGCACGTTCCAGAGTTAGCTTCAATAACTCAGAGTCAACTGCTAAAACGGGGTTTTATAATTAATTTATCTTGCACCATTCAAGGTTAGGAGTCAATCTAAGGTTATTTATTGATATTCAACCCAGCAATATGGGAGGGTTAAGTCTTTAACTAGAGTTAGTGAAGTTTTGTGTCAAAAGAAATTGAGGTTACATTCCGCTGTATATTGTACTCTTTGGACTAAATGACACGAGACAATACGTATAGAATAAAAAGTCGTCAAATATCATACAACAAAGGATAAACAAGAAAGTCTATACAGGGTGTTTGGTAGAGGGACCGACAAACCAAATGAGCGTGTTCGGGGACCCACATGGATAATACAAGTTGGCCAAAAAAAATCCCCAATATTTTTTTAACTTTTTTTTGTGAATTTTCTCGTTTTTCCCAATATTGTACCTATTTACCATCATAACATTTGTAAAGTATGTTTTAGACCGGATGTTTTTAGTTTTTAAAAATTTTACAAATGTTATGGTGGTAAACAGGTACAATTTCGGAGAAAAAGGGAACAATCACAAAAAAAAGTTAAACATATTGGGGGGTCGGGGATTTTTTTTGGCCAACTTGTATTCTACAAGTGGTCCCCCGAACACGCTCATTTGGTTTGTCCGTCCCTCTACCAAACATCCTATATACAATGTACTGTAGTGCCAAAGAGATAGATATAAGTTTAACTTTTTTATAATTTATTGATTCAGGCGTTACTTTGCGGAAATCCATTATCAAAAAAACGATATTAAAAAATATTTCGATAAATAAATATTATATGTTGACTCGTCGAGCGCTAGACCGACTTGGTCTAGCGCTCGACGAGTCAACATCTCCTGAGGATGCCTCGTGTAGAGGCGAAACACGTGTCGAATCGGTTATGGTTTATTTGGGGTTTCTTGTGTTTTTTATTTTGTATTCTTCCTATTAGCATTTTATGCGGGAGGGAGGGTGGTGCACGCCCCCAAATAGGCCAATAATCATTGTTTTCTTTTCAGCGGAAATGTCACTAAATATTTTTTAATATCGTTTTTTTAACTTTTTTTTCGATTCATTAATTATTGCTCAGGTTACAATATAAGCGCATAGACAATTCAACGTTCCCATCTAAAGATTACAAATATCAGTTTAGCAAAACCGGTGATATTTTATAGTCGTGCAAGGCAAAATGAGAGTTAAAAATTGATATGACTAACACAAGTTTACAAACTCGTAGACTTATTTATTCAACCCGAGCAAACGTGCAAGTTGGCCTTAGTAAAATAACTGAAAAGCTTTTAAACTAAACCTTTCGTATCGCTTTTCAAATGGTTGATGCCATCTGCAGTTGGGTTCGAATTCGTGACTGCAGCGACATGAAGCGACGACACGTCGTTTACTGCGGCTTCTGTAGCCGCCTTCCAACTTGCACCGTTAAATTTGTTTAATTTCAACGTATAAGAATCGCAAAAGCCTAATAAATTACTAAAAATAAAATTGTTTGTGATGATACTTTCACCATCTTCCATTTTAATTTTTTTGGTGACCCTTAAATATTTTAGCTGCCTCGATATGTTATCAAGCTACACCAGTGCGATGGCGACTCCGACGTCACTACACGCGTAGCCGCTTGGGCTTAAGAAGTTGGTACCTACATCCTGTCTTATGTACATTCTGAATAAATAATTATCTACAGAAAATTGCTGTTCTTTACCTAGTAAATAGTAATATTGTAATTTCAAACAAGATTTACAAACTAGCATACAGTTACCTTAACTCGAGACTTAGAACTAGTCGTTCTTTTTAAACACGTACGGGATTTACTGTTAAATTTCCACTGGGCTCAAGATTTGGAACTGATCGTTCTCTTGGAATAGTGATCACAATCAATGAGTGAAATTGGTATTGCTTACAGAGCGTGCAGTTTATTTTTCTGCGATGAATATTAAGCACCGTATTGGTAAAACACTGTTTTAAACTATCACGGTTGTTCTCTAAAGTTTTATGATTATTAACGGGATATTTACCGTGGTAAGGTTGTGGAGTGAGCTCCCGATATTTCGGCGCAGTTACATGCACCATGTTTACGGGAAGACTGAAGAATGCGGGTGGTTGGTCAAAAAGTTTAAAAGTTAGGTGCAGACATAACGATCTACCCTCTTTCTTAGTCTTTTGCTACGGTTATCACTGGAACTCGAACTCGATCCTAAGTCCCGACAAAACACTTGTACATTGTACTTACATTGTACTTATTCTTACCTATTCACCAACAAGATTATTTGTTTATGAAATAATTATTGCTTCAGACAATGAAACTACGGATGCAGCTGAGTAAATCAGCTAAGTAGGTATACGATATATTGCTTCCTCAGATTGAGAGCAATACATTGTATGTTGCTGGCGTAATTTGGCAATATTTACACAATTGTAGAGGTAACTTGTGCTTTGTCAATACACATACCTACTGCGATTAGTCCATTTGAGTAAACACATATCGAAACTCTTTGTTTTCCACTCTGTGCACAGTTAATATAGAGAAACATAATTTACGAAATACGGCACAACAATTAAGGCGCTAGGTGTTATTGTTATTTCAACAAAAATATATGGAAGCTTCTAGACAGGCATCCTCATTTGAAATTTGATTTGGTCTTTATCTATATAATATATATAAAAATGAACCACTATTTCTCCTGGTCATGCTATAACTTGAGAACGGCTTTACCAATTACATTAATCTTTTTTTTAAATATTTTGTGATACTTCGTAGAAGGGTCTTAGATAAAAAGAAAACGTAAAAATGGGAGGTTAAGGCGAGGCCTAAGGCCGAACCTACTACGCGAACGAAGTCGCGGGCAGTCGCTAGTCTATATATATATATATAAAAGAACCCCTATATTTCCTGGTCACGCTTTACTTATACTTATTATTTATTATATTACTTAACTTGAGAACGAATGGACCAATCTCGCTCATTATTTTTTTGGTGTGTTTGGTGATGGATTGATTGATTCAGTGATAGATTGGTCGATTACAGCCTCAATAAACTAAATCCAAATTTAAATTCCAAAAGGATTTAAGTTTTGAAACTGACAGAATCATGACAGAAACGGGATATTTACTATGTATTCACGATGTGTGTTCACGAGTTTACTCGTGAACATGCCGCATGCAACTGTGCCGAAATATCGAGAGCTCACAATAAATACAATACATGGTAAATATCCCGTTTCTAACGTTAATTCTTGCCAAAAGGATTGTAAAAAGGTATAATGGGTTGGATGGCGTGATAAAGTCCAAATATGGAGATCGTGGATTTTGTTTAATTTTCCTAAATTTGTATTTCTTCGACTATTGTCGTGTAATAGTGATGGGGCAACAGCCGTTAAGTGTTCTCTATTTATGCAAAGTGAACAAATCATGAAATATTGTTTAAACCATACCCACTCAGAAAGTGTCTCATTGCTTGTTCTCAATTGTGCAAGTGTATGCAAAGTGAACAAAATCTTATACGGGTTACAAAGTTCTCCCTTATATCTGTGCGGTGGGAAAAGTTATATGGAATTCATTCCTGCCCTCCATAGCAGGGCAGGAATGTTGAATCCATTCCTGCTCTGCTAGCGTTCTTTTGTTTTTTAGCAACGAACATAAAAAATACAAACGTCAAATCTTAAAAAGGATTTAGGTATATTAAATAATTAGAAAAAAGATGTAGGAATTTTATTTGTACTCGATTTTTAATAAAACCTTTTTCTGCACTACAAAAAATTTCAAGCGCGGCTATTATATTTTATTTAATTAAATTAAGTTTTTACCTAATTGATAATTAAACAGTAAGTAGGTACCTACGCTTTTAAAATTTCTGTATCATTTTCCAAAATGTCATCTAATAGTGAAAGTGTCCATTTTATAATGATGACGTCACCAAAAAAACAGCTCAAGAAGTCATAAAGAACACACTTCCTGGGAAGTCTCCATACAAGTATGATAAGACAAAACTTATAATTACATATTTTATTTTCCTCGTAAGTACTTATCACTCGTGAGAAAGTGATATGTCTCCTTTATGTTGTCCCCGTCAATCGCCTTACAGAGTTGTAGTGCCACCATCGCATTACTAAATAATAATAATAATAATAAGAGACGCAAGAGCAAGTAACAAAAAGCTCCAAGGGTGGAAGTGTTAAAGGGCATAACGCCGGTAGTAGCGCTCTAGTGAAACCGCAGCACACCTCTCAACACCCTTCAGCCATCCACACCAACGTTGCCCCTTTTGTCACCATTGATGGTGGCCCTTTTGGGGGCCCGTTTAGTAAGTGGCAAGTCACCACCAGCCTAAATATTTTAAAATGAGACTGAATTTGGCAGGTGCCGTAGTCTCTTCCATAACCTACTATCTTTTTATCACTAAAAAAATCATTTCAATAGCCTTGTCATTTTACCCATTTTTATAATAGATATACCATGTCACCATCCATCCAAAAGTTTCTGGTTTTTTTATACTACTTTGTATTTTTTATACCAAACAGGCCTCTAAGTGTTGGCTACAGCCCCACTTATGTAAAGGTACTTTGTAAAGGACCGGATGAAATCTGTGATATCTGGTGGATAATAATAATATGATAATATGGGACAACATCCACACAAAGGCCTTCAGGTCCCATCCTAGGCATAGCCTGTACTATGGTAACCCGATGACTGATATACATACTTATATCTATATACATATACACACCCAGACACAGATCAAACAGACATGTTCATGCACACAAATGTTTGACCTGTCCGGGGATCGAACCCGGGACCAGCGGCTCAGAAGGCAGGGGTGCTACCAACTGCGCCAACCGGCCTGTCAAAAAAATGACGGACAGTGACATTTATGTAATATACTAATATTTAATATAACAATTTAACATGATTAATATTACCTCTCATAAGTCGCAGTGACTACAATTTTATGTATAAGACCGTTATTGTTATATGATAATATACAATAAAGATATTTGATTTTGACTTAATGGCAGACTTGTTTAGGTTTAACTTCTCTCAGACAAATTTAATACAAAACTCACTTGTTGCAACTTTATGTAAGTACCTATTAATTTATATTACTTGAGGAATGGCAAACATTCGTACTGACATAGTTAAATTAGAGTCTAAAACGTTTACCATTGTAAAACAATTGGAACTATTCCATATAGTAGCAGTAGTTTTAGACTTGCGAAGACTAATAAGTCATTCCTAGGAAATTGTGTGCGATTTTACAATAAAGTCCCAAAACACATAACTGAGCTCACAGAGGACAAATTCAAGTTGACTGTAAAAAACGTTTTAATAAAAAAAGCTTACTATAAAGTTCGACATTATATAGAAGATAAAGATGCTTGGAATACTCCACTTCTGGCAAGCTGTCTCTCTGCCACCCATAAAATGTAATATTTGTAGTACCTAAGTAGAAACATTGTAAACATCTATATAAAAAGAATGGCCCCGAGTTTCTTGCTGCTTCTTCTCGGTGGGCTCTATATATTTTGGAACGCGGCGGTAGTCTTTAAAGTACATTATAATGAAAAGTTGACGTTCATTAGTGCGTTTTTGATGCCTAAATTGAATAAATGATTTTGGCTTTGACTTTATAGGTACTTCCAATTTATCCATAGACAGCCTGTTTATTGTTAATATGGAGGTCACCTAATTGATAAACATTCCCTTGGTAGACTCGACCTCAACTAATCAAGCCAACGGTCTGTAAAAAGGACATAAATTACGAGAGTTATCTGCATCGCCATGCAATTACAACAGCTACTAGCTCGGAAAATGTACTGAAATAGTAAAAATGTCCTTTGAAGGACACGCAACGTCCAACTGTGGTGATAGAATACGTTCTACTTTGAGTATAATTAGTTAAGTATATATACTGAATTTACATGTTCATATACCTACTTAAATATAAATTAACTGGTGTTCGTTTAATTAAATATTGTATCAGTTTTCAAAACACTGGATTGATATACATATTTGTAAATTTTTTGTTAATTGTTCGCATAAACTTTTAGGGAAAGAAATATTGGAAAATGGCAGGTATTTTTCTACGGGCCTGTATTCTTCTAAATGTATTTATTAAGATATAGTCCGTCAAAATCAAATGAACCACGTATGCGTATGATTATAAATAATTTAAAAAATACCGACCAAGTGCGAGTCGGACTCGCGCACGAAGGGTTCCGTACCATTATCTATAACAAATATTTCAGGTTTCAACCTGTTATCGGTATTAAGGCCGATAAATCACAATTGGGAAAAATCACGTTTGTTGTACGGGAACCTCTTCTATTCTATTTTATTTTTAAAGTGGACAATATACTTAATTGAAATTAAACAACTTTAAACACAAAAGGTAAACCGCGTATAATTTTATCTCGACCTCTTCTTCACGACTTTTCTGGATAAAACGATAACACGTTAAAACGAAACGTGGGGATAAATAACATACAATTATATGCAATTTAATCCGTTTAAATTTGTTTAGTTTCAATGTATAAGAATCGCGAAAGCCGAAGAAATCTTAATGCATAATATAACTCAATATTCTGTGAATATTTCAAGCGTCTACTTGCTGCCGTTATTAATATCGGGCAAAAACGAGCAAATAAAATCACGTTAGTTGTATTAGAGCCCCCTTAAATATATATTTATTCTGTATTTTGTACAGACTTCCAAAAAAGGAGGAGGTACTCAATTCGACAGATTTTTTTAAAATGTTTGTATAGTTATGAGATATCATAACTCTCTACTGGGTGAACCGATTCTCAAATTTTTGTTTGAAAGCTGGTGCTTCTCGTGTGGTCCAATTAAAATTTCATCAAATTCAGTCCAGTAGTTTTTGAGATACACTCCATTAACTGAATACAATGGAAGTTGGTAATACATTTTTCAAATTGTACTTATAGTACATGTTGTTCCGTTTTACCCTTTGGACACGGAACCCTAAAAATAACGTCAACAATAATGTAATCCACTATGCAAAAAAATTGTCAAGAATAATGCCTAATTAAAAAAAAGTTAAGTGCAAATAGGAGTCGCGCACCAAAATTCCGTACATGAAGAAATCTTATTGCTCTAACTAAAATACAAACTGGGGTTTTTAACCCAAAATACAAACTTAACTTTGCCGTTTGATCCCTAGACACGATTATTGCACTAACTGCAAATAGTAAGTGCGTAATTCGCTTTTTTGTTATTCAACCACATATATTAACGTTTTAAAAAATGTTCTTTCACATGTACTGAAGACATTGCCACTTGCCAAATTTCATGATTCTAGTTCAACGGTAGTACTTACGAGTCAGCATTACAATAGAACACAACTAATTATAGTTCATACTCTGTGATTAATTATACCAATTGGAATGCCATACAAACAATATTTTGTTTACATTTTTATAACGATGAAGAATGTAATTGTTTTCCTTTGAAATGCTTATATTAATAACAAACTATGCAGTGAGAACTATCGCTAGCAATGTGACGATAACGTAGGGCACCGGCGAAGTTGACCCACTGACCGACAGTTAGGGCGGGTGACAGATGTTCCTTCTGCTAGAATTACACTGTGGCACGCAACACGCGATGACGCAATGAAATGTCAAATACGCATTAAAAGTACACAGTTAACTAACTGTAGGTACAATAATTCATAATTGAGATAGGAAGTCCCTGGTGTAGGTACGTTCCACGTTCTGTTTCACAGATACAACCTCTACTCATCATCTAATTCATGGGCAAATTATGACTGGCCAGTCATAATTTGCCCATGAATAGCCCATGCCCATGTAAGAAGGAACCCTTTCTTCTGAGCCGCCGGTCACGGGTTCGATCCCAGTGCACAGCAAAAATTTGTGTGCATGACCGTGTATGGTTGGCCTGTGGCTCTTTATGTATATTTATAGAAGAATGACTGTATAATACAGTTATCCGCAGGGCTATTATAAGTTTCTTGGTCACAAAAAAATCTTGATTGAAAGCTAAAAAAATTGCGGCTTTAAGTCACTTTTATCAGCTCCACTTATCAACCTACTAACATTTTTGCGAAACGTAAGTACCTACGTTTCGCAAAAATATTTATATTTATTTCTGTTTATTATATTTTCTGTTATTCTATTTTATTGCCCTGCAGGTTACCATAGTACAGGCTCTAGGTATCTAGTTTATAGGACCTGCTAGATTGTCGATAGAATAAATTTATCGGTAGAAGTAAACCCGCGATATACTCGTAGCTGTCGTAGCTACATCCATACGAGAGACAAGGTAAGATAGCTAATAAAAGTCAGTTTATCGACTCGTCAAATTTATCGGATTTCGTGAGATGATAACAAAAATTGTAGAGAATAAACTTATCTATGAAAATGGATAGATGTATTTTATTGATTAATCCAATATTTTAAGAGTAATCGGCCGAGATAGAAAAACCAATTAATTAAATAGCCCAAAATCGTAAACCGTAAGTTTTAAGAAAAGTTTACGGGATATAAAAGGAACGAAATTTTATTCTCTACTTTAATGGTCTCAAGAACTGTTGCCCGGAAGTGCATAGTTTCCGAGATATTGGCTAAAACCTTTTCTCAAGATGGCGGAGAAGCTACACCTGGATCTGTCAGCATTTTGTGTTTTATGATCAGTAAGGAACCCTAAACCTTAAAAAAGTTGGTTCGGAAATTTAGTACGTGGTTGACCAAAAATAGGCTATTTTCTACCGACTTCCAAAAAGGAGGAGGTACTTACTCAATTCGACTGTTTTTTTATGTTTGTTACCTCAAAAGTTTCGATAGGGTGAACCGATTCTCAAAATTATTTTTTTTGTTTGAAAGCTGGTGCTTTCCGTGTGGTCCAAATTTCAGCCAGTAGTTTTTGAGTTACACTCCAATAACTGAATAGAATGGAAGTCGGTGTTAAATTTTTCAAATTGTACTTGTTACTGCCCAGACAATCTTGCCTCGTCTCGAGCCTCGACCCGAAAGTCCCGAGACTCGAGACGACTAAAATTACGAAAAGTCCCGGGACCCAAACCCTACGGAGCTTAGAGATTTCAGTTTTCTAAGCTACGGAGAGTCGCCGCAAGAATATTTTATTTTCTCTACAAGTAGACTCGTACATGAGTACATGCCATTCCTCAAATTATCTAGATAAATATATTTATAGTTTAATCAAGTGATATGTTTTATTCACATAAATAAGACTGTCATTCAGTCACTATGATGTCACTTAAGTGGTGTTCACAAAAACAACATTCGATGATTTTAAACATTTTGTACTCTTGCACTGTTACGAGCACTAAACGGTTCCACCACTATTATACCCGTCAAAACTAGAAGAAACACAAATTTACAAAAATTAAAACAATATCAGATAAGGGTGCCCATTGTTTGGTTTTATACCGCCATCCAGTTCAAACATTTATCTCATCTGAATTTGGAACACATTGCATGAAGTAAGAACCTGCTACATATTTATGTCTTAAAAGCACCTACAAAAGTCCTTAATTAATATTCGGTTCGGTATAATTTCATACGTATGTCAACTTATGGGAAACAACAGTGCGTGATAAAAGCATATTCAGCTTGGCCTTAGAAAATAACCCAATTAAAAGGGTAAGATATCACTTCATTTCCACCTTTTTAATGGCCACACATACTCTTATTAATTATTTGTTAGGCCACCTGGGTGTTTGGGTATAACTTTATTACATTATTGTAGTAGAAACAAACTGACCTGCGTGGATTTTTGTTTTTCCTTACAAATAAGCGAACCTCCGACCACGATCGTGGTGGTAATTGCGAGTTCACAGAAACTATTACAATCAAGACAAGAGTCTTCGACCAATTTGTGTTACCAGTGATGACTATGGCACTGAAACGTGGTCTCTTACTATGGGCCTCATAAGTAAGCTCACAGTCGCACGACGAGCTATGGAGAGGGCTATGCTCGGGGTTTCTCTACGTGATCGAATCAGAAATGAGGAGATCCGTAGAAGAACGAAAGTCACCGACATAGCCTAGGTACCATTTGCAAGGTTCGGTAGGTACACTATTATGGTAAAAAAAGTCACGCGGGATTTATTGGGCGTTGTGGAGGACGTAGTAATTTGGAAAGTGACCTTTATGGGACGAATCCTTCATCTGTCGTAGTACACTACGCCACTTTATTAGCCTGAAACAAAATCTACAACGGCGGTTATGAACAAGGTACCTACCTATAATGTCAGATTCATACTTTTTGAACAAAGCAAATTAACAAGTAGGTACCTACCTATTTTTGCGGCCTAACATTTTAGGTAGGTAGGTACGTACTTACCTAACAGTAATAATATGCGAAAGTAAAAAATTAAATATAGATAATAGGTAAATAAATTGTACGTTAGCGTATTTTAGTAAAAAATAATGTTAGCTGTAATTGGATGACCGGAAATTAAACAACAATGGCCACAATAGCTACCTATCGTTGATTTTCTGTTATTTTTCCTTTAGTTGTGTTCTTCGAGTTTTGACGTGAATGAATGAAATAGTGACATTATAGTGGTGGATTTGCGTGAGTGTATGCAAAGTGTACAAAATTTGATAAATAAATTTTACATATCTCTTGCTCTGTAAGTACACCCTTACACCCCTGAATGCCGGGGTGTATGACTATCATTACAGCATAGGTTTTGGAATTTGAAAAAAGAACTGTCATACTCATACTGCACGAAGAATATTTTTAAAAAGTTAATATTTTTTTTCTCGGTATCGATTAATTACTCGAATCGGAATCTTGACAATTTATTTTATAAAGATTTTATTTTAAATATGGAACTATGTGTTTCCACATCGTATGTTAGATGGAATCGATTTAAAAATCAAACTGGCCAGCAAGATTTGACGCGCTTGCGTGCGTGAAAAAAAAAAAGGCAGTCTACTAGTAGGCGCGAAAGCATCGCGAAAATAATTAATTTTCTTGTTTGAGTTCTTTTTCAAAAGTTTTAAACATGTCTAGTGACGAAGACATAGATCTAACGCCCGATTTTATTAAAGAAAGGGCAAAAACAGTTGTCGAAAATATATTACCGCCGAACTCGAAAGAAAGATATGTAAAGGCATACGACGAATTTATGAAATGGCGGTTAGAAAAAAAAGTGAAATCTCTTTCTGAAAGTGTTTTTATATCATATTTTGATGAATTATCTAAGAGGCTACAACCTTCCAGTTTATGGTGCTTTTATTCCATGCTAAAATCTACAATGATGACAAAACATGACGTGAATTTGAAAGATTTTTCTAAACTTACTGCTTTCTTGAAAAGGCAGTCTGACGGCTTTAAAAGCAAGAAATCGAAGGTATTTACTGCAGAAGAAGTACAGAAATTCTTAAATGAAGCTCCGGATGAAATTTATTTAGCAATAAAGGTACCTACGTATTTACTTGCCCTTTTTAATAAGTTACCAAAATATTTCACAAAAATACTATGCGAATTTGGTGCCTTTAATACAACTTATGTCTTTTTTACAGGTTGTTCTAATTTTTGGGATATCGGGAGCCTGCAGAACCGTGGAATTGACAAACTTGACAATAGAAAATGTAGAAAAACATAACAAATTACTACTCATAAAACTGCCTAACACGAAAACTAAAATTGACCGGTCATTTGTTGTGCATGAAGAATTTGCAAATTATGTTGAAAAATATCAAGCTCTTCGGCCTGAAAACGTGGATACAAATCGTTTTTTTCTTAATTACAGTAAAGGAAAATGCCACAGACAAGTAATAGGAAAAAACAAATTTACAGGCATGCCAAAGCAAATAGCCACATATTTAAAACTGAGTAACGTAGAGTTATACACCGGGCATTGCTTTCGCAGAACATCAGCGACTCTATTGGCTGATTCGGGAGCCAACCTCACTCTGTTAAAAAGGCACGGCGGCTGAAAGTCCAGCAAAGTGGCCGAAGGTTATATCGAAGATTCGATGGCAAACAAAAGCAAAATTACTTTTAAAATAACAGAAAATATAAACTTGAAATAACCACGTCAAAGCACATCATCTGAGCCATTTTTTAATGAAGAAAATAGTACCAGTCAACTGCCGCCATTTACGATGCAAGAACCTCAAGTCACTCAAACTCAAGTCTTATCATCACAAACTCATATTCAAACTATAAATATTCCTAAAAAGAACGTGACCATATATATCTCTTACAAATTGTAATAATTTTACTATTAATTTTAATTAAATACACATTTTTTTCTTCTTAATAAATGTTCATTGAAACCTGCTGTCTTGTTGTTACTAACCTCACAATCGATATGTAAAGCAGAGTATTTATCTCGGGCGTAAGCATCAATTGCATACTCGGGTTAATTAGCGCCTTCGCTTCGCTCAGGCGCCAAAAACCTCGTATGCAATTGTTGTCATACAGCCCTTGGTTAATAATCTACTAATTTGTGTGTGTGACTGTGACTTGACTACAAAATAAACTATCACTTGATGCAATTATACAAATATTGTTTACTCAAAATAACTTTAGGAATGTCAAATGTACAAATGTACGAGTCCACGAATAGTCAATATTATTATCTTCTTATGTGCTTATAATAAAGGAGTAGCGGCCAAAAATTCTGTACTAAGACAAATTAAAAAATGTACCGAGACCCATAGAATTATAATTACCTATAGAAGCATAATATTCCCAGGTTAAACTGTCTTACCCTAAAACTGGGGTAATTGGCTGATGGGAAAATATTTCTGTAAAATATGATTAAACAATATTTTTTATGATAAATATAGTTTAAAGTTAAGATATGCACATACTTTATGCCTAAAGCGCATATTTTAATTTATCTCAAAATTCAAAATTCAAAATTCAAAAATTATTTATTCAGTTTAGGCATCATAGACACTCTTATGAACGTCAAAATTTTTAAATGATTCTACCGCTGTCTTCGGAAAAGAACCACCGCCGAGAAGAAGCAGCAAGAAACTCGTGGACTATGTTTGTACCTATTAACAAAGACCTAATTGTAGGTATTTATATAACTTACTGATTGAAAGTAGGTAGGTACATTACATACTACTAGAAAACTACTACTATAAATAATTATTTCATCGAAGTGTATGAAGATTTAGAAACTGATTATAATCTTACCCAATTTGGCATTATAGCCATATATTATTATATCATTGGCTCGCAAGAGCCAAAATACAATCGCGACATCACCCACATTATTTATTATATCCCGCAGAATTTCGTTTACATCTTGCTGGATAATAGTTTACAAGGCAGAAATAAAATCATTGGACACTACTGCAACTGTCCTGAGGGAATGCGAACCCTTGGTTGCTGTGGATCATATGGATTATCGAGTTCAGGGCTTGGGCTCACCATAAAAAGAGCATTATCCGACCTCCAGCTGAATTTTTGGATTATTTAATTAGGCTGGATTCAGACGATGATCACTAATCTTGCATTGGATGTAATTAAATCAAGAACAACATAATAGGTATTCTTATCGATTCGTTAAATGAACGTATTTGTTTTATTGTGATTTAAGCAACCAACCTGATAGCCCACTCGAAGCAAAAATGTAGGTATGATACGTGTCAGATATACATTAAGATATGTAATAGAATTATTTTAAGGTATCTCATCTACGTATGTATTACCTACGTACCTACTATTCGCTTAAGTTCGTCACTGTACTTATAGTAATAAATAAATGTTAACATCAATCACATGCATTTTGTTTTATTTATAACCAGTAGTTAGGCAGGGCAATTATTCAGTAGATAATAGTTTTCTCGTGCTCTAGTAATACGCAATTTACCTACCTATTGTCCTTAAAAACAGTAACAGTATTAAATTATGTCTATTAACCGAAAAAAAACACACGCGTTAGGGATCGAATACGTAAACCGCAGAACGGTACCCGCACAGAGCTATAATACGGCGCTGCGCACTTAACTGAAGATGAGCATCAGACATGCTCGAAACCAGGCGAAACGTATTCGATCCCTAACGTGAGAGTTTTGCCGGTTAATTCTGAGTTGAGCCATTTCTGGCCTCACTTTACGGCTTGCATTTGCGCGCGAACTCAGGTTTATCGAATTAAGATCTGCAGAACATCCCCAGAGCAGTATGCCATACCTAAGCCATAACGCTATGGAAATAACTAAAATAAACTATTCTATCTGTGTCTAGGTACATCAGTCAGTAGTCTATTTTTTTAACAGCATAAGAGTCAACTAGACATTTAGTTTATAGTTTAGTCTATACTTAGTAATTCCTAAAAATACCGTTGACCCCACAAGGGCCAACCTAGTTCCATTCAATTTATTGGTTTCTATTTGTCTCACATTTGGTGTCGAGAACTTTATACAATTAGTTTTCTTCTCGTGTCGTGCGCCTGTCGCGCTTCTCTTTTTAGTATTGAAGTCTGCCGTCTGTGAATAGCGCGACTGCCGCGCGACAATCGCGCTGCTACTGCCGCGTCACTTGCTGCTTAGTGTGAAAGAGCTCTTAAAGTACCTACCTACTTTAAGAGCTTACTAACCTTAATACTACATAATTAAATACATGTTATTTTCAAATCCAACATGAGAAATCACCACGCCTACATCCTTAAAGAGGCAGACAGCGGTGTAGGTAAGGTGCATTCGGGTAATTACGAATGGATTTTTGAAGAGTTAACAGGGTCTTTGTATTATCAGCAATAAGTGCAGATTGATAGATTTATTGTTACCTGCTTATATCACTTAGTCTGCTTGAATATATGGAGCATGGTTCTATGACCAATAATTAAGAATATATCTTTGGTATCAATAACTAGAAGTGTTTGAAAAACATACTAATTTTCTTTTGTCAGAGTGCAATTCCGAATTATGTTCGGGTAATTCTGAATGATACTAAAAAATGGGTTTTATCTAGTTATGACTTAAAGAACATGTTTCTTTTTCAGTCAGTTTTACCCTCGCGAAATTTATGCATCGGTTTTGGCCACTGGATGGTCTAAACATTGTACGAGTGATATTTGAATTTCGGAATTACCCGATATGTAGCCTACGGTACTCAATCTTTTGCGATATAAATAGTAATATCTTAGGTGTTTTAAATAAAATAAACAATGAGAAAGATTAAAGTTTATTCAAAATTAATCCAGATTCAACCACGAGACGTTACAAAGGTGCTACGAAAACGCATAATAGAATTAATGAGGCTGTAGAACATCGCATAGGTACGTTTTATGCTTTTATTACACATGAAACTATCATTATCAACATCAATATTATTATTTTATCAACAAGTTAAGGTACAGGTACAACATAAACAATCTCAAAGGCCTAAAACACGACATTAAGAAGTAATAATAACTAAAAATAATCACGTGAGACTGCAGAACATTGCGTAAAAACTTACGTTAAAATACGATTGCACAAAAAATCCTTAATTATTAATATCAACAATATTCTTTTAGCAACAAAAAGTTAACAAAACGTAAAAAAATAATAAATTGTAAAACTTTGGGTATATATACGCTTGGTCTAAGTATTCGTGAGTCCATGCTGGCAATCTTACTAGTCACAGACTTTATACCTACATAGTTACGAATTGCGCCACATTGATGTGTATCCTACATATTTGAAACTGCATTGACTTCCAAAACTGCATTGTTTATTTCTTCTTCTGTATATTTTGATATTTTCGTTTTTACATATGTGTTTGGCATGTTTAAGTAAAGTAAATCCGTAAGTACATTAAATATGGACGCCTTTGGAATGGAGAGTAGAAACCTGAAAAAATAAATACGGAGTCAAAAACATTCACTGTTCATTTTCATAGTAAGTAGCCATAGCATAGCCCAAATTAAAGTACACGAAATTTTGAGTGTGAAAATCTGTCTAAAACTATATAACTGATGAACTACGAGAAACGCACTGCATCTTGCACAGATAAACTCTTAAGCCAACAAAAAAAAGAGAATAAATTCACAATAATCTGTAGCTAATAAATACGTCCCACAGCTAGACACGTGTTTCCTCACGGCTTTATTATGGACTCGTGAAAGTATCATAGTCCATCCACCTCCCTTGGTAAGAACTTTGGGAACCACTGACTATCTATATGAAAAATCAACATCGGGTAAATGCGAATGACAGATGATTCGGAATTACCCTCATCTGCTAATTCAGAAAAATAGAAAAAAACATGAGTTAGATAGTTTGTAGCCTAATCTCAAGTGTAAAAAACGTCAAATCAGCGAACAAAGGAACAATCATTTTGATAACTTACCAAGTTTAGTAATTGTAGATCTTCGGGTAAATCCGATAGTCGAAAATAATTGCGAGTTCACAGTTGTTTACAAAAATGTCACGGGAGGACGCGCTTTCGCTCGTAGCAGTCTGAGGCAACTAACGGGGGGTAGCGTATTAAGATGGCCGCTAGGTGAATGTAGCCATAGCACGAAATGTTGCCGCGCTTGGTATAAAATTATAATTATTGGAATTACCCGATTTTCGGAATAAGCCGAATGCACCTTACCTACGTTTCGCTAGAGGGATAATATTTTTTTGGTCCCATGTAATAGAAGGCGAGCCTATTGCCATTTACGGGGCACTGTTTCAGACTCTAGACTGCTGTTGAGATTTTTTTTGTCAGAAAAAACCCAACAATGTTTCGACCCGGGTATTGAATATCCGGTAGGTATTATATCCCAACCAAAGAGGCGCTCCCACCACTACACCAAGACCAAGCGAGCCAAGCCGCTGGCGGGTCAGCTACAGCTAAAACGGGACGTGAAACATAGCACAGATTACAGAAATAGGCAGGTACCTATTCTATTATTGCATGCGATGGGACTAGTAAAGGGTTGCCATAATAGCGTTAGTGCGCACCCGAACATATTATGCCAAAATCTTGTTAATACGATTTAGGCCGTTTCTACTTAAAGACGATTAAACGTTATTTAGTCCACCGTGCAGATACTTAAAAAACAGCCTTCAAGAAGCTCCAAACCGGTGACATGTCCCGCTGTACCTGTTTTATGTACTTTTTTAAATATTAATCCGAACTCATCTTCTGTTTTCTAAAGAGGTATGTTATTAGTCACAAAACATTTATATTCGTTATAAATAAAATGGGTAGGTTTATTTGCTTCATAACCAGAGAAAAAGCCAGGCCCATTCAGAGATCGAGAAGGAAATTCTAAAATAGTACTGCCTATGTAGCTATATATACTTTGCTGTAAGCTGGCAGCCCAGCTTATGACGTTAGTAAAGTTTATTGATTTTCATTGCGAAATAAAACCTACGCAGTGCTGCCAGACACATCGCTTTTACGCTCTTTTCCTCGCTTTTATAGCAACCTCTTTCCAAGGTCAACACACGTTGCAGTTCCTTGTAAAAGTAGGTTGATTTTTGCGAAATCTATTGTATTATTGGCTAAATATAGCAAATTGTGAGTCAACGGGTTAAGTAAACACGGTTTGACATTATTTAATCTATTAGAATTAAAAAAAAGAACGGAAGGATATTAATTAGGAAAAAAGAAGGAAATAAGGTGTTTCGTATAACATGTGAACAAGATATCGCTAACATTTTATTGTAAGGTTGTGTTGGTTAAATAATTATAAATATACCTAAGTACCGTTCGCTATATAGGTACCGCTTTATTACTAAGCTCTGGTAAAACGAAGACTCAGTTTTACTTTTATAGAAAAAAACCTACATAATTACGTCGCTTATGTAATCTCACGGATATTATGTAATATCCTTATGTAATATAATTATTTTTATCATATATGTCCATACTACATGTTGTCACCATAATCGTGCATTATAGTACATTCTACGCTAGCTCAGTGCGGCTTGGCGGAGAGGTTAAGCGCAATTTTTCAGACCACCCTATGACCTCACTACCTTTTTTTTGACGTATAATAATCCTGTATGGATACCACCTGCCCCGGGGGGAGCACGGTGGTTATGTGGGAATCTCTTTGCTATTTCTCTAAGGGCCTCTTGCACCAAATTACGAATTAATTATGCTTATCTTCGTGTAACGAAATCCTGAACAAACTAGATTACGAATTGTAGAATTTTAGTAATGCGGCCAAAGACTGAAATGAGCTGTTATTTTATATGTATCTTATATAGGCCTATATCAATGTAATCGGTCTGTCTTTTCAAAACTTCGTAGTTCTTGTTTATTTTTCATTTCGTTCGACTTCGTCGAATCGACGAATTTCGTCATGGCGACTTTGTAGATATACCACGGTGTTGGCCCGATGGTAAAAGTAAGGCTATATTATTATTATTATTATTATTATTTGAGTTGACCTCATTTTCTCGTGGCATTCGATTTTAACAAAATGATTACAAAAAATGACTGTCCAGACTGCTGGATTTAAAACGACTTTAAATATTAAAATGAGTCGAAAAGTAAAAAAAAAGAGCCATATTTTGTTGCAACAAAGCTCGTACTTTGTGCGCAAAGTAGCAAGTTTTCCACTGTTCAGTGAAGTAGCGTCGGTTCCTATACAAGAAAGCACATACTGACAGATGCTAGCGCATCAAGAATGTTTTGAACGTTCCTTTCTAATGTTTTGTTTTGGCAGCATTATTGTCGAATACCTCCTACATGCTTTAAGAATGAAGTCTGCTAATCTAAATGTGATGCGGAATAATTTTCTCATCACAATAACTGTTTCTAAAGCCGCGTATTCACTAGGGGACATGTCGCGGACAAATGTCGCCCAACATTCACGTGGCGACTCTTTGCGACTTCGTGGGACAATGTCGCTCGACATTTGACTTTTATTATAAGTCATAAGTATTGCGATGACTCAAGAAATCGTTTTCAGTGAGCTGATCAGCTCAATGCTGGTTTTTATGACGTCCTAAAAAAACATAACAAAAAAATAGGTACCTACTTAATTCAGTTGACGTCAAAATCTTTTCGTGGCATTTTCTCCACTTTCATTGGTCTGATATCTGGCAATACTGTACCTTTATTTGCTTGGCTTTGCTTGTGGTTTGTGATGTGAGAAAAATAGAAACATAGGATAGGACAGTTATTCTACTCTTTGAATAGAAATAAAAACACTTGCCGCGTCCGCGTTGAATTGTATCGGTTGTGTTGTGTTTTAGATCAATTTATCCTATATACTTTTAGTTATTAAATTTTCGTTCCGTCAGTGTATGCAGTTTTGGTACGGTGCGCGTTGTTTCTGTTTATAAAAGTGTTACAATTTTGAACGTTTATCATGGATAAATTAGGGGTTTCATTCTTTCTAATATTCGCTATTGGGGGTTTCAATGTATTAGCACATGAAGTAGATACGTATGATTTTCTCATGCCTAATGTTTATCCTCACAAGGTGAGTCTTTGCATGTTGTTAGCAATAGAAATACCTGTAGTAACAACTCATACACAAGAATATTTATGTTTAGCAATCAAACAAACGATATAAAATTTTGTAAGCTTTTATTTATACATACGTCAAAAATAATAGGAGGTCAAAGTATTATTTAATCAATGGTACAAAAAAATCCATGTTTCATGAATGTTTTATCACAAACAATACCATAGCACCTAAAATACCTATTCATTTTTATTCTTTTAACTGCATACTTTATTTAGGCACATTTTTATCAGAAAGCATGGCTGATGTTGTTAGCACATAAAATATTATCATTTTTTCCAGATGTTTATTATATCTAATAAGTTTTTTTTTTTATTTAAGTTGTAGTAGGTATAACTCCCAGGTAGCTATTGAAATCTGCATCTGGCTTCTACCCATTATTTTTTATGGTATGAAGATGCCTACATTTTTACCTTGCAGCCTTGTTGGCTTGTTATACATGTTTAGTGGCACAAGCTACTAAAAAAATCTATTGGGGAGTGGGAGTCTGCTGATAAGACTAGCTTCTATTAACTTTGCTTATAATTTAAAAGTTATATCTGTAGGTACACAGATGTCTGGATTTATCATTTGGAAAACTCATCAAACGGGAAAGTTTGGTGCATAAAATGTATTTAAAAAAAACCATTTCATATGTGTGTTCGTTTAGCATTGAGAGCATATTGGTGGCATTGCTATTATTAGCTCTTGGCGTTTGTAAAGCTCAAAAACATTATTTATGCCACTTTTGCCCACACCCTACTCGAATGCTAAACTGAGCATAAGACCTTGCATGATTATGCTGTCAAATACATAGCATGTTTAGCATACATAATATGTTTATCTTAAAATAGAATCTATGCAAATAAAAATAATTAATTGCAAAATAAAACCCACTGTAAATAATATTTGAGCTTTACGAAAGCTATAACAAAAGAGCCATCAATGACAATGCCACCAATGCCCTCATACGCTAAACGAATGCACCTATAAGTGTCTTTATATTGGTATATTTCTGGAATGACATTAAGGAACTTTTAAATAATACCTGGCTTGACATATTTTGCTTACTTATAAATCTTGACAGATCTCTCACTTGCTTAAGACAAATTCAAGGGTACCTGTTAAGTTCTCTGTTGGACTTCAGAATCATACCTATGAACATAGGTGTTTAACCTATATCAAATAAAATAGTACAGTTCAATAGTATCAATAGTCCATAGTTTCATTTAAATAACACTTTATCATTATGCTCGGTAATCTATTCACTATCTTTATGAAATGCCAATAAAACTGTTCCGAGTGGGTTGCTATACACTCTAAATCGAATACACACTTTTATTATCAAAGGTCAATGTCTGTGTGGGTGTGAATGCCAAAACAAATCAATAGCCATAAGGCAGAAACTTATAGAAATTCAGGGCTGCCAAAATTATTAGTATCTTGAATAACTTGCCTTATTATTGGTTACTAAATGTGCTCAGTATTTCCAGCTGCTGTTACACAGAGACCACAGAAACATTTACCTACTTGTGGTAAAAGTACCATGTGTTATTCCAAGATCTAATAGGTAGTTAATAACCTGATACCTACATCATTTTTACTAGAGTAATTTACAAAAAGTGTGCTATTAGAGTAAGAAAAGCCTTTTTTTTTTCAATTTCATAATTACAACATACTGCAAAAATATGTTTTTTTGTTTGTAGTAGTTTTTGTAACAGTTTACATCCTGTAATAGGTATGTACCTAGTTATAATTGTAAGATAAAAATATATATATATATATAATAAATAATTATTATTTTCAGGATGAACTTTATCTCTGCACACCAATTAGAATTTCCCCAAGGGACAACTTTTACATAGGTTGGTAGTAATTTTTATTTTATTATATCACACATCCGTCGACAATAGTTTCATTCGTAAATTTTCTGTTTTAAGCATAAACAGGATGCCAAGTCATTAATTCTACTCTTCTTTGATTTTATAATAATGATAATATAATATGGGACAACATCCACACAAAGGCCTGCAGGTCCCAAACTAGGCATAGCCTGCACTATGGTAACCTGGTGACTGATATACATACTTATATACATATACACACCCAGACACAGATCAAACAGACATGTTCATGCACACAAATGTTTGACCTGTCCGGGGATCGAACCCGGGACCAGCGGCTCAGAAGGCAGGGGTGCTACCAACTGCATCAACCGGCCTGTCCGGATTGCTATGGCAGGGTTTCTCAAACTTTCGGCACCACGAAACCCTGTTAAAGTTCCAGATGACATCAAACCCCTTTTAGCGAAATATTAAAATTGACTGTGGAAGAAAATAAGGTTTCAATTTAATAAAAGGTAGGTAGCAAATATAGTGCCAAAAGAAATATCTTCATAAAATAATGTGATGGGTGCAACATGCTTGCCAGTCATCAAGCCACCATTAAGTAAATCTTGTTGCGAACCCCCTGCCGTCGAAAAGCGAACCCCTAGGGGTTTGTGTACTCCGCTTTGAGAAAAACCCTGAGCTATGTCAAAATATTTAAATTGGGGAAATATGTCGCAAATGCCAAGGAGCGAGTTTTGTGACACAGAAAGGCCAGCATTAATCTGATACTATTTGATCGTTTACAATGTCTTATGTGGATCATCCTTGGAGGTTGATCTCAGGGGTAGGCTACTAATTCTGTTGACATGGTAAATACTCTAGTTTAAAAATAATGCTGACCTCTGCACTTGATAATTGTCGTGTAGTTTCAATGTAAATTTCCTCTTTATGCACAAAATTCAGTGCAGTTTAGCAGTAGGGGTGACAATTTGGGGTGAATTTACCTAGAAAGTAGGCTTAAAGTAAATAAACCTGTCTGTTCCACTATGACTAATTATACTGGATCAGGGCAATTATTATTATATAAATATATTTTTTTTTCAATGTTAATATAAATTGTTAGGAAAGAAAAATTATAGGGGCCGAACCTCGGTGGCTTAGTTGGTCAATGGCGTCTGACACGAAGAGTCAGAAGACGCGGGTTCGAACCCGTCCGAGGATGTGAATTTTTCTCTATAAATTTCAATGTTTAGGAAAATCCTCTTACGTTTTTTTATTTAAATAAGCTTGTGGTTGGCCATTATCTCGCCTGATGTTAAGCAATAATGTGTATGATGTAGAATGGAAACTTGAAGACACCTTCTTACTCACAGGCTATAAACAACCAATATTACACTATGTAAATTCTTAACAAACAGCAGTTTAAAAAAAAGGCAAGGTGCGAGTCGGATTTTCGCACGAAGGGTTCCATACCATTATCTATAAATATCCCATACTACAGACATGATTAATTTGCCGTTTTTACGGAAACCTTCGTGCGCGAGTCCGACTCGCACTTGGCTGGTTCTTTAGTATTAGTTGTTATAGCGGCAACAGATATACATCATCTGTGAAAATTTCAATTGTCTAACTATCACGGTTCATGATATACAGCCTGGTTACAGATGGATCTTACAGAAGTATTAAGTCAATTTGGTAGAGGCTCTGCCTTTGAAGCGCGTCCCGGGTTCGATCCCTGAGTAGTGCATATATCTGAGTGACTAGCAGAAATGTAGAAATTATTCTTGGGTTATAAATATTAATGATTTCTTAATGTGAGTGCATCCCCCCCGCTACAGGGGACCCTATTTTGTATTAGTATGTAAATGATGTTATTATTATTTATAATATTACAGTGGGATTCGAGCCAAATGCATCAATGCACACTGCTCATCATATGCTGCTATATGGATGCTCCGAGCCAGGATCAAATGATTCCGTATGGTAAGACAACAAACATTATTTTAAAGAGACTGGATTGAAAGATTATGAGTATATATTCCCTCTCCTCTCCCCTAGTCTAAGTAAGTAAGGTCTGCTTGGTCTTGGTAAAAAATTTACTCTCTCTGTGGCTGTTTCCTCATAACTGAGGATTGTGGTCATCGGTGGATGTGGATGGTGTACACCCAGATCGTATGATCTGCTTCCATCGGTGCCTATCCATCGCGTCTCTGAAAACTGAGCAAAACTCGATTAAGGAAGTATCTTTCAATTGGTCACTCCATCTGGTTGGGGACCGCCCGCGGCTATTGCCCTTTGTATTTCCAATTACAAAAATTACAATTGTACATAAAACAAACATTTAGGAGGAATGGTAAAATGGTTGAAGACCGTTTCACATATACGAGTGTAACTCAAGAACTACTGGACCGAATTTGATGAAATTTAAATGGGACGCACCAGCTTTCAAACAAAAAAATAATTTTGAGAATCGGTTAACCCAGTCGAAAGTTATGACGTAACAAACAATAAAAAAATACAGCCGAATTGAGTAGCTCCCCCTTTTTGGAAGTCGGTAGAAATGGTTGAAAAATATGAACTTTTATTGATAAAGAACATAGCTATAGACCAGACTATGGCACCTGCCAATTTTAGTCCCATCTTAAAATATATAGACAGATGGCCAGATAAGGGCCCACTACATGACCGCCATCAGTGCTGACGAAAGGAGAGTTGTTGTGGATGGCTAAAGTATGTCGAGAAGTGTCTGTGGTTTCATATCATCATCATTATGAATCCCATCTCTGTCTGATAGAAAGAGTAAGAGGGAGGACACTCTACACATAGGCGTATTATCTTACAATTGGTGATCAAGTCATTAGATGTTAGTGTAAACACTGAGAGGTTTATAGCCCTGACATTACTGCATGCTTGCTCCTTCGATGTGTCTTACAGGCTACAAGTAGAATCGAACGTAGTATGCGGATAGCCACTGTACTATTTTAAAAAGCAATTTGCAATTTGCAGGAGCTGTGGAGAGATGCAGAGCAATGAAGTGGACGATCTCTACAACACAGCAAGCCCGTGTCGTACTGGATCCCAGGCGAGTACAACTCAATCTTTTTTAGATTAGTTACTAATGTATGGTACATAAGTAACTACAAGAGCGAGTAATTTTGTGAAACTATGATAGATCAGGCATTATGAAGGTTGGACACCAATAAGGCGGTCACCGGTTCGATCCCTACATAGGCATCTTAGTGAACGTCATCATCATCCTGTAGCAGTCCGCTTCGGGACATAGGCCTTTCCCAAAGCGCACCACTGAGCCCGATCTTCGACTCTGCTTATCCAGTGACTGCCAGCTACCTTACGCAGATCGTCGCTCCATCTGGCTGATGGTCGTCCCACGCTACGCGTGCCGATTATTCATTTGAGAACCCGTCTATTCCATCGGTTATCGGTTCTACGACTGATGTGGCCATCTGATCTTGAGATTCAGATGGTATTGTAGATCTAGTGTGAGAGCTTACCGCATCATCACTGACCATCACGTGAGATAATAAGTAGTGACCGACTGAAATTTCGGTTTAAGATTCGGCCAGTTTCGGCCGGGCCAATATAGCCGGGCAACTTTCCCCGCCGAAAATCGAGTGTTCGTGAAATTTCATACCTCGTTCAAAGTATTATTTTAAATAATATATTTGTTATGACTTCAATGATTGTTTTTTAACTTTATTTAACTCAATGTAACTGTCTATATAATACATACATATACATATATATATGCAATAAATAACGTAATTATAAATAATATTTAATAAGTTTCGGTATCGGCCGAAACATAGAGCAAGGCCGAAAGTTCGGCTTCGGCTTCGGCTGAAAAACCAGTTTCGGTCGGACCCTAATGATAACCAAACTTAATTTAGTATTAAAAAAAGTCACACGATAAAAAGGCTCTGCTTGGATAATATGTAATTAATGAGCTCATTATGTATGCAACTACTAACCTACACTGTGAGTGTATGATTAATAATAATGTTTACTTTAGTCATTAACATGTAAGGAGATGGGGAAGACCCTATTATCTACATTTACAAGTAACACATTTAATGAAGTGCAGTAGGTATACTTTAATTGTTCGCACAATAAAGCTCAAAATGGAAAAACAACTGAGTAACAGTCTCTTAACATATTATCACTATGTGTCGTATTAAGGAAAATGTTGATAAACACATTGACTATAAAATATACAAGTGACATGTGAATAGGACAGTGGTGAATGTTGTTTGACCAAATTAGAAACAATCTGGAGAAAGAGATACCAGGTGAAGTGTACTCTAGACCACAGAATAAGTCATAATAATACATTTGGTGCCTCACCACTCCAACAAGTGGGTATGAAGAATATGTTTGAGGCTGAATTAAGATTTGAAAATTGATAAAGTTTATTGATTAATATAATACCAAGGAATGTAATAACTCTTCACGAGGCCTAAAAGTAGTAGGTCATAAACAAATGAACAATATGTTTATATATTTCTAAATAAATAAATATAAATATAGAAACATTGTATACCTATTGAGTAGCAATAGTATACAAGTAGATCTAATGTAATAGTGCTGTTGTTCTTGTATTCAGGTCTAAGGAAGCAGCTTATCAGACGTAACACAGCGTTGTTACATACAATAGCACACCTGATAGTTATACTTAAGGCGAAATGAGTTCCAAATTTCATGATTCGACTTCGCGAAAACTTCGTTTTTTGACGCTTAAACCTAATAACCGAAGTTAAAAAAAAACGTAGTGTAAATTGAATATACGTCCTTATGAAGTATGGGAGCCAATACACGATTGAGCAAACTTGGCTCGATAGAAAAAAATCGGGAACATTCCCTAAATTTTGCAATTTTTCTTACGTGCTTCGTGGGAAAAAGCATTTTTATTTAATTACGGGCAAGTATATTTCAATAAATGTATCATATTCGACTTCCCAATGAAATTTACTAGTGAACTATGGACTGTTTTATCATTAAAATTTAATCATTTGATTGTACGAAATAAATATAAAAAGTATTAGCACGTATTCAATTGAATTTTAGCATTAAATCGTCCATTCTGGTAAGCAATTCTCAACCTTATGTAAAGCACCGTAAATTGTTTTAAAATTAGGATTGGACCGCGCCTTAACTGGTTAAGTACCTAGTAATAAAGAAAGAAATGTG
Organism: Selenia dentaria; assembly: GCA_917880725.1. NCBI lineage: Eukaryota > Metazoa > Arthropoda > Insecta > Lepidoptera > Geometridae > Selenia > Selenia dentaria. The sequence continues at coordinate 31,864,813 of OU862881.1, read as the reverse complement.
TTTTGTATGTATGATCTGAATAAATATATAATTGATTTGAAAAAAAAAACAGATATCCTAGGGGCTGGCCATTAATCACGTGATGTTAATTTACCAGTTTTTAACCCCATCTCCCCCATGGTGATACGTGGTGAGGTTTAACACTAACACCCCACACCCCCACCGAAAATCACGTGTAATTTTTAGTATCTACAAAGAATCTTAAAATTTTTCGAATATTATCTTTAAATAATAGGACCATGATAAATATCTAGACGGAAAGGTTGCAGGTTGTTTTTGACTGGTATAAAAATAATATTAATGGAATGATGTATTCATGCTATAAACATAAATTGTATATTTATGTTTATAGCATTCCCAAGCTATAAACCCTCCCCTCCTTGCCCTCCTCTTGTGATATTTCATGATTTTTGCCGGAACCTTTCGAGCCTCACGTGATTAATGAACCGCCCCCTACTTAAATTAATCAAGTAATTAAAAATAGATATCCTATAAATAATTGCATGTGGCAACCCGAATTTCCTGCCTACTCCAGAAACCGCTGTGGTTTTATTTACTGTTGTAAATAGAACATTAAAATTTCGATGGAAATGATTTAAGGCGCGGTCGTATCCTGATAATAGTAAAAAGCAGAATCTTTAAACATCGAGTGTAATGAAACAGTTCGATAATAATCTATGAAAAAAAAACTTAGGTTAGAAAAGGAACAGGCAAAGAGTAATAACCGAACAGAATTCATAAATATTACTCGCTCTCTGCAGAAAAAATCCTAAATAGGTGCATAAAAATAAACTTTCACGTCCAAACTCTCAGAATTTTCAGCGATAACACTATATTATTTTTTAGGTAATACATAGCCAACGTATAGTACTAAAGTAGTAACCAGCAGTTTTTTCAATTGTGTTAGTATATATCGAAAAATATAAAGAAAACGTACAAAATTAACGCATTTTCGCATTACATCGTCCAATCTAACAAGCGATTTTCAACCTTACGTAAAGCATCGTAAATTATTTTAAAATTGGGGTTGGACCGCGTCTTAAAATGTTATCATTGTAAAATTCCTCATTAATTTTTGACATGGTTGTATTCGCATATCGTGAGCTCAAATCGATTGTGTTTATTGCACGCTGAATTAACTATAAACATAACAAATCGATTTATGTAATTTTAATGAGTTGTGCGATGATATCATATCCAGGGGAATTTTAATGCGTAAGATTATTTAACAATACAAAATGTAAAAAAATATTGCAAGATTGCATAAGGTAGATCTTTGAATGCTTTTTTTAAATTAGATACATAAGTACTTTGATAATTATTACGAACAGTTGCAAGCCGTTTTCAGCATTTTATTCCTATTTAACGACAAGATAATGTACCTACATGGATTTATATATACCTACACCAATACAAATATTACCAGGTTATCAGGATCCCGAAGTACTGTGGGCCGAGCGCGAAAATCTGTTTAAGTGTAACCAAGTGTAACGTCCTCGCGTCGTTGACGAACTTAGTACGAACTGTCATTTACCCAGTAAAATAGTGGCACAGATAAATCATAGTTTGTACTGAATACGGAAACGATACGATAACGTTACACATAAACAGATTTTCGTGCTCGGCGCACTGCATAATTTTTACAGTCATAAACGTAGTTGGATGAAATTCTGCAGAACTTTTTATAGGTATATCCTTACATAAAATGAAGCCGCTTTCTTTGTCTTTCTGCATATCCGCTAACTCTTAAACCACGCAATGGATTTGATGCGGTTTTCGCCATTAGTTGGTACCCATACAATGAAGAATGGATATAAAATATTTCTATTTCACATATTCCACTTTCCACTGACCATTAACAGAGATTATGTTCAAATAATCAAAACAATTATTTAAAAATCATATACTTTACAGATCGTTTATGCTTGGGCTAGAGACGCGCCAAGTCTCCACCTGCCGGAAGACGTCGGATTCCTGATCGGTGCAGACTCCCCTATCAAGTACCTTGTGCTGCAAGTGCATTACATGCATCGTTTCAAAGGTACATACCATTTTTATTACTTTAAGTTTTGCCACTAGTATTGACCAGAATAGTAGTGTTAGTACTAGTACTATACTGGTACTAAACTACTATACTGGTCAATACTAGTGATTAACTAGTATATAAGTACTATAATTATAGTACTGCACTAGTAAACTAGTACTATACTAGTTCTGCACTAGTACACAATCACTATATTAGTAAAGATAAAGATATAGTTCAATTTATTGCATAAAACATGTGTAGATGATACATAACTAAATTATATGCACATAGTTCTTGACTTAAAAATTCTGTTTCACCATGTTTGCCTTTGCAGGCGTACAATTTATTGAGACGGAGCAACCAGTCATTTTTGTCAATACTAAAATTATAATCAAACATTTGGACTAAAAACAAAATTAAACTTATGTCATCATATTAAATCAAAATTTATTTAAAAAAAAGTCTTGGATGTTATAATAACATATATCAACCAAAAATTTTTTTAACTTAACTTTAAATGCATTAGCATTTAATTGCCTGAGGGGCTTAGGGATTTTATTATAAATGCGTGGTGCCATACCGATTACATTTTTTCGCAGTAGTACTGCACTACTATACTAGTACATTACATTTTTACGTGACGAGACGGCATATCGTTTGATTTATGATAAGCATCACACTTGCCCATGACATTGCTACTTACAGATTTATCGTAAAGTGGCAGCGAACTACGCTATAAAAGTAGCCATTCAATCACAATGTAGTTTTGAGTAAGGTATTGTAAGTAAACACCTATGTCGTTATGCAACCGTGCGGACTGCCGCGGTCGTCACATTCTTATCGCTACAGTGTATACGAATACAAGCAATGCACCAGTGGTGTTAGGCACAAATCTATAAACTCTATACACTACCATTAAAAACACACAGCCTCTGACACTCACACACTCATAAATTCACTTATACAAAGAGAGGCACGGTCTACAAAGTAGTTTAAGAAATAACTTTTATTAGTTTTATTTTATAGTAATATTAATTTAAAATACTAAAGTAGAGGCTAATAACAGTCTGATATAAGAGGAGGAGCGCTGTATGCTAAAATACAGGTGATGAGCCTAGTTCAGCAACTACTATAGCTTAAAATGTATAATTTTTTCTAGTCCACTGATATAAGTAATTGTGTTAAATATCTACACTATATTTAACTTGAAGAAATATTGTATGTGCAGTTTCTCTGAATGAACAATTATTATTGTTAGTATAAGCCACTTTATTATTATTCTAACGATCAACTTAGGTCATAGTCGAGTATTTTGATCGCTTTAATGACCTGATTCACTTCATAGAGTATGACCCGGCACAGACCGCAATTGGGTCCAATATCGCATTTGTTGGTAAACGTCCATAAATTGCACCAATGTATTATCGAGTCCGTAGGTACGTACATCTTGTAACGGTCTACGTCAAATGATTTCAGAGAACATTTTCGGGCGCCCAAGATACAGGCCTAGCCTAGTTTGGGGCCCACGGGTAATGATAATTTCTCTACAATGGCCTAGGAATATAATTAAAACAATATTGTAGATACCTATTAAAAAAATTCAATTGTATCCCTACCTACTTTAGTAGTTAAGTTTGTATTTAAGAACAGTACTTGTTAAATCTGTGTGTCAATAAATAAATTATTATTATTAAATAAAATCGTTAACAGTATTATGCCTTGAACTAATGAACTTAGAATTCCTCCTTTGAATGGCACAACAATGGCTATTTGGTAATTACATCGCACGGCTCTTTGCGACTCGAAGTGGTCAGGCTTTTGCAGAGTCTGCCTGGGGAGTACCACCCCTTGGCCAGTTATTCAGTTATGAAGCAGTAGTTAAGTCGTTTAGTAGGGCAATGTTTCCAGCGCAATTACAGGACAAGAGATTTAACTTATTTCTCAGGGTGACGACTTACTCGTTCCATCACCGGTTAACAAAAAAAAACATCACTGGCGTTGTCGTCAGTACAGATTTATAATTCCAGTGGTAGACCTCTACCATGAGTTTACAACAATGACACCAATCGATGCTCACTATCGACTGCCGCGAAAAAATGTATGAAAAAAGAACAGTGCCACCTCGCGGTCAATTGTATAACTAACATTGACAGCGAGTACGCCAATCACAAGCTTAACAGGTAGGCGAGATCGACAGTACGGTCCCAATTGACCCATAATCGCTATTAGCGCGATAACAGTCGGTCCCTTTCACCGTGAGCGTGATTACGATAGCCCACGCTACGTCATCGATGACGTCTAACTGCCGCCATATTGACGATTACATGAACCATGCTCTACACCATAATCGTCGTGAGCGTTCTGTCAAAAGTGACAGGTGTTTGTTTATTTCTACAATGTCTTTACTGGTGTCCCTTGTTTTTGATGTAAAAGTTGTATAAGTCGGTTCATCCATTTCATTATTTCTTTTTAATCCACACACCACATAGTTAACCTTCACACTATGCACGATATTTTTATGAATTTGTTTTTCACGCGCAAATGGTTCGTTATTGCTACAAATGTGGTCCGAATTAACAACACGCTTACAGTGCCACGAGCTGTCAAAATCGAGATATTTGTCACGGACCAGCTTTGGTAGACGATAGCACTGTGAGTAAAATTATCGCAAAACGGACCACGGTCCGAGTATCGACTATAGATGACATTATGTTGCCAACTCATGATAGAGGTACAGAACCCTACTAGACGACCCTAGTGCAGTTCTACCCACTGTAAATATCCCGATTTTTCTTTTTAATCGATTATCGGTTCGTCGCGTTGCTTAACCTTATATACATTAACAATAAACTGTAAATGAAAATAACAAATAATAACAAATATCTCCATTTCAGAAGGCAGAACCGACAATTCTGGAGTTTTCTTGAAGTACACGAAACAGCAGTAAGTTTACTTCTTATATTAATTAATACGCATTAAAGTAAACCTGCTCTATCACTTGAACTATTTGTAAGTTTCAAAGATAAGCTTGGTTTTATCTCTAGGCAGTGTTAATCCACGTGATAGGCATGCAATCACTCATTTTATGACTATGAGGAAAGTAAACATATTAATTTGCCGGTGTTTTAAGTTACTTCACAATGATAATGTTATTAATAGAAAAATGTTATACAAGGGGCTAAAATGACCCATCATATACGAGGTAGGTTTACTCCCGAGCTTTAAGCAAGGGAGTTAATAGAAACAAACTTATAAGGGAGCACGGATAGTCAGAAGACGCGGTTTCGAATCCCGTCTGAGAAGTGAATTTTTCTCTCTATAAATGTCAATGTTTGAGATCGGTAAGCAGGCGTTAGTGCTTTAAAAAAGTAATACTATAAAAATTATAAAGGGTTGCGACGTCAATACGAAATTTAAGTAATTCTAACAACGACTTCTTTCGGCTGGATAGTGCTGTCAAAGCTTTTCAATAGATGTCGCTCCGTCCCCGTAAGATGGTAAAATCAGATAGGAGAGTTAAAATTCGATGCTCGGACCTCGAGCCTCGGTGGCCTAGATGGTCATGGCGTCTGACGCGGGTTCGAATCCCGTCTGAGGATGTGAATTTTTCTCTCCATAAATTTCAATGTTTGAGATCGCTAAACAGTCGTTAGTGCTTTATAAAGTAACACTTTTGTATGATTGCACTATACGGGTCATGAACGAGTTAATATTCCGACTCGCACTTGGCCGATTATCTGGTGGCTGTGTCTACAACCTTTTTTGAGGGCTGGATCCGCGCCTGGTTGTTCTACCCTTTTTTCGGAATTAAAAACCTTCAGAATTCTTCCCGTTGACCTAGAATTTTAAAACTTGGCAAGAAACAATGTCTTATCTGAAAACCGTAAGTATGTAGTTTAATAATTACAAACTTTGTATTTGCGGTTGGTGTAATAACCGTGCCTAGCGATTGAACGACAACGTTAAGTTTGCCCTTTAACCTAGTTAGCTTTTTAGTTCGATGGTTTCTTAATGTACGGATTTCTCAGTGCGAGAATCTAACTCGCACTTTGCTGGTTTTTGTTTATTAAAGTGGCGAACTGTAAGTCAGAATCATATACGCTGGGTTCCGTTTTTTCGTACCACCATACAATATAAGTAATTTTTTATGTATTTATTATCACCCACTTTTTGCTATTTTGCCTTAGAGTTTCTCCTATAATTGCACCAAGTTTGACGTTTGTATTAAGTATCGTTTTTATTCTAAACATGTAACCAACTTGTTTATTGTGCTTGTTTGTTGCACTTATTTTATCTATTAACTTATTTTCCTATAGCACAAAACAAATGTACATACAAGGGTGACTTATTATGGGTGTGCATTACAGTTTTTACTGAAAGAGTAAAAATAAAAATCTTAACTAAACACTCATATTATGTAAAAGATTTATAATTCGGTATACAATATATATATCATATAAGTTGGTAGGCATTTAGGTATATCTTACCTATTGACTGTTATGTATACTTACGCTGATACTAATCGCCTCTCTCTAAAAATATTCTCCATTCTACTCAAAGCGATAAGACCGCTGTTTGTACTAATATGTCTTTTTGTGTTATATGTTTTTATATATAATGTTTTTTTACCTACCATTTAAATTATTTGTTCATTCAATTACATACACTTTAATGCTTTACTGTAGTATACAAATACCTATTACGATTGAAAATATTCAACCTTCTAAATGTATGACAGACTATAAAGATAGGAGATAGCTATGCTGGCACGTTTTTATACAGAACAAAATGTGGTGTGGTTGTGTCACGGACACGGGCGTGTGTTGTACGTGAGTACGTTTCTCCGAGTCAAAAGTTATACTAATTGCAAATCTCGATACGCAGCAATATAACCTCAAATTAGCGGCGCTTCCCCTCCACCCCGCGCGATGCGTTACTGTTCTCTTTTTTATCGTAATGAATTCTTTGATCCTTTACCTATCCAATGGTATAATTTTAATTTTGGATGTATAGGATAGATTCAACAATGACACCCACGAAATATTTTATGTAAGATCTGCTGGCAAAATCCTCAATGCTCCATCCCGCAGGGATTATAGGATGTTTCCTGTTCTTATTACACATCAATGACCTCCCAAAGCCATGGATGAGCAATGTGTATTATTTGCAGATGAAAAAACGAAACTAATAACTTTTCACCCCTATCCAAAAGCCCCATTTCCCGTAAACTTCACCTATAATGGTATTGCAATAGAAGTAGTAAATGATCTTACGTTGTTAGGATTAGCAATAGATACACATATTAGCTGGAAACCCCATATCCAAACCATAAAATCCAAATTATCAAGATTTGGTTATGCTCTCCGAGAAGTCAAAAAAAAAACAACCGACCTACAGACTGCACTCGCTACCTACTACGCCAATGCCTATAGCTGGCTTAGCTATGGGATAACGCTGTGGGGAACAGTACAGACGCACCAACCCTTTTCACTGTACAAAAGAAACTGATTCGCATCCTCGCTAATATCGAACAGCGATATTAGCGAGGATGCAAATGCAACTGAAAGCTGCAAACCTTTTATTGTAATGTATAAAATATTTACCCTGCCCTGTATCTACATCTTAGAAATATGTAAGTTCGTCAAAAAGTTTTTTAGAACACTGTCCCAAAAACGTTAAGCGAACCCTCAGACGCAATAACATGCTATATTGCCCAACTCTCGCTTAGCACTGCATTCAACAAGTGCTTTTGTGATGTGCATAAAAATATATAATAACCTAACTCACTAAAAAATGAAACCGAGTACATATCTAGACAATGTAAATCTTTATTAATTCAAAAAGTTATTATAATATTGAGGATTACATAACAGATTCTTTGTAATAGGCCTTCTTACTCGACGTTAAACATAACCTTCCCTACTCTCTACTAGATATGTTGTGCCCGAGAGAGTCCGTAATTGATACTAGTTACCTTAAGTTTAATTGGTATTAGTTACTCTAAGTTTACCATCTAAGCTACATTGTGGAATGCAATTAAAGAGTATGAATATGATTCGAAACTACAACGTGAAACTGTATCTTCCGATTTTGATATCATTAGGTTTTTAGGTGATTGTCCCCGTATGGTACAAATTTAAAGACGTTCACGTATTCACGTCCAAAATTGTTCCAAATATTTCTTCCAACTTTTTCCGTATTATCTTTCCAGTATGCCACGTCAAGCCGGCGTAATTCTCCTGGGCACTAGCGGCGTTGTGCCTCCCAACACAGAAGAGCATATGGAAACGGCGTGCACCATGCACGAAGAGAAGACCATACATCCGTTCGCGTTCCGCACTCATACTCACGCACTTGGTATGTATGTTCCTTAAATATTCAATACTAGTTGAGCCATCCGTAACATCGCTCGCATGCGATCGCGGGTATTTTTTTACATTACTTAAATAAAAGGACATTCAGTTACTCCTTGTAATATCAGCTATTTGGCAATGAAATTCCCGGCAAAATCAGTTATCTTTTAACAATAGTTTTTTGTTATCAGTGTCTTATTTATCGAAATGTACTTCTATAATACATTTGGTATAAGGATATTCATCATCATCATCTCAGCCGTAGTCCACTGCTGAACATATGCCTCCCCCATGATTTTCCAAAAGGACCGGTTGGAAGCGGCCTGCATCCAACGGCGTCCAACGCGACCTTCATCAGGTCGTCTGTCCACCGTGTCGGTGGATGACCTACGTTGCGCTTGCCGGTCCGTGGTCTCCACTCCAAAACCTTTCGGCCCCATCGGCCATCTGTTCTGCGTGCTATGTGCCCTGCCCACTGCCACTTCAACTGGCTAATCTTCTGGGCTATGTCGGTGACTTTCGTTCTTCTACGGATCTCCTCATTTCCCTCAAACCCCGAGCATAGCCCTCTCCATAGCTCGTTGAGCTTATCTATGAGGCCCATAGTAAGAGACCACGTTTCAGTGCCATAAGTCATCACTGGTAACACACATTGGTCGAAGACTCTTGTCTTGAGGCACCGAGGTATTTTTGACGAGAAGACTTCGCGAAGTTTCCGGAACGCTGCCCAGCCGAGTTGGATTCGACGATTGACCTCTTTCTCGAAGTTGTACCTGCCTAGTTTGACTGTCTGTCCCAGGTAGATGTACTCGTCAACAACTTCGAGAACTGTGTTCCCAACTGATATTGGGGTAGGTACAACATGGGCATTAGACATAATTTTCGTTTTGTCCATGTTCATCTTAACGGGTAGGCCGTTGGGAAACTCAATGGAGGCCTTCGAGCATTGTACTGAGGTCTTCCATGGATTCTGCCATGACTACAATATCGTCGGCAAATCGAAGGTGAGTGATGTATTCGCCGTTAATATTGATGCCAAGTCCTTGCCATTACAGAAGCTTGAAGGCTATTATTTGGATTAAAAAAAATAGGTTATATTATTTATACTGTTGGTCGTAAAATACCTATATAAAATAAATAAGCCAAAAAACAGAAGTCAATACCTGCGTATTCATTACTGAATAGCCCTGCGATCGCATCGTCTCGTCTATTTCTCAATCGGTCAAATCATTATTTAATTAGAAATTAAAAATGTTTCCATAAAATACAAGAGGATGTAGGTAACTAGATTACATAAAGCGATTTAGTTCTGGCGCATCGTCGGCACTGCCGTGACACCCTCGCTTAGTGCTGCAATCGATCGTCGTCTATGTATCGATCACTCGGTCTCATCATCTCTCGGACAATCGCTTTTCAGTTACAATCTACTAACTGAACAATTACGATATCATCGTGATAGGCGAAGCATTTTTCGAGTTATTGGATTGTAACTCAAAAACCGATTGTCCGGACTACCTTGGACCGTATACTCTACCAAACTAACAAAGACTTATTAAAATCGGACTACTCTGTTATGCGTGATTATGCACAAAAAATATATACTTACGTCGACTTGAGAAAATCTTCCTTTTTTTGGAAGTCGGTAGAAAAGATATGATCTGCACATTGGTGCAAAATTAATAAATTTACGATGCTTATAGATACCTAATAGTAAGTTTGCACCGTTATTTAGAATTTCCCTAGAGCCGCAAATCAATAAAAACCAATAACATACAAACCGTACGTCGCACGACTTTTTTATTGTAATTCATTGTATAATGAAGCCTTTATTCATAAATACGATAAACTATTTCAACGTCTTAAGAGGATTGCATAGCTAGTTCTTTCCATGATAAAAGAGAAAACTCTTTTCTACCTCTTAACATTGTCCGATTTCAGTGTTTTTTTTTTCATGGTTACATTGTTTACTATGTACGTTTTGATTTTTTCAGTATTCCAAAGTACTATAAATTTCCTTTATTAGAACTTAAAAAAACTGAAAAATTCGAAACGTACGGGCATAGTAAACAAGGCCATGAATCCATGAAAAAAAAATCACTGAAATCGAACAATGTTAAGAGGAAAAAAAACAGTTTTCTCTTTTAGCATGGAAAGTACTAGCTATGCAATCCTCTTAACTCTTTTTTACTTTTTTTTTCTGATTAACAGTCCGTTAAAGTTTATACCTAATATTTTACATGGTTCCGTAGGTGCTAGACACGGTGCAAACCGGTGAGATACTTCTAGCTGTGTTTTCTAACGATTCCAGAAGTATACAACTATCAGAATTATGTTTTATCCTAATATGACTGAACTAAAATAGGAAAGTGGCAATTGTCGATATTTGTTTTAAATGCTTTAGTGATTTCTATCGATATCGATGTTTATCTTTTTCATTATACTCATTAATTAATGACCTGTCTTATCGAGTACCTTCATAAATATTTATGGACGTAACGACACTCGCGAGCCAGTGAATCAAAAATGGATAAAGAACTCGCTTAATACAACTTTACGGAAGCTTCAAAATGTTATGGGATTCGAAAGATCCAAATCATTTAAATAAAAGCAAGCGAGAAGATTGCTGGAGGAAGATCTCTAAGGAAATGAAGTTACCTGTACCCGAGTTGAAAAAGAAACTAGACTTAGGTTTTGGTAAAAAAAAATTATCCAGTTTTCGTTTCTCTTTTATTTTTTTTATGATATATCCAGACAACATAAGCGCCGTAGCAGCTAATAATACGTGGTTTTCCATCCTTATACGGAGAGAAACTGAATGCTCAAACCGGCTCACCTTGGCTTGCGAGCCCGGCTCGGAACTTTTCACAAATTAGCTCGGGTGCCACGGTTCGCGAGCAGGAAGTCTGAGCGCGGCTCGCGAGCGGCGCTCAGCCGGTCTGGACGCGGCTATTGAACATGATCAATCGCGGAATAGATGGTTATCTGTTACAGAGTTAGTAGACTGTCATAGCTCTGTATATTAATGTTATCCACCGCCAATGATATTTTAATCAAAACTTTCAATCACGCATTAGTAATTTTTTGTCGAAAGCTTAAGAAATCGTTGAAAAACTTGTTTGTTTTGATTTTCAGGCAAAGTCGTAACCGGCTATGTGGTCCGCCAAAAATCCACCGGCGATGTATGGACCCTGCTTGGCAAGAAAGACCCGCAGCTACCGCAAATGTTCTACCCAGTGACCGATACCTCGCCAATTCGGTCCGGCGATATCTTGGCTGCTAGGTGCACTATGAACAATACACACAACTATGCTGTTAGGATTGGGTAAGTTATCTTAAAACTGTAAGGAAACTGCGATTTATCATACATAATTTTTTTTAAAGGCTTGTTTTTGAGGCGCATTCCAGAGCAAATTACCTTTAGAATCTGTTTGTAGTAGGTAGTCGACAGTCTGCTCTCGAAGCCCTGTTCGAGAGCCGACTGCTGACAACCGCGTGACCTCTGCGCAGGACCCTCTGTCGAAAATTCTCATCTTTTTTTTAATTGGTAATAATACATAAAAATTAGTATTTGAAAAGTTTTAAACGTAAATTAATAATAAAGAAATTCTTTTATCGGTTAATCCATAACGGCCTTATTAATCTGTCCGAATCAGCAAGACTCATTCGAGTTAAGTTTCATTCATAAATCTATTGTTATTTTTTGCGCTGATGCGGACGGGTTAATAAACTTGTAATAAGCCCGGAGTAGTTAAAACATCTATCTGTCAGTTTTTCGCTTGCAGTAAATGTCACGCGTGAAAGCAAGACAAAGCATGTTACGCCTAACCTATGTTTACGCAACGTTTATTAATAAAGGCCTAAGTGTACACCGAATTTCAAAACAAGTTGTAGTTCGTGTGGAGATGCAAGAAATCAGTGTTTTTTACCATTTTCTGTTGTTATTGTAGGAATTGATTTCTTAGATAAAAATATTTTAAAAGTATTTTTTTTTTGAAAGTGTCATAATTTTTTATTTTGATTTAAGCCCTTGAAAAAACGCGAAGATAGCTTCTAACCATCAGCTTCTGCGCAACATTTGCTATGGGACGCTTAACTTACGCCTTACAGACGCCTTAACTTACAACCATACATAGCAACTTATCACCAAATAGTAATAGCAAAATTATACGTCAAATAAATACTAAATAAACATGAAAAATTGGTAATGATCACAAAAATTAAACCACCAATTCAATTGTCCTCGTTTGGCTCGCGTGCTGTAGTTACCAATAACTCAGCGTTTCTCCTCGCTTCGCTTGATGGTCAATGTGTTTCATCCCTTTTAAACATTTATCCGACTTCCTCTACATAAAAGTATGACATCTCTAGAAATACGTGTACAATTTTTTTACTCTTGATTTTGATATACGAGGGGCAGTCAAAAAGTTCGTGGAATGGAAAGAAAATGAAATAACAGTCTAATTTATTATTCCTTTCCAATATAACCCTTAACTCTTAATACATTTTCCCATCTCTCAAAACAAATGTATCATCGAAGCCTTCAAAATAGGCCGAAATCGTTGACTTCACCTTTTCATCGTTAGTAATATTTCCTGAACATCTTTTTGTCATTTTCGGGAACTAATAATAATCCGACACGACAGGACAAATCTAGAGTAACTTCACCTTTTCATAGTTAGTAATTTTTCCTGAACATCTTTTTTTCATATTCGGGAACTAATAATAATCCGACACGACAGGACAAATCTAGAGTAACTTCACCTTTTCATAGTTAGTTGTTTTTCCTGAACATCTTTTTTCATATTCGGGAACTAATAATAATCCAACACGACAGGACCAATCTAGAGTATAGGGTAGGTGGTCTATAGTTCTGAAGGCACACTTGTGTAGGGCAGCTATCGCAACGTGGCTATGGTGAACTCGCACGTTTTCATGCAAAAGCAGCGCAGCTCAAGTCCAAGTTCCCCTTTTTTTCCTTGGTGGCCTTTTTTAGCTTTATGAGTAACCTGGCGTAGTGTTTGCTGGCCTAAGTTTGATTTGACGCCTTTTTCTTTGCAGTCGACCAACAAATACTCTCATAATTTTTTGATTAGAAATTCGTAGGCAGGGTGTGCCTTTCTTATGCCACTGCATTGAATCTTGATTTGACACAGGCTCAAAATGGTGACCCACATTTCGTCCCCGGTAACAATTTGGTTTATAAACTCATCTCGGTTTTCGCTACAGAGTTCATAGGAAAAGTCTTTACCGATGTCTATTATCGGTAGCAAGTCCTCCAACATAGTTGGCGTCATAGATTATTTTGATCCCTGTATGAAATAGGCTATTGTCATAAAATGTTCGTATATCGTAAATTGGTATTTAGAAAAAAATATCGCTGATTGTACATTTCACCAAAATTATTGAATATGGTTCAGAATATCTCAAAAACATATAGATGGTCTTCTAGGAACATTTTCAAGTAACTATAAATAAGAATTAGTTTAGTTTGGTCGTACATATAGATAATTCTGGGGTATATCTACAAATGGAAGAAAGACACATAGCAAATTACGATTGTTAATAAAACTATGTATAAATATAATATGTGTTTTATGTTATTAGAGTTAAATAATTTTTTTGTTCTCTATTACAAATCTGCTTTTTTAAATGGAAAATAAAAAATATCCAAAACAATCATACCATAGTAATAAAAACCTTGTTTTCCCTAAAACCTCTTTCTGTTACGACAATTCCTTAATAATACCTAATTCTTTTCTTACGTCCTTGAAATGTCAGCGTTAATATTGAAATCAAACTTACATCCATCCTTTTCATTTCCAGAGCGACAAACAAGGACGAAATGTGCAACTTCTACCTAATGTACTGGGTCGAAAACGATACCCCTCTCGAGCAGAAGTATTGCTTCTCCCCCGGACCTCCTTACTACTATTGGACGCGTGCAGTCGAAAACTTCAATCGCATACCGGACAAGGAAGCTAGCACTTTGTAGAATCGATATTTACTTTACGAAAATCGATACCCACAGGACGAAAACAGATTCTCACTTTACCGAAGTCGATTTTCTTCTATCTTCGAGGATCGATTACCTTCGGTATACGACGTGGCGTTGGAGAAACGGTATGTGTATGATTTTACAGATAGTGAACGAATGGACGTTTTTTTATCACGTTGTTTTGCACTGTTTATCGGTATCGATTAATTTCTTGGTGGTTTTTATTAAATATTTTATAGTTAAAGAATATTGTCTGTACAACTTACGATTTTAATAGAAACTTAATGATTAACTGGTTCAAGACTTTTGCATTTGTCGTATTTTGGTAAAGAAACATTTTGTTATTCTAGTTTATATATATAAACAGTTAATTTGGTCAACACATTCGCCACAAAACTATATATCTTTGTAGTAACGGACTAAAAATAAAGGAAGCATCTGTAAAAGCTTCTCTGGATCTGATACCGATAGTAAATTCAAAATAAATTATATTTGGTCATATTTTAAAATGTTTGGCCGCAAAAGTATTTATTTTTCTACTTAGATTGTTGTGAAATTAGGGATGTATCGATACGCGTTTCTGGCGATACTATATCGATTGCGATATCTATCAACATACGTCGGCGATAATGGTACTGAATTATTTTTAAACACGTGTTATACAGCAAATAAAGAGGGAATGAAAGGAACATTACATGGATAATTATGTATAATTCTTTCACTATTGTAAATATGTGTATATATATCGCTCAGATATTATTCAAATATCAAACTTTATTGGGTTATAGTAACATAAATATAACTTATTTAAATTACATCAAAATTTTAAATGTACGTGTGTGTTTGCGTCCGGACAAGAAATTCTGTTTCCCGGATACCAAACAAGTTATTGATGTAATAGTAACATTTTGGTTAAGAAACTGCTTTTTATTTCGAAAAAATGTTATTCCTCTTGTTGTTTTTAAGATACAACCTTATTCTCATATTGCTCACTTTCCTTGGATTACAAAGACTATTTCACTCTTATTCGTATTTTGGTTACCGTGTAGATCCATTACACACATACACGTGATTATTGTAGTTTCTAAAACCTAAATTAAAACCATTCGGAGTATCGACAAATAAATGTCGATTTCGGCATATAAGAGGAAATTGAATATCGCCGATATATAAGTACCGATATCGGATGCATCCCTAGTTCTGGAGTGAGATATATTTATGTCATAATTTTATCGGTTATTATTTATTGATAAAAAAATATAAGTAAATGAATCTTAGTAGTTTATATAACTTTTAAATATACATTCCATAATGAAGACTTTAAAAAAGATTGTATTTTATGATATAATGTATTTTTTTTAATTTAATTTTACCTCGTTTATTTTTATCACATTTTATGATGAAAATGTATTGTTGATTATGTTAGAATTCTTCTAGTCAGAAACAGAATGACAGACAAATACGATTCTGGTAACATAATAATAAAAAAACTAAAAATAACTAAAAAATTATATTTTTATCGTATCTACCTATTTAGGTGTAAGGACAAATATTGTATTCGTATATCCCTAAAGTATAATGTGGTATAACTATATGAAAATAGTAATTGAATAGCCAATGACATCCTATTTACATTCCAATGATCATGGATTTCACTTTACTTACTATTAACAATACTATATAATAATATTACATTGAAGTTAAAAATAATATGTGTATGTAAAGAATATTTATTCGCACGACTGTGGCTAGAAAGTGGACTCTGATATTGTAAATATATGAATTGTGTTAGATTGTATTTATATTATATAGAATTTAAATAATAATGCATCCTAAATCTGTTTAAATTAAACAATATTGTCATTCATTTAATAAGATTACTAGATTTAGGCCCGTTCATAATTTTGTGACTAGACGAATTTATTTAGCGTACGTAACTATCCACCGAGTCGATTCTGTCAGCCGATTGCAAAGCTAATTGTGGTTTTCTGTAGGTACATATTCATTATATGTCTTTTATATTTTGGCTGATCTAATTTTTTTCTAAATTTGTAATACATAGGATGCTTTTCAAATGTCTATCGATCACTATTTATGCCAGAATACAACTCTCGGGAGACCAATGAATCGAATGGAGGCATTCGATTTAGTAGACGCCAAAGTCGTTAGCACATATACTCGTAGCACAAAATTGAGCACACATACAAAACATTCCTGATTCAATAAATTGATGTTTTGACAGTAATAAGGCGCGGTCGTACCCTGATAATAGTAAAAAGCAGAATCTTTAAACATCGAGTGTAACGAAACAGTTCGATAATAATCTATGCAAAAAAAATTAGGTTAGAAAAGGAACAGGCAAAGAGTAATAACCGAACAGATTTCATAAATATTACCCCCTCTCTGCAGAAAAAAATCCTAAATAGGTGCATAAAAATAAACTTCACGTCCAAACTCTCAGAATGTTCAGCGATAACACTATATTATTTTTTAGGTAATACATAGCCAACATATAGTACTAAAGTAGTAACCAGCAGTTTTTTCAATTGTGTTAGTATATATCGAAAGATATAAAGAAAACGTAAAAAATTACCGCATTTTCGCATTACATCATCCAATCTAACAAGAGATTTTCAACCTTACGTAAAGCATCGTAAATTATTTTAAAATTGGGGTTGGACCGCGTTTTCGCATATATTTTATGACCATTGTTTATAATTGAAAAAAGAAGGCAGCTCACTGTTATATACCCCTACATAGTATATATAATGTTATATACTTAGGTAGATTCAAATAGTATTATAATTTTATACAAATATATGTAAAACTGTATTTTTTTGCTTGTCATAAAAATTGTTACAATTTCACCAATATGCAAGTTTTACTACACTTGGTTACTAGTGGGCCAAGTACAAAAATCTGTTAAAAAAGGGGTAACGTAATCGCATCGTTAACGTATTTAGTACAAACTGTAATTTATCTAGTACAATAGTGGCACAGAACACTCATAGTTTGTAGTGAATACGTAAACGATACGATAACCTTACACTTAAGGCGAAATGAGTTCCAAATTTCACGATTCGACTTCGCGAAAACTTAGTTTTTCGACGCTTAAACCTAATAACCGAAGTTCGAAAAAAAACGTAGTGTAAATTGAATATACGTTCTTATGAAGTATGGGAGCGAATACACGATTGAGCAATTTTGGCTCGATAGAAAAAAATTGGCAACATTCCCTAAATTTTGCAATTTTTCTTACGTGCTTCGTGGGAAAAAGCATTTTTTATTTTATTATGGGCAAATACATTTCAATTAATGTATCATATCCGAAGTTCCAATGAAATTTACTAGTGAACTATGGACTCCTTTATCATTAAAATTTGATCATTTGATTGCACGAAATAAATATAAAAAGTATTAGCACGTATTCAATTGAATTTTTGCATTAAGTCGTCTATTCTGGTAAGCAATTCTCAACCTTATGTAAAGCATCGAAAATTGTTTTAAAATTAGGATTGGACCGCGCCTTAAGCAGATTTTCGTGCTCGGCCCACAGATCTAAAAGCTAGTGCCAATAGTTCATTTGCACAATCAGTAAATTTATTGTCTGATTAATGCACAATGAAAAGTGTAGGGCTATTATGTAGACTTGCAAACCAATTTTGATTGAACTTGAAAAAATGGCGGCTCTATGTCACTTTTGGTCAGCTCTAGTCATCAACTTACTAACATTTTTTCCTGAGTTCTCTTTTGATAGCTTCTTACTGGACTTGTCAAATATGACATAGAGCCGCCATTTCTCAAGATTTGCTTTGCTGTTAAGTGTGATGGCGTCCTAATAACTCGTAATATGCAGGCCGACAACTAACAGAATCTTGTCTTGCATCAAGGTCGAGGTTGACCCGAACCTAAATTAACATGCTGAACCAGTCACTCGATTTCGTACGTCATCAAAACTATAATTTTGTTTTAGAAATGAATTATAGCAGATATCGTCGGATTTGAATTTCATTGATTACTCTGAATTTTGTAAAATGAGTGTCTTCAAACTTTTCTACAATACCACAAAGTAAAACATTAAACAATATATCGATCATGTGTTTCGATACGATTAGATTTTGGACGCGTTCAATTGTTCCAAATAAAGTTATATAGAAAGGGACCGAGTTCGAGTAATTCGATTGTGTCAGTTGTAGACCTGCTGATACTACTTCCTGTACTCGATTATATCTGTCGCACGTTGTGTGACAGGGAGAACGCTCTACAAAATCGATGCAAGCTATACATCTGTCACTCTTTCCGTGGCAACGTGCCATATATATGTATATATATATATATAATAGCCGAACACTTTACTACTGCTAACTACACGAAACCAGTTTACTGCGATCATGCTAGCTTCTAATATGTAAAACAACCTCAAAATAGTCAAAACTCTCATTGGCCTGTGGTTTGACTTACCAGAAACTAACCTATGATGGTGATTCCAGATTATACAAATTTATAATTTGTCATAATTTCATATTCTTTTTTTGAGAAGGGTTTGTTTTTAATTTGGGGTTTAATTTATTTATTTCGAATTATAAGTATTATCACATTATTTTAATGCACCGTGTTATCTTGTTAATGTCTTGTACTAGTGTGTATAGATCTTTCAATAATCCTTTGAGCGCTACTGAGGTGTTGGTGTGAGAAATATCCATTCTTATATTTTGTAACTGCCGAGGGAAATTCAGATATTTGATAAACGAACTATATTTTTATATCGTTTGATTATTGTAGAAGCTCTGGAATTCCAATTTAAAAATAAAAGTTTGTAAAATTGTAAATTATATTAAGTTTAATGCTGGTGTTCGTTCATCGATCTCAAGCTCTAGAGATATACAGTAAAAAATTTAAAATAATTCAATTATTGTGCCGACGGAATGATGATAACCTCAAGGGATTAATCGCTCCATCGTTATCGAGGGATATTGGAGCCCGTGCACATTGTAGACAAACTATCGTGTTCTACATGTTTTTCTCAAAACTAGATGGCATCATTTTACCAAGAAATTCGATTGTCACATGTACATACATCTTAAGTTTGTAACCTACTTCACTGTTTTATTCTAGTGAAATTAAATTATCCGAATTAAAGATCTAGGTACCAATTACAGGTACACATCATACATTTATAACAGCTGGTATTTTTTTTCTAAAATTTTAAAATAAAAAGTCGAGGAAATTTAAGAAATGGCTCGGACCCCGGACTCTGAAGATATTTTTTTATTAAGAAAAGAAAGACCTATTGTACCTTTTTGGGATACCTTAATCATACTATAAAAGCCATATTTATTCCTGTAGTACTCTAGTGTTCCTTTGTGAAACTCAATTTTATAATAAACCTGTTTGCGCAGTGCGCGTGAGTAATAGTACATTGTTCACCGAGAGGAGAAAGTGACCGATTACCGTCGAGGGTGTCGTTTGAAGCCCGAGCCGTAGGCGAGGGCTTTAAAACACCCGAGATCGGGAATCGCACTTTCTCTCGAGTGATACATAGTGCTTTATACTACACCTACGAGGAAAATAAAAAACTAAATCTGTACTAATTGAAATTTATATTGAAATTGTTGCAGTTAGTGAAGCTTAATGTAACACTTTTTCCATTAATGTTTGTTTGAGATGTTTGCGATAATGTAGGAGGAATAACTGGCTGTAAAGTCATCAATCAGTATTTTTGCTGTTTCCTTCAACTGCGGCGGAGTTAAAAAATCTTCATCATCACTATCACTACTTATCATTTTGATAGTTTTATTTTACTTTTCTACGAAAACTGAATCCTCAAACAACACACAAATTGAAAATGGCGTCTGCAATTTTCACATGTTCTTTTTTCAAATTGTTTGACACATCCAACACACAGCTAGTGGCCAGTGTCATTTTGCGAACTTTTCTTGCGAATTTTTCTCTCCCGCTCAGATGCGTTTTCTCGCCGCATATTTGTTCGATATGCAATGACGTACTTTCTACGGGGTTATCTTTTCTTATGGCTACAATGTATGTAGGCTCTCTTATCGTATAAGTATTTCTACTAGTGCGGTGTTGGACACTGCAAAACTGTCCTAAACATAAGATGTGTGTATTTAAATTATTATAATCGAATTATAAATGTATTATTAATATCGATGTTATATCATTATCTTATGTGTCTATAATATAGCTGAAAGCGTGTATTTTTGCGAATGTTTCCGAGAAATAGAACATTTTGAATATATGCCGTATACTGATCACAAAAAACACCTATTCGACATGTTCCGAGTTCCGATTCATTGTTGAATAAAATTACCGGTTTGAATACATCTTTAAAGTAATTGTTATTGTGATCAAAATGTTATATTTCTCGTTTTAGTTAACAAGACCACTTCACCATGTCCATATATGCCAAAAACGTTTTAGGTTTACACAAAAAACAGGTTTAAAACATGATCCGAGGAAGTGGTTGGTCAAAATTCTGGCGTTTGTATTGTGTAAACCTCACGTTAGTTGAATGTTTAATTCGGAAAAAGGGAAATATAAATATTATATTTTACAATTTGTTTCATTGAAGCCTTACAAACTTAACAACCTAATAACTTTACAAGCCTCCATTTTGTCAT
This sequence comes from Selenia dentaria, assembly GCA_917880725.1. Taxonomy (NCBI): domain Eukaryota; kingdom Metazoa; phylum Arthropoda; class Insecta; order Lepidoptera; family Geometridae; genus Selenia; species Selenia dentaria. The sequence continues at coordinate 31,843,801 of OU862881.1, read as the reverse complement.
AGTTAAATAATTAAGTACTTCATTCTACATTACATTGGTCTAGTCAAAATCTAAGGATTTTGATTAGCACGGTAATAACGTTAGCCGCCTAAATCAATAACCATGAAGGAGGTACCCAAGTACTAGAAAAAAGCTTATGTATGAACAAATAATCAAAACAATTTTCGGATTCGCCCACATTTCAGGTTCTTTATTTCTCGTGCTGAACTATCTGCAGACTATGTGTTTTTGTACCTTATATAGGCCGGTATTCAAAATAAACGCTCAGTTGTGAATTTCAACTTAGGTCGAGATTTGACAGTAAGTGTTATACACAATTTACTCAGATCACTCGAGCATACCGATACTCACCGTGTTTATGGAATACCAGCCTTAAAGTTGCACCATTACCTTGAGTGGCAATACGGTCGAAGTCGAAGCAAGTTCGTCTAGCTAGATAATGCATATGCATTACACCGCGGGAAAAAAATCTGTTATGGACTGCCCTGGTAGACATTCCTAATTCTTGAAGTTCGTTGGGACAAATGCGCACTGCAATCTCCACGCCGCGCGCCGCCAACTAGTTATTCAATCTTTTCCATCCCTCTACTTAATGCCTTGAGGGCATACGCCCTCTTCCCGCACCGCACCCCAGCCCAGGCCCCTTGTTTAGGTACCTAGTCTATGTTACAGAGCTCATTGCCGTCTCTGGCCTAGTTTTTCAGGGATGAACCTGTTCGAGTATAACTGCCGTATTTAGAAACAAGTAATTACTTTTTGCTAAGTAATTTCTCAATGAAGTAATTACTTGACGATATAATACTTCAACATAAAATCATATTCTATACTTGAGCAATGAAGCTAGCCTTTGATAGTTCGTTAGTAGTTAACTGCAGGCAAATACTAATCTAGGTATAGAATTAAAATCGTTGATTAAGTAATTACTTTTGCTTGTTTATAAATACGGCAGTAAGAATAATACTCGGAATGTATACTACCTAGGCTGCGAACTGACTCCTCTGTACCCCCGCCCGTCTGCGCCGGAGCGGGTCAGCTCGAACATCATTCTGACCCGCTCCGTGGTCTCCTGCGCCATCACCGCTTCGCTGTGCAGGTAGCGTGGCATGAAGCACCCTGTCGTAGCCTATGTTCCTCAGGTAGGTCTTAAATTAAAACCCTCAAAATTAAATAGAAAACAAAACATTTAGTGACATTATTTTATTAAATTCGATACTGAAAAACTTGAAAATTATAGATTGTACCTCATATACATCTTATTGCAGGCGACTGTACGTAGTACCTACACTTCTGGTTAGAAAAAAGGAAGCATTTATTGAAGGTAGCGCACCCAAACGTGTCATTATATGTTTTGTACCTATAATATAGTTTGATGTACTTATTAGTCATCACTGGCATTGTAACAACCCTTCTACTAAGTGTCGTAAGTTCGAGTTCCTCACCTTCACGCGATTACGTCACTAAGCTGGCGGAATCGCCTTTCAGACAACACTTTCTCATATAATCCCTCCTGAGCCAATTACGGAGTAGGTACGAGTAGCATATGGCGTGAAGGCACACGCAACTCTCCACGCGACCTCTACGTTACACGTCACACTCTATAATATGTTTTATAATATTAGACAGGTAACTATGTGATGTGCGAAGGACATGTAAATACTTACAGACTAGAAGGCAAGAAATGATATAAATTTACATCGTATTTTTCATTTTACATAAGAGATACACTAATATGATATTCTAAATTCTATTCATTCATACCAAGAGATTTCATTGATGTAGGTATTCTGGTAAGTCATTTAATTGATTGTAATACAAACTCCACTATTCTTGTCGTCAATGTTACACCAGTTTAAATTGATGATCGTATTTTTAGTTACTATAATAATAATCCGTGAACATAATGAAAGAAATGAAATAATAATACGCCCTTATTCCCAATATTAACTTAAGTAAATGACATATTTTTATAAGTGGTAAGGTTATAAGTATTAAATTTTAATTTACTAATATAAAGTGCCTACTCAAAATCTTAATTTAGATATTTTGTGTTTTTTTGGGCACCAAGATTTGGGTATAGGCCTCCTGCATGTCGTTCCATATTTTCCGGTCTTGTGCCAGTCTAGTCCACGTGTTGCTGCCGGCTGCCTCCAAGATGTCGTCACGCCATCTTCTCGGTCTCCCTCTCAATCTAGTGTCTTCCATCGAGCACCAGTGAAGGACGCGCTCGCTCCACCGTCAGTCTTTTACCCTGGCAATGTTGCTTACTATAGTGATATAATTTTTTTTTTAAACTCACGATCATTATAATTATGTAACAATAAAACGATGGACGCGTGAGGCAAGACGCAGTGACGAGCGCACTCAAGATCCTGAAGAAGGCTTCCGGACGAAGCCGTAACATTTTTTTTGTCGATCGTGATATCGACAACGCGTAAGTCTCACCTTAATCCAGTTTTAATATTAGAAAAATTTCACTATAAATAAAAAAAAACTGCTTCATATTATCTACCTATACCTACCTACGATATTTCACAAAAAAGACATTGTCTAAATATTCATTCATTATTTTTATGGATTGCAGACATACATATTAACTCAAAGTCGCACAACGAGCTATGGAGAGGGCTTATGCTCGGGGTATCTCTACGTGATCGAATTAGGAATGAGGAGATCCGTAGAAGAACGAAAGTAAAACATAAACATAATAAACATAGCCCAGAAGATTAGGCAGTTAAAGTGGCAGTGGGCAGGGCACATAGCACGCAGAACAGATGGCCGATGGGGCCGGAGTGGATTGGAGATCACGAACCAGCAAGCGCAGCGCAGGTCGCCCACCGACATGGACGACCTGATAAAGGTCGCAGGACAACGTTGGATGCAGGCCGCTTCCAACCGGTCCTTTTGGAAAATTACGGGGGAGGCCTATGTTCAGCAGTGGACGTCCTACGGCTGAGATGATGATGATGATGACATATTTTCTTACTTCAAATTATAAATCGCTCGTAACAAATATTATACATTAATTAAAAACCCTCAAGTAATTTTATTACAATTACAATGGATATACCTATAGTTCAAGTGGACAATGCGTTGCAAAAATTGCTAACGGCAAAAATTTACAGAAAATATGAAAAAGGCACAGTGTCAAAATTATTATAAGGATGGCGCTGAAAATTGCAATTGCAATAGTATCACAAGTTGCAATTGCAATTTTCAGCGCCATCCTTATAATAATTTTGACACTGTTTTAGACCTGGGACCCACCTCTTAAAATAGTCATGTTTCAACTTTAGCTTTACCATCAAATTTGGTACCACCACGTCAATATAGCAAGCTTAAAATAATAATGCATTACGATAGACGTGTAGCGTCCTTACCTTAGTTAAAATGAAAACCATTTAATATTATGTGCAGGCACCGGCCGTCCGATCCGGGCCGGCCCGTACTTGGCCGTTAATCTATGTCGCAGCCGCCCGGCAAAGTTCGACTCCACCCTTGGTTGTTTGTGCGACACATAGAGTCAGCCACACAGATCCGCGCTAGACGCATATTATTGTCTAATAAGGTTTAACGTTTTATAAGTGATTATCGTGTTCTCATTGTGCCGGTCATCATCACCACCTCCACAGACGTTTTGATGACGTAGTATCAAATATTTCACTCAATTCGCGTTCTTTGACGTGTCTTTTGTCGCTTTTTCATTTCAACTTTCATTGTTCCAATGTCAAATTTTTGAAGACCCGTATTCCCAGCTCTTAAAGTATTCATACTGCAACATTAAATTTGGTTGACCGTTTTGTGTCGGTGGGAGTACGATAGTAAGTATGATTATTCTTAGCTTATTACAAAACGTTCCTGATTTATTATAGTTACGTAAAAGGTGGGAGTAGGCTCCCTGGGCGTTATTCGCTACCGCGCGCAGTAGCGTTATCCGTTGTCTGTAGTCAGTCAACACAGTTAGCCGGGCAAGGGCAGGGAGCATGTCACTATTAGCCGATCGACTCGACGAGCTCATGGAAAATCATTTGTGAGATATCGCCCTTGTACATAAGGTTGTTTTTCAAACGTTTCTTGTCATCTCGTCATTTATTTCACGGATGTTGTCAAAGATGTAACGATGTTTGCTCTTAAAGCATCGCACGGCTGCTCCTGCTTCGCTCGGCGGAACTAGTTATATATAGGCGAAAATACCGCCTCACTAGGGGGTACAAGTTTCGCTGCAATTATGGAACTTCATACCATTCATACCATCGAGTTCCGCGCGGTATTTTCCGCTACCCATAGCAGTAGCGAATAACACTGGAGCTGGTCTGGCCTTAAGGTAAGAGTAGGTAATATACATTTAAGGTGTTTAGACCTTATATATACCTATACCTACCTTAATTATGGCATTTTTAACGATCACATCAGATGTGAAGATTATAAATATAGGTAAATGTTAAATGTGCCATAGCCGTAGCCCTTATGCAAGACTTACTTCTGCAGCAGTCTTCCTATCTTCCTAGTCTATTAAAGAATCTACTGTGGGCAGATTATTTCTGTGATGAGCAGAATTGTTCAGCAAAACAGGTATTTGATGTTTGACGTTTGTGTTGTGTATTTTGTGTATGAGGGAAACATATAGGCTGTTAGTACATATATAGCCAAACGGCCTTACTTATAAACGTTGCTTAAATTTAAACAACGTCACTTAGTACGCCGCAGAGCATTTTCCTTTGCGCAGTACCAAATAACGTTATTTATGGTTAAGCAGCGTTTATAAGTAAGGCCGTATATGTTCCCGTTTCTCCAACCTTTCGCAGTATATATAGTACAAGCTTTATATCTGGGTATTCTCTAGACTGTTTATATATACTTTAGTTGAAGTTTGGTAAACGAATTTGTATGATGAGTTCGAAGTTCAAGTAACATTATTATTAGATACTGTCTGCGCTTGTAATGATATCCAGTACATTACTGAATTAGGTATTACATTAGGAATTCAGGTACTTACAGGATTATGATGACGACAATGGTTATGACGATGACTACGGCTAATAAAAAAAAATTATGATAAAACTTAAAGATGATGGTGACATACTTTTACTTAAATGATTATTGTACCATTCAACCGATTATACTTACCTACCTTGGTGAGTTATGTGCGCAACCGCGAAGGTTATAGAAAAAAGAAAAAATACAAATATAACAACGTACCTACTCGTATGTGTAAATGCGTACCTACTTATGTAATAAGAAAGAAAACGGTGTTTCAAAAGGTCACAACACGTTCAATTAACCAAACAACCTTAAAGCCTTATTATCCGCATTTGAAATAAATACATATGAAGGTACCTACCCTTAACAACTACGGATATTTAAAGTATTTACACACGATGCAATTTCGAATGCAACATGCTGTAGTAATCTGAATGTAGGCGTGTTGTTCCAACATGTTGGACGTCGTATCGACCGTCCTAGCATCCAGCAGATTGTTACAGCAAATTGTAAGCCGCGTTGTAACGTGAGAAGTGAAGTAAGGTTGGTTTATGACGCTGCCATGTGTATACCTCAGTTATGTTAAGCCTAAGTTATTTAAATAGGTGAAGTATATTGTATGATTTACGTCTACTTTCATAACTACTACAATGATTAATATTGCGGGGGCATGAAACAAGTTAATTGGTTTAGCACGCTGTATTTTCTGTACATAAAATGTGTTATTTTTAGCTTTGACTCTTAACTTATGGAAACGTTTATAATGGAGGGATTGTTGCAAAACTTGGCTAGTCGTGTTTACTATTCAACCGAGGCAGAGTCTACCAACTGAGCTAACGTCGGTTATACGACGACATAGCAGTCCTTCAAACCGTCGCGTGTCGAGCGTACACCATGTGTACGTACAAAAAAGTGCTAAGCCATGTCGTGCAAACACTAAGTGTACACAATTTTTATACCTACCTCTTGTTTGTAACTAATTTTATCAGATCCAATGCAACTGATATAAATTTGCATTTAGTTGGTCATACTATTCAAGAATAGTATTTTCTACCGACTTCCAAAAAAGGAGGTGGTACTCAATTCGACTTTATTTTTTTATATGTTTGTTACCTCATAACGTTCGACTGGGAGAACCGATTCTCAAAATTATTTTTTGTTTGAAAGCTGTTGCTTCTCGTGTGGCCCGTCCCATCAAATCGGTCAAATAGTTTTTGGTTACACTCCAATAACTGAATAGAATGGAAGTCGGTATTAAGTTTTTCAAATTGTACTTGCTTATGTGAACTTGCCGAGTTCGGAAATAAACCAAAATAAACAGACATTGGGCGGGTTAAGGGTTTCTTTTTCGTTTGAGGCATGAAACCCATATGTATCAGTCAAACCTACAAATAACATGATCATAAGTACTTCCCATGTAAGAAGATAATATAAATATAAATCACCGACAGTTTGAGACCTTCGCGTAGTCTGCAAAACTGGCACTTAGGTTGAACAAATAATTGTCCAATATTTTTGTTTCCTAGGCTAACATCATCGGTATAGCCATTAAGTAATGGGTGCTAGTGATGGTGCACGAGTGCACAAAATCAAATTACCTAAGTACCTAGCTATGTCAAAGTCAAAGTCAAAATCACTTATTCAATTTAGGCATCAAAGACGCACTTATGAACGTCAACTTTTCATTATAATGTACTTTAAAGACTCTACCGCCGCGTTCCAAAATATATAGAACCCGCCGAGAAGAAGCGGCAAGAAACTCGGGGCCATTCTTTTTATATGGATGTTTACAATGTTTCTACTTAGGTACTACAAATATTACATTTTATGGGTGGCAGAGAGACAGCTTGCCAGAAGTGGAGTATTCCAAGCATCTTTATCTTCTATATAATGTCGAAGTTTATAGTAAGCTTTTTTGATTAAAACGTTTTTTACAGTCAACTTGAATTTGCCCTCTGTGAGCTCAGTTATGTGCTTTGGGATTTTATTGTAAAAACGCACACAATTTCCTAGGAATGACTTATTAGTCTTCGCAAGTCTAAAACTAGGTACAGCTATCCTATTTGTATTTCTGGTATTAAAAGTGTGGTGATCACTATTTAACTTATATTTATGTAATTTTTTACGAACATACATTATATTTTCAAATACATATAAGGAAGGCAACGTTAATATATTGATTTATTTAAATAAATCTCTCAAAGATTCACCGGGACCTATTTCGTATAGATATAGCTCTAATAGCACGTTTCTGTGATGTTGTTGATGTTTTATGTGATGTTTGTAATACCCTTGTCATCGCCTTTTAACGATTTAGTACCTAAAGCATCCACCGTTTTACTTCAAAATGAATTAAACAGGATACTACTATGTACTAACTTACTGACATATTTTTCGGGACTGCGACTGGATTTTGATTGTTGAGATACAAACGTGGCTGGAGTCAACTACACTTGACAAATAGCTAATGTACATTCATTCGAGCCTATATAAAAAAGAAAAAAAATCTTTAATTATTACAAACCACTGAAACCACACGTAAAATCTATAAAGTCCAGAATGTAGTGTAGGTCTGCAGGTACATGCCACACGCATGGCGTAGCGGGGGACGGCAAGCGACAGATGATGTGGAACGTGCGACCCCCTGCCCTCGACTCGGGGGTAGCTAGCCGTTGCCGCAGTCCGATATTCGCTATCGTCGCTTACTGTGCTAGTGACTTACAGCGCTGTTAGCGGCCTAGTGAAATCGGACCGGTTGGTAAACAAAGCCAGCAACACATGTCAAATTTGACATTAAGCCCACGACGTACACGATGATTTCATTCAAGAGCTTTTTTTAATTATTAGCCTACCATTAGTATAGTCCGTATCACACCATAAGCACACACATGTCAGCGTGCAAATGTTTATTACCGTACGGTAGAATAAATTTCATTTACGTTCCGCGCACTGCGGTGAATCAAACGCACATTTTGGTATTCAAGTGACAGTTGTGGGCCCTATACCACATCGTTATAGACTACCATACAAGAGTCATATATTTATTATTACGTAAAAAAGGGCACTTAAACGGTATTGGATGCATCCCTTCTACATACATCTTAACGATACAAAATTTTGTGAGGTAGCAAAGTAACTTTACGCCGCATGCCCGTGCGTTTATTTGACCGCAGTGTGCGCAATTCTATGACTCTCCGTACTTCACAGAATAAGCTTTACAAAAACGCAACGCAGTGCGCGCTAGGCCTAACACCGCTGTGAGTGAAAGCAGGTGAGTGAAGCTTTTTAAGTTAAAAGCGAATAACGTACAGCGGCCCATTTGCCCGCTCACACAATTCGGGGACACTTTTGAGCGCGCTAATAACGCTTATGGCTTGATTCGGACTGCACTTTGTATTATTTAATATGCAGGTAAGTTAGAAAGATGTAGTACAATGATCTTATATTATCTTTTCAATATAAGGTCATTGATGTAGCACGTACTCAGTTACTTATTTTATACACGAAGGTATAGTTTAGCTACATAATTATCAAAACATAACATTACGTTTTTACATACTGTTCTTTAGAATACTCTCGAATCATTTATCACTTAGAAGCATATCACTATAAGTGACAATGACAACTCGCGCTTCCTTTTGCTTCTGTGTGGCATGCAATGGTGCAAGCAATTCCGAATGGTATGAGTGCTTCAACTTCAAGCGCAGAGGCGGCCCGAACTTCTGCTTTTATAAATAAAGAATCTAAAAAGACGAAGAAATCATAATACTTATAATCTACTGTAACAAAAAAAAATATTTTTCAAATCGATCGCAAAGGATTCTGATGTTTGTAAGTACTAAGATATTTGGTAAAATTTAAATTACAGATGATGTAAAAATTGTACAGGGGTGGTAACAAGTAAAGAAGCGGTTATAGAAATAATATGATTTCCTTCATTTGCCAGACTGAGTCTAGATATTGAACCAAGGTAAAAAATCCACCCAACAACTGAAGATTGAAAATAAATAAAAACTTCAATTATTATTACCAGGTATGTGGACAAATCGATTGCTAATATTAAGTATATAAGTAAAAACCGTGGTTGCCCAGGGGAGAGATCGCCCGCGTCGAGATCGTGAGATCGTGGGTTCAAATCTGGTCAGGCCCGTACAAATGAGCATTTTGGATCCTACATACCTAGTGAGCTCCCGACTATCATCAAATTTGCAAACCAGAGTTGCAAAAACCCCGCAAAAAAACAAGTGACTGTCGCTTTTTCGTTGATATTACCGATCTGGTATCTTTCAAATGATGATTTGTTATGTAAATTTTTTTTCCAAGTCCTTTACAGCATCAAAAAAACAAAACATTAGCTGAATTCTATTGTATATTTGAACACATAACATTTTTAATTGAATCCTTATTTGATTTGGCCTTGGCATACCTGTATGCCAAGTCGGCTTTACAGAATGTTTTTTTGGCATACAGGTATGCCAAGACAGCTTGACTACATACCACTGGCTTTTCGGTGAAGGAAAACATCGATAGGAAACATACGTTCGCCCGTAGAAGAAATTCGATGGCGTATGTGAATTCATTAATCTGCATTGGGCCAGCGTGGTGGAAATGGCCCAATCACCTTTAGCGGGTTAGGCCTATTTCCCGATATTTATTTATTATTAGTAAAGAAAAGGTAGATGGCGTTTAAATATTTTGTTGGAAAAAAATACAGTATGATGTACAAGTGAAAAACTTATAGAACATACTGCGATCTGACGTCTGATAATTGTGTTCAACTAGCTGCGCCCCGTGGTTTCTTCCATGTGTTCTGGGATAAAAGTATCATATGTGTTCATCCGGGGATTCCGGGGTATAACCTATCTCCATTCCAAATTTCTTCCAAATCCGTGCAGCCGTTTGAGCTAGAAGAAGTGACAAACATACTATCACACTTCAGTCACAAACTTTTGCCTCAATAATATAGTTCGATTATTACGTACCTCCTCGACACGTAATGATACTGTAGGAATAAATGGGGGCAGGTACTATACATTACACAGCGCACTACTGTACATTAGCTAAAGCAAAAAGAGTTGATTGCAAAAAAAATCTTATCATGTAGCCTATTGTAATGTAATGCATTCATTAATATTCGTATTCTTTGAATGGATTACAGCTTATATTTATTTATTTATTTATTTGGTTTACTAACAGTAGTAACACGAACTTAAAACAAATTATTTCTATAGTATTATGCTACGTGCACCACCAATTACAAGCAAACACACCATGCTTTACAATCTTAACATAAAGGGTAAGTTTTACAAAGAAATATCTTAAAACAAAAACAGAAACTAAATCAAAAACACTGAGTTAAAAAACTATAAAGGATACATTAATTTAAGGTAAAAGACTTAAGAAGTAGATACATATCCTTAGTATAACTGTTTATATTAATAATTTACAATAAGTGAATATTTCCAAACCTAGATATCATCACACTCCGTTGGGGTTATTGTGACAGACCCATTTGGTGCCATCAGAAGACGACGTAGCATTGAAGGGCTGTCATAGATTATGTCTAAATCATCTTGTTGATTGCATAACTTGCACATACGAGGTAAAGGTGAGTATGCTCCGAACTTATTAATTAATTAATTAATAAGTTAATTAATTAATTAATAAGAATAAATAATTAATTAATTAATAAGAATAATTAATTAATAAGAATAATTAATTATTTAATTAATTATTAATTATTAATTAATACTCCTAACTAATTCTTCGGAGGGGAGGGGATATCTATCTAAGAGGAATATCTACATCATAAAAGTTGAAAAAGATGAAGATTTTATGAAAATGCGTGCTACCAGAAGTGATTCTCAGAAGAGAAAAATTAAAAATCAATAATTATAAAATTAAAAATCTTTTTGAATGTTACTCGTATCATCTAGTCTTTCATTTTACTGTTTGATCTAGTACCTACAGTATGCATAGTATAAACAAAGGCGGCCAATTTTCTGAAAAATTAATGCGGGCCTCTTTGTGGATCGATATACGGGTTCGGGGCGAATGTCAGTAGGTATATCTATCAAAATTTACGGAAGCCATTTATTTTAAAAATCTTATTCTTCACTAGAGTGACACTTTTTAACAACTTCAGGGTTTTTATTGAGTAGGTAGGCATGTCATGAAAATTTTCGCAACTTTATTACACTTAGTACAAGCAGAGTTCGTCGAGTTTCCAGTTTGTGATGTTTTTTTGGACGTCCGCAGAGCATTCAATAAAGAAAATACTCTTTCGGTAGGCGCGTTAGTCCCTGTACTATGTGTGTGGTAGAATAATAGGAATGCGGGACGTGCGGGACGCATCCCACGTTTACGGGACTATGTTACTAATTATTGTAAAGCGGGATTACATCTAGCATTACGAGACGGTCCCGAAGAATACGGGACGGCTGGCCGCCTTATTATAAACTAGGTAGATCCAAATTCGAGAAAGAGGTCAATCGTCGAATACAACTCGGCTGGGCAGCGTTCCGGAAATTTGGCGAAGTCTTCTCTTCATATGGCACTGAAACGTGGTCTCTTACTATGGGCCTCATAGAGCTCAAAGTCGCACAACGAGTTATGGAGAGGGCTATGCTCGGGGTTTCTCTATGTGATCGAATCAGAAATGAGGAGATCCGTAGAAGAACGAAAGTCACCGACATATCGCAGAAGATTAGCCAGTTAAAATGGCAGTGGACAGGGCACATATCACGCAGAACAGATGGCAGATGGGACCGGAAGGTTCTGGAATGGAGACCACGGACTGGCAAGCGCAGCGTAGGTCGTCCACCGACATGGTGGACAGACGACCTGATAAAGGTCGCAGGACGACGTTGGATGCAGGCCGCTTCCAATCGGTCCTTTTGGAAAATTATGGGGGAGGCATATGTTCAGCAGTGTGGACGTCTTACGGCTGAGATGATGATTATGATGATGAATTGTTATTATTACATATCGCAATAGATAGCAAAATATCAAAAAGAATTATCTTAGAACTAAATTAAGAAGCAGTGAGGCTTGAACTCTAGTTCAACATATCGGAAGTTGACCCCGCTACTACCCCGCTATTTAAGAATTCTGTATTAAAATTAATTTTGGGATACAGTTACAGAATACTCTGCTACAGTTTTCTCATTTTCATATGTGTGTGTCTTTCGTTTACATATACAGGGTTGGGATTTAATTAAAAAAAACTGAAAAGTGCAGGTTCAATGATATTAGATATGTTCTTAGAACAAATTGTAAAATCCGCAAAATACCCCAAAGTTAGTTTATATCTCGGTAAATAAAGTAAAATAAATAAAATAACATATTTTCGTACAAACAGCGCCATCTACTGAGATTTGTTGCTTAGCAACACCTACCGTTTAACCTCGCTTAATAAGTAGAAAAACACCATTAGCGGTCCCTCCTCCATACAAAATACCGCACTACCGACTGTATAAGCTTTGCTGAACATATTGCTGAACAGTTAATCTTCACTGTAAGCGCTTTCATTATCATCATTGTTCAGAATCAGGAACAAGTTACGTCATCTTTGGGGAGAGTGCGCAGTGACGTGTATTCAAGCAACCGGCGTGCACTGTGACCCGAGCACGAACATTTGCTAAAGTGTAACGTTATCGTATCGTTTACGTATTCAGTACAAACTATGAGTTATCTGTGCCACTATTGTACTAGATAAATGATAGTTTGTACTGTAAACGTCAACGATACGTAAACGTTACACTTTAGCAAATGTTCATGCTCGGGCCACTGATATTGTAACCGCTAACGTTTCAATCAGTATTTATCTCTGGAGCATATTGTACTAGCACTAACAGAGAATGCCGTGCGCGGTTCTCACGATAAACTTGTCGAGTCGATAAACATACTTATATTGGCTATCTTACCTTGTCTCTAGTATGGATCTCACTGCGATAGCTATATAGCGGGTTGTAACTGACCGATAATTGTATACTATTGACAATCCGCATTACGCTTGCCATGCCAGTTGCAGTACCACCAGAAACTTTAGAACTGCAGTTTTGGCTAGCACTGTACTGTGCTCGTCATATTGAGATCTTGGTTTTCTACTCTTTCGCCTAGTAATTCCAGTGCCTCAACAAACACAGTAATGCTTGGGCATTACAGCGTTTCGCGGCAGAATATCCAGTAATGTAGTGGTACTAACCAAGACCACCTCCTGCAAGAGAGGCTTACTACTTAGTAAGTCAGGTTTCCTAGCCTTTAAGTTCGCACCCCACGGCAGAGAGATATTCTTTAACACTACCCTCTCACGAGTAGACGTATTAGATCCCTACCGAGAGTATTACCTGTAAATTGACCGTAATAGTAAGTCTTAAGTATAAACTACACCATTTATTGTGGTCCTTATGGGGGCTCCGTTTGGTGTGAGGCAAGTCACCACCAGCCTAAACGAACGCCCCCAAAGAAGAATAAAAATAAGAAGGGTGTCGACACAGTAACGTATTGGTTGTTTTTGCGGCGAAGAAAGGATATAAAATGGTGAAGAAGTTAAGAAGTCATCAAAATTGAAAAGACTAATTATTATTATTACTGTTAATTATTACCTATAATTATAATTATTAATAACATTAATATGACGAGTACAACACGCTTATAAAGCTTCAGACGGCGTAATGAACACAAAGCTTACCCAACACGTACCCATTTCTAATAGTCATTTAATTATTTAGAAACAAATTAAAACTTAACAAACCGCACCGTCCCGGCTTCCTGAGGGATTTCGTCAATTGAATTTTGTAAGAACACGTTTTGTTGTTTGATCCCGGGGTAACGAGCTGTCACGCGCAGCCGTCGGCGGCGTTATTTCACGTTTTGCACAATGTTTTTCGTATTCTTTGGAATGGTCTCAATCAGACATAGTCCGATAGCTGCTTGGCGTTTGCCGGGGAATTACTTTGGGATAGTACATAAGAAATAGTCATTATATATTGAACTAGGCAAATAAACACATATCACGTTATTGACAACTACTGATTTACACTTAAGCATTTGAGACTAATACCCACTAGGTACCTACCTATTTTACTTAACTGGCCCGTTGGCGCAGTTGGTAGCAGCCTTCTGACGCATAAACTATAAGTTTGGGGGTTTATATGTGTTATAACACATTCTTCTCAACTGATCCTTTAACCGTTTAACCCTTTTATCCAACCTTTTTAGGGTTCCGTATTTTTAACCCTAAAAGGTTGCAATTAATGTCAAGTAACACAGTCACAGCCAAGTAACTAATTCAAGAAAAAATGCTACGATATTGCTACATAATGCATATTAAATATGCGAAGAAGAGTGCAGAAAATTTTAACTAAATTTTAACAATATCACTGACACTTTTGTCATAAAGTTTTGTCCTCCAGTGAGGATTGATGAACAAATAAAATAATAATAGGTAGGTATATATGGAAGACTAAAAAACATAACATTTACCTAATGCAGGCACACCTAGTAATAATCACTTTGCTTTTCTAGAACGTGATATAGACAGTGTTTAACAGGTTTTTAAGTTGACTTGAATTTGACTATAAAACTCACTAAAATAAATAAAAAATATCACTCGATGAAGCAATAATATTATTTAATGTCGGTTTTGAAAATTTACAGGATAAACATTTTAGTTCCAAGTTTCTATGCTTGATGGCGTAGATGTCACAAGTAGTGGTATTTAGTTCAAGCCTAAACCGCTAGATGGCTATTTTGGTGGTTGGTTATACTAAATCTCTAATTTATTATGTGTGCGATACGAGAAAGCGCGCTCTTTCTCGTATCGGACTTACTAACTAAAATTGGAATATATACCTATTAGTAATAGTAGTAATAGCTGCAGGCCAAGTACGAAATGACGCAAACAGGAAAATAAGACGAAAGTTTGACAATTCTTTTAGTCATTCAAACCTTCGTACAATGATCAAACTTTTTGAGGAAAAAAATACATTCTGATTTCGTTACCATAAAAATAAAAATAGCTTACGAAAAAAGAAAAATAGAGAAACATTTTCCAAGTTATTTCATTTAATTAAGCCACATTTACGTTTAAAAGTTCGTCACAACATGATGTAAACTCGGACCGAGTTGTTGCCACGTTCTTTCAATGACAAAACACGTGGTTTTCTACGTAAAACAGTTTTGAAATACGCTTTGTATGTACGAGAGAAAGGCTTTAAATTAAACCTATTATACAACAATAATATATATTGTTATAACATCCACACAATGATATTTAGGTCCCATCAGACTAGGCAGAGCCTGTAAACTGAAATCTGGAGCTAGCAAAAGCAGCCAAGAAAAAGGGCATACTTGCTAAGGTAATACTGTACTTCACATCAGAACAGCTGCTCACTTTGCTGAGCACAATTTCGGTTATGTATGAAGTATTATTCTCATCTCTAGGACGGTGCAGCAAAATACCAGCGTGAGGCCCTCGAGTCAATTGCCGAGCTAAGAGGCTCATTAGCAACGATAATTTGGTTGAAGTTAAACTTCAAAGTCATGAACAGGGACGCAAAGTTGGTTGATTATCGGTTTTCATCGGATACATTTAGGGGAGTGTTCACTGGAGTTACGTGACTTGCTTCCTCCATCATCATTCCATCTTAAAACGATGAGTTGGCAACATAAATGTCATCTATAGTCGATACTCGATCCCGCCTACCTATTAAGCTTGTGATTAGCGTACTCGCTGTCAATTTTAGTTATACAATTGACCGCTAGGTGGCACTGTTTTTTTGTACATACATTTTTTCGCGGCAGTCGATATCGAGCTTCGATTGGTGTCAATGTTGTAAAATCATGGTAGTCCTACAGATGTACGGCGATGCGAAGTCGCTACATATCTGCTTCGTGCGTTTCACTTCCACATTGATAATGCGTATGGCTAAGGAGTGGATTTCTGGCCTGAGTCTGTTTCACCCTTAGTTATCGTCTGGGTGTCTTCAAGTCGCGAGTGACTATGTATCTTCTAAGAAGGTTTGATACAACGTAGACCGCATCATAACTTAACAGCAGCTGAGATAGCGCTCAAACGCCTCCGGCCTATCTTAACATTAGGAAAACCGGCTTACTGACAGCCATTTATCTTTATTCTATATATATAAAAATGAACCGCTATTCTTCTGATCACCGTGTACATGTACTCCTAAGTTCTATAATTTAAAGGACTCTTTAAACAGCATGGTTTTATCTACGATAAACTATCACGTCAAGAAACTGATTTGGCTATGGCTTTCTTATATTGATAACTAGCGACTACCCGCAACTTCGTTCCCGTAGTAGGCTCGGCGAGATTGTTCCATCCGTTCTCAAGTTATAGCGTGACCAGGAGAAATAAGGGTTCATTATATATATATATATATATAAATATATATAAGTTAGTGTTAAAAGGCTTTGCCTTTCAAATTCTAATTTAAAACAATAAAGAAAGTTAACGACCCTTAGTACGTGTTTGCGAATGACGTTGACACGTTGCCGCGTTGACGCGAGGCGCGTGTCGTCTGCTCGCATGACGACAGTGTGACGTCAAAACTCCTCGTGTATGCCTCCCTAAAATTTTGTGGGATGGGGAGAGATGGGTGGTTTAAATTATCTCTTGTTTGGAAATTATTATTTTTTAAACACAATGTAATGCTACTCTATCTTTCGAATGTTTGTATTTGTGTGAAAGGTTTTGCTTGTATGATATATAATCTTTATAAAAAAAGAACCTTCGTGGCGTTAGAATAATGAGCATATGCAGATTAGAAGGTACGAGGAACAAAACACTGATCGTGTGAGACTCGGTAAATTTTTCCCGCAAACAAGATGTAAAATAGTTGTAACTAAGTTGTAAAAAATATTCATCGTTTAAAAAAGATTGATTTTTACTGAATGGTGTTTACCCTTTTTCAAAACGGTTAAGGCCTATTCAGACCTGGGCGTTATTCGCTACTGCGAGCGATAGAGAAATCCGAAAGGGTATGCGTTAATTTCTCTGTTCGCACCAGCGCGGTAGAGATATTCGTTGGCAACGGTTAGCGGGGCGGCGGAACTAGTTTCGCCAAACAAGAGAAAATACCACCTCACTAGGCGGTACAATTTTCGCTGCAGTTATGGAACTTCATACTTTTTACCCATCGAGTTCCGCATGGTATTTTTTGCTACCCACAGCGGTAGCGAATAACGCTCAGGTCTGAACAGGCCTTTAGACTTGGCGATGTAAAGATAAAGTTTCCATTTATAGACATTTTACTTTACACAACACTAGCTGCACCCCGCGTGATGATGATGAAAGGTATCTCGTGTTCTTCCAGAAGCTAAGAAGGTATCTACATACCAAATTTCATCCAAATCTGCCTGATTGTGTAACAAAACATCCATCCAAACTTTCGCATTTATAATAGTAGTGTGAGGTTTTGTGGGTCTGCATCCATTTGACTTACAATTTTTTTCTACCCACAGATATCTAAAACAGTAACGTTTAAATTGTCACTACCCTATTAAACTTCAAAGCCCATAACAGAAGTTTTTAATTTGAGCCTACACAATGGTCTCAACAAAACGTTATTAACTTCGTGTAGGTAATTTGTTTTAATGACATTGACATTTATTCAATTTCGTAGGCATAATTACTAGCGTGTATATGTGGATTATCTGGGAATGACAGCTGGAAAACATATGATAGAACCACTTCAATTGTTATTTACTTTTTACAAACAATTTTCACCATGATTGCTAGAGAACTGAAGTTTTAAGATTTTGTGTCGATGTAGTGATGCTTCTAATAAGTGAAATATAAAAACTGATAGTTTAATTAAAGTTGGGACAGACTGCGTGTAATTCGCTAGGCGTCTGTACTATACTTAGTATTAAACAACTTACGTACAATATAGCACAGTTTTATATCTCAAAGTCGTCAAAATCATTTATTCAATTTAGGCATCAAAGACGCACTTATGAACGTCAACTTTTCATTATAATGTACTTTAAAGACTCTACCGCCGCGTTCCAAAATATATAGAGCCCACCAAGAAGAAGCGGCAAGAAACTCGGGGCCATTCTTTTTATATAGATGTTTACAATGTTTCTACTTAGGTACTACAAATATTACATTTCATGGATGGCAGAGTGACAGCTTGCCAGAAGTGGAGTATTCCAAGCATCTTTATTTTCTATATAATGTCGGACTTTATAGTAAGTTTTTTTTTATTAAAACGTTTTTTACAGTCAACTTGAATTTGCCCTCTGTGAACTCAGTTATTTTAGTTATCTATTCTCTTCAGTCGTGTGATTTTCAAATGTTTCGTCGTTACCATAGACCAATATTGTATTAACCAGGTCGTTACGATCGTCGACAAGCTCATGGATGTCAAATACTTTATGAGATATGTACCTTGCACATTTGATTGTTTTCCGACGTTTCTTGTCATCTCGTCATTTGTTTCACGGATGTTGTCAAAGATGCAACGATGTTTGCTCTTAGGGTGCGTCCACACTTGTGACATGTGAACAGAACGGCCTACGTGACATCGTACAAGACGTGGACGGATTAGGTTGTGCTGACAAGCCTGATGTACGATGAAATGTTACAAGTGTAGACGCATAGTGTCTAACTAGACTGCGTGGCATGGCATCGCTACAGGAGCGAGGCGGCGCGGTTAGGAGCGGGCGAAATGCGGCCGGGGGACGTATTAGGACACGTCACGACGTGATCCACTTCTACTCCGTGTCTGTATGTGTGTTATCTGGCGTACTTCAACGTGTGTCATAAACGCGAATTTGGACGTCTCCTGGTCACGCGGACAATAGCGAACGTCCTTTGAAAAAAACGACTTTCGATGGATTGGCTCGTAACTCGTAACTTAGATGCGTGTCAGTCACCACACTGGACTGGACTATAGTAGATCGTAACTCCGTACATTGTCCCGCCGTACATTCTGTGCTTTCAGTGTCCGGAATGGGATGAATCGTAAATGCAGCTTGTAACAATTGTTCGCGTAACAAAACACGTCCACACTATCGGTACTGACACGCGTGTCTGTTACGGTCACGGGATAATGTTCGGTAAAATGTTACAAATGTGGACGCAACTTTAGATAATCGCACGGCAGATCTTATAATCATTTGTAGATATTCGAATTTTGTTGAAACATAAGCCTCGGCTCGACTATGATATCAAGTGAACAGCCGTGCGATTCTCTAAGAGCAAACTTTGACAACATCCGTGAAACAAATGAAGAGATGACAAGAAACGTTGGAAAAACAACCTTGAGTAGGTACAAGGGCGATATCTCAAAGTATTTGACATCAGTGAGCTCGTCGACGAGAGCAACGACGAATCATTAGAGAGTCGCACGGCAGATAAGCTATTATTTACATATGTAATGGTAAGTGCCCCGCTTATAACAGTTGCGTAACGACGACAGATCAAAATGTACAATAGATAACGCAAGTATCTCGTTTTGCATTGAAACCAAGCGTGCCGACTTTTCAATTAATTGAATTACGTGAATTTATGCATAATTTTAAAGTAGGTACCTGTGATAGGAAATATGTCCTTTCTTTGGGGCTCGAAATTTTTGGGCTATTACAGTTAATTATAACGCTATTTGGTTTTTGCGTCCATCTTGCTGTAACAACAGAACAACAGACGCGCGCGGACTATAAGTAGCGGCGACCAACCTTGACGCTTGGTCAGGGTTCGGACATTAGTACTTACACGCATTTGCGTTATCTGTATATTATATCTGTGGTAACGACAGTATATAAATAATGATAATCATCACCATCATCTCAGCTGTCAGCCATCTCATACGTCGACTACTGGACATGGGGCTTCTCTAATATGGATATTCAAAAGCACTGGTTAGAAGCGGCCTGCCCACTAGTCTGTCCACCTTGTTGGTGGATGACTGACGATGCGCTTGCCAGTCCGCTATCTCCAGAACCTTCCACCCCATCGGCTATCAGTTTAGTATGCTATGGGATACTTTAAATAGTTTATCTCTGGGCAATTTCAGTGTCATTTTTATGCCTATAAGAACGTTATTTTAGTAAGAGAATAAAATAAAAGCAGATCATTGACGATGAATCTTTTAGATGGATATAGAAATTACAAACTGTAATTAAAAAACGTTATTTATTACAACGAAAATTGTATACAAAGGTTCTTTCTTCTGGTTAAATCATTTATTAACACTAGCGATGTCCGAGATTTCATCTTCGTAAAATCAGGTTCCTTTCGGCACTATCTTCTAATAATTTGCGATAAAAAATAACAATTTTGTACCAAAATTTCGTACCAATCTGTACAGTAATTCAGCATGAAATAAAAACAAAGGCACTTACTTACTAATTTACAGTTATAATGTTAGTATTAATCACTATTAACTACTTATTAAATTACAATTCAGATTATTATTACTACTAAGTATCCAAAGTACCAAACCTTACCTGAAAATTGTAGTATTTATAATAACATAAATTTATAACAGCTGTTGAACAAAGAACACTTTGTTATTACATTACCATGAAACGAAAGGGACTACAAATGGGTATTATTAAAGGTGGTTTTTCTGAAATAATTTCTGCGTTTTTTAATTAAAATCTACGTAAATATGACATACCTATGAAGTCTCAGTAAATTCTGTTCAAAAGTCGGGTCGGGTCTTGAATCGAGTCGCCTGAATTTGAGGATTCTGCTACTGTGGAATGGTCAAGGGGCTTTGTCTTGACCCTCCCAATTCGATTTTGGCTGCCGGAGTTACGCGAAAGTATTTTAAATTAATATTTAAAGTTTCTGTAATTTCACACGAAAAACATGCGGATGCGTGAAAAAAATATAGAAAAAGGCACCATTATACACACCGATTGCTGGAAGGCTTATGACTGCCTAGCTGACCATGGGTACATCCATAAGAAAGTCAACCATTCGGACCCAGATAATCCATTTGTGGCCCCAGATGGGGTCCATACCCAGAGAATCGAATCTCAATGGAGAGCAGTGAAAAGGTTTTTTAAAAAAGACAATTATAATAATCCGTGTGATTTTAGTGATGCTATAGTTGAATATTTGTGGAGGCGAGATCTATTCAAGCAGAAAAAAGATCCCTTTGTCGAGTTGATCAATGTAATTAACTATGTTTACAAAATAAAATAAATACTCCTACATAGTTTTGTGAAAATTATTTTCCTCCCTTACCCACCCAGAGACCAACTCAGACCGGTTAGGTTGAAAGTAGTCAGAAAACCGACACAGAGCACCCCGACTCCACCTATTCTTGTGGCTACTACCCCTAGAGTGTTTATAAATAATGCGGGAGCCAGAAGCTCAAGGGAGGTGTGGCGAAGCAACGTTCAGGGGCGACCGCTAGAGCTTCTGGCGGGAGCCCACCCGGAGTCCAAGTCAGGTCTGACTTTAGGTTAGGTCGAAATTAGTGACAAATCCAACTCTGACCCCCCCCCCCCCTCTCTCTCTCCCCCCCCCCTAAATTTAGGTGTAAAAGTGTTAGTAGAGTAGACAAAATTATCTTTGATATTAAATTTTAAAAAAATCTACGCGGTTCCGGCAGGGGAAAATGGTAGGGGGGGGGGGGTTCCCTAGTTGTCTTAGGACAACAGTCATTAAGCTATATCGAAGGCTTTGGGTAGCCTGAAAACTTCGACATGGGTTGGCCACTAGCCTATCCACCAAGCCGAACTAGGCCCACGTGTTGGATTATGGCCCTTATTCTGAGAGAAAAGCTCGGGACTCGAGCAGTGGGAACGACATAAGCTGATTTTGTAAGTGAAATTTATATGCAAGTAGTCAGAGTCAAGTCACAGACACATCAATAATAAGGCTGTCGTTAAGACACTGTCCTGAGTGAAGTGGTTATACATTATACCTACTAACAATTTCTAAGAGGATTAACTAAGAAAACACAATAATGTTTCTTTGCATACAATCCACTACTTTTAACAAACGAAGGATGAGTTCCTTCGATTGATTTCGTTTAAATCTAGTTATAGCAAACTAAAATCAATGTTAGCTAGTGTTAAGTTTGTCCTCGCCATCTAAAAGCTCTTTGCGGTAACTAACTTATGGGGTACAAGTGGTATTCACAACTGACTGCTTCCGTGAACGCACACCTCTACTCTTTTATTAAATGCTTTGTAAAGGACTAACGCTTGCTTAACAAGACTAGACTTTGATACACAGAGTACTTCCTAACCACTGGATTGAATTCCATAACCGTAAAATCTTGTCCACTGAACGCCATTACATACCAAGGCTAGTAAAGGAAACTATTGAGATCTCGAAATGCCAGAATTTAAATCGAGGTGATGGTTTTCAACTCGCCAGTGCGTGGAATCCAGTATTAGGTTGTTTTAAAAATAAAAGTCCGCGTTCAAAATGTGTTCAAATATTATACGCAGTGATACAGTGAGTGTGTTTTGTCGGGACTTAGGATCGAGTTCGAGTTCCAGTGATAACCGTAGCAAAAGACTAAGAAAGAGGGTAGATCGTTTTGTCTGCACCTAACTTTTTAACTTTTCGACCAACCACCCGCATTCTTCAGTCTTCCCGTGAACATGGTGCATGTAACTGCGCCGAAATATCGGGAGCTCATTCCACAACCTTACCACGGTAAATATCCCGTTAATAATCATATAACTTTAGTGAACAACCGTGATAGTTTAAAACAGTGTTTTACAGAGTACTTTGTATATACTCGTACTAGTACTGACTTTAATATATTAGAGAGAAAAACTACATATCCTTGGACGAGAATCGAATCCGTGTCTACCCAAAATCCGTGTGCGTTGCCATGGCCACCGAGGCGATCGTCCTTGCACCGAATATAACATTCTATTTGATTTTATCCGCCGTACGTTCCCACCGCTAATTTTTACAGTCCATTCAAAATCGTATACAAGTCAGCCGGACCATCAAAAAACCAACGCCGCAGAGCCTGAAAGCTCACAGTTTGTCTTATCTCACTAAACATTAAACTTTCTTACAAAACCGCCTAAGCACCCGGCTCAAACGACACGCGTTGATCAGCTGTGGGGTCAAGGCCTGCCGGGTCAATGTTGGGCGGGCGGGGAGTATGGGGCAACGGTGCGGCGTGGGTGTCTCCATGGCAACCAACCCACGCCCGCCCACGGCCAGAGGTAGTCAATCAATTACCTGAGAGCACATTTGCTGGTAACGGTAATGATGCATTTTGATATCCGGAGGTAATGGTTTGTGAAAAACCTAATAACGTTATACGCTGTCATGACTGAGTTCAACTAAATGATCCGCATGATGGTGTGTGGCCTTAACCACTGCAATGCTGACAGGAGTTCAAATTGGAAATCTTGTAGGTCACTCAAGCACAGTTTTGGTATTGTACCTAATTACCTCTACCTATTTAATACCTCGGTCTTTGGTCCTTGGAACTATTTCATCCCGGAGCCTGATCAATGGCAATGCGATCAGGCGGGTTTAAGTGGTTTGTTAATTTTCAAACTGAATGTAAGTTTTAAACTCTTATTGCTTATAATATGATCATCATACTATGCAATAAATTTTATTATCCAATAGACCTTACTACAGCAACTCATTAGATTTAGACCTCTATTTCGACTGTTTTTTTATGTTTGTTACCTCATAACTGTCGACTGGGTAAACCGATTCTTAAAGTTCTTTTTTGGTTGAAAGCTGCCGCTTCCCGTGTGATCCCATTTAAGTTTCATCAAATTCGATGGAATGTGTGATGAACGGTGGTTCGGTGGTGATGAATGGAAGTCAGTATAAAATTTTTCAAATTGTACTTGTTATTTTTACAAAATTCCAAAAATGACGATCTAATTGAGCGCGATGGTTTATGTATAAAATCTTACCTTTATTTTTGGGCCGATCGACTGTTTCTGAAATCTTACATTATGAAACTTAAGTCGATACAAAATTAATGGATAAAACGAACATAGAAACCAACCGTTTTAGTATAAAATAGAAAAAAAAATTGAATATAAGTTATCTGGCTTAGTTAGTACTTAGCATATATATATACTTATTCTTAGTACCGCTCTTTTTTCCCGTTGATGCCATAGAAGCAAAGGGCTACCAGATAACTACCAGATCTAAGTATAACATCACAAACTGCGCTGAAGTGTTTGTACAATAACGCCACCATGTCAGTTAGAAGGCAGTTCCTTTTCAAACAGGGCTGGTTTGCATTGGATTGTTCCTGGGATGACAAAAACACGGCATCAATATTAAAATCTACCAATGAAAGGTCAAAATGCTACAATAGATGCAGGCCGCTTTCAACTGAATGTTGAAAAATCCCCGATCCAACAGCGGATATCCTATGGCTGATATGATGATGAAGAAAAGATTTGCTATCATATTTAGTAATACGGAATTCTTTTAAGTCAAAGTCAAAATCATTTATTTCATTTAGGCATCAAAGACGCACTTATGAACGTCACTTATTAAAAAGTGTTTCTGTATATATGTGTATATAATAAGTATATGTATCTTAGTTGATAACAAAACGCCTGTGGCAGGTTACCTTTGCCGCGCCGTGAGGCGTGTGGCTGGGGCGAGAAACCCGTCATGGGTCACTGCCGTTTTACGTACGTGTTCAGTGCGCGTGATATCGAAGCCTGTTCTATCCAGCATGCCCCATAAAACGTGGGTATGTGGCGACAATGCAATGTACTACAGTACCTATGATTTCTTTTTTGGATTATACGGAGGCCGTAGCACAAACAAGTTGCGAAAAAGTATTCGTATCGTAAGCGTCAACACGTCACGCTTCGACGTACAACCTATAAGTATTCTTTGTCACAGTTGCCCTAGATAAATGATAGTTTGTACTGTTTTACGTGATCGACACGTTTTGTTACACTTACAACAGTCATTCGTGATAGACCCACAGAAAAATGCAGTGATGTTCGAAATGAAAAGTTTAGGAAGTAGGTAAAAACTTACATTACAGTGAGCCTAGCACGAATAACTGCGTAAGTGTAACGTAAAGTTTCGTTCACGTTAAACTATGCAAAATGTCATTTCTCTAGGGCAACTGCGACATAGATAACTAATAGTTTGTACGTCGAAGTGTGATGCGTTGACGTATGCGATACGAATACTTTTTGCAATTTGATTTTGCTACGGCCTCAGTAGAGACGGCGTAGCGCGGACAAATGAATAATCTACGAATATATTTTATGAACTAGTGAACCCTTTCGCGGCTACGCTCGCGTGACCTCGCGGGGTAACAAATAATTATTTTGCGAGGCACCCTAGCTATATTTCTAAAATAACAGTAGCCTAAGTTACTACTTTTATGATTATGATTATCATTATAATTCAAGTATCTGACAGACAGGTAGACTGACGAAAATCATTAAAACTATTTATTTTGTGTTTTATGTTATACCGTATATACTTCAATCTATGCATTTAGTGAAATCTTATTTTGACATAACAAAGATACACTAAAATTTTATCTATTTTTGTATGTATGCACAACTATTAAATATTTGGCGGTTTAAATTCCTCGCAAAAATTAGAAAACATTTTGTGCTATTGCAGCAAACATGTGTTTTCCGTCACCTGCCTCAAGCCAACCCTTCATTGAAACCCTGGTTGGTAGAAGGAATACCCGATACATTTCAGATCAGAGAGCATTTTAAGATCATTAGAAGACAACTCTTTCGCCTCATTAGGCGACACCACTCTACAAAAACACATCAACGTAACTATATATAATAGTCTTTTTTATGGCATGCTTACCTGGCGCGTTTTCCCTTAGTCGTCCCACGACCAACCAATGGAACGATATGGGACAGCCCTGGATTTTTTTTCATGAGCTCATCATACGCGCATATAAACAGCATCAACGTAAATTGTTGTAGAATAATGTTTTATATGCAATTTGACGAAATTACGTTGCCTCCTCATATCGGGCTGAGTAACCGTATACCTTTATTACGGAGGAAATTTTCCCAACAGCATATTTCAAAGTCCTCGAGTCAAGTGGTTCAGGTGTAGCTGCCGCCGTCGCTATTACGTCTTTGTCGGACATCTTTGAACAACATGGCGCTTATCTATGTGTGCTTGGAGAAAGATGAGTGGCTGGAATGAATGGGGCCATAACCTGGCCGTTGGCTCGCCTGGTATTTGATGTAGGATTAAATAGAAAAGGAGATCGCCTACTGAGGGCCAAGCACAAATAACTTGCGAAAAAGTATCGTATCGTAAACGTCACGCTTCGACGTACAAACTATGTGTTACAGTTGCCCTAGACACATGACAGTTTGTACTGTTTCACGTGAACGACACGTTACGTTACACTTTCGCAGATATTCGTGGTAGGGGGCACTGTTCACAACTAACTTGTAGTAATTACCTACTCTAACTATTGATATAGGATATCTGCGAAACTGGTGCAATTAAAAATACTGAATCCTCGTCAAAAAGTGTTTAGTTTCTTATTGCAACTCTTACAATTATCGTTTGGTTCGGTTTTTATAAATTATTAATTTGATAGCATATTTAGTACCTATATATTATAACAATAATGGATGTTCTACTCTGGTTTCACAATACAGATTAGGTATATTTAAAATATTGTTTTATGTGTTATCAACTATTTAATTTTTAAGAGAATATTTTTATTATAACATAGACTATGAATGTATCGTTTCGTTTATATTTTTTGTGTTTCGCTACCCTCTTCCAATACTATCACAGCAAAAATACGGATCTTAACACTTTGGTTTTGTGCAGATCGTTCTGAACAAAAATAAGTTTAGCTTGGCGATATCAATAAATGATTGATTGATTGCGTGATTGTTTATGAATATTTTAAAATATCTTGCGATTTTATTTAACCATGGTCGTTATTTCGTCTAACTGCCTAAACGTGGACTAGAGGTAGTAAAGGGACATTATATGACGTAAGATTCGCTATAGTGCCTATTCAACAATCCATGCCAATGCACGTGGAAAGAGCGGAATCTGTAGAAATAAATTAATACAAATTGCGCAGAGATTTTGAACTGTCGATTTTTGATACCATTGGCACTGAAACTTCAAACGGTTGCTTATTTGTTGACTGACCTTTATTATTAAAATCAGCGTCATTGTTATTGTTATTGAATACATACTCTGGTTGGTTTCAATATGTCACTATAGAGACCAAAAGCATATCTTTAAAGTTTACTTACCCATTTCCAGGGCTCTGTAACTAAAGGGCAGAATGGCAATTTCTTTCCCGATAACAACTCTAACGAATCTAGCTCGTAAACGAAATGATCAAGCAGTAAAAACTCAATGGGTTATTTATAAGCTAAAATTAAATATGTAAGAGTATAGTATCTTCAAAATCCGTAAATAATCTTATTGAGCTTTTAAAATTCCTTATGGAAATATTGAAATAAATTACCACAGACAAAGTTAAATAACTTTCCTTCCTCTGCGAAATTCTTTATGACATAAATACTGCTGAAAAAAGTCTAATCCCACTGATCTTTTAATACGGCACCCGAACGACATTTCTGATTGTATGTATTACATAGTGTTCAATTTCCCGAAAATTTAAAATCCGCGACTATGGCCGTCGTCGATACTTCTCAATTCGCTTCACTTATGTTCTTCATCCGTGGAAAGTTACAATAATATTATGTGTTGTACCTGGAATCTTGATTAATGATGAAAAATGATCTTTCTAAGGTAAAAAATGATATCTAATGTAAGTCAAACGGCTTAGTAGTTTGGACGTGAATATCAACATAGTCATCCACCCACCCATCCATCCATCCCTTCATCCAAATATTACATATTTTAGTGTGGCTAGCTGATCCTCATGACTCTGGCTGAATTCTTTCTTTGATTTATCTGGGATAAATTATTTGCCTATATTTGTGTATGTAGTGTTTTTATTTTAGCTCGTTTCAGTAGTTATATTTAAAAACTTTATAGACTTGCGCTTGTCCACTATCTCACCTAATGTTAGTTGAGGATGCGGTCGATTTTGTGGTACTTGTGCCCAAAACATACCTATTCACTATTGACTTTCAAATATACCTCACTAGAGAGGCAGACAGTACGCAGTTCGCATACTTAATGTATGAGAAAAATGCTTTCTTTGTTTGATGTTAAGACGTCAGTTCAGGGGCCTTATTATCAGCTTCGTAAAAACCATGCAAGTTCCTTGCAGTTCTTAAACCTGGCATCTACAGTTTTGAATGAAATCATACCCTGATGCTCATTTAAGTGAACTGTTTGAACATTGTTTTCGCAAAAGTGAACGGATAATGTTTTCTCTGACATTCTAACAATTTATTACAACGAATATTGCAGAAGTCTATACGTTTGTAAGCTGATAAACTGAACGGATTTAGAGCGTCATGTTAACGAGAGTCCATACAAAAAAATACAGGTGAACGGTTTTTCTGCTGTTATTGAATAGTAAGCCTGGGCAGGCCTGCTTTAACTTTGTCATGGTTCGAATATTCCGGGCAGTTTTCTTGAAGTCCTGCAAGAGCTCATAGTCAGGAACCAGATCTTGAATTATTTCAATTTCTTTCACTTGAAATCAAACAAGCACATCTCGTAAAAACGTACAAACATTCATAAAAAATTATGTTCATTATTCAATAAAAAATTGTATCCGTCAGTGTATATGTATTAAAAATGATATTTTATGATGTGTTTCATTTTATGACAAATACAATTGTGAATAATGAGCAAAACTGTTTTAAAAGCGAAATTAATGGTATAATTGTTTTTTTTTTTAATGTATTCTAATATGTTAAAATATGTTTTTAAGTCCGTCAATGTGTACTTAAAAGTCTTAAAATTTCATATTATTTTTTGTAATATTAAGAAAATTGCTGCTTATGAGATAAATTGCTTCAAAATCCCTATTTTATCGACGTGCATCAATTGACGGCACCTTAAAGATGAAATTTCATCATTCAAATATACATTCCTTTAGTATTCATAATTTTGCGGTCTTGCGTTCTTGAGAGATGCGAAGGTACTAGCGGTCACTGATTCAGACTCAGTGAGTTTCGAGACCAAGGATTATACTAACTGCGTGTGGGCGATACCCTGTCAGATGAAGAGTCCTGTCGATTTCAAGTATTAAATTACTTAATTACATCAAGTCATTAAGCTCCTGTAAGTATGGAAATGTGGGTGGCATTAGGGGGGGTTCTTTGTGGTCTGATTGATTTCGTTTAGAGTATCCTACATCGATAAATAATACGGATATGATACGCAGCTATAATGAGTGTGCTAGTTACCAAAATAATAATTAGCAAACTTAAATGGTAAAGTTCATGCACGTTAACTATGACCTTTTCAGAGATCCCTGGTTGCGATAAAATTTACAATATATATTTAGGTGGATTGTAGAGATCCATGTTGGTAGCAGATAGTAATTCTTTTCTACCGACTTCCAAAAAAGGATTGTTACCTCATAACTTTCGACTGGATTAACCGATTCTCAAAATTCTTTTTTGTTTGAAAGCTGATGCTTCCCGTGTGGTCCCATTTAAATTTCATCAGATTCGGTCCAGTAGTTTTTGAGATACACTCCAATAACTGAATAGAATGGAAGTCAGTATTAAATTTTACAATTTGTACTTGACAAATGTTTGAACTTAAGTTCTTGCCTTGTGTTTGCACGTATTTCAACTACCAGTATGTGATTTGTTTGAGAATAAACTGCACTTATAAAGACACTAGCTGGTGCCCGCGACTTCGTCTGCGCAGGATTACGTACTTCCAGAAGCTTATTATCTTCTCCAAGGCCATATCTTTCTTTATACCAAAATGTCTTAAAATATTTACATCATCAAACGCAATTGCTATAATAGTATTAAATGAGTAAATTACACTACCTACGTACATACAAATATAAAATTAATCACCATTTGTGTTACATTTCGTCACCCTTAACGGTCGCCGAGCACGTCTAGTGTATCGAACTGTCAAAATGATAGCGTGCTTTTGATTAAGCTATCAGAAACTGACACATCTTTGACATCAGAACTGTCATCATTACGATCTTGACGTAGGCGGAGATCTTGTTATATTGTCTATGCTGTGTCCAAGAATGTTACGCTTTTTCACCCGCGTGGTGATAAATGATGATGAAAAGTATTTTATGTGTTAAACCAGCACCTCATCTACCTCCATACAAAATTTAATTAAAATTGGTCCAGCCGTTTGAGCGCCAAAGAGTAACAAATATCCATTCATCCAAACTTTCACATTTATAATATTAGTGGGAAGTGGGATTGTTGTTTTTCAACTGCTCCGCACTTATTACAATGAATCACAGATAATGTGCAATTTTTTTCACTATTTAATAAATTTTCACATAACAAACATCATCAATCGTCAAAGATCCAATATCAAGGGCAAAACAACTAAGTGGATACCCAGCTCAGTTGCTTGGCAACGCCACCCCAGCCTCTTTGCCCGGGAAACTCTACCCTTCCATTTCTATATTGAACTCTATACCACTAAGTCTTAAGTAAAAATTTCTTTGAGAATAAATATCACCCGTTTCTACCCGTTGCTGAAGAAATATCTACTGTATTTAACATTTAATAAGGCATAAAATTGTGAGTCTGTTAAAGGTTTATCATCGAGCTACGTCTTTGTTTCGTTCAAAGCTGCATTTTCAACCTTACTTTCTAAAGATTTGAGTATGTAATTGCATTCCTGAAGATTTCCAACACTTGTTGATCATGCGGAACGTGCCGGCAAAATCAGTAAACAGCTGCGACTCGTACTTTGGATGG
The DNA here is from genome assembly GCA_917880725.1 of Selenia dentaria. Taxonomy (NCBI): domain Eukaryota; kingdom Metazoa; phylum Arthropoda; class Insecta; order Lepidoptera; family Geometridae; genus Selenia; species Selenia dentaria. The sequence goes on along the minus strand of OU862881.1, from coordinate 31,813,000 downwards.
AAATATTGATTAAGTGTGACGGATGCGTGTGTTTCTTTGGAAGTCTGCGGTCTTTTTTGGCCAGGTGTGCCTAGTTATATACCTACCTAACTGTTTTCATACATACTTATGTATGAAAAGCTATAGGTAGGCGTTTTTCATTGGTTTAGGGAGAATGGCCATATCATTACAATCAAACCATTACGTTCCGACCACACACATACGTGATAACGAGACACGGGGCCTTTTTAGTATGGTAATTCACCAAGCAGGCCCAGGTCTGTATGGTGCATAGGCTAGCCCTAGGGGTAAAATTTAAATGTTTGCAAACTGGAATACCTCAGCCATCTACCTAATGACTATTTTCCTTCCTATATTTCCTATAGTATAATATAAGAAGGTAGCGAATGACAAAACAAGATAAACGAAACGATACAACATTCATATGTTATAAAAGAATTATTCGATTAAAAATTAAATAGTTGATAACACATAAAAATATATTTTAATTATGTCTAATGTTTATTGTGTACTAGCGACAGTGTGACTTGGTGGATAGGCTAGTGGCCAACACAATACGTCGTATATTTCAGGCAGCCCGATGGCCTGTTGTCTTCAGAGAAACAACCGGGACCGACGGCTTAACCTGCCCTCCGAAGCACGTTCAGTTGAATAATGCCGATTAGCGGTCATAATCCAACTCCCGACAGCAGTAAGCGTTGCTTTGCTTAACTGGTCGAAATTGCAGTTAAAATTGCCAAGTTAAGCTACACTGCGAGCACTTCAATAATACTCATACAAGGATCGATACAAAATATTGACCGTTTTCAAAATTAACAAAACAACAAGAACAAAAAAAAAACTACTTTACACCGAATAATATCGAAGAACAAAGCTATTTCAAACAATCAGCATAAAAAATGGACAAGTAAAGTGTTGGATTCAAAGTATTAGCTAAATATATTTCCTTTGATTATCTTTTCACTTTGTAATTCTTCTATAATAACCCTTAATGAATTCTGTCACAGCTGAAAAATTAGTGACAGTTTGAACGGAATAAGAATATGAATACGATCGATAATGTTGAATTATTATCGAACAAACATGTTTTATGTGAGCTGTGTTTGCGTTGTTAGAGCGATCTCAAGCAAGTGACCTTGGTAGGTATCTTGTCTTCCGCAAGATTATTTACAATGTCATTATATTTAATGAATTAGGTACTTTCTCTTTCTAAACGGTCTATACTAAATATTGTGAAAATTCGCAAATTGAACTGACAAATATTTGACGTTTTATAATAATAATTGGGGCGACATCCACACAAGGAATTCAGGTCCTAACCAGACAGAACCTGCCATGTGATTCTCTAATAATTCGTCGTTGTGATCGTCGACAAGCTCACCGATGTCAAATACTTAAGAGATATCGCCCTTGTACATAAGGTTGTTTTTCCAACGTTCCTTCATCTCGTCGTTGTTTCACGGATGTTGTAAAGATGCAACGATGTTTGTTCTTAGAGAATCGCATGGCTGTACTTGGGTAATCTCATGACTCATATACATATACACACCAAGAAACATGTCATATACGTCATGTCCATTCACACAAATGCTTGCATGGAGCACGAGCTCCTGGAAACATAACGAGACAGGAATCTATAAACTGTGCCAACTAGTCAGTCAGTTAATAACATTAATGTTAGGATATGCGATAACTTAAATTTTCAAATGCGTCTTCTGAAGAATAAACAGAGGTCTAAATAGTTCAAAGTAGACCAGGCAGGAGCACACGTATCTACGGCGCGGCGTGCAAAACGCACAACGAAATCAATTTTTTTTAGGGTTCCGTACCCAACTGGTAAAACGGGACCCTATTACTAAGACTCCGCTGTCCATCCATCTGTCTGTTTGTCTGTCTGTCCGTCTGTCACCAGGCCACCAGGTTATTCTCATGAACAGTGATTGTGAGACAGTTGAAATTATCACAGATGATGTATTTTGCCGCTATAATAAAATATACTAAAAAACAATAAAATTATAATTTAAGGGGCTCCCATACAAAACATGTTTTTTTTCTCGTTTTTGGTAGATATTGATAACGCAACAAGTAGGAGCTTCAAATATTCATAGAACATTTAGTTCTAATTCACATTAAAAATAAAGAATGTAATGAATAAGAAAAACAATATTTAAGGGGGCTCCCATACGACAAATGTGATTTATTTCAAATTTTCTACCGACTTCCAAAAAGGAGGAGGTACTCAATCCGACTGTATTTTATTTTTATTTTTTTATGTTTGTTACCTCATAACTTTCGATAAATTGATTTTGAAATTTGATTGATTGATTGAGATTTGAAAAATTAAATACAGACTTCCATTCTATTCAGTTATTGGAGTGTTACTCAAAAACTACTGGACCTAAATAATATATATATATAATATACTAAATTTTGAAAATTGGTTCACCCAGTCGAAAGTTATGAGTTAACAAACATTTAAAAAAAACAGTCGAATTGAGTACCTCCTCCTTTTTCTTGGAAGTCGGTAGAATAATAAATATCGGAGGTGAAGATGAGGCCGAAGGCTGAGCCTATTACGCGAAAGAAGTCGCGGGCAGTCGCTAGTTTATAATAAAACAAAAAGTAATATATCTATTACTTTTTGTTTTATATCTAAAACACTTTAGCTTGTCAATTATGTATAGAACAAGTTGAAGCGCTCGCAGTGGAGCTTGACGATCTTAACCTATCAATAAGTTAGCAACGCTTGCTCCGATCAGCTGTGCGATTCTCTAATAAATCGTCGATGTGCTCGTTGACGAGCTCACCAATGTCAAATACTTTATGAGATATCGTCCTTGTATATAAGGTTGTTTTTCCAACGCTTTTTGTCATCTTTTCATTTGTTTCACGGATGTTGTCAAAGATGCATCGATGTATGTTCTTAGAGAATCGCACGGCTGGACTTGGATGAGTGATCGCTAGCAGCATTATTTGACTGAGCGCTTCCGTGCTTCGGAGGGCACGTTAAGCCGTCGGTCCCGGTTGTTTGTCTTAGGACACAGTTATTAGGCTATGTTGAAGCCATCAGGCGGCCAGAATTCTTCGACACGGGTTAACCACCAAGCCGAACTGAGGTTGCGTGGTGGATTATGACCCAACTCCACTCTCTGAGAGGAAGGCTGGGGTACCCAGCTCTGGGAGCATAATGGGCTGATTATGTATAGTACTTTATCCTTGCAGACGTTACCTTCAACCGCAGAGATGACGTTACAACGTCATTATTACTAATTCTGAGCTCGTAGTAAATGCTAATGTAAACACAAAGCTATTACAATTCTCACAATCAAACTACATAAACAAGTATTAGTGTTGGGCGGGAAGTTGGTCGGTTATGATTGGCCAACGTCGACGATTACGGCCGTATATGGCTTGCGCGTGCGCGTATCGAGTTACGTAGCGCATGAGTCAACCTCTGTGGTGTTACGAACTCAATCTATGAAGGCGATAACATAGAGTTTGTATGTAGCAACTAGCAAGAGCTCAGTGCAGCTGGGAATTCATTACAGACAACATTATCGGCCTTACTAATAAACTTCGCTATACCTACCCGGAATAGTTATTCGTATCCATCTGTAAATTTTTCGCTTACAGTAGTAGTTACATTCACGCGTGAGAGCAAGACAAAGAAAGTTACGCCTAGTATAAAGTTTACGCAACGTTTATTATACGTTGCGTATATATATATATATATATACATATATATATATATATATATATATATATACACCAACTATTTCATAGTTAATACAGTATACTTACTCTATTAACTATGGAATAGTTGGTGATCTATTCGTGGAAATCTCTCTTAGAAACAATACCTAAGGATAAACAAATTGCAGGATAATCAATACAGATAAATAATTTTGAAATGTCTGTTTATAATTCCATATATTCCATTCCAACAGCTCACTATATGCATATATAAAATTGTATTGTTCCAACATGGCTATTATGTATCTCAGTTGCTAACAAATGAAGATTGAAATCTTGAAAAATGGCTGACATAGAGTCAGTTTTGACAATTACTCCAGTAAGCAAAAATGTTAGTAAGTTGATGACTGTAGCTGACAAGTGACATAGCGCCGCCATTTTTTTCGATTTCAATTAATATTTGTTAGCAACTGAGATACATAATAGCCCTACATGTCATCTAACATGAATGTCGTGAAAACCGCCTAATAGGCCAGTAAAAATAACCGTTTTTTTGGTCAGCCTTGCAATCAATTTCTGATCCAACTTTTTTTTATATTATTTATATTTAGGGTCACTTACTGAGCATACTATTACAAAATACTGACAGATCCAGGTGGAGCTTCAAGCGCCATCTTGAAACAAAGTTTTTGTCCGATATCTCGGAAACTATGCACTTTAGGGCAAAAGTTATTGAGACCATTATTGTAAAATAATAAAATTTCACATCTTATACTGCTTGTAAATATTTTTGTAAAACTTACCGTTTAAAATTTGTGGCACATTATTCGAATCCTATTTATCTGTATAAACTTAAAGCAACGTTAAAACCAGTAGGAAATTGGAGTTTCGTATCCGTACAAGATTTAAAACAAGTGCAATTTGTTGAAATACAAAATAATTTTCTATCCACTTCATAATCAGTCAAAATATCATTGACATTAGCACTAATTTCTTAATCATGTGAGTATAGTGAAGCAAACTGCATCACGCCAGGTTTTATAAAGCCATAACAAACCCATATTGAATACAGGTACGAAACAGGCCGTGTGGAGTGGGCAGCAAATATGAGTCAATATCTTAATTTTTATCATTTATGTAAAGTTTATTAACATATACAATTCTTTACGAAACAGTTCACAAAGTAACTAATTATAAGTTCATTCTCAGGTATTATGTAAACATAGCAAAATCTTACAAAACGATACGTTTACAAAATTAAAAATAATTACGTATCTTAGTTAAAATGAAATTGCCACTCCGTACCCACGATACCCTGGGCGTGTCACGGAAACATGGATTAGGACCTGTGGCACCCCCAGGTCCTGTTATTCATACATCTGTGTACCAATGGTATCACGGGTCCTATTTACTAGTTTCCGTGAATCCACCAATCGAAGTCAAGGGGGTTAATCTCATGCGCTCCCATGCAATTTTAGTTGCCAGAGTATTAAAGGAATATTTAAGGAATATTTTAAAATTATTTTATAAAATATTGAAAAAGTCAATCAATAATATAACTACCCAATGCGTTCAACGGAACGTAGGTTCAACTAAATTCTTACGTTTTCTAAGTTGCGCCTCCCAAAATGCGTATAATGAAACGCTTGGGCCGCCATTTTGTTGACATTGACAGTTAACCTGTCAGTGTCATGTTGCATGTATGTTCAATTCAATAAATGTAAGACCACATTTATTTTTATTGTTTCCCTGTTTATCCACGTGACATTGGCAAAATTACACAACCCCGCAAAAGCCATATAAATAAAAAACTAAACTAAGACCACATTTACAAGTCTTGTTTGTGTATTGTTAGACTTGTGTTATTCTGTTCTACGTCCAAATATATTCGTAATAATATAAATCTAACTGTAAACATGTTTTGTGGGACATAAATATATCTACTTATAACTGATGATCGTGTTGATTTAATCTTATCAATCTAACACGATACGTAATTCCATCGTTTTTATGTTTACGTAGACAATGCAATTAAATCATATCATTAAGGTGCATGATACTTGGTCGTATTAATCTAGTAGATATAAACGCGAATATGTTTTCGTAGTTTATGTAATTATATAATATCAATTGTTGTATAACATTTACATGTGAAAAACAATGTTTTGGACCAACTGGCCTGCTCCATTGATAGCAACATTTTCGTGCTGTTCAACTTCCGTATGCAACGTTCATTTTATTTCTTGGGAAAAAAGTAATTTCAAAGTATTTTATTACAATACCACTGTGTGTTATGCGTTTACCAAACTCGACGATATTATAGTTTAATTTTATTTTTAAAGATGTATGGTTAATATTAAGGACATTAGCGATATAACGTACAAAGAAATTTTAAAACTACGTTTTATATGTGTAACATTTCATTTAACATTATCGCTGTAATAAGTATACTTGATAAGGAATGTATTCCTTAATAAGGTATTTTAAATAAGACAGAGCATTCACTTATTATTTTAATTTTATTCAATAATTTACTAATCATTATACTTCGCATTTAATACTATTTCTCTCTGTTCAACAATGTTAAACCACAAGTATAAATTATTCTAATTATTTCTTTAAAGTATAACAACATATCCCTTTAAATAAAGTTATATATTTACAGTTGTTCCGACATAAATTCGACGCTCAACGATTCCTAGTGTTCACCTCGGCTAACGAGAACAGACTGCAACTAACATCTTAATTAAATACAGTTTGTGAATAATTAAATATTTTTTAAATTTAAACAGCTTTACGTGAGTAATCCCGATTCTGATTTTTAACATTTCATTTAACATATGAAACATAATAATGCTTTGTGTGGGTACTTTATTCACTTTATTAGTCGTACATACTTGTAATAGAAAAATTGGCAAGTGACTCTTTCCTTTGTTTTGTTAAGATCGAGTGATGAGATGAATGCGACAGAAAGATTTAGCGTTTTTATTTGGTCGGCAATCTGCCAAGGCAATTGAGAGTATACTACTTTGTCAATAACAGTTGTTGTGCCACAAACATTAGTAAAGGAGAATGGCAAACCTCTGTGTGTTTTGGGTACCCTACATAGACGTACCCACGAGAAAGGAAACCATGCAAAACCAGTAGTCCTCAGTAATATTATCAAATTGTAGCATATATTTTTAAGTTGGGGTTTAAAAATTATCAGCATCGATATTTTTTCTAGGTTAGGTTAGATAGGCAGAATTCGTTAGCTTAAAATATCTGTCTGAGGTTTTCAAAAGAAATCTATCGTAATAGAGAAACGGGTGCTTGGCATTAGGTATCGTTATCGTAGATATGGATGCAACTACTTATATTTTATGTGATAACATGATAAAACTAACTTGAGAAATGGCAAATGTACAAAACGTACGAGTCCAACAACAAAGGAAATAACTATTGGTGTCACTTTGTCATTTCATTTCCACTCTTTTGGCAGAATATACGTAGTATCAAGAAAGTTGTATAGTATCCTATAGTCTATGAACTGAATAGCGTTTCGTTATTACCCACAAGCATCTTCTGCGTATTAATTTTATTGTTTTACAAAAAATAAAAAATATGAATTATTTGCAACTACTAATAATAAATAAATTTGGCATAGTTTCATTCTCCGTGGTTTTCATTTCTCAGTGGGTACCCAGATGACCATTCTCCTTTTCTGCCCAACTTCCTTTATCTTTCCATAATAAAATTACTTGTCCTTCCTAACTTATACATTAACGCAAAACCTAAGCCATCGTAACTTCAAACATTAATTATTGGAAGTAATAAAGGCAAGTTTTTTTCATAAATATTACCCCTAAGTGGGTGAAGGGAATGAAGGCCCTGGCGGGTCAGCTAGTCTAGACATTTACATTTCTACTTCATACGCACATACAAACATTAATACTCGTAACATAATGTAGATACTGATATTGTAAAAGGTTTGTTTTGGAAGTTTTTGGAATACCTACCTAACCTATTCAAACCTGTATAAATATCCAAAGATATAAATAATTACGTTAATTCTGAAACGTAAAAAGGGAAATATAGATAACGATATGTATTCACACAAACATAATAATATAGTAATTAGAAGTATTTGTACAATTTAAATAGCCCCAAAATTATATACTTAGGGCGACCCTGGCAGGACGTGATGTCAATGTTTTGTTTGGCGATGGGGGTGCCACTGAACCAATACCAAACTTAATTCGAAAAGCAACCGTGGCGTACCATGGTAATAAAAAAGGTAACTTCACTTTATAGTCACTGATACAGGACCATTGGCAAGAACAATGTTATTAGTTACTTCTAATGTTCTAATTTTATTAACTAGTTCTTAATTAGTTACTAGTTTTAGTATTTTAAGCTCATCGTAAGTGAACTACGTTCTTTATGAGTAATAAATCGTTAAACCTAACCTAATGCACATAAAAGAGGATTCTGGTTCAATAGCAGTAGAACTCTTTGTGATGAGTTCATCTGGAGAAGTACTGCCACCATTAATATTTATACCGTGTGTGTACATAGTATTCTATGTTTCAGGGTATGGGTGCCGGCGAAGTTACAGGCACATGAGACTTAACCCGTCCATTGTCTACTTCTTTCGGTGTCTTTCCAAACTACGCATAAAAGTTCAGATAAAAAAATCAATTGAATAGTTTTGTTTTGAATTAATTTCATTTTAATAGTTTGACCAACTAAAACAAGTTTATACCGGTGGAGTGCATTTGATCTGATAAAATTAGTTACAAACCATAGGTATACATATACATTAGGTGTACGTACGACGTGGCTTAGCACTTTTTACACGTACACATGGTGTACACTCAACACGCGACGGGTTAAAAATCTAATGTCTCATGATTAAAGGCGCAGTGCAGTCAGTTGTGGCGAAATGCAACTGTTCTAGGTAGAGGCAACCACTTAAGAAGGATTTCATAGCTAGTAGGTACTTTCCGTACTAATAGAGAAAACTCTTTTCTACCTACATTGTCCGATTTCAGTGATTTTTTTTTCATGGAATCATCACATAGTTTACTATGCCCGTACGTTTTGATTTTTTCAGTATTTCAAAGTACTATACATTTCCTTTTTTGGAACTTAAACAAAACTGAAAAAATCAAAACGTACGGGCATAGAAAACGATGTGATGAGTCCATGAAAAAAAAATCACAGAAATCGGACAATGTTAAGAGGTAGAAAAGAGTTTTCTCTTTTAGTATGGAAAGCAATGCAATCCTTCTAACACTAGGTGGATATCGTTATTCTACCGTCTCCTAATTACTAATATTGTAAATGTTTATCTATGATGATAGTTATGCATTAACAATATGACAAATATTGAGTAATAGTAGCTAACAGGCGGAAGTCACAAAGTGACTGGCTGGTACCAAGAATTATTATACTAGAGTAATAGTGTATGATTAGTAGATGTAATATGAACCTACTAGTTGCGCGCCGCGGGGTTTCATTACCCGTGTAGTGATGGATGATGATGATGATGATGAAAAGTATCCTATGGCCTTCCCAGAGATATCACAGTTCAAAAAACACAAAAGTCATTTAAATGGTGTAATAAGACTTTGTTTTACATATACATAGACTTGAGGTCTTATATACCTACAACCGATAAGAGAGCAGATTAATTTATTTTGTGTATTAGGGTTAATTTTATAGACTGTTTCTTTAATTATGAGATATTTGTGAACATTTCTTCGAAAGGTAAATTTTTTTTTGTTATGTTGTATATTAGGACTTATTTTTTTTTTACTTATCCCTTCAAGAGTCGATGTCATTATAACAATGAAATTTCTTGATATTTTTATCTTCGGGATATTTTTGTAGTGTTTCGATAGATTAAAGAGTGTCTTTAACAGTTATTGCGATATTTTTCTAGTTCTTTAAAATGAATGGGAGTAATCCACGTGAACAAAAGCGTATTATAATAATTATAATTACAACAAAAGCTCATTTTGTTCATACATTGTAAAACAAACAAATGACTCAAATAAAAATATCAACAAATAATTTAATTTATTTCAATAAAATAAAATGTAGCAATTTTATTTTATGATTATCAAATAATTAAAACTTCACGTTATTGAAATATTATAACGTTTTCTTGCCCTAGAACCAACAAGCACACTTTGATGGCTGTGTGTACAGAGTTTGCAGAATCTATTGCATAACTCATGACCATCAAACCATCTGGCAGCAGTAAGTGTTATCCGAAGCCCTTTGTCCTCAAAATTCGTTGTTAAAACCTCATTACGTTGCGTGAGCCAAGACGCACGTTGAGAAAAAACAAATGCACTCAGGCTGGCGAGTCGGAGTAAACAAACTTGTATTGTTGTCAATGATTCGAAAGAAAAGAGATGTGAACATTGTTTGATTTGAATGAGTAGTTCGTTTGCTTTGACCTGATAAAGGTGTATTGCATGTTTGGCCTTCGGCACTTGACGTTTTAGGCAGGATTTCAGCATTGCAACTGAACATGATCAATAAAACCTAAATTTCAAAAACGTCGGCATAAAATAATTACCAAGACATAAGGTATTTTATGCATCAATCACAACACTCGTTGCTATTGGAATTTGATCTCGTTTATTCTGAACTCCGGTTTATAGAACTCGATTAACGGTCAAATCAGTCCTTAGTCTCAGCTATGACATACATATTTCGCGTGTAGCGATATATTTTTGAGGAATGTATATTTATAAAGCTTAAAATATGTCTTATAATAACTGTGTTGATAACGCTTTAATTACATAAGGGTTGTGTATTTTATTGTATTAATTTTATATTTCTCTGAGATAATTCAAACGTGTAATTTCTGGATAATACATAAAGGTCAGATACTTTGAAATATGTATGTCAACTAAATAAAATACTCTTTATTTGAAGTAAAGAATATAGTAATTATAAGGCTGTTTATAGTTCTGTTTTGTTTGTATGTAAACGGTTATAGAAATTAATCGATTCGAAATGTTACTCGTACAATACAGACAATAAAGGGTTAATACATTATACTTTTAATTAGCACAGCACAAATTTAAATGGAGAGGCAAACATGTAAAATAGTTTATTGTTATATGTACCGTTTAACTTTTTACCTAATAGTAAAAAGTTGTTATTATGGCGTTACAAAGACACTTCAATTTTGTTTATTTGTTTTTACAGGTGAGGTAATGATACAATTTATAAAAACCTCTTAAAGAGGTTCAACTCGTATTGAATAACTTTTAATCCTTAGATATCAAATTGCATTCCATTCGATTCTACATGCTACTTACTCTTTGATCGAAACGTGAGCCAAGCACACTCGGAGGGCGGGCGGCGACGGAGGGGCGCCCGTATATGGCGTGCGCCCGCGCATTCAACATACAGTTGCGTGCAAAACTAAAAGTTACTTTACAATTAAAAGAGTCAAGTATCAAGATTCATCGGTGTAATGCCGCAATATCAACCGTATAAGAATTAATTAAAGATCGATCATGTTTTGTTTCGCAGAGCCTCATGGGCACTTTGTACTTAATTAATCTCTGCCAAGTCTACTCTGTCACCCACGTTACTATTTAAGATCGTATTAATAATGAAACATTGTAAAACATAATTCAAAAGTGAGCCCTGAGTTTCTTATCCTTTTTTCTCAGTAGAGCCTTTAATTATTTTGGTACATGGCAGTGAAGTATTATGAAGTACACTTTTTAATAAGTGACGTTTTTAAATGTGTCTTTCATGACTATGTTGAAGAATTGATTTTGCATGGGTTTGATTTGTCATTACTACATACTTATTTTATTTTTAACTACTGAAATCTTAGCATGTGTTCACACCTTAAAAATGTATGCGCATAAGACAAAGTCTTCTGCATTTTGTGTTTGGAGTTTTATGGATAATCTGGCTCAATGCAATAGCAAGCCGTTCATGATATTTTGAATACATAGGCTATTATTAATAACCTCTTATATTATCTATACAAGTATGACGAAAACACTTTTGTACTCTTATAATTCAAGTTTTATACTATCATATCGACTGTACTCAGGGCGCCGGCTGCGGCCGTTGTCGGGCGCATGCGACGCCCCACCCACACACAACAGTGTGTGTACATGTTAATGGTGCATGTGTGCGTGTTATATGACGCCATTCAGTCTTTCGCACTCCTCGCTCACACAGAAGTCAACGGTGAAACTTGAGACGCTTCCTGTTTTTCTCAGTTTCCACGAGCTGTATATCTAATGATGCGGTCGGTCTGATGCAACGTTATAACGTTGAACAGATATCTTTACGACAAGCGTACCATCGCGAACCATCAGTAGGGATAGTCTTCAAAGGCAAGGCTACCAAGAGTGGAAGACAGTTTATAAAACAGGGGTATGGTTTAGAGATTTAAAATCTTCGTCATCATCTTTCATCACCACGCAGGTCAAACGCGGAGCGCAACTAGTTGTTTACAAAATTATATTGTCTTTCAAAGATATTTTACCAACCTACGTTAAATAAATTATAGGTATTTTAAAGAATATTTAAAAAAAACATAATCTGATTTTGAAATCTATGACAAGCAGAAATGTAAATAAATCGTTGACTGAAGCTGATAAAAGTGACAAAAAGCCGCCAACTTTTTTAGCCCTGCTGATAGATACATAGATATACATGAAATAATACGGAGTCATCAATAATGTTTTTATGAACGAAATATTGGCTAAAGGACAATTATTGCTAATTAAAAAATGAATCTTTGCAGCGTAGGTTTATTTTTGTGTTCTACTAACCTATCTTTAACCTTTCTTTAACTGCCTCAACACAAGCAACGAATGTAAAAATTTCTAATTAAAAAAAAAGAACCGACTTCAATACCAAAAAGTGAGACATAACTTGTTGAAGTCGGTACCATGATAGTTCAAAAGTAGGTAGTACCTACATAATATTGTGCGCATGGTACCGACTTCGGCAAGTTATTTCACACTCTTTGGTATTGAAGTCGGTACCATTTTGTTTTTTTTACAATTTTTAATGACCCGTGCTACTTACGGGATCAGTTGTCATTCGCTGTCAATGATGATATCATCAAGAAAGGCGTAACACTTGTCAGTTTTTGAATTTGATGAAATTTAAAGTGTACTCTACAAAATAAAAATAAATAAATAATGGGTACCGGTCCACAAATGGGTAGAAATCGGCTAACATACACACGATCATATAACCTCCTCCTTTTAGGAAGTCGGTTAAATGTTTGTGTAGCTGGCATGACATGTTAAAAAAAACAAGATTGAAACCTTTGTCAAATATGAGACGAGAGAGGTAGATATCGTCGAGTATTCTAGGAGCCGGGTTTTGAGCTTTTGGGCCAATTCTTCATCAAGCTCACACGCACTGTACAGCACTTAAACAATCAAAATTAGATTAAAATTTAAAAATTAATCGAATATAGAATCTATAATATATATAAAAATTAACCCCTACTTCTCCCGGTCACGCTATGACTTGAGTACAGATGGAACAATACCACAATTTTTTTTGCGTTAATTATTGTCACGAGAAGGTTCTTATGAAAGAAAACCCAAGAAACTACCCTACTACCCGAACAACGTCGCGGGCAATCGCTAGTATATAATATAAATTAGACAATAGTCATTAGTTGAGACTCGGCACAGAACACTTACATTAAGTAGGTACACATTTGTTTATCTACGTACATTTGGCAAAATTTCTTAGAACGTATAGCTGAAATTGAGGTCAAGAATCTCTAGATCATTTCTCAACCTTCGACAGTCACTGAAAGACAACTTGCGTGATAATTTGCGTGTTTCGTCGTTAGCTACTTGTTTATTGTTACGAGTAATTATATTAAAATAAACGATAATGCATATTAATAATTTTATTTTGACATCAATTCTTTGATATTTATTTTATTGTTTGATTAATTCGCAATCTCTTCGCAAGAAGTTGGGATATTCACAACAATGTAGTACTTACATAATATAAATTCTTGTTTTTATCTTGCGGAATAAAAAAAGTGAGTATTGTTTTTTTTAATACGTATAGTATTTGCATTTTTTGACGCATAAAACACTGGCAAATACATGTAGTCACTTTCTTTCTTCTTTTATCGATGTTTCACGAATCTATCATTCGCGGAAGTGAGTTTGTGAATTTGAATGTTGAACTCGCTAAAAAGTTCAACTTTCAACGATTTTTGCTTTAGTATGAGTAACACTTTAAATAGTTCAAATTGCATGTAATTTAGGTAATCATCAACGTCGCACTATAATTGTTTATAGTAGAGAATGTAATGGTTTCCCTGTCCATGCTGTATGCATTTTACTTAATTCTTCAATAAAATTGTAATTCTAGGGTTAATACACCATAATCTCGAACAGAAGTTTTTAACGACACGCACCATAAAAAGTGATAAAATAAACCTAATTAGTGTGCGTCGTTTCTAGTAGGAAGACGTCTGACAGCCGGTATATAGGTCGGGCGGCTGGCTCCCGGCCAGCGTTACTCACCCAGAGTGTGGCCAACGATGACGCTGGCTAAAGGTTACGTCTCAGATACCGGGCTTTGGACAACACACAACGGTGGGCTTGAATTCCAGTGGCATGTCGGGCGATTGGCCTTCTGAGGATCGAATATCATATATATATACGTGATTTGCAACAAGGCCTAACAGCTTTATACTGAAAAAGTTTGACTTGATGATGTAGGAAAACGTTTACTGTAAGATCTAACTAGATTTTACAGTTAAGTTTTTATCAGTTAACAATTTTCGTGTAACATGCGTACAGCTTTACAAATAAGTCCTGATTACTGAAGAGGTCAGCGTTGTCCTGGGATACAGATTTTGCAGGGTTTGCATTCCAGTATATTCTTGAATTTTAAGGCCCATTCCGTTTGAGTACAGTGTTTTCGAAACTCAAAAAAGTCAAAACGTTATGCTTTGGTAAAATGTGTATGTGGCTATAGAATCTATAGAATTAAAACTTACATTATTTAGTGCTACGTTGTAGCACTTGTCCAATTCAAGGCCACATATATAGTCGTTAGCGAGTATCCGCATGCATAGTTATCCACCTTATACTCAAGGGTATGTATACATCTACTATCAACACGTTTAAATGAACTGCAACATTTATTATAATATAATACAATAATCGACGTAAATTAATAATGTAGAACGGAAATTATTTTTATGCCTATCATTGCCAATACAATAAAAGGCGGAGTTAGCTTGCAATGCACACCTGCAAACCAAAACCCTTTTTGAACTGGTCAGGCATAAAATGTTGTGATAGTACAATACTGTTCACAAATAATCTTCTGATATGAGGAGATAGTTTCACTAAATAATTTTCATTATTTTCCTCACATTCAATAAAAATCATCCGCTTCCCGTATCCACGAACATACAGCAACCAGCAACACAAGACACAAGGAAGCACTTTATCGCAATACATTTCATGGATACTCGCTTACCCTTAAAACGAAGCTTCAAACCTACTCTACTGCGAGAAGGTGTTTGGTGAAGTCAGTTAAATTCCACCTCCGGTAATGAGGCCAGTGAATCAAAACCCTGGTGTTTGTCTTTCATCACCAGCACAATGGTTTTAACGAGTGAATGTGTAAATATTTATCCCGTGGGTTTAACTGTGTTCATTATTTCGATTAGGGAATTTCACCTTTTTCATAAATATATGTTTTAATTTTATACGTTTTCGTGTGGACGATTACAAGTGAAATTAATCTTTGTCCGTAACAAATAAACTTCCCATGAATTAATAAGCATTTTACCTACCTTATTAGTGACATATATACCATTTTAATCACACTGTGAACAATTACATACGCAGCGGCAATACACTGCTATTAAGAATGTTATCTTAAAATCGGGTTACGAAACAAATAGTAATTTGCATGTATTCATTGATTTCGTTAAAACAAGATTTTGAACCTTAGATGTCTAATGTGAGTACTTGCGAATTTGCTCCCGTAAAACTGTTGTCATATAAAAGCCCACCCAACATTTGTACTGAATTTAATTCAGAAGAAATTAAAGAGGTGTTTTTGCACTACAACTATAAATGTTCTTAGAGCTGACTTCATAATTCTTACTGAAGCTGATTTATAAAATAACATAAATGACAGATGAGCATTTAACTATATTCTTCTTGTTTCACTGCAGCCTTGAAGTGGTGTTTCAGTTTCCATGTTTTTGTCATTACAAACGTTTTAATAGCGTCTACGATTTATATAAATTTTCTTTTTCTGTCGTCATTCAAAAGTAGGTTGACCATTTGTTTGGATGAAATAGATTGTTCACTGAGGAAGTAGCTCGAACTAGGAAGACCATACATTAAAACATGAAACCTAAATTATTACTCAATTGTCCTTTAGAGTCACAAAATCTATCCTGCAGTTCATTTTTTCATTTCATATTTTCTAATAAAACGGCTGTTTTTCCAGCACATAACGTTTTTGTAGAGACTCCATTATTTAGATCGGACTGTCCTATAAAACCAGGATAGATGGCAGCTCTAAACTAAGACGCCCACAAAGCTACAGTTGGCAAAGGAAACATAAATATTGCCGAAACATTCATAGGTGTGTCAGATCCGTGTCGTTGATTTGATTTTATAAAAATAAACTTTTACATGCACAGACCTGTAATAATATCTTAACGATATGCCGAACAATATTTTGAAATGGAAGTGAGTTCTGGTTCCAATTCTTTTTTGTATTCTCGTGCCATCTTCTACCTTCTACCTTTGATAATGCGCAGCTCGAAACAAATATTGCGCTCATTTTTAATTAGAAATACGGGCTTATCATGGGAATACTCCACATACATACATCATTATCGGATAGGTCCGACTATAGTTTCGACCACATTCGGTGGTCTTTTTCAAGGAGTGTTTGGAACGCGTGCGTCGATGAAGTCTTACTTAGCACTCTTTAATAACAAACTCAAGCTTTTATAACAAAAAAGATTGCGCCAGTATATTCTTCTTTCACCTACACTTCTCTCTTTTCCTGTATTTGGTCCTAAATGATTTTGATTTAACAAATGTAACAAAATTTTAAATAGATTAGAGAGAAAAATAAGCCCATGTTCTGACGGGATCAGATGCCATGACCACGAGGCAACTGAGATCTGAGCATGGAGTTTACATATATATACATGTTGTCTTTATATTTAATGTTTTTATTTAAAAAACTTAGATGTGTTCTTTCGCGAACACATCTAAGTTTACGTGTTCGTTTTTATTAATTCCGTAATATATAGTAAATAGTGCAAAACGATTAAAAAAGTCATATCTACGCAACCAGTGAGTAATTATCTGCAAGGAACGATATACATATTAACAAATAAAGTGATATATTCGAAGATAATGCAAAATATTTATCAAGGGAAACAGCTGTTCATGAATTTGTGACTCACAAGAGGGTAGCGATCGGACAAGCACACTCCGTCTTTGTCGCGCTCAGGCGTGTATTGGTGTTTTGCTCCCGCTTACACTCGTTCCCCGTTGATGAAAGCACGATCATTCACTGAATCACTGATTGCACAACATCTTGACTGGCCACAAAACACAGGTAAACAATCACAATGAAATCTAACTGCGGAACATGTAAAAAGGAGGTAACTAAATCGAATCAAATATTATGTGTGATTTGCAAAACCATATATCACTCCGCATGCGTGAAACTAGCGTCCTCTGACCTAACAAGATACCTAGATTGGCAGTGTCCCGCCTGCAGAACAAAGCAACAGAGCGATAGCTCATTAGTGACCGGCCCGTCGAGCTCCTTAACGTCAACTGTTGGTACAACCCCCCGCGCTTCTAAGCGTCCAGCCGTCGGCTCCCCGTCCACAGAGATATGCTCTATCAGTAACAATAACAGCGGATGCAATCACGATGGAAGCCTGGTGGCTGAGATCGAGCGAATGCTGGACACTAAGCTTAATGAACTGAAAAACTCCTTAACCGTCGAATTTCGGAAAGAGTTAAAAGCCATCTCCGCCAAGTATGACCGTCTTGAACGTTCGCACACGAAGCTATCAGAAGACCATAACTTATTAAGAACAGAATTTGACACTCTCAAGAAAAAAACAGACGCTGATGGCGATACAATTGTTGACCTTAAAGCACTAATAAATAAACAGCAACAGTTAGCACGATCATCCAACTTAGAAATAGTTGGCCTCCCCGAGACGCCTAACGAGTCAGCAGTTGATTTGGCCGTGAAGATAGCTACTCACGCTGGGGTTCAGTTGCAGCGCATTCAGATCGAGTCGGCGCATCGTGTCCAGCCCATGAGGAAGATAGAAGGCAGGCCGCGACCTATCGTCGTGAAACTTCAAACGAGAATGTTAAAAGATCAAATCATTTCCGGTCTTCGTAAAACCAAGGGCATTACTACGCGTCACTTAGGTTTAGGTGGAGCGGACAGGAGATTTTTCGTCAATGAGCATCTAACCCCAGAGAATAAACAACTTTTTAATGCGACAAAGTCGCTCGCCAAAGATAAATCCTACAAGTTTGTTTGGGTCCGAAATTGCAATATTTTTTTAAGAAAAAACGAGGAGTCTCCTGTGGTGGCGATAGGCTCGTCAAAAGACCTGCAAAAAATTATCTAATACTCAAAACGCTTTTAGGTGTTTGGTCCCTAATTTTTTGTAGCATTGCATGTGTATTAATTATTACCTACATCGTTTACCTATCAAGTATAACTCGAGCAAAATCCATACTTAACAAACGTTTTCTATGTAAGTGTTGCTTGAAAATTAAACTATTCTCAGACGTTGTACATACCTACATAATACCATGTACCTACCACGTTTTAGTATTGTTGTCCATACAGCATTTCAATAATGTAACCATAGAAAGTAAATTAATTGGTGATATTGTACGCTCGCAGATTGATTACCCCTTAAAACGATTAGTATTGTTAATATATTATTCGCTGTTCGATTTAATTTTAGCAAATATAATTTATACTAGCTATAAAAAATATTTTCAAAAATACAGTGCACACGTAATATTTACACTATCATTCACTATACATACTACCTACCACTACACTAACAGTTATATTTATAATTACCTACAATACTTATTAAAACCTTCAAGTACATTTCACACACATTATATTATCAATACGTCAGTCACATCCAAATTAAACTTAACCACATATATATATTCACATAACTATATTAATAATAGATACGTTAATACACAAAAATCGGGCATACGGATAGGAAATTTGTTTTTAACTTTTTATTACAATACATATAATTTATGTTGGTTTTTATGTTTACGTACTCAAACAAATCGCTATAATGCTCTCTTCTAAGTTAAATCTATTTTATCAGAACGTTCGAGGGCTACGCACAAAAACGCCTGAATTAAGACAAAATATACTTACGCATAACTATGACGTCATACTGATAACAGAATCTTGGTTACCCGATAGTGTTTATAATGGTGAGATATGCGACAACCGATATGATGTATTTCGATGTGACCGTAGCAAAGTTACCTCATCCAAAACCACCGGTGGCGGAGCCATGATATGCATACGACGCACGCTGCATGCGCAGGAGAGGCCGGAGTGGTCGTGCGCCGGCCTCGAATGCGTCTGGGTGACTGTACCTGCGCGCTCGCTCGGCGCGGGCGATAAGAGAAACTTGCATATCTGTGCGGTTTATATAGTCGGTAACGGTAACCATGCATCCCGATTAATTGCTTTTACTAATCTTTTAACGGAAGTATTTATTTCTTGCTCCAACGATCACTTTATAATAACTGGTGACTTTAACCTATCATGCGCTGGCGTGTCCTGGTCGTCATCGGGTCCGATATATACTAAACGTGGCACCATTGAACTACAAGAGGCGGCAATTAGATTAATCAGTGCTTGTAGTCTCTCAGGATTAACGCAGTATAATCTGCATAAGAACTTCAGTAATAATATTTTAGATCTAATATTTAGCAATACTCAAATAGAAGTATCACGCTCTCGCTTTTCACTTGTTAAAAAAGAAGATATATTTCACCCCAGTTTGGAATTAGATGCGACTGATCTGATGTTACCCTGCCTCAAACGTTCACGTTCAACCAAATTTTGCTTTTACAAAGCAGATTATAACAGTATTAATAACTATTTCTCCAATTTAAACTGGTACACTGCACTAGACGGCGACTCTATGGATATAGTAACCGAGCAATTTTATTCTCATCTTCGTAGGGCTATAGATGAACACGTGCCGAAAAAAGTTACTTTTAATACGGGCACGTATCCAATGTGGTACTCACGATCACTAATTCATATCATTAAAGACAAGATAAAAGCCCATTCTCGATGGAAAACACACGGAAACCCTCGAGATTATGACGAGTTTTCTATTCTACGAGACAGACAAAAGAAAATACAGAAAAAATGTTTTAAAACATACAAAGAACACATGCAACTACTTCTCAAAAAGAATCCAAAGCGTTTGTGGTCGTATCTAAAATCGTTACGAGCCAATAATTCGGGCTACCCAAACACTATTGCATGGGGTGATAGAACTTTAAATACTGAATCTGAAATATGTGCAGGCTTTAACGACTTCTTTGAAAGCGTGTTCCAGAAACCTGCTCCGTCATATAACGAGTGCTTGCTTTCTTACCCGGAGTCTCAAGGTACAGTTCACAAATTAAGTATATCTGAAAGCACCGTTTTAAAATTACTAAACTCCATTGACGAAAACAAAGGTCCTGGCACTGACGGTATTCCCCCGCTTTTCATAAAAAAGTGTGCTAAAACCCTAACAAAACCTCTTTGTATTATATTTACATTGTCCGCCAACGTTTTTGGTATATTCCCTGAGATATGGAAGGAGGCAAGGATTGTGCCAATACATAAGAGTGGTTCACGAGGCCGTGTCGAAAACTATCGTCCTATATCTATATTAAACATATTTAGCAAAATATTTGAAAAGATTATTTATAAAACCATTTGTTCAACAATATTTAAAGCTATCCCAAGTGAACAGCATGGCTTCATGATTAATCGCTCTGTTGTCACTAATCTTGCTGTTTTCACAAACTACGTCTATCGTAGCATGGATGAAGGGTCGCAGGTTGATGTGATATATACAGATTTCGAGAAAGCATTTGACAGAGTGGATCACATCATCCTGCTTCATAAACTCTATGCATTGGGGATACGAGGAGACCTTCATAGATGGCTCAGCTCGTACATTTACAATAGAAGACAAGCGGTAGTGATCGGCAGTGCTCGTAGTGACTTCATTACTATAAGCTCTGGAGTTCCCCAAGGATCAATCCTAGGTCCACTGTTATATATAGCGTATTTATTTGACATAAACGACAGCCTGATACATTCAAAATACCTTATGTTTGCAGACGATAAAAAAGTGTTCCTTAAAATAAAAACCGTCCATGATTGCGACAAAATTCAAAGTGATTTAAATAACCTGACTCGTTTTTATAAACGAAATAGAATCTCCATCAATATAACTAAATGCCTTCAAACAACTTTTACACGAAAAATAAAGGCAATCAATCACATATATTACTTTAATAACATCGCAATCCAAAAGGTTCACTCAGTGCGAGACTTAGGCGTTAGATTAGACTCGAGAATGATGATGGTTGAGCACATCGACACTATTATAGACAAAGCCTACAAGCAGCTGGGTTTCATCAAGCGAGTATGCAATTCTTTTAAAAGCATCGACTGTATTAAAGTTCTGTACTACACGTATGTCAGAAGCATTTTAGAATACGCCTGCAGTATTTGGTCACCTTGCTATAATGTCCACATCCAGAAATTAGAATCCATCCAACATAAGTTTTTGAAATTTTTAAGCTTTAAAGACTTTAGGACCTTCGACTCATATACTAAAGTTTGCAAATATTACGGCATGGGTACGTTGGAACAGAGGCGAGAACAATATGACGTTGTACTTCTACACGACATACTCTCTGGGAAAATTGACTGTAGTGAACTATTGACTAACATCGCAATACGGGTTCCAAATCGTCGAAGTCGATTTTCCACACCACTGTTGCACGTACCTAATGTACACACTAACTACGCTCGTAATTCTGTCCTCTGTCGCACCGCTGAAACTTATAATAAGCGTTACTCAAAACTAGATATCTTCCACTTACCAAGAAATGCCCTAAAAATTGAGATAAAAAAGTCTCACGTGCAGACTTTATAAAAAAAAATTATAATGATTTAGTCAAACCCTCCCTAATCAGAATTACACATGCACACACACACACCCATATACTCACACACTCAATATACACTCAAGCATATAAATACATCATCCGCATAATTATTGATTTCCGTGTGCCACACGTACATAGTTTTTGAATACGTAAAATTATAATTATTTATGTTTTCAAATTTGTAATCACTTTTGGCCTTATTTTTATTTATATAGTTAAGAATTGTAATTAGTTAATATATTACGCTGTTGATTGCAATAAATAAATAAATAAATAAATAAATAAATAAATAAATAAATAAATGTTTTTCACGCAATACTCAAATATTTCCGAATTCATAATATCCGTATCCATAAACATTCTACATCGAAATCAAAACTTAAGTTAGCAAGATTTAAAAAGACAATAAATTAAAGTTAAATGAATACCATAAAAAATAATAGATTTGATATATTTGTTCTTAAAACTGACGTGCTCTAATTAATAGCAACTAAATCTATTATATTCAAATAAAAATACGATTAATTTTTACAATTCTATAATTTCGCTGACTGGATATCCGCCGTGTAATATTCATAATATTAATGTTGCAACAAGACAGAAAAACTTTAATTTTTATAATTGTTTTATGACAGTCTTCCTGTGACTATGTCGACGAAGTGTATATCTCTGTTTATGCGTAAAAAAGTTCACGCAATCTTAGTAAACGGCGATGAGTGGTTATGGAAAATCTTCCCAAAATAGTGAAATGGAAAGGATGTTTTTAAAAAGCAAATTAATAATACTCGTAATATGTTACTGTAAGTCCAGTTATATTGATGTAGGGTGATCAATGAAAGGTAACTTTATATCAAGATATACTACATACTCTGACACAAACTAGTCTTAGGGTATTATTTTTCTTTTTTTCTTCTGTAGAACCTGGATAAATGTAGCCTATTGGTGGGTATGAGCAATGTCTACACTGTGGCAGTGTGAATATAAATCAATTCAATTATATGCGCACAAACTTTGCTATTTATAATATTATAGGGTGATATGTCACGAAGTTTCCAAAAAATCTATTAACATGAAAATCACGTATCAAATCGTTTATATTGTTAAGTACAAGACCGTCAACTTGTTCACCTGGTGTTAGGTGCTAAAAAGATGCGTTGTCTCTAAGAGCTTGACTTATTCGCCCAGTAATTTCAATTGCCTGAGAGCTCGTCAAAAGCAAGCTAGTACTAATAATTATATACTAAGCTTAACTGCTCCGAGACAAAATTTCATGTAATGTTATAGTATTATCCAGCCATATTCATGATTGACGAGGCTTTCTATCTCGTTCGAGAGTTATAATACATGACAATATGATATTTATTACATAATTTCATGATTCTAAGAGGTCGCTAAAAGTAGTTTTCCTGAAACTACCACATGGTAAACCATTCCATTGCATGTTTCCATTTCATACGACTACATAGTCGTATTAAATAGAATGAAGTAATAAACTATGAATTATTTCTGATTGACTTCCTTCATTATAATATTTTGTCCTTAAACTATACACACAGTAATTAAGAAGTCAATATACAAGCTGCGTAGACCTTCGTAGACAGTTCTACGTCAAGGCTACACCTTACTACAGCCTTCAGCTTAAATAATGTATGTCCTTTGATAATCAGGTTTGTTTATCAAACTATTATTCTTAAACAGCAAAATATGCTTTTTTTATTATTATGTAATAATTTTCATTGCCTGAAAAGCGATTAAATGATTTATTATTTTAAAAAGACAATTTAAATTAAACTATGAAGTGTCTCACATAAAAAAGAGGTTACTTATGATTATAACTTTTTCTACCGACTTCCAAAAAAGGAGGAGGTACTCAATTCGACTGTTTTCTTTAATGTTTGTTTCCTCATAACTTTCGACTGGGTCAACCGATTCTCAAAATTCTTTTTTGTTGGAAAGCTGGTGCTTCCCGTGTAGTCCCATTTTAATTTCATCAAACTCAGTCCAGTTTTTTTTGAGATACACTCCATTAACTGAATAGAATGGAAGTCGGTATTAAATTTTTCAAATTGTACTTGTATTTTTTAAATTACACGTTAAAAGAAGTATATTGATTATTAGAGTAACCCCCGGCCTCTGCCTGTCCAAGACAGTTACTCGTACAACACCAATTACTGCAACTGATTGTATTGCGCTCATCACGCAGTGACATAAGTTAAGACGCTGAGAACAACTGAAACTGAAAAAAAGATATCAGTAGATATTTGTATTGTTATAAGCTAAAACCTAAATATGAGGTAAAAAGCTAAATATAAGATAATAAAAAAGTAAAAACAAAGAGGAAAGGGGAGTCAAAGCGAGGTGTTTTACTTATTACAGAAAAAGTAAATCATAACTAAAAAATGTATAAGGATTTATTAAATACAATTGCAAGTGTATTGCAAATTGTACATTTTATTCATAAATTGTTTTTTTAAGCACTAACGCCTGCTTAGTGATACCAAACATTCGTCGAGCCTGAGTGGCTTAGTGTATATTGCGTCTGCCGGATTGTCGAAAGACGTGTTTGAATCCCGTCCGAGGATAGAACTTTTCTCTCTAAAATTGCAATGTTTTGTACTGTAGAACTGTAGTTCTAAAGTTCATGACAGATTTTATGTTTTAACAAATGTATAACAACTTAGAGAAACATATGCAAAGATTGCGATCTATCTTGTTACATGGTTTGAAACATGTTTCTTATACAATTAAGATCTCACAAGTTAAACATATTGAAAATATTTTTGTTCTTTATAAATTGAAATATGAGGCCTTTTCAAATTAAGATGGATTAGTAAACTTTGCAATTCTAGGGAGATTAAATATTTATCCGTATGGGTAAAAAATACAAATTGTACTGTATGCGGCCAGTAAGTATCCCGGATGGTAAATTTATTCTAGTTACCAAGGTTACCAAGCACGCTAAGAAAAAGCTGCAGTGTTTTACATTTTGTAACCAGTGTAAAACCAGTCAAGTCTATCATCATCATCATCATCTCAGCCTTAGGACGTCCACTGCTGAACATATGCCTCCCCCAGAAATTTCCAAAAGGACCGGTTGGAAGCGGCCTGCATCCAACGTCGTCCTGCTACCTTTGTCAGGTCGTCAGTCCACCTTGTCAGTGGACGACCTACGCTGCGCTTGCCTGTCCGTGGTCTCCACTCCAGAACCTTCCGGTCCCATCGGCCATCAGTTCTGCGTGCTATGTGGCCTGCCTCAAGTCTATATAGTTATCAAAATAATAATTTGAATAATAAGAACGCATCGCAGATAAGTACAGGAGCATTGGCGTCAAGCCAACACTAAAACTTACAGATGTGTGCGTTTGCGTTTTATGTACAGTCCAGGTAGAAAATACTAAAGAAAACTGATTCATTCCAATACTAAAGTGAGGATAAAAAAAATTGTATGGAAAATATTTTTTGTAGCCAATCAAACATCAAATACAGTTGCTTTTCTTGATTATGTATGTAGTAAAATCTAAACCGATGTACTGCAGTTTTATAGAAAACATCAATGTCTACAAAAAGTATGCAATACCGTATGTCGTGACAGTTATGTCACGATTACTACTTTTCCGTGTAAAAATATGCAATATACGCCGGTACGAACTAGGCCACATTATTCGTACCTTGGTGTTAATCCTTTTCCACTCTAATAATAAAGAGGAAAGATTTGATAGTTTTTTTGTAACGGATAAACGCAAAAAATACATAACCGGTTCAATGAACTTTCACCAGTAAAGCTATTTATTATTAGGCGGCGACCCTGGAGAAGTTTTATTGGTCATGTTTCGGTTCAGTGTAATATTTACGGCTCAACGGATTTTAGTGAAATTTGAAATGAAGATAGGTTATGCTCGGATGACGCGTAGGCGTATCCTACGTGGGCGAGTCCCGGATCGCCACCAATATATTTTTACCAAGAAATAACAACAAAATGAGTAATATACAATTCTTTACGGATTTCATATTTTATCTGCAAAGCGAAAGTTTCAATATTAATAATAAAAGTATCTTACTACGAGTAGTTATACAAACATTTCAGTATATTCATGCCGTAGCAATTCTTAATAGTGTGTGTAGATACAAAAACTATTCTATTGCGACCATCCTCTCTACATCACTATAAATATGTATTGAGTACATAAAAATATATTGTGTGTAATTTGTTTATTTAGTAGACGATACGTACGTATTAAATAGTTTGTACATAACAATTTCACAAGGAAATATATTCTTGTTTCATTCTTTTTAGAGCGTGTATTTACATGGTTTTACATGTTTGGGTAGGGTAGGAGAGACATTGTGGTTAGCTCACATTTGTTGCGTGATTATAGAAACTATATGATTTTTTCAGTATTTCAAAGTACTATAAATTTCCTTTTTTAAAACTTAAAAAAACTAAAAAAATCAAAACGTACGGGCATAGTAAACAATGTGATGATTCCATGAAAAAAAAAATCACTGAAATATATATATATAATATATATATATATATATATATATATATATATATATATATATGTATATTGTATCTGACATGTGCTAATTAAGCCCTTTTATTTGATACCCACGACAGCCTCAAATAAAAAAAATACTCTATGTCTCTATATCATGAGTAGTTTAGAAGTTACGAAAGAACAGATAAATATACTCGTACATTAATACTGGTTAAAATCATAACCCTCTTTTTATTTTTGGCGTAGTCCGTAATAAAGTAGTAGTGCTCAACAAAAACATCGTCACAAAAATTATAGATTTAAAATTTTGGTAATGTTTCCTACTTTACAATATGTCTACCAACACTCCCATCCTTTATTCGCAGCCATTATCACAGTCTTATCACAAAATGTTTGTGATGAGAAACCGACGATTAATAAAGTTTATTTAGTGCTATCACACAACGAGCTATGGAGAGGACTTTGCTTGGGGTTTCTCTACGTGATCGTATCAGAAATGAGGAGATCCGTAGACGAATTAAAGTCACCGACATAGCCCAGAAGATAAGCCAGTTAAAGTAGCAGTGGGCAGGCCACATAGTACGCAGAACAGATGGATAATGGAGCCGGAAGGTTCTGAAGAAGAGACCACGGACCGGCAAGCGCAGCGTAGGTCGTCTACTGACAAGGCGGACTGACGACCTGATAAATGTCGCAGGACGACGTTGGATGCAGGTCGCTTCGAACCGGTCCTTTCGGAAATTTGTGGATTTGTGGGGGAGGCATATATTCAGCAGTGTACGTCCTACGGCTGAGATGATGATGATTTAGTGTAGTGACATTGTAATAATGATATAATCCTTTGGCAAAATTGTGCAACTTATTACAGACCATCTGGAGCTGCATGAGGTAATACGGAACCTTAAGACAAGTATCTAGACGATAGCTAAAAATATATTTAGATAACATACAGCACATATACCTCCACACTCCACGCCCTTTCAAAATACTTAAAAAGAAACTTATATTATTAAATAACTCTGATTATGTACTTTAAATAGCTATTTTTCATATATAAAACATAAGTAAATTGTTAAATTATAATTTATATAGATACATAATATTATAAGTTACCGAACTCATTGACTGCTCATAAGCCCTTCAGGCTTCCGCAGTCTTTAATGTTAGTACAATATACGTTTTTTGTAAGAATTTTGGACAATAAATAAATAAAGATACAATATAAAATAATAAGTAGTGAAAGTCTGTTATTTCTTTAGTGCACAGTACATTGGAAGAGACGATGACCTCGAATCAACGTCTAGCCAAATGTCGGCGTGCCGATCTTGCGTTACGTCGCTAACTGATAAACAACTTTTCTTACATATGTATAAGTATATAAACTATATATTGAAAGTATTTATAACGAAAATAATAAGTACTACCTATAGGAGAAATGGCAGTACCTAGAATACCTAATACTTTATTTATCTTTTCTGGTACAATGATACGAGTACTACACAAACGACGACAACACTATACGAAAATCAATGGCTGTTGCACGCTCAATTCCAACTATGTATTATTAAAATATGTTCATATATTATAAAGCATGCCTCTCATGGTAATATTGCTATAGCTAAATGGGTTTCATGTATGTTTCTGTATTGTTTATATCACCTTGTATACTCATGAATGCAATAAATCACTTTGACTTTGAATTTGACTTTAAAATGAGGAAAAAAGAAAAGGAGTAAATAAAAATATGAACAAATAATAAATTACGATTCTATTATCTTCATAATTTTAAACAATCATGAAATAAATAGATAAATGTTTCATATTAAATAATATCAATAAAATGTACAATAGAAAGTTATTTGTGTTTTTTAATAACGTAAAACGTATTACCCAACTCATTGACATTATTATGTTTTCTTGTTGATACAAGGAAAAAGCTTCTACACATTTACTCTCTATTGAACGTAATTTTCAGTCATATTGAAAACAGTGAGAAGTAATAAAGGAAGAGGATAAGTAATGAAAATCGATGCTGAAACGTACTATTAATTATAATAAAATACCTCTTTGAGAAATTGACATTTCTGTAGTAATTTATTTTCTAGAGAAAGAAGCTAGCTGTGAACTTCGCCTTGCTGTTCTCAACTAATTAATATGGTTAAGCAAACCTTTACCTTTTTATTCATATGTACAGTTCCGCCACGACTTGTATGGGTGGCCGCTAGTGGCAATATCCTTCAGAAACTTCGTAAATATAATATCGTATTATTTTTTTATGAAACTTAGCTGTCATCTACGATGCCTTTTTCCAACAGTGCGAGTCGACGAGCTCACGGATGTCAAATACTTTATGAAATATTGCTTTTGTACATAAGGTTGCTTTTTCAACGTTTCTTGTCATCTCTTTATTTGTTTCACGGATGTTGTCAAAGATGCAATGATGTTTGCTCTTAGAGAATCACACGGCTGGTTGTGCATGTCACCCGACATGTCATTGTGGACGGAATGTCCTAATAACCCCTCGTCAGTCGATTGTCAATATAACAATGAAATTTCTATTGTGTCTGGGTCGTTCGACTGATGAAGTAATAATAATTATTAGTTTAAAGACTCGCCCGCTTAACTTAGCGTTTTGATCTTTGATAAGCACATGTTAAACCATCGGTGTTTGCTTTTCATAGGACAGATACTGGCCAAAAGCGTCACTCAAGTTGCAGAGGCCAATAATAAAGAATCTTTGAATGACCTGAAAACTTGAACTACACCATAGCTGCCCACTAATTCCACCAAACTGCAATGCAAGCTCGTGCTGATTACGTTCCTCTCTTACAGAGGTAGTCCAGAATCCAAGCAATGGGCGTATTAATCCTTCCTATACCGCGATTTAAAAAACAAAAGATTTATAAATTCAACTGACGTATATATACGTCACTGGGACGCAAAGGGTTAAAGCTACGATCTTAATAAGCAGCGTGAGTAAAGAGAACTTACTCTTATTATCGAACTTTGATAATCCTATCATATACGAGCAAACGGACTCTAGCACCCGGTGTGTTAGCACTCACATGAAACAATATTATTTTTCCATAAATTTTCACGACGACGTCAGCAAGCGTGACCTGTTGCTTTGGCGTGACGCCAACAATCGTAGTCTGACAACGTCGTACTTAAAGATACGCTTGTGTAGCTAGGTTATATCATGTTTTAGATTTTTTTAATTATCTGACTCAAAAAGTAGGGTTTGTAAGAGTTTTTTCGGAATATTTTAGCCTATGATACAGATCATCAATATACTAATATCAGCCAAATTAATACAATAGTTTAGTGTGAAAGAGAAACAAACATGCATCGGAGCAGATATAATTTCCCCTTCATAATATTTGTGTCGTGTTTAACTTCGTAGCACTTTAAATATTCCTTCATACAAACTATAACGCACCTCTGGTCTACTCAAAGAATCAAAATTAAAACAAAATACACTTTCAAAAATTTTAATCTCTAGGAAAACAAAAATTTCAACACACTCTGAAAAGATTTGAACTTGCATCCTCTGGATATGCCGATGCTTAAATCAACCTTAGAGCTTAATAGCTCTGCTCTGTTTGATTTTACCAGGAAGTATAGGAGTGGGAGATGGCATGACATCGTGAGGCGCATTACAGCTCCACCACAACTACATGACGACCATGACCGCTCTGTCAAGAACGTAATGACTGAGAAGAAAAGGAGTCGTAAAAAAAGGTGTCGTAGTGACAACCCTGCGATTTTTCAAGATCAAGTGAGGGTAGGAGAACAAAACACCCGCTCTTCTCGCCGGACTCACCCGCAGTTTTCAGTCAGCTCGTGACCACGGCCATTGTAACATGGTCGAAACGTCGAGCGAAAGGTACATATTTTTACCTATATTAAATAATACGTGATAAGTCCCGATAAACATTTAAAACAAGAAAAGGAGTAACTAGAGTATATAGTATTGTAATGGTAAGACTTTAGCAGAGTCCGTCTAGAGAATAACCACATTTTAGCCAGTTAATCAACAGTGAAGCAGTAGTGTGCAAACATTTTGTTTTGTTATAGAGCAATGTTTCCAAATTTACAAGTTTCAAAATTACAGGGCATTTAACATCTTATATTAATTGACGAGCGCAGTACATTGCCATGTAGAATTTTGACCTCTTTTAGTTTAAAATTCTGCATGTCGTTGAACTGTTACGGGTAAGCATGACGCTTAACATCAGGCAAGAAACTTGCTCGTCTCGTGACCAATTGACATTAAAAAAAGTATATAGATGTTCATCACTACCATTACAAAAGTAAGTATACAATTTTATTAGCGACTGAATATTTCCTATATGTACGTTATTTGCTTTGAGTTTCAGATACTTCAGAAGTTTAGTATTACGAGTATGGTATTAACGAGCTTTATTTCTATGACTTTAATCTCATTTATATGATGTCAATCTTCATCTGTTGTCATGGAGTCTACTGGCAAGCTTTGATTAAATTAATTGCCTATTTTAATGACGACGTTCCTCGTGATCTGTCAAATTTCTTGTTATTACTTTTCTTTGTGTTACAATTTATGATAAAACATATTACATTACGTCTAGTGTCATACCGAGTCAAGTGTCACCTGTGCTGTGATTCTGGCGTCACGCCAATAAACTTCGCTGAGCGATGTGTCAATATAAAAGTTTCACGCCGTTCAGCAGATTGCTCAAATAAGAAGGCATTAGATCATTGTTGTAACATAATAACATTTTTCTATTTTTACGTTAATTTTTGGACATTTGCTGCACCCCGCGGTTACACACGCATGGTGATGTAATTAAATAACAATGACGATGAAAATTATATAGTTTTAATCCAGCACCTCATCTACTTTTCATACCTTAACACTTCCAAAATCGCCAGTCTGTCTACTCGTTTGAGCATTAGCAGTACCTAACAAACACACCGCCCATTGTGGCACTATTAGTTTTAAGTTAAGTAAGATATTTTTGTGTATACAATTGTATCGAAATGTACCTACTTATGTGTAATGTGGTGTTACAATAAAGTGTTAATCTATCTATCTATCTATCTATCTATCTATCTATCTATCTATCTATCTATCTATCTATCTATCTATCTATCTATCTATCTTATTCACTAAATTTCGCCTATGGATTATACGAGTAAGTATGATAGCGATGTATCTTAAAGTGAAAATATCTCACGTATGAAGCTTTACATTTAATTCGAGGTCGAGCAAGAAATATTATTGCTAAAAACTATAAGCAGTTTTAAAGAAATCAGATAACCTAATCATGTAATATTTTGCCTCGGTGGGTTTTACAAGTCATAACTTTTCATGATACGTACTGAGTGCGTGCGCGTCGCTCTCTGACGCATATCAAAGATGCGCGACTCTGTTTTTTTCCCACTGTACTCCCGACTTGGCCAAGAGCCAAAGATGCCGCTTGGCGCACGGCCAAGGAGCCAAATCACCCCGTGAGGGGTTAACCGGTGTTCGGCGGCCGAAGTGAAGCGAAAGTGAAGTCGAGTTGAAAACGTTCACTTGGTGTTTCTGTACCCTAATATTTCAGGAACTGGATTGTGTGAAGTAAAGAAGTATGTTTTGTGATGGGAAGTTTTTGTGTTTTACTTTTGAGTTTTCTTTGTACTCGTACATAACTTGTTAATTGTATGACTCATGAGCTGTTCTTTTAGATGGGTTAGCTGTGAAAAGTGAGTCTGTCTTAAAAGTGTTACGTACTTTTACTTGAAACTTTCGAATTTAATTTCGAATTTTAGTCTCTGCAATCTTGACATTTATTGTATGTAGCTTCTATTAATAAGTATATAACACAGTTTAATTGCATAGATATTCTATATACAATCAAATCAGTTATGGAATGAATGGACTGTATAAACGTCATGGGCAAGATCCACAATTTGTGCACTTACATACTGATTTAAGATATTGTTGCAGAAATGTAATTTTCTATGACGTGCCTAGTATAACGAACACTGTTATAAGGTCAATAAATAATTCTAATTCTAATTCTAAGTACTCAGGTACACTTATGCCTTTCTAACATAAATCTGTGTTGATAATTTACTAGTTATTATTACCTCTTTCTGGAATCATAAATGTAAATACATAGGTATAAATCACTGTTATTTTTTAATTTCACTCTAATTAGCAACTACCTTAAAATATCCGGTAGATGTATTTGTAATGTTTAGGCATGTTAAACAAAGCCATAATCAACATAACGGTCTCTTTGGATTCACAGGTTTAAATCCCGCTGGTATCCGAAATAATTTTAATCCAAAATTTGTGCTAACTAAAGTTAATAATAATAAAAGTGAAAGCTTACTCTGCGAAGAGACGGAGTTAAACAATATTCCATCCGCCATCAAAGTGCGAATCGTAAGCGGCTAGGGAACCCGAGTCAGTAAGAGGTAGCTCCATTTTGAAATAGCCAGTGTTTGTTGTCGCGAAGCAGTAGTGTGTAAGCATTACTTTGTCAGGGTGTAAAGGGTACAAGAGGCAAGTAATTACTAGGCGAAAAGAAGACTCAGAAACGAATGTCTCGAGATTATAAACGCAATACTTCAGTTTCAAGCTTTAATTGACGGTAAGCACTATGCTTGCCCATAATAGTTGCAGTGCCATTAAAGCTTACTGCTTACAAAACTATCACACCGTTCGTTCGTCACAGCGGCACATTCGCAACTGGCGGCATGGCTATTGCACACCAATATCGAGGCGCGTAGGTATAAGTCGAGTTTCGGCCATTTCTATGAAGACAGAATACTGTATACGAGTAGATAATATTACCGTGGTTTCAGCCATCAACAAACTAAAGAGACACTCAGAGCGCATTCCAACCTTATTGATGCAGACTTTACGATTGAAACCGAGTAGATTCAGCCAAAGGTTGGCCATTATCGGAACACTACTGGATTACGGTTAGGCCACTCAAGATATATTACACACTTAGGTATTGAATGAGAAGAGCTGCTGGGCACTTTCAATAAGGTTTTTATATACTCGTCTTTGTTTATCTCCTCACATAAACAATTTATTTTCTTGGTCTATCCTGAAACCAAACACTCATTGGCTTAGAGTTGCTTAAAAACGCCATCTATTGTCGCTTTAGTATTGCTGTGTCGGTAAAATAGTTTAGCTGTTATATAAGCTGATGGCACTAGTTGCCATAGTGATATTGTAACAGTTTTCATTGCCTGAAAATGATAGATATATCGCCTCCATAATCCCCTGCTTAAGTACTAAATTTTATTAACATCGTTGGAGCAGTTTCCGAAATTCAGATAATTATATAAATACACACATATCTACAATAATTGCTCGTTTACTTCCAAAAAAAGGAGGAGTTACTCAATTAAACTGTTTTTTTTATTTTTGTTACCTCATAACTTTCGATAGAGTGAACCAATTCTCAAAATTCTTTTTTGTTTGAAAGCTGGTGCTTCCCGTGTGGTCCAAGTTCGGTCAAATTCGGTCCAGTAGTTTTTGAGTAACACTCCAATAACTGATTTTTACCAAAGTAATAGAATGGAAGTCGGTATTACATTTTTCAAATTGCACTTGTTGCTACCCAGAACACAATTAGTATAGCAAGCTTGAAAAACAAAGTTTAGTTGCCTGTCTGATGGCCGCTGAATTGTTCCTACTGCGAGCTTGAGAGAGGTGAAAGTAAACGACTCGTTGAAATCCACACATGGCTGTAGGCAGCTTTCTGGTGCCAGTGACTATCGAGGGAGATAATAATCTAACATAAGTGTATTCTAAAAAAATGCATCATACTTACTGCTTAACAGCACATTTAATTTGTTTTATAAATATTGACATAATGGTGGCAATTCGCTTGTTCAGAACACCAAACTAGCGAACTAAAATGTAAAATTATCTAGACTATGGTAATTCTTATTCTTGATTGTAACTTTCGTAAGTATTACACATTTTAATGTTACGGTAGCGGTAACCTATCGCGTAAGTTAAACCGTCAAATAACATTAAAATTCTTATTCTGTTGATCCTAATTCCAAATTCATATAACACTTAAAATGACAATTCTAAAAGTATGATTATTCAATTCAATGATGGGTAATTTTACATCAGTTTAGAGGGCACGAATTTGCATGACGACTCGTTTGCGCTAAGTATATCCACAATTGAAAAGAAATGTAAAATTTTAAGAACTGACATTTGCAAGCGTTTTACGAATTTGAACTTTATAGGGAAGTGAATAAGAACTTACCATAATATACTAAATTATATTTTAGTTCGCTGGTTTAGTTTGTTATTCTGCACATGCGAATTTCTACCAATATGAATAATCGGTCTCACACTGTCATATATACTTTTAAAGTTCAGTAGAGATATAAAGTGAAATGACAGCAATAAGTTTACTAACATAATTAGTGATTATAGAACATTCAGTTGGGTCGAGCACATAATATTATAAACTTTAACGATTTTTACTTGTTTTGACTTCCGTCTCCTCGACTATACGTTTACCCACTCAAAACCCAAGGCACATGTGGCCGAAAAGTTCCTGTATTACGCTCCTTAAACCCTGAAGAGGGTAAACTCAATTCAATTACCTTAATTCAAATATGGAGAGATAATCAGAAGGCCCCTAGTACCTAGCAAGTTTGAGATTGCCTTTACAAGTCGATCCGTTGCGGCAAACTTTTGCAAAGTCTAAAAATAGACGTTTGAATAATTGAGACCGTCTAGTGATTGTGTACTAATATAAGTTGTGGTTTCGAGCGAATGTTTGAATGAAGAAATTTCTTGATGAAACTGAACTTTTGTCAAGTTGAACGAGGAATGCCAGAACACATTAGTGCTCTTACTAAAATGTACCTCAAAACGGATCACTGCCGTTCCATAAATCCCACCACTAAGCGCAAGTTTAGTAAAAGTGCAAACACTACTGAGCTCTGTGCTGTCGAAAAATTAAGGAGCAGAACTAAAGCAAGGCACTGGTCTCAGTGCTCCAGCATCACCCAGAAATGTTTTATTATCAATGCTAAGTAAGTACTCGTATCTTATGGTTATAATCAGAGAGTTACAAATTTATCTATAAAATTGCAATATTTGGCCTTGCTAAGCAGATGTTAGTGCTTTAAAATAACAAGTAGTATTGTATTCAGTTGTTGGAGTGTAACTCAAAAACTACTTGACTAAATTTGATGAAATAATGAAACCACGCGGGAATCACCAGCTTTCAAACAAAAAAAAAGAATTTTGAGAATCGGTTCACCCAGTCGAAAGTTATGAGGTAACAAACATAAAAAAAAACATAGGTACAGTAAAATTTAGTACCTCCTCCTTTTTAGAAGTCGATAGTCGACTTTTATAACAAATATGTATTAATTAAGATGATACTCGTATTATAGTATCAAACGTGGTAGTAGAGGCGATCTTATACTTAGAAATAATTACCTGGTTTGGTAAGTATAACTACATTTATATATAAAAAGTTTAACATACGATCTTATATACGATCTTATATTAAAAAGAGATAGATATAGTACTGACTATATACAACAAATATGCTGTACAACCAAACTTTTTGCTGAACGATATATGCTATCCGCCATAAAATAACGTCTAAGAACCGCAGCAAAATACGTTCTTGTATGCGCGAAAGCTGGGACAACATTGACTTCACAGCAGCCGTGCGGTTCTCTAAGAGCAAACATCGTTGCATCTTTGACAACATCCGTGAAACAAATGACGAGATGACAAGAACCGTTGGAAAATTAACCTTGTGTACAAAGGCGATATCCTACGAATAATAATAAGTCAGGAACAGTAACTGCGTTAAAAAAATGACCCAACAAAAGTCGTGTTCAAGTAGACGGAGCTTAAAAGTCGTGTTCAGTACGTCACCAGTCGGACATTGTTCTTGCAAGCGAGCACACGTGAATTCTTCGCATACATTTTAATTTTTATCATTGTGAACTACAGCTGTGAATCATCATGCCAGCATGTGTTGTGAAGTGGTGCAGGATCCATACAAGATTAAAATGTCCAGGAATCACTTTTTTTAATAAGTAGTAGCAAAATTATAATTATATTAAAATATGTTCAAATACGTATACAAACCGAGATGGTCAATACTATGCAAAATAAAGTCAGTCTATTTTTGTTTAATGTATATTTCTTACAGAACTGAATATTGAAATGTAACAGCAATGTATTTTGCATAATTTGTTTTATTTTCATTTTCTTGCCGATCCAATGCAGTAAAATAAATGCCTTACTGCACTTAAGCTAGAAAGACAAGAGTATGACTAGATGCCTGTGAAAACTAGCATTATATACTTACTCCGTTCGTTTTGACGAAAAAAAAATTAAAAAGTAAATTGAAAGTAATTGTATATGTACCATGTTACACAAAACTGCAGATCCTCCCAGGTACAGTAAGAACCTACTGTTTTTATTTAGTTATGTTATTATGTATATCGAATTTTATATTAAGCGTTTTTACGCTGATGATTCGTCCCGAAAAAAACATCAACATCACTGAAAAATGTTTCGCCTATATATACTCGAAGGGGTAAGCAGCGGTGTTTTCAACGCCTACATTTAAGTTGTTTGTTTTTTTGTTTGTGCCTTAAGCTTGTGTCGCTCGCTATTATTTTGACAGCTCGATACACTAGACGTGCTCAGCGAACGTCAAGGGGGATGAAATGTAACACAAATACCGTCAAGGGTGATGAAATGTAATGACAGTTTTTTTAATGGTGATAAATTTTATATTTGTATGTACTCGTAAGTCCTGTCTTTTATTATTAGTGTTTACTGATTGATACACTAAGTATTTAAATTTTCTCATATTTTCTCTTGGATTTCTATTATGGCAATTGCGTTTGACCATGTACATATTTTATGACATTTTGGTATAATGATAGATGGAGGTCTGGTCAGGGTGAGGTCTTGGATAAGATAATAAGCTCCTCGAAGTACTAACCCTGCGCAGACGTAGTCGCGGGCACCAGCTAGTTAAATATATTTTTGGTAAAAAGAATATGCGAAAGTTTTTTAATCTCACTTCACTACATTGCGAAGAAAGAGTCTCTTCTAATTACTTCTAGACGAAAACTTAATAAATTAATCATAATTGGCGGGACATAAAATTCATTGAAATGTAAAAAGTATCCGATATAAAAAAAAAACAAATAAAAAACTTTGTTTATATTATTGACTTGGTCCAATCCACTTGTTGCATTACATCGTCCACGTCGCTACGACTCAGTTGTCATAGTAGACGTTGCTGCGCGCGCGTGAACCAATCCCTGCTTTCCTTCTGAATTTAAACCAATAACCAAAAATGTCTATTTGTAACCTCGGAAGTAATTCGTTTTTGGAATCATACGTCGTTTTGGTTAGAAGGACCACTTTTTGTGTGGAATTTGTTCTGAGTTATGCTTCCTGACTTATTATTATTCGTAGGCGATATCTCATAAAGTATTTGACATCGGTGAGCTCGTCGACGAGCACATCAACGAATCATTACAGAATCGCACAGCAGTTCTTACATAACCTCTTTTTTTATATAAGATCATTGCATACGACTTAAATAATATATAGCTGTATGATAAAACACCACGCACTCGGGTCTTCGTCTCGCTCAGCTTGTTGAGCTGGGAAAGTGGGTCAGGGCTGAGCCCTCTGCCCCTGGCAAGTCTCCGTCCATGAATCGTCATGAACGGGTCATTTGATGATGGGCTTTACGGGTTTTTCCAACAGGTGGCCACTGAAGTCGGGGCGAAGCAAACACACCGGGTGAGACCCTAGTGACCCTAGGGGAAGCCCAGCGAGCCGATCGGCGACCGCAATAGCGAGCACCGGCGCGATAGCGACCACCGGCGGAATAGCGTCCACCGGCATAAACACCACGACTTTTTTCTGAATGTAGAAGTGGCGCACAAGGTCACAAAACCGCTCTAGATACTAGACTGTAGCTACCGCGTAAGATAAACCGTCAAATTATTATTAAAACAATATTAACATTTGCTTATATAATTTACTCTGCAAAATACAGTAAAGATACGAACAGAAAAATATTCAACTTCATTTATTTTTTCTCTCCGTACTTCAATTCCACTATTTGATTCATAAGAGTGTTTGAATGATTAATAACACTTAATGATTTTATTTTTAAAGCTTCGCTATTCCTCCGTCTACCGTCCACGCCTTGCACAATTTATGAGGTCATTCAGAATTCATGAACGTTTTTTTTATATGCTGTGATACAGAGTAGGTAAAATATAAGTATGGTTAAATAAAAATATTATGAATGTATAAATAAAATAGAGATCACATCTTACGGATATGCAAACTACGTATTAATTGACTTAGTTGTTGAGTTTTTATTTTGCAATTAGTATTTTATTTGGCGTAGAGACAATTTCATTTTTTATTTTCTATTTCATTATTTGATGAACTAATGACTTATACTCGTATCTCGGGGTGATCAATAATACACTTTATTGACACCCAAAACACAGAAATTACAAAAAATACTTATCTTAAATAAGTATGTATTAAAATACTTATCTTAAGTATTCGGTCTTATCGCCAAAAGCGATCTCTTCCAGATAACCTTTGAATGGATAAAAACAAAGATTTTGAAGAGATGTATTGATATTCATAAATAAAAAACCGGTTATAAAAACAAATAAAAAGTATACACATTAGTGCTAAATAAAGTATAACAAATAAAGAAATAGGATAATATAATGTAAAATCATTACTCAACTATGAAAAACTTTGAATAAAGTGTCACAATGGGCGGTCTTACAACTCAGAGCGATCTCTTCCAAACTACCAATATACTTACTGACAAATAAAAATGCATTAAAATAAAGTAAATAATGTAAACATATACACAGATACATATACTAGAACATAGTACGTAGGTAATAACTTAATAATAAACACGTAAAATTAAGCTTAAAGCGCTGGTTGCATTGAAATTGTCATTTACCATGCGCGGTGCTTACCATCACTTACCTATTACAATTAATGGCAATTAAAAAATATAAGAGTCATGTATAGCCTGCTTTATCACTAAAGCACTGACTCACCATATCACCGTCAGAATCACCAGGCAGCTGCCAAAGGTTCTCGGCTTACTTTGCGCACGGCGCACGTGTTTCTCGCCATTTCTACTATTGAAAACAACGTAAATCATTCCTCAATTACATACAAAAATGACTATTAAGTCAATAGGAAAAGAACTGATTGCAGTGTGAAAAGCGAAGTCGCTCATAAATTTTGAATCACTTTATTCTCTCGTTAGCTTGAATTCTGATAGGTAATGCCAATTACGAAAAAGTGGAGAGCTTTGTATCATTTTTGGCGTGAAATATTTAAAAATATTAATTATAATATAAAAGTTCAATAACGCTGAAACCGAATGCTTTATTTCATACCCACAATAATAATAATAATAATAAAACCGCAGGGGCGGCTTTGTGGCGAGCCGTCGGTGAGTGGCGACACCGCGGACCCTGATTCTCCCTGGGGCTAAATGAGACCCCTGACCTTGCCTTAATTGGCCGTCTGGGGGTGGAGACGCAAGAGCAAGTAACAAAAAGCTCCAAGGGTGTTAAAGGGCATAACGCCGGTAGTAGCGCTCTAGTGAAACTGCAGCACACCTCTCAACACCCTTTAGCCATCCACACCAACGTTGCCCCTTTTGTCACCATTGATGGTGGCCCTTATGGGGGGCCTGTTTAGTGGTTGGCAAGTCACCACCTGCCCAAAAAATTATAATGAGACTGAAATTGGCAGGTGCCGTAGTCTCTTCCATAGCCCACTATCTTCCTTATCACTAATAAGATCATATCAATAGCCTTGCCATTTTACCCATTTTTATAATAGATATACCATGTCCCATCCATCCAAAAGTTTCTGCTTTTTATACTACATTGTATTTGTTATATCAAACAGGCTTCTTAGTGTTGGCTACAGCCCCACTTATGCCTTTGTAAAGAGCCGGGTTAAACCCGTGATTTAATTGAAATACAGAGAATAACAATAATAATTGTTTATTTAATTAAAAACAACTAGAGTTGTGCAAACTGACGAGCAAAGTTAATATTTAGGTATTTTTTATCTTACCATGCGGAACACTAGCAGCAAAATTTATTTCCAGTATATAAATAAATTTTATATACATAGAAACCAAACGTAAAAAATAATATATATATATATATATTCTAATAGTATAAAATTAGAGGTTCCTTACCATTATCTATAGTAAAATTTAAAGTTTCTACCTGTTATCGTTATTAAGACCGATAAAAAGTAGAAAGCAAAATAACTGTAAAATAACATTTAACAAAAATAGTCTGTTGTTTTTGTTTCTACTAATTGTTATAGCGGCAACAGATATACATCGTATGTGAAAATTTCAACTGTCTAACTATCACGGTTCATGAGACACATCCTGGTGACAGACGGACAGACATACAGATACATGGACGGACAGCGTAGTCTTAGTAATAGGGTACGAAA
The DNA here is from genome assembly GCA_917880725.1 of Selenia dentaria. Taxonomy (NCBI): domain Eukaryota; kingdom Metazoa; phylum Arthropoda; class Insecta; order Lepidoptera; family Geometridae; genus Selenia; species Selenia dentaria. The sequence continues at coordinate 31,771,970 of OU862881.1, read as the reverse complement.
CCCTAAAATTATGTATCTTATCGAAAAAAAAAAGTTTACACACTTATATTCCAGCACTAGGATTCCCAACGTCGCGAGAGGCATGAACACAAACAATAACACATCACTACATACAAAACCCGAGAACAAAGATTTCTATTCACTATACAAATATTTGCCCCGGCCAGGGATAGAGCCTAGGGCCCGCACTTCGAAAGCTGGGTAGGTATCTAGCAACTGGCTCGAATTCGAAGACAGATCGATCCATAGAATTACTTTTTGATTATATTACCTTACTAGCTGTGTCCCACGGTTACACCCGCGTGGTGATGGATGATGATGATGAATATTATCCCATATTATATTAACCCAGCGCCTCATCTATCTACACACCAAATTCCTTCCTATCACTACAAACATCAATTCAGAAGTTTGTGCGTGAAAGAGTAACAAACATCCATGCATACAAAATTTCGCGTGAATAATATGAGTAGGACATAAATACTAAGAAATTATTGAAACATTGTGTTTCTGAATTCTTCGTAAACTCTACTCTACTCTTCGTCTTCTATAAAACCTTTTTTTCTAGGATAAATTACAATTGAAAAAACTTAAATAGGTATAAATAACAAAAAATCTTTATACAACTGCGGGAAGAGTTACAAAGCGGGTGATTCGCCACCCTTATTTTATTAGCGATATTAGCGAAATTGTATATAAACTAAGGTTCAACTACGTACCCCAATGAGATTGAAACATCATAGACGTACGCAAGGCATCTATAAAGTGAACATCTAGTATCTGAATTCGTCTTTCACCAGGAATGAAATATATGATTTTCGGGCTTAATTTTTTTAGTAGAATCTCAGATATCCGGTTTCTATACTCTTGATCCCTACACTGCTAGTTTGCCGAACTACACAAGAAACCTCAACACAAACCCTCTCCAAGCATATCTTCTAAAATCTCGGCTTCATTTGTCGCCCTCTCAAGTAAATTTACGACATCGTGCGCGTGCACAGCTGTCGCTCTCCTCACAGCTGCCCACTGGAAGTTATAACCTAAGCCAAATGTAACACGGTTTTATGGGTATTAATTCGTACTGTACTTAACAAACTGTTTCACCGAATCGATTGAAATGCATTTTTTTGGTATACGATATGAATAGATGTCAATTGATTATAATTATATAATCAATTTGAACACTCTCTCCATGTACATCGTCACGGGCATCGTTCTAACGATCGACCTCCTTCGCAAAAGCACCGCAAACCGTTAAAATTGCGGAATTTGTAATATACCTTCATTAAAAGTTTACGTTTGCGTTCACAAATCCTGTATTTTGAAAAATTGTAACTTCCTGAGTTTTGCTATCTGCTTCAAGATTGACAATTTATTGAACGATAGTTGCGTCCACGGCGGTACTCGACGTGCCTGCAATACAAGTAAAATGTACTTTTCATAACAACTGTATACACCCGACGGTAACGAAATGCAAATTCGTCAAAATTATATAAATATACAATCAAATCTTGATCGGATTCGAAATTCGTCGGAATGGGTTTTCATTGGCATCCTTGGATGATATGACTAAGTATAAAGTCTAAGTAAAGTGCAAAAGATTGTTTTAGTTTTAATAGCTCCTGTGACAGATAATGTACCTACGTGAAGTTCTGAGCAAGCACTGCTGTGTAGACACTGTAGGCTTTATTGTTATATTTTCACAATTTTTTCTATATTTTTTAAATATTAACGGCCTTACTAATAAACGCTGCTTAACTTTAAGTAACGTTACTTAGTATTGCGCAAAGGAAAAATGATCTGCGCCGTACTATGTGACGTTATTTAAATTTAAGTAGCGTTTATTAGTAAGACCGTAAGTTTAAATAATTACTACTAGAGTGGGAAATCATCTATTATTACCACAGTGCCATATTTTACCTTAAAGTATAGTGAGTAATAGTACTAATGTATTTTAAGTTTTAAATGGTATGTACTTACTGTTGGCTCTGATATAAGTAAAATGCTTGAAGAGAAAGTGACTAACACAGGGCTATTATGTATCTCAGTTGCTAATAAATGTTGATTGAAATCTTGAAAAATGGCGACTCTTTATCAGTTTTGACAACACCAGTAAGCAAAAATGTTAGTATGTTGATGACTGGAGCTGACAAAAATGACATAGTGCCGCCATGTTTTTCGATTCCAATCAACATTTGTTAGCAACTGAGATACATAATAGCCCTACTGTATTTATTCTTTATTCGGCTATACATAATCTATTTGAAAGGTAAACATCTCGTTCTGAGGCCGGATCAAGCATCCAAATACGCGTATTTTTGGCTTTTCTTACACTAATAAAACTCTTCCTATATTTTTGCTAAACCATCTGCTCTTTCCTAGCTAGCTCCTTAAACATTTACGACTTCACATTTTGTTCTAAAACTTATAAGTGATTTAAATTTGTTCATGACCTACGAATAGATTCTTCATGACATATGAATCCGAAGACAATAGAAGACGTTGACATTATTTTGTTTATTTTATCAATACTTATTGATTAAAAGGCATAGGTTTGGCATTTCCCAACATGGTATGCCAGCCCCATCGTAATCTAAATATAAATGAATACATTTAAAAATCTTTGTCTTTTTGCCGCATCATAAACAGGTGCTGAAGATTGTTGTGAGTAGCTCTCATGTTACTAACAAAGATCAAAGATGTGTTGGCAATTCAACTAAATACACAGACATCACAATTATCAAGAGAGTTTCAACAAAACAAAAATTACCATTTTAAATTTTATTACTACTATCAAGAGGTAGAAGTTTGTTTGTTATAAATCCTATGCTTCCTCATTTTTTAAATAATAACCATAAGATATTATCTAGCTGATGTTTTAGTTCGTCTATTCGCCTATTGTATATAATATATATTTTATAAAAGATCTGTATAAACATGTGTTTGAATCTTTAAGCCAACAAATTAATTGATATGATTGATTTAAATTATTGATGTATTTTTTTACTATGTCATATGGTAGGTTTAAGCATCATCCGTACGATTCTCTAAGAGCAAACATCGTTGCATCTTTGACAACATCCGTGAAACAAATGAAGAGATGACAATACACGTTGGAAAAGCAACCATATGTACAAGGGCGAACTATTTGACATCGGTGAGCTCGTCGACGAATCATTACAGAACCGCAAGGCAGAAAGAGAAATATTGAAACATGAGAATCTATTACAATATTTTACAAACAGTCACCTGTTTTTTTATTTTAATAATTACAAAATATGAGTGCTATTTTTATTTATTATCTTTTCTAAAACATACAAACCATCCAGTTCAAACGTCAATACCCTCTGTAATCAAGGGAGACTACCTAAAGAAATTAAACGGATTATAGCATTATCATACCAAACTCCACGCAAAGAAAAACAACAATGATTATACAGGAATCTTGGAAATCTCCAGCGCGGCTCTACGGGAGGCGTCTAAATTTAGCTGCGCCCGCGCCGCCGACGCGTGCCCGGCGACACGAGCCTGTGTGTGTGAGCTCCTGGGCAAACATGGACGCCTGGTACTGTGTGTTACCACCTGGGGATCACTGAACTTGGTTTGTGTTTTATTAGCTTTGCCGTTGTAGGGGTTCGAATTCAGATGCTGTTTGCTGAAAGTTGAATGAGAATTATATAAGCAAGCCTTTTTAAATTAAATATTTGACTATTATAATTTTAGCTGTTACCTTACTACTGTTGTTATTGATTTACGAAACTTCGTTAATTTTCAACCGACTTGCAAAAAAGGGGTTCTCAAGTCGATGCGTATTTATATAAATAACATAACTTTTTACATAGTTGTCCCATTTTAATATTTCTTTTCTTTGTTTGGTAGTGTATACTTCCGAGGTTGTCCCATTTAAATTTCATAGAATTCGGACAAACAGGTTGTTGAGTTACACTCCAATAATTGAAAAGTGTTTCGCCTATATCGATGATATATGAACGCCTATATGAATGACAATCGATCACGTAAGTAGCAAGGGTCACTGAAAAGGGTGATTGTGTTTTAAAATTAAAAATGGAAGCGACTTCAACAATAAAAAGTGTGAAATAACTTGGCGATGTCGTCAGGTACTTTGCGCACAATATTGTGATGATAGATATTTTTTGAACGATTATGGTACCGACTACTACGGTACCGGTTATTACGATAGTCTATACACAATTTACCTTATTCTACATACATCCTCATACATACACACACCCCCCCACACACACACACACCCACACCCACATATACACACACACACACACATACACATCCACACACACACATACACACACACATACATAAAAGATTACCGAGATCTTGGCAGAATACTTTTATTAGGTTTTATGAAATTAACAATCGAATATATAACTTAGTCTTTTATTTAAATTATTGAGTTTAGTTATGTTTAGTTGATATATTTTGTATTTAACTATTTAAATTTAATTTACACCATTATTGTCAATTTGTCATCACATATATACCCAATTTATAATAATTATAATATTTGTCATTATATTGTCTGGGGGAGCACAGAACCCTATAACACAGGCTTCTTAGCTTAGCATAGGGTTCTGAGGCTTATCATTTTATATGGAATATTGATATTTTAATTATTTATGATGCATGTTTTGATATTTGATGTTACCTTAAGTTTCTAAAAATCTTTATTCTTAAGTCTTTTGAATTTATGCTAATAAAAATTTTAATTTCGAATTTTTTGAATTTTGACTTAAACAAGTTATTGCACAATTTTTAAGTGTTGAAATCATTATTTTTTTAGTAAAAAAATGTTTTTACTAACTGGATTTTGTTACTATTATTATATTTTTTCTAATTTAAAATGGAGTCCCACTTTGTATCTGTGATTTACTGCTAAAGAAAATTGATAAACTACGAAATAAGCATCGCTGAGGGTAAAATAATAGGTAGAATAAAATAAAAAAATATATTCAGTGTGAGGTTAAGAACTACATGAATATGCATTATGCATAATAATAATGAATAATTGAACATAACGTCTCCAACCTTTTTTTTTAGGAAGGACATAGAGCTTTTTGCCACTACGGGCATCAAAAGCGACACAGGACTGTTGGTGAGTGCACGCAGCACTCAACCGAGGCACAACAAGGGCGCATAAAGCGCTAGACAACGACAAGGGGGAACTATTGCCTAGTAGGGAATAGAGGTGCCGTTAGCCGCCAGCACTGTCTGAAAGAAAACAAAACACAGGTTAATGAAATAAAACACAGGTTAATATTGATGATACTTATAAAATTTCAATCGAAAATCGATACGTTACCTTTACCTTAATACAAAACGTCTACAACCTTATGACTCCTCATAATAAGAATGCTTCCCTAACCTTGTAATTGGTACACTACGAGCAATTATTAATTTATTTTTTAATAGTAACCGCATTTGCTTTCAGAGAAATCATCAACATGTCATAAGATCCATTAATCAGTTCCGCTGAGCCTCTATACATTCTTTGACGCATCCACTCAGCATTGGTCCATAAAATGCTTTTTAGATGAGTTTTTTTTTAATAAGTGAGGTGATTCACAATTTTTGAAGACTTTGCCGTTTTATCACATGTTCAGGATGTACGATTCTTTGTGATCAGTGTTGCCTGGGTACGTGTTTTCCCTTGTCTTATTATTTTGTTTTTATAGTAATTTTTTGATTATATTGTGATAATTTTTTTTAATTTTTTTTATATTTGAGACGGCGTCTTTTACTTCCTTGTACGGACATGAGACGGATGACAGCAACATTCTTGTGTATACTCATGTAGGTTATTTTTCAATTCTTTCTTCACTGTCTTCTCTTTTATCTTCCTTCAAGTATGTTTTCCATCAAGTTATCATGTTATCTCAGATCTCAGTTTATTCATTTCTTGTCTTCCTAACGAACTTTTGTTAAAACTGTTTTTCATTTATTTACATGAAGTCGCCAGTCTATTCCCCACATTATTTCTTCGAATACGAAAATGTTTAGGTAATAAGTATACTAGACTTTATTAGAGCTTTTAAACTCATATGCTAGCATATTAACCAATGATTAGCATAACAAGTTTTAGCGAAATTGATTTCATTAAATTTTAATTAAACTAGCTACTATCTAAGTACGTAACATATGCATAAACATATGTTACGTACTGGTTTTATTATTTTAATGCAAATATATAACAGTATTTTCTTTTCGCCAGATTTTTTGTACTACGGATTCGCAATATTGGATGAATTCTGATGCTAATCTGGCAACACTGTAAGTGCGGTGATTAACAAAGCTTTCACAACTGTGTCTGGACGACATGTGTGGGATTAGGTGATACCTACAGGATGTGATGATCGGATGGTACGATGCTGAATCATAGGTATCACGTGAACATTTTATTAAATGCACATTTAATTTACTTTGTTTTTTCTCCTGACTCCGACTGATAAAACACTTACTTTTTTCTTGTATCTTAATGAAAGTTAGATTTTAAATATGATCTTCCATAATAGTTCCTTTTAAATGGACTAATGCATAAAGTCGTGCAATTCATTAGCTTAATGTTAACGTAATTTGGTTCAATTAAGCTTCTAACACTTCTGGTTTTACTTGTAATTTTACTCCTCTGGTCGTCCCGAGGCCCAATACGCCGCCAACGCCCCATTTTCCCGGGAATTCATTTGAACCTGGCAACACTAGAAGAAGGTCTAGAAGCTATTAATTGAAGATAGATAGCAATTTCTGTTATTAAGTGAACAGTATTTCATTAAAGATTACTAACCTCGCCTAATAATTCTAAAAGAGCCTGATCAAATGCTATTTCTAATTTCTCATTCTCATATCATAATTTCTTATACAACGCTCGACCTTCGGCCTCACTATAACCTCCCATCTTTTTTTGGTTTTTTAAATGTAAGAACCATCTACAAAGTATTAGAAAACATTTAAAATGATGATTGAAATCGGTAAAGCCGTTTTCAAGTTATAGCGTGACCAGGAGAAACAGGGGTCCATTTTTATATAATATAGATTACTTTGTTAGGTCTTATATGATACTCATATTATAACGATGATCTTAGTTGATGGTAAATGATAACACGGTCAAAGGTACCAGCTATGACTTTATTCATGATGTAAAGTAAAGCCTAAGATAGGAATCAAACAAGACCTGATTTGATTGGTGATTGAAAAAGTTATTTAAACAATGTTAAAAAGATGATAACAAATCCTCCTTTCTTGTCTCGAGCTAATTTTATTTCACTTATAACTATTTAACGATCCACGAAACCTGTCAACGTTAGAAAAACAAACATAAAATTATGTGTGTTTAGACAACACATAGAGCGGAACATGAAATCTCTACATAGTAAACGGATCGTTAAAAACCGCCGCTGAGATGAACACGCGGTAGGGGGATCGAAACTATGGAGGTGTGACTGTGTAAAAATATAATAAAATTGATGCATCTTTATTTGGTTTTAATTCTTAGGTTTTTATGAGATTGTTGTCAACTTTTTGACAATGGTGTCGATTCTGTAAGCATTCTCTTAACTAAAAATCTCTAAATTATAGCAGTACTTATTTTATTTAGGCTGAAATCCAAATTAGTATAACACTTACTAACCTAAAATAACCCAAAATTTTATAAAAGAATCCTATTTTTAGATATGTCGTTCTAAATGTTAAATGATTTTGGATTTTCTTGTAAACAGAATAAGGACTACTATAGTAAATTTTTAGTTGGTAGTTTAGTTTTGTTTTTTTTTGAACAAGTGAATTGCTACCATTCACCCTCTGATGTCATCAACTAAAACAATAAAACATAATACTATATATAATAATATAAGGTATTATAACATAAACTAATATAATATAAACTGTAATAATACTAACGAGTTACATTAATTGTCAAGCTAATTATAACTAATTAACTGTCTATCTTATCTATAGTCATAATATGTTGTAATGGTTTTGATTGCATATTTATCAATTACTACAATTTCAGTAAAGGGAACAGATTGACAGAAGTGTTTCCCTGATGGTGCTCCCTATGCTTTCTTATATATACATCCTTAAATGCTGTTATACCTTAACTCCTAATATCATCCCAGGGTGGTGGAACGGTAAGAGCATCAATTACTGACTTTTATTCATAGTAGGTAAGTAGAGGTGATGGTGATCATTGTGGTAGGTTGAGAAGCTTTATACAAGAATTTCAGGCCATCACATGGAAGGCGATTAGTGCTGCTTACGGCTGCACTAATGTTCACTGCTTCTTGTTTCCATCTTCGCTTTCCATCAGGCGAGAGGGAGTCACTTTGATGAACCAATAAGCAGTTATATTGAAGTAGTATATTTAGTATACATATATATATTTGCATGGGCTACAAAATGGCTGTATCGCCCAGCGCTCCATCTGAAAAGCCCGAATCAGACGCATTACTAATTTGTTATCATGTAAGCCATGTCTAGTCAAATTGCTTTGAGTATCGAATATGCCGCTATGGTTAGGTTTGTTTGTTTAGGAAGTTCTAAGATGTATTTCTCTCAGATTTTTTTAAACTCAGGTTCTACTTCCTATAAGTAACTTATCACAAAGACATAAGGACATGTCAGTGGTCTCAGCCTCTCTCACATAAGTAAATATTGGTAGGTACTAGTAAGTACTAGTATCCAGTATCCAGAAAAGAAATTGGTCTTCTCCAATAACTGTATGGAAAAGACGCCGACGTACTAACTAAATACGTTTAGTCTGTGGTCTCTGTAACCCCTCCTATGTTTTTTTATGGACCAATAAAGTAAATTGCTTACATTCATTTATACGGAAACACTTATTTAAAATTAGGTGGATAACTGATTTCTATTAAGTATGTTTATTATTCTTGCAAAGTGTATAGGATTACTTTTATAACATACATTGTAATATACCATACGCGTTTGAATCCAAAATTCTTATAATTATTCAAATATCTTCTAATTATTCAAAACCGGTCATTAATTCATTCTCTCGTCTTGCACCCTCAGCGTTCAACAAATGAAATAAAAAAATCAAAGTAAAATCATGCGTCGCGTCTACACAATTCACTTAAGACGACGGCGGGGCGGGCATTGCGGGGCAGGGCGGGCGCCGCCCAAAATAGCTCGCACGTGCCGTCCGCCGCGGCTGCCCACGCGCCGACAAGATGGCCGCTGTGCATATGTGTGCGCACTGATGCAAGCGATAGCCACACATACATACTTCACCGTATAATGATCGTGTGTGCGCAAGCGCAGCACTGGCACGTAGCGCCTTTATGTGCATTGGATAATTGATTTGGTTTATTTATCGTCCGTTGCATGTATAAGCTATAAGCATATAGGTTAATTCTCGGGCGGTCGCATTGATTAGCGATAAAGAATCATTTTATCGTTGAAAATGTAAAACGTGAATGTATTGTCATTTGTATCACCACTTAATTGTTTTTCTTAATAATTGTAGGTATATAATTACTAAAAAAGCTTATACATGTACCAAAGAATTATTTTTTTGAAGTTAGAGCCGTACTACTTACGTAACTGTGAAACTTATATTTAGATTTTTTAACTCTTTTGAGAATGCTTTATATTCTCTAATAACTGTGGATAAGCAATAGGTAATGAAAAATGTTAAAAAGTAAAAGCTAAATGTGATCTTCAAATCGATTAAAATAATTCATGTATAGGATAAAAATCACATTATTATATATCTAATGTGATGTTTAAAAATTATAATATATCTATACATTAGGCATTAAGAAAAATGTATAGGTCTATCCCAGTTTTTTACTACCTGCTGTTATTTTGGTGATGCAACCAGACACTACAATACAATGCCTTTAGTTATCTCTCAGTTAGGAGGTTTTTTGACATTTTTATTTACATATTTTGATTGTATAAGTAGGTACTTACTTTGGATCTCCTGTTAGCCGTCACCAATCTTTCCCTGAAAAAAAAAAACCATGAGCCTTTTACATCGAATTCTTAAAATAAAAAAACCGAACTGCATGAATAAGCTACTTTCTTTCTTCATTAGCCTAAAGAAGTCCACTGCTGAAGACAAGCGTAAATTTATGTTAGTATATTCAAGCATATCACCAAAAGACCACCACAAAAACAAGGGTTCTGTGATGATGACCTATGTTCTTTTCCTTTTATAATACAGATAAAGTGATAAGCATCTTAACAAAACAATTTTTTTTATGATAAGCTGCACGCCGCGGTTTTAAATGCAAGCTGATGGATGATGTTGACAATAATGTTTTTTTTACCGCCCTGTATTAGTACGCACAAAAATGTTTTTATCCAAATCGGTATTTTTGAACGGTCATTTTTGTGTTTAAGCGAGACAAACGAACAACACTTGATTTTATAGATAAAGAAATTGTATTTTCTTATAAGGAGCAATTCAATATAATCTGTCAAATTAGTATTGGGTTAGGTAAATTGAACTGTAAACGAACACGTCCACTGGATATCAACAATCAAAGATACAAGAAAATATTATTATTCAAAAAGATCTCTCAAAGTCGTTGGCTTCTTTTATGAAGTTGAGAACTTTATTGTAGTGTGTATGTACTATAACAAAGACTCTCCTCGAGTTCAAAACAAGTTTGTAGTTAATTTACAGTGAGTATAGCTGTGTTCAATTGAGTTTAGAGGTAGTTTTGAATATTTCTGAGGATTAACAATAATGCCTATTTCGAAAAAGCGATTTATTTTTACCAAATACTCTTTCCTAACTGATTGCATTACCCCAAAATCTATACATACGTCAACCTGGGTGCGAAAAATTTAGGCCAAGTACTAGCCACTATATCCGGTTCGATAACCCACAAATTCTAGTTAGGGAAAACCACTATGCGTCGAGAATGTTAAGAGGCCATAGAAATCAAAAAATACCCTAACTTCAATAGAAGAAAAAATACGAAGCTCCAAACTCAAGGTCATTGTTTTCAAAACTTTATTAAACGTATTTATGAAAGAAAATCTGCAATATATTAATTACAACACGAGTGTTGATTAAGAAGTGTAGGTCGCCGAAGTTGCAATACCTTCCATAGCACCAAGGCTATCTATGTTAGTCGCAATTAAATTATGATAAAAACTAACAAAATGGCAGCTTTATGTCGCTTTAATTTGTCAGCTCCAGTCATCAACTTACTAATATTTCTACTTACTGGAGTTGTCAAAACTGACCGCCGCCATTTTTCAAGATTTCTTTGTAACTGATATACGTAGGCCTAGCCTTAGTGTCATCATAATTTTGAACATTCGTAATTTTACTTGGCAGTATTCGTCAGTACAACATTTCGTGTTCATTTGTCAAGATATTTTTCGTTTTTAAAGTAATAGTTAGGTACTTGACTTAGGATATAAATTTAGAATAATGTAATTTATTGTGAAATAATTTATGAAATTAATGCTTTCTTGCTTATGTATGTTTAAAATTAGTTTAATTCATATGTAAAATAAGATTTCATATTGAATCAATGAATACATAAATTTTAATAAATTTATCGAATACTGTTACAAACGATTTCCTGTAGGTACCAGGTTGCGTCCAGGAGGCCTACTCCTGAACAAGCATACGCATGCAATAATAATGCTGACTGTCTCCCATTAAAACTCCATAGTATAGCAAGCCATTAAAATATTTCAAATAATTCGATAAATTTAATAAATAAATCTGTATTGAATGATTATACAGAAAAAAAAAACAGAATAGGAATAATATTTACTTTTTAAATCTGTAAGGGCTCCATTTACTTTAATCAAAATAATAAACAAATAACATTTGGAAATTTGAATACCGAATTCCATTCTATTCCTTTATTGGATTATATCTCAAAAACTACTGGTCCGAATTTGATCACGACGAAATTTAAATAGGTCCAGAAAACTCATCCTGTTTTTGGTTGTGTGGTCAAGTTGGTAGAAAAATTAATTGACATATAACCTGTTTCTTGTCATGATACATGCATATCGTAACAGTGTTCTTTTAAAGTCAATATTTTGAAGAATATTGTTTAAATTGTTTTCGTGATATAATACATCCAGTTGTGCTTCTGCAAGTTGTGAGTTTGTTTTACCCAACCTCCTTACTCGACTTACGTGTGCTTGAATGGCAACGTAAGGAAATTGTGTAGGTAATGTGTTTACTTAATTCACAATCTGTGTGGCCGTCTAATGAAATTTTAGATGTGAACTTACCTTATAACACAAACCTACGTAGTAAATATAATTGTCTGTGCACAAACCAGTTACATAATAAGAGTGCTATTATTGCTCGATTTTTGAAAAAGCTATTTAAAAATCATTACTGTTACTTGTAGCTGCTAAGTGCTACTCTAATCGAAATTCCTTAAAACTTGCCAAAGCTTATCACATCGCTCCCAACCAATGAACAAACCAACTTCTGAAGCAACATTCATCAAAGTAAACTGAACAGAACAAGTCCATACAATATGCACTTGGAGTCAGGTCTCGAACGATCAAAAGTCTGGATGTAGAAATCCTGAGGCCGCCACTTGCCTGCTACGGACCGACAGCGAGCACTCGTGAACCACCTGAATAAATGATAAATGCTATGCCGTTTCTTGTACGTCGTCTAGAACTGAAGCTACGAAGAAATCTGGAAAGGAAGATATGCAATGAACGCTGAATCCCTTTGCCTAAGGAGATTGTGGCATTTTGCTATATGATTCAAAAACTACTCAAAATTACTGTTGGACTAATCAACTGATAAATTACGCATATCTTTACGTTTACCTTATAAACTATTATACATATAAATCTATATATATAATTGTTTATCCTGGGTTCGATCATAGTAAGTTAGTTAAAAATGGCACTTATAATTGGATATTCATACTTATCAGTCAAATTAGTTTTTTTTTATATAATTAGGGTTATGTTTATAAGAAAGTGTGGGATTCACTCAGTATAAAACTATAAAATTGAATAAGGCATCTTGGTGAATAAGCTTATGTTCTTTATTTAAGGAAGATGCATAAATCAAACACAGATTGACCTAGAGTAAAAAAATATTATTGGTAACAATGCGTTGTATAAATTATTGAGCCGCTTCACCGTCGTGTACCTAGTAGCTAATCTTACACACACATCTCAGCATAGACTTACGCACTTATAATATTATTGTAGTATAATCAATTTTTGTATATTTACGTTAACCCTTGGAAGGTACGACATATAATATGTATGTATATTATACTGATTACACTAATATTATAAAAGCTAAAGTTTGTGAGTGTGTTCCTTACTTCTTTGCCCTCACACGGCTGGACCAATGATGGTGAAATTTGGGGATCTATGTTAGAAGTCGATGGAAGCGGTAGATAATGATGATGAAGGCGCTGGATTAAAACATAGAATACTTTTCACACCACCTGCTCAAAAATGTCCTATGACGTATCACGTAATTTCGATGTAAAACAAGACATTACATGCCCGGGAGTGTAATGTTATATGAAACTCCCTTGGGTGTAAAGTGATTTGGATTTGGAACGTTAGTTATAGGAAAACTCTTAGTACAAATAGGTATTGTAAATAGAGTTTATTCGAAAATCGAACCGGCCACCACATACAGCTACAGAGAAAAAGAAAAAGAAAAAAGGTGTTATTGTAATGAATTTGGAACAAAACAAGGTGTTTAGTGTTATTTATTCACTTCCATAAAATGTTATTATTTTGTACATGGTGCATGTAATTGTGAAGGAATATAGGGAACTTCAAGAGCAACTAAATCGTGCTCGTACATCACGTCAGTACAAATTAGAACTTAGTTAAAAACCCAGAAAGTCTAAAACAGTGTTTTCCATAAATTGTTTCTTCTAAACATATTTACTCTGTCCCTCCATAACTGGACACATGTGTCTAGTTTGAATATTGACTATTAATTTATTTCACCCTTAAATAACTGCTTTTTTATATAACTCTGAGTGTTTTTTTTGTCTCGCAGTAGGTATGAAAAGTAGAGTATGCACCTCGAGGATAAAGCCTATCTTCGCCTTGGGCGGCGGCTTGAACTGCTCGCAGAAGCGAGAAAGTCTACACACAAGTTACATTTTAAGAATAAAATGTAACTTTCTCACTTCTCTCGGGAATTAAATCTTAGAGTCCCCGTTACACTCAGGGTTCAATATGCCGCCCGTAACGTAAGACACTGATTTACTCCCTCGGTGCATAATCTACTGTTTCATCATCATCCATCACCACCCAGTGTAAAACCGTTAGGCGCAACTAGTTGAAATATAAGCAAGAGTCTCGCTTTTCATAGCTCCACGGTAGAATTGTCGGTGCGAGTGATTGAAACGTAACCTATCGTGCGGGAACATTGTTCTTTATTCAATCGATATCTTATAGAGTTATTTTACAGTTCGTTGTTTGCAGAATAGTTTTGATAGCTTAAAAGCAAACGCTTTTGTGTATCAAGTCACTCACGTCTGTGGAAGGTTATATGCCCTTCAGCGAATACTTACACGTGATGTTTGGTTAGTGCCAATTAGGTGCCGGTGCCCGTCTTGGACACCTAGATATTGGAACGTAGGTTCTTTAGAGACAAGACTGGCGGATCATATGCGTGATGCTGTGAACCATGCTTGGCCATGGTAGCTGCAGTGGGTTTTCAACTGTGTTACTTCCACCATAAAAAAGAATTAACATAGTTTTCCGACCGCATCGCTCCGATCTTTGGCATTTTATTATCATCGTCCAGCTTCTGGACGAGCGCCAGACTATTTTTAGAACTAGCTTCAAGGACCAGATAGTCAAAGCTCAAACACATTGATTGTGTTTTCATGTGAATCCTACGAGGCGTTTAGTAATCAACAAGTGGTTTTTCTTTTCATCAGTTTAGATAATAATTGTTTTCTATATTAAGTACTAATTACTATTCCTCTACACTAATAATAAAGAGGAAAGATTTCATTGTTTGTATACTACTTAACTGATTTTGAAAATTATTTCACCAGTAGAAAGCTACATTATTCCTTAGTGACATAGGCTTTATTTGATTCATCATCATCTTCTTTCAGCACGCTGTTGAAACTGAAGTGCGCAGCTAGTTTTACATAATTGTATTTAGCACTGATTACAATTCTGTGCCTCTGTATTCCAACTGTTTAAGTGCATCCAACAATGGACGGAGTAAATAAAATAACATTTATGTATTTACTGGAAAACCAACACTTGTATAATATTATTACAGAGAGGGCAGAAACATTATGCGCAACTATAGTTCCTCACGGATAGATGTTACATAAATTGTTACTAAATAATTGTGAACATGAATTACCGCAACGTAGTGCGTAGTAGATACCTAATACAAATATATCAGTCAAAAATCTCTGCTCATCAGTCGCATGGCGGACGCTATGCTTGTATAAAACAAATCAATATCTAAGCGTTAGATACGTTGTTAAAGTTATTACTCGCTCTCCACATATATGAATTTTGTCTATATCAATATATATTGACGGCCCGCACACTTAAAGGGGGATTAAACCTCAACTGTCTTAAATGAGTATTTTTATTTTACATCTCTCATATTCGGTAAGTAGGTCCTTATTACCCCCACATGAGGCTTGTAGGTGACCAATTAACGCTCTAGGGTAATAATGTAGCTAGAAAAGCCATAGGGCGGTAAGTAATTAAAAAAAAAACACAAATGGTGCTTGTAGGTGACCAATTAGCGCTCTAGGGTAATAATGTAGCTAGAAAAGCCCTAGGGCGGTAAGTAATTAAAAAAACTCATATTCTTTATTGTACACAAAACACAGATACAGTGGAGGTATTAGATAAATGGATGTACATGCATGTACAAAACTCTTCACTCTTTCAAAAAGTTCGCGTACATATAACCATCATACTGGCAATAGACATCATGCATTCAGCCCAATGACAAAAGAGGTCGCTTCGCTATTCAGCCTTGTCTTCGTATGAGTATAATAGTCATCAATTTTATTTTTGTAATATCGGTTTTTTTCTACTTACCTCACAATCGAGATGTAAAGCAGAGTAGTTAGCTCGGGTGTAAGCATCAATTGCACCCTCGAATTATAAACCGTGCGCTAAAATATCTCGGGCTGCAACTGATGCCTTACAGCCCTTGGCTACTAATCTACTATTATCTAACAGACCCTAACAATCAACCAAGTTAGAGGTAATCTTACGGTATGCTATGTCTGTGATTTCTCTCCTCTTAGAAAGGGGAAGAATATGGATTTTTATACACAAAGTTTGGATTCATATGGAATTTGGGGTGAGGAGCATTGTGACGCAAGACTACAGTACTAAGCTCGTATTATTATAGGCACGACATTCCCGTCTTTTTAATTGAAAAAAAATGGTAAACAAACCGACGAAGTGCGTCGATGTATATTATGAATTTATTTAAAAGTTCCCTTCTGATTATTCTTCTACGGCCGTAAGACCCTTTAACTAATCCTTTGCACAAAATCCTGGGCTGTGCCATTCTGGTGATACAATAGCTAGCTGGAATGTTAGGTGGTGTCTATCTTGGCTCCTTATAGCTGAAAAAGCGCATCGCTTTCTTAAAAATCAGGGCATTCCTCCTTTCACAACTTTTCTCTAACTCTCTTGGTTTCGGTTTTGTCTATCACCGCCCTTCTCAAAAACATCTTCTATATTGGGTATCGGTTTTTGGATAACATCCCTACAGGAGGTCCAAAACTAGGCAGAACCTGTACTATAGTAACCCGATGACTGATATACCTACTTTTATGCATATACTGACACAGGTCAAAAAGACATCTTCAATGTTCTTGCACGCAAATGTATGGATATAACTCCATATTTGGAAAGAAAGAAAAAATGCATGGTATTATATGATAGAACAGACAATATTTAAGAACATAAACAAAACATCGTGATGTCATGACTTGGCATGATAGGGCCCGACATATATAAGATCTTATGATCTTAGACGACTGTGATGCACTACGCCTGAAATTCGGGCACAGCGTTTACCATTATCATTTCACTACTTGACATATCTAGCTATAATTTTCTTGGCTGGGTTCAACATAATATACGAGAACATAATACAACTTATTAATCTGTCCGCATCAGGTTTACGCTATAACAAAAGATTTATGAATGAACTGGCTTGCTGATTCGAACGGGTTAAGCCGAGATTAGCCAGTTAAGATGGCAGTGGGCATAAAATATAAAATAATATTATACACATAAAATACATCACATAGCACGCAGAACAGATGGCCGACGGGGAAGGTTCTGGAATGGGGACCACGGAACGGCAAGCGCAACGTTGGTCGTCCACCGACAAGGTGTACAGCCGAAGAAAAATGAAAATGAAATCGTTTATTCTGTTTAAGCCTACGGGGGCACTTACAAAATGTCATATTACATTATTATTTCTTAAATCGAGAACCGACCATATAAGATCGGAACCCGACCACGACTGAGAAGATCCGGCAACAAACTCAGCGGGTTTGTCTTGTTACATTCTTTTGTATCGCCAATTTCCTAATGTACAATTATAACAAATGTTCGATCATTTTTAGCTCCAGTGTGTTGCCTTACAAAAGATACCATAATAATGATATCAGTAGGGCAAGACACGCTACACTGTGAAATGGTAAATACACGAGTAGGTAGATCCTGGAGTGATCAGTCCCAAGCTGTTTTATCCTCCAAGTAATCCGAAATTTTGTTATAACCTTTTTGACAGAGTTTAGTTTTAAAAGTTATTTTAAACTTATTAATAGGCAAATCTCGGATAACATTGGGAAGTTTATTATAGAATCGTATAGGTACATTGTCCCAAACAGAATGACTTATTCTGTGGAGACGCGTTACATGTACGGATAGCTTGTGCTTATTCCGCGTGTTGATGAACTCCTCAACACGCTCTCAAAATGAGAATCCTCACTCCTTTTTTCAAAACTATTTCTTTTTTTTTGAAGTATATTAGGTTTTCATATATAAACCGAGAGACAACCGTTAGAATTTTTATATCTTTAAACTTCTGTCTAAGGGAAATTCTGGGAGCTAAACAGTACAAAGCTCGTATTGCCCTTTTTTGCAGTATGAAAATATAATTAAGATCTGCAGAACATCCCAGAGCAGTATGCCATAAGCCATAACGCTATGAAAATAACTAAAATAAACTATTCTAGCTGTGTCTACATCAGTTAATAGACTATTTATTTAATAGCATAAACCGCTGAACTCAGTCTTCTAGACTATTTTTTAATGTGGGGACCCCATTGCAAATTAGCGTCTATAGTAATTCCTAAAAAGACCTTTGACTCCACAAGGTCCAAACCTGTTCCATTCAATTGTATATTTGTTTCTACTTGTCTCACATTTGGTGTCGAGAACTTTATTATATTCGTTTTCTTCTCATTGAGGAAAATATTTATTTGTATTGAACCAATTCACAACTTTAGCTAGTGCATTGTTAACCTCGTCATGGTTTAATAACTGCCTTTTAATTTTAAACAACAGTGAAGTGTCATCTGCAAACAATACAATCTTGTGATTTTTCTCTACATAATAAGGTAAGTCATTAATATAGATTAATAACAAGAACGGCCCTAGTATTGAACCTTGTGGAACGCCCATTAAGATTATAGAGCCGGGCGATTATTTACCATTTATGTCAACCCTTTGAATGCTATCGTTTAAATATGAAGTCCAAAGGTTGAAAGGTTGCAACATGAAGTACTGCCATACATTAATCCTTGCATGGTAATAAAAATACTAATAAATATTTAAAAATTGTATGCTATGAAATCTGGTTAAATATGGTACAATAAATTAAATTGTTTTATTTCTTTCTATATATTAATGACAGAAACTTAAATTTAGTTTGTATTTATTTTAAAAGGACTCAAATTTCATAAAAGTCAAGTTTCAAAAAGTAAAAGTAAGTTCGCATATTTTATATATATTGCATTTTTATTAATGACCTGCTTTCTTTGCGGCTCAGTCTATAAACACGTCTGATACAAAAAAGGTTTCAATCAAGTTATTGTTAACATATTATATACACACAGCACTCTATATCCACATTGTCTAAAAACTGTCACTCACCCGAAAGTGTCCATTAATGAGAAAAAAACCTCAGGTCGTTGGGCAGTCACTGGACATTTCAGATAATTATCCTCCCATTAATGGACCGCTGAAAAACAAAAGGACCTGAAAAACCCTTTGATTTGCCACTCCATCACACTTACCCGGGTCACAACCTTAAAAACTCAATAGAGCCTGAAATTTGAGAGGCTGAATTATGCTTTTACGCATGGTAAAAACTTTATTATCCAATACCAAGTAGTCGCTAAACAGATTCCGCAAAAATAAAACATTGATATTTCACAAAATTAATTGCTTTTTGGAAACGCTTAATCTTTTAAAGGCTTATCCACATTCAGAGGAATAGGAAGAGATGTATTTTAAGTCTCCCGTAATGTTTTATTTTATAATTACCAGGTTAGTGTTTTTGTTAGGTTGTTTTTTACCAGGTATGTGATGGTGCGATTGAAAGTGGCATACAATATGTAGATTAGTCACTGGTTCTCAATAACTACTGCCAAAAGTGGCCAGAACACACTGTGAGGCACTTAATGATGTGTAAGTGGTAGATGTTTAATCCTGAGGGAAGTAGCTACCAATGTTTACCACCATACTGTGGAATTTTCTTTGAGTTTCAACTATACTGGAAGTACAAGGTCAAGGTAAGTTTCAAAGTGACAACTGCCTAATCAGTGGCCATCCCTCGGTACGACACAGCTTTGTAATGGAGTTATATATTTTGACTCTTAATAATGAACAAAAACTAAAAAGTAGCGCTCTATCTCTTGGCAACGCCAGTACCAAGTTGGTTTGTGAAAGGATGACAACTCTGTCTGCAATTGCCAAAAACGCAATAAGGACAAAGTAAACGCTCGGTGGCAAATAACTCCTAAATCAGTCCAAATCAACGGTGCTGAATGGTATCGGCAATAAATCAAAGAAACCCAAGATATCGTCACGGCCGCTGCCGTCACCTGGCAACATAGAAGATTGCGGCCAATTCAAAAATGGAATGTCATAAGTTTGGCAGTTACGAGTACGTGGATCGTGGTGCGAGAGGTGTGTGAATGGACACGAGGTGGCGTCATGAGCAGCAGCGCAGCAGACGGCGTCTCAACACTAATTTTACCATCTGGCTCGCACGCACCACTAAGTTTAGCCGCCCCAAGATAGCCCCGGTCCACGACCCATCGCGCATAAACTTTTCACAATTAGACTATTATTTTTGGTAGCAAAGTCAGTCGGTCGATTATTAATAGAGGCTTTTCCGAGTTTATATTCGTTACGTGTGTTGTGGTGTTAACTTTTAGTGAATTTATACATAGACGCTTATAAATAGGATGTGCTGAAGTTGCGTCTGACGGACGGGGGAATACCTTCCTGAAATATCGTACTACGGCCGGTGGTTTGCGTGTTTTCGGACGCATTGGTAAACGATTATTTATACATTGATGGCGAGGGTTTCCGTGGTGGATTCGGCGCTGTGGCGGCCGCGCTCGCGGTCGCTCATCCGCGCACGGTTGCTTGAAACTTCAAGCGGTGCCAGGCGTAGACCCTAAGTAAGTCGTACAAATTTGAAGAAAAAATTTTCAAGTGAATATAACTGATAACACAACTAACAGGTAATGTAATAGCAAATTTCATTGATGGATTGATCTGAGATAGGTTGTGTTTTTCTGGGTGATCGGTTCTGGAAGAAGTTCGTAGGCATGTAGTTCCTCGTAAGCGGCTACGGTATATTTTGATTCGTAGACGTGGCCACAGTAACCATATTACGCTACGCGAAACGTTCAAAGTTTTTATCTAGTATCAGTTAGTTTTCTATTGAAATAATATATTGAATAGTACTTCTTAATTTTTTGCAATTCTTATACAATTGTAGTTCAACTGTTGGAAGTAATTGAACTGGTGTATAATATTGTAATCCTGTTTGAACAATTTTTTTACCGTAAAAAGTCGGTTCGGTTTATGTACTTGTGTGTGTGCATGTGAAGTGTTTATATAATAATAGTATATATTAGTTATATTAGTATTTATATAATAATATGTTTTAGTCTTAGGTGGATCGACGACCTCGTCAAAACCACGGGGAACAATGCAGGCAAGTATTCGTTCCAAGGGGCGCTTTATGGAGGAGGCATATGTTCAGCAGTGGACGTCTTCCGGCTGATAATGATGATGCGTATGTTTTTGGCATCGCAGTTCTGAACAAAACGCAGCATTTCACAGATTTGGTGTGATGACGGCGGTATAGAGTATAGGTATAGTAATCTCGGATATTAAGCAGGTTAAGACTAGACTCAGTATTATAGTTTTTTAGTGCAGTTCTCAAGCTGTAAACTTGTATTTTGATGATGATGAGGTCAGCACTGACCATCCATCCATTATCGTCCATGAGCACATATAAGATTTAAAAAGAATATTTTAGATTTATTTGAAAAGTATGCAATGGCATTTATTTAACAATTTCATAGATAAAAATACAATTGTTTGAAACTATGAAAAGCTGTTATGACTACAGCGAAATGCATTCATCCGACAAGGCACAGTTAAGGGGGTGTATATAACCTCCCCACTCACCCCATTTCACGTCCCGAACGGAGATATTTTCGTCTGGCCTGATGTGTCAATTTAAATTAGCGAGTGCAGTAACAGCCAATAGTAATTATTGAATCCTTTAACCTATTAGAACTTTAGTGCGGTAGGTCGTTGATTAACTTCACTTATTTAAATCACTTTACCATATATTTACTCAACTAAAATATTATTTTTATAACGAAAATCTTATTGTTTAAATTACTTAGGCTTTTTTTATTCTATGGAGTTTTCTTAATTAGTTACTTTATTTATCTACTGTCGGTTTTTGTCCATCATCAGGTAAAATAAATATAAGTTGGAAAGACAAATCTAATGCGTTCCAGTTCTATGGATCTATAGTATTGCCAATTCAAGGGCTCCAATATCCTCCTTTCAGTTCCATCATCAGACCATACCTATCCGACCCCATACGACAGTTAAAATCATATGGAGGGTTAAAATTCGATGCTCGGCCGGCGAGCTTCGGTGGCCTAGTGGTTATGTCGTGTGAAACGGATTGTCGGAAGACGCGGGTTTAAATTCCGTTCGTTTTCTTGCTAAAATTGCAATGTTTGGTATCACTTGATTGAAACTTTCGTAAGTATTACACATTTGAATGTTATTTTGATGGTTTACCTTTTGCGGTAGGAAGTCGAGTATCTCGACCGGTTTCCGTTCGGTGACCGTCCAGACCACTTCTTTATGGAGTACTTGCGCACCCGGGTGCGTTCGCGCTAGTACTAGCGTAAGTTAAACCGTCAAAATAACATTGAAATGTTTGGTATCGTTAAGCAGGTGTGAGTTTTAAAATCATAATAAAAACGATAAGAAAATTTGTTAATACGACTTCCATTATATTGTTGAAGATACATAAACTCAAAGTTTTAAGACCCGTGTTGATGAAATGATTATCCAAAAAAAAACTACAAGGTTGATCTTGATCACATTTAAATGGGACCACATGACAAGCACCAGCTTTCAAAAAAATAAAGCTCATCAAAATCGGTGCATTTAAAAAAAGCTCTGAGGTAAATAAAAAATACAGTCAAATTAAGAATCTCATCCTTTTTTTGGAGAAGGCTAAAAGAACTTTATAATATTAATTATAACATTATAAAGTTCTTTCAGCTAGTTTCTTTTTATATTGATTATAATATATTATGTTTTAAAGATAAATAATACTTCCTCGGGCAGGACTCATTGACTTAAGTTGAATCCCGTGGGATGGAAAAAAGATATCTAAATAAAATTAGGATTAACATTGACAAAAATTCTAACCGTTTGGAATTTTTTCACAGTCTTACGTCAAAATTGTAGAGTTTGATCTATTTTTATTAAGGTCTTCTAATGTCGTTTTGTCTCGTGACTAATTACTTCCAGACTGACTTTAGACAATTAATTGATCATTGACCCCACACCATCGCTTTATTATTCAGCAAGTAGGCAAGTACCTAATAAAATACAACTTGTAAGCGCCCTCGTAGGCCTATACAGAATAAGTAATTTGATTTGATTTGATATACAATATATTTAAAAGTTGGTTAGAGTTTTCCTTCATGTGCAATTTTCACATCAAGGTGATCACGGATTATTTATACTGTTTAATAATGTTATGTTTATTAAATTAAGAATTAGGAGAGCTTGCAACGTTTACTCACTGATTACTAAAACTTAGTTTAGTTATTATAAAATATAATATATTTAAAGTTTGTAAAGTTTTCTTTTATGTGAATATTGTTTAAATATACTGTTTTAAAAATAAATCTTTCTATTTTTTATAAATTAGTGATTAGGAGAGTTTGCCACGTTTACCTATTTCTAAAACTTAGAAAATATTAATAAGTCTGAAATGAAGTAGTTATATCAAAGCCGTTACTATACTCACGTAATTATCGCTAAAGTTATAAGTTTGAGGCATGTCCGATGCACATCCTCGGGGAAATAACGCTACAAGATCGCGGTGATTACCGTTAGTTTTTAATAAGAACTTAGAAACGTAAATAAATATGTTTGTGTTAATTTTAAGTATTAACAGATCGTCTTCTACAGATGAGTAAGTCACGCTCATGTTAGCAATGCAAAATATTATGACTTGTTTGGATGAATGGATAGATGTAACTGCTTCACGCCAAAACTACCCCAGCGATACGTCTGAATTTTATATTACAAGATGTTGAAAATCTCAGCCGTAGGACAACCACTATTGATGATAACACATTGGCGTTATATATAGATTTAGATGATGATAGAATATAATTTTAGATATAATGATAGATATATAGAATAATAAAGATAATGATAGATAGAACTTTTCTCTCTATAAATTTCAATGTTTGAGATCGCTAAAGCAGGCGTTAGTGCTTTAAAAAGAGATAATATGTTTGTGTTCACCAAAAATCCAAAGGTACATCTATGTATGCATTTCTAAAATATTGATCTTAAATCTGTTTAATTGTTTTACTATAATTAAACTACTCGGCCAACAAAATATGTTACATCAAACAAATTCCAAATTAACACCAAGATATAACACTTTTTTATTGTAGTGCGCTGCAAATATTCTATTGTAACAATAACTATTTTATTCTTCCCCGAAAAATACTGATCGTGCACCAAATATTCCTGAATGTTACACAAAATATTATATTATAGGTTAGGTTAGGTTAGGTTTAGTATTAAAAAAACATTTTTAGTAAGCATTACATTTTATAATGTGTTCATTTTTTATTAATAAAGCTACATTGGACATTAATTGGTGTTTGATTCAAATACATTTTGCAGTGCATTATCTGAAGTAAAACTAAAAATATAAATGCTTGTTTTTAAAATTAGGTGTATTACTATTTTTACAAATTTGCATTAGTTGTTAAATAGATGCTCGTTATGACATATTTTAATGAACCTATTTTGGTGCACATTCAGTATATTTGGTGGAACACAGGCAAAATTAGGTAAATGAATTGGGAATAAATTGAAGTACTTTTAAATACCAACCTTTAAAAAGTAATACTATAAAAATTACGAGGGCCGCGATGTCAATACGAAAGTTTAAGTATTTCTAAATAATGCTACTTTCGATTGGATGTTACTGTTAAACTGTGCAATAGATGTCGCTCCGTCCCCGCAAGACGGTTAGTCATATAGAGAGTTAAAATTCGATGCTCGGACCCGCGCCTCGGTGGCCTAGTTGGTCAATGGCGTTTGACACGGAGAGTCAGAAGACGCGGGTTCGAATCCCGTCCGAGGATGGAATTTTTCTCTCTATAAATTTCAATAATGATAGATGGATAGTAAAAATTAGATGATAGCCTTGAATAGATATAGATGATAGATGATAGCGGGAGTAGCTATAATCACTAAAATAACATATAATGTATATGCATACAGAAATACTAGGTATAGGTACCTACATTCAATAACATCTTACAGCTACATTATTATAATAATGTCATTTCATAACACATTTCCAATAAATAGTTTATCTGTTTTATCTGTTACAAAGAAATATATTTAGATTTCGCTTTTGTTTTTTCGTCCTTTACGTCTAAACTGAATTTTTATGATTAAAACATAGCATACAGATAGCCCAAAAAGGTATTCCGATTTCTATAGTAATCAACTGCGCTGAAAACGTTTATAATACAAGTACAATTAAATTTGAAAAAATTAATACCGACTTCCATTCTATTCAGATTTTGGAGTGTAACTCAAAAACTACTGGACCGAGTTTGATGAAATTTAATTGGGACTACATGAGAAGCACCAGCTTTCAAAGAAAAAGTTATGAGGTAACAAACATAAAAAAAAATACATTCGAATTGAGTACCTCCTCCTTTTTGAAAGTCGGTAGAAAATAAGATATTAATAATAAACCTTTGACGTTATAGTCCACAGAGTAAATATAATAATTTAGGTAGGTATACAGAAAGTAACATACAATCACGCCTGCTTTTCGTAGGAGAAAGAAAGACTACAGACAGTGCAATTAATTATAACACAACACAAAATAAACAAGTAATAATGATAACACACGATTAGTAACTTATCCATAATTTCACACTAAAGTCATTTTCGTAGCCATCAGAAATTTCATTAAATAAATAACACATTCACGGAACTTACAATATTTAATCACATCATAACATATTATGAGTTTCGTATAACCGAATAGCGGATGCAACAAAAACCGGCGCTCCTGTAACGGTGTGGCGACAAAAAAACAAACAGACAAATTGTGACAGGAAGCACGCCCAGCCGGTGAACAAAAAAAACCGGCGGTCATTCACCCAGTGCGTACCGCCCTTAAGTCCAAATGTAACATCTGATTGAAGTTTCAAGAGATTTTAACCTATTTGAAAAGATTGTCATTAAATGTAATATCTTTTGAAAACAAATCAAATCTAAAAAAGGTACGGACCAAACAGTATGTAGTGTTGTGCAATAGAAAAAGTTCCTTAACAGTTTAAAATTAAGTGCAAATTAAATTTAATATATTGATATCTAAAAGTAGTTATTATATAACACTAGCTGCTCTCCGCGGTTTCACCCGCATGGTGATGGATGATGATGATGAATCTTATACAGCCTATGTTACTCAGGGTGAATGTACCTTTCCAATGGTGAAAGAATTTTTGAAATCGATACAGTACTTTTTGAGCCAATTCGATACAAACATACTTACATACAAATCTTTCCTCTTTATGATATTATATATTATAGTATACTATCCAGTAAAATAGTATAGAGGTATAGATTGAGTCTTCATCATCCAGATAATGTGCATCGGATACAAAAATCTTCTCTAAACCTCGTTAGAAGTACAATCCAAATTTGCACTAAATGCATCACTTGCTTTGCATGCAAAGTTTTTGTCATCAAAATTACCACACAACAAATAAAGACAAATAAAAGAAATACACCATTTTAAACAATCTTCCTCAACGCACGAGTTGCCAGCACCCTATTTTATCTTTCCCTTGCCTCATTCCTCGTTTCTTCTGGCCGTCTCTCCCCCTTTCTTACGTCTGTTCCAGCATCCGGCGCAACACCTGCGTGCGCGCAGCTTGACTTACGAGCTTTTAATTCACTCCTCTACGCTTTAAGTAATGGAGTTTTTGATTTACAGCGATGATAGGTAATATTGAAAAATGGTAAAGTAAGTGCTTGGGGTTCCATTGTTTTTGTTGTGCTGGTAAATCGTAAAATTAAAAATAATTGACTTTATTTAAGGGGTTTAAATTATATACAATGATGTAAGATTAGTTTTACATTTATTTATTTTATACCAATTTCTCAGATTTGTGTCGTGTTATAATTACCTAAGTTAAAGTTTTTGTGAATACCCTATTTATTAAGTACTTGACGTTCAACCAGTTCACCAAGTCGAAAGTTATGAAGTAACAAACATAAAAAAAAATACAGTCGAATTGAGTACCTCCTCCTTTTTTTTGGAAGTCGGTTGAAAACATTCTTTGTGACCTACTTTGTCCACCATTCATAATGAGGAATCAGCGTCGAAGTTTTCTTAGAAGTAGCAGTCGCAAAAAATAAAAAAAAGAACATTACGTAAAACAATCACAACTTCTTACAAAGAAACACGGTTACATTTCCTCCTGTATTCCCATCTCAAATCTATTCAAAACTGCATCAAGACAAGGGAAGTTTCCACTGTGCAAACAATCGCTCGGCTGCCTCCACACTGTAGCCTAAATTATTCAGTCGGCGCTAAGTGGCAGAGCCATCCTACTGTCTATATATTATTCAGGGGCTGACTTGACACGTCGACACGCTTGACGCCCCCCCCCGGAAAGGGAGGGAGGTGGTCACGTCAATTCCGAAGCCAATTATGCACATGCTGAAATGTCGCCAGCACTTATGGAGTGACCCTTAGACCTATTGGCCTTTTCTGCGGATGCGGGTTAGGAAAGGTGGTTTATTATGCAAGGTCGTTTAGACACATTTTTCAGGAATTTTCAGGGTGGTTTTTTGACACGTTTTGGAGAATTAGGAAATGGGCATGCATATTTTATGTGTGGGTTGGTTTGCGGTGTGTGGTTCTTTTTTTAAATATATTTAACATTTACTCATCTATGTATATGTAGCATGCTGTTCTTTGCTTATAGCATAACATCTGGACCGGTTTGATTTTTTAAACATTTAAACATTCGTAAACACACAACTAAGGTTAAAAAAAATATTTGTATGGGAAAATTCGGAATAATTGCACGTTTTTTTTTCTATTGCACAGGACACCATCTGTCAAATCAGTACCGTGAGCCGAGCACGAAAATCTGTTTAAATGTAACGTAATCGCATCATTAACGTATTTAGTACAAACTATCATTTATCTAGTACAATTGTAGCACAGATAACTCGTAGTTTGTATCGAATACGTCAACGATACGATAACGTTTCACTTAAGAAGATTTTCGTGCTCGGCCCAACGTGACAGTAAGAGCTCTTACACACGAACGGCATGTTGCCAACGACAGAGGTAACTACAGCCGTCGACACGGCAGTAGTTGACACTTCGGCGGCAGCCGTCGAATTTCTAACTTTGAAGATCAGCGGCGGCCATCGTCAGCACGCCACCACTGCAAGTGTCGCTGTAGGTCGATGGCAGCAGTTATCTCTGCCGTTGACAACATGCCGTTCGTATGTAAGTTAAGCCCTAAATTAGTATCTCTTATTATGTGTACGTGTGCGTATCTGTGTGAGTTGGCATGTTCGTACCTACACAACGTTAGTAGTAAATTTTTTCTATGACAACGTATATAAAAATATATTATATAAAAATTGGTATTTATACTGGTATTGAAGTTTCGTAATGGAAAAAGGTTTCTCTGCGTTAAGACGCGGTCCAACCCCAATTTTAAAATAATTTACGATGCTTTACGTAAGGTTGAAAATCGCTTGTTAGATTGGACGATGTAATGCGAAAATGCGTTAATTTTGAACGTTTTCTTTATATTTTGCGTTATATACTAACACAATTGAAAAAACTGCTGGTTACTACTTTAGTACTATATGTTGGCTATGTATTACCTAAAAAATAATATAGTGTTATCGCTGAAAATTCTGAGAGTTTGGACGTGAAAGTTTATTTTTATGCACCTATTTAGGATTTTTTTCTGCAGAAAGCGAGTAATATGTATGCATTCTGTTCAGTTATTACTCTTTGCCTGTTCCTTTTCTAACCTAAGTTTTTTTTTCATAGATTATTATCGAACTGTTTCGTTACACTCGATGTTTAAAGATTCTGCTTTTTACTATTATCAGGATACGACCGCGCCTTAACTGCGTGGGCATCACTCAGGCGAATCTTCGGGG
Source organism: Selenia dentaria (assembly GCA_917880725.1). Classification (NCBI taxonomy): domain Eukaryota; kingdom Metazoa; phylum Arthropoda; class Insecta; order Lepidoptera; family Geometridae; genus Selenia; species Selenia dentaria. Next base: position 31,742,933 of record OU862881.1, on the reverse strand, counting down.
CGTTACTAGTACAATACTTTACCAACATCTTCATCATCGTCATCAGCTCAGACATAGGACGTCCACTGTTGAATATATCCCATCATGGGATGGGATAAATTAACTTCCCAAAAATTTCCTAAAGTACCAGTTGGAAAAGGTTCAAAATAGTCTTCTGATCTTTATCAGATCGCTTGTCCTGTTGATGGACGTTCAGTACTGTACTTATCGGTCCGTAATCTCCACTCCAGAACCATTGGGCCCCCACAGCCTTTAGTTCTGCGTACTATTTGCCCTGTCCATTGCTACTTCAACTGGCATTAATAATGTACTTATACTTGATTAATTCTATTATCAAGTACAATTAAAAAAAAAAATACCAACTTCCATTCTATTCGGTTATTGGAGTGTGACCTCAAAAACTACTGGACCGAATTTAATGAAATTATCTAATTTAATGAATTTAAATAGGGACGGAAAGTTCCAGCTTTCAAACAAAAAAAGAATTTGGTGAAGCGGTTCTAAAGTTATGAAATAACAAAAATAAAAAATAAAAACCAGTCGAGTACCTCCTCCTTTTTGGAAGTCGGTAGAAAAGTAACAAAATAATAACAAAAAAATGTTTGAACAATCTTGCTTTGTTTTTATGCCGGCCTGCAACATATAGCCTAGACTCGGTCTGTTATTTTACAAAACCTAAACCAGTCACCTATTTATTTAAGTAAACCGTTTACCTACTAGGACAGTCTTTACGGCTAATTATTTACACAACAGTGGAAATTGGCTGAGCGGTAATGTCAGTGCTTCGGTAGTGATGTAACATGACAGACCTGCTTTATATTTTCAAGATACGATATAGTCTTGTTTCTCCTAGTCTCTTTATCTATTTTCACCGCGGAAAATATCACAATAGGTATGACTGACATTTTTGATTTAGGCGTATTTTAACAGGTTCACATCTCACCTGACCTCAGGTTAACTTAAATGTCGGAACCATGGACCTAGTGTAATTGGAGATCGAAGGTTGGATCAATACGGCTGGAATTTAGAGACAATTTCGGGCTTAACCTTTCCTGTCAATAGGTATTGAAAATTATTGAGCAAGTTGGAACACGAGATCGTTTCTGAATTCCTGCCTGAAAGCAAATTATAGTGTAATACATACATTTATGTAAAAGGCAAAATTTGGTTTATGTTCACATTTCATAAAGAACCACTTGACTACATGAAGTGGTGTTTGTTTAATTTGTTCTTTAGTATATTTTACCTGATATTTTTAACGATTTTTAAAAATTTGTGTATTTAATTGATTGTAGTATAAGTTAACGGAACTTATACCTGTTGTTGCTATGGAAAAAGGATACTGGGCAAAAGTTAAAGATATGTAATAAACAATCTAAAAGTCAAAAAAATATCTAAAAAGTACAACACTACTAAAACAACATCAGAATTAATAATTCGTGTAATAATGCGGCACAAGTCGAATTATCCATGAGGTGCATTAGCAACCATCAAGAAGTAGGTAAAGCCAGCATGCTGTGGGTTCACACACAACGAACATAATTACCTTGTGTGTTGTGGGAGTAATTATAATAATAGCAAAAAGTTTTTGTTAATCTTATTTATTGTATAAGCGTAATAATCTATTATAAATTAAATAATGTGTATACAGTGATGATGCGATATCACGTTACAACTAGAATGGCTATTTGTTTTCAAGAATCGAATTGGATTTAAAGGGTCAGCGCTGGGTGCTTGGAACGGGTTTTCAGTCTTGAGGGTGGTAGCTAGTCAGACAGGCATTATAAAGTGCCTTTCCACTAGATTTGTGTGTGGAACATTACTACACTACAGACGGTAGCACCATGATCTGCCCGTTTTTCCCCGTTGTTACAACATCGAGATTTTATGAAATTTGTGACGAACGGGGAAATCTTGGGTGATATCTGAGTAAAAAATAGCAGTAGCAGATAGTTAGTTAAACTATCACAAACATTAGAAATATTCAAATTATCATTCATAAACAGTGCCGAAATATCGGAAACTCATAGAAAATATACCTACATGGTAATTATCGTTGATAATTTGAATATTTCTAAAAAGTAGCAGTGTCACCCAGATATTTCATCACTTAAGGTTTTGGGTAACGTTCTTCGTCAGATCGTCAAATGTTACCTGCAGAGCAATAGATATCCTGGATAATTTGTAAATACAGTCTTTATTGGCTCTACTATGTGAACATGTTTGTCAGTTACACGAATGAATTTAAACACCGGTTTTCGGACGGCGATAATATTTTGCTTGGATTTTTACTTAATCTTTGAGTCACATTTTCAATTTTGCCACTTGAAACTGTCGTCTGTGGAAAGTAAGTATAGACTCCGCCATCGGCACCTCTATGCCTCAAAGGTACAATCTCGCGTAGAAACTTCGCATCTCCGGGACAGCACTCCTGTTAATCAAACCATCAATGTCTAGCATATAACTCTCTATGTACTCGTATGTGCGAAGGTGCCCATAATCAACATCTTGACTAATGGATTTGCTATGTGGACACATCTGGCGGTACAGTAAATTTAATGAATAACGAGTTCAGGTATTTGCTGTTGCAATAGTAGTATACCCACTTCAACGCGTCGGTAAAAAAAGTGATGAATTTTAAAATACTTGGCAATTTTTTAAGCATGCCAAACCGTATAATATCTCCATTAACTACTTGGTAGCAATACAACATGCTAAAATGTGTAACATTAAATACCGTAGTACATTGCACACAGTGTAGTGGTAGGAATCAGAGTCCGTCTGGGATAGTACCACACCTTTGCCAGTAATACCGTGAAGCAGTAGTGTGCAAATAAGTTTCGTTGAAGGGCAATGTTTCCAGTGAAATTACAGGACAAGAGACTTCTCAATCAATCAATCAATCAAGCGTTTATTACGAATATAGGTTAAGTTGTTACATACACCGGTTTTATAGTATCACTATACTCTGCCATTCAGCATGCAATTATTTATACCTATTATATAATAATATTATCATCTTTAATTATTTAGTTATTTTACAATATTCGTATCTATAATATTCAAATTATTAAACTAATTTTATTATATTATATTATTATTTTATTATATATATATTCGTATCTATAATATTCAAATTATTAAATTATTAATTATTAAACAATATAATAACAATAAATCTTAAATCAAATTAATTTCTAATGTCATATTATATGAATTAAGTAAATAGGAATCAATTAAAACGGTCACTCAAATATTCGTTGACATTATAATACGCTTTTTGCATCAAAAGTTTTCTTAGATTATATTTAAAAATTTCAATATATAGAGGTAACGAGCGCAGTGTATTTGCCATGCATTAGTTTTGAACTTTTCTAGAAATGAAATGGTATACCTCATCCTATATTCAAAATAAATAAACTGTATTTGTTTTTTTTTTTTGAAGAATTGGTTTATGATATAATTTGATTACACATTTATTTTACCCGAGCCGCTTTTTTTCGATCCATAATACCTTTTTAATGTATTAACCCTCGGCATGCCTGGTGGAAAAAAGTTACATGGTATGCCTGGTGGGTCTGTGAGACCCGGATTTTCAAATAACCGTTTCGCCTACAAATTGGTATTAAATAATAAAATGTATGAATTTATAACAATATTAAAGATGCTTTTTAGAGGTTTAAATATAATATGTGTTCGAATCAACAATGTTTATTAAAAAAATATGTAATTAAACTCAGTATACGTTTTGTAACGTATAATTAAAAGTCTTATGTTTATGAACATGCAAAATCAACTAAAACACAAGAGATCTTAGTCAGACTTTGGGGAGTAATAGTCACATATACTCGTATTATCTTATATTCTAAGCAAAAATAATTAGTCTTCTTCATTTCCAACATCACTTTCACGAGCTTCGTTTTCGAAGCATCTTTCGCACTTGAAAATTGCATGATCCAGGTACACGTGGCTCACAGATGTATTGCCTTTTGCGGTCTTTCTTTGACGGACAAACGTGACATCTACGCCTTACACCTGGAGCTGTTTTTTACCGGTGGGCCGTCTTGGAGACCAATACGGTTGGCAATTCTTTTGCGAAGATCTGTAGAAAGAAGAGTGTTGTTCTGTCTTGATTGTAGATGTAGTTCTATAAGCGCAAAAACCAGATAATAAATGAAACTTCTTCGATTGTTTTTGATATCAGGGCAGACTTTCAAGACGTCTTCCTACATAGCGTCCAAATCAGTTCCATGGTTTTCTACTGTGACCTCATCATGAGACTCTTCGTCGCTGGAGTTGCATACAATATCATGTTTAAGATCTTCGTCGTTCTCCTCGAGTTGCAAGTTAGTGGCGTTCTTGTCACTTAGGTGGCTCCTTATTTTGAACTATAAAAGAATGCGATAAAAAACGTTCAATTCCAAATAAAATAATAAAATAAAATAAAAACCTTTATAAATAAAAGCCATCAAATTTGTAAAATCTTCAATACACCAAACCTAAAACATCACAACCTAGCGTGATAATTATTAATAATGTTATATTATATAATAATTTTAATTATAAAGTTGCAGTCAGTTAAAAAAATATTTTGTACGACATCACAAGAAGAAACTAAATTAATACTTACATAAAAATATCACGCCGTATGCCTGGTGGGGTCAGTGAGATCCGAGCGCATTTAACACACGTCCTATAACTACTGGAGCACACCCAGTACTGAGGTAGCGGGCGGAGGACATAAAGTGGTTCACTGCGGTCAGCTACTGATCGTGGTTACGCGCGAAATTCTAATTTGAATGAATTGTAACGGTTTAAATGCTGCGGTGGGTCTCACAGACCCCTACCAGGCGTGCCGAGGGTTAGATTACTCGTATTTTAAAGATCTAGAACTTCTACAGTGTTATTATTATTTGGCAAATTGCCGATGTCATGTAACACCTTATGAAGTAAAACCTTCATCACCAACCTTTCTGCTGTCGTTTACGATTTTATAAAACGACTTCTATAGATTAAACCTCTTAGAGGAAAGAAATGGAATTCCTGCTATACTTAGTTCGGCTTTAGATATTTTTTCCAAATACTATTCTATAATAAACTAAAGTATTACAAATCTTTGATTTTTCCCCCTAAAGCAAAATAAAAACAATTTATGCGCGTGCAAAGGATTCCCGGGAAAACACTCTTATAATCTTTACGGATTAGTCAAGGCATGCCTAACTAATTATAAGGTTGGCGGAAAAAGCCCAAAAAAAGATGCCATCATTTTGTTAAATTATTACTGACTACTTCAATTCTAAATACTTACATATAACTTGAGGAATGGCAAGTTTACAACCATATACAATTCGAATTGACAAAAGATATAAACTTGAGTGTTCAACCGAAAATAACCTTATGATACTAGTAGCGCGCTGTGGCTCGGCCCACGTGACGAATTAATTTCCCACAAAAACACGGGATATAAATGCGTTATTTCAGGTTTGTCAGTTTGTTAAAATTTTAACGGTAGTTTTGGTGTAAAATGTAATAAGCATGCACCCATCCATCCATCCGTTTTAATGAACAATAAAACACTGATTTGATGCTCCGTCATCCATCCTATCTAAAATACTTTCGGTTTTGTAATAGCGTGAATTTTTAATTTTATATCGTTTCTGTATCTTAGGACAGAGATATTTATAGTAAAACGCCCTTATATTTACAATATTGCAAGCCGCTTGGCAAGTATACAATTCATTAAAATTATTTTATGGACAATTTTATATACCTATTTATTTATGTATGATTGCATTATATGTCCATTATCTAAAAAAACCGGTTACGCGCTTTGTTGCTTATATCAAATAATATATCATAAAATGTAAATTTCAGCTGATGGTATTTGAAAAATTAAAAGTAGATACATATTTACGAATGACTTATATTCAAGTACCATCTAAATAATGTTAAACTAATTGATAAAAACAAGTAGAGTCCACATTTGGTCACCACTACAGGACGATCCTCTCATAATCAGTTCACATACGACTGGCTATGTGACTTGTCATTGACATACTATAGGGATGATACATGGAGAGAGTTCATACATATAATATACACTTACATACATACACTAATATTACGAGTACATGTGCAATTTGATAAATTTAATACCTACTTCTATTATATTACTCTGGTAAAAATCAGTTATTGAAGTATAACTCAAAAACTACTGGACCGAACTTGATGAAATTCAAATAGGACTACACGGGAAGCACCACGGTTCACCTTATCGAAAGTTAGTAACAAACCTAAAAAAAAGATTACAGTGGAATTGAGTACCTCCTCCTTTAGTTGGTAGATAAAGAAAAAAAAAATGTTTGTTTGTTTGTATTGAATAGGCTTCTAAACTACTCGACCGAGTAGAAAATTCTTTCACCATTAGAATCCTACATTTTCTCTGAAGAACATAGGCTATATAAATTAGGGATCCGTATAAAAACTTCGATATTGTAACCCGAGGTGTGGAAAAAATACCAAAAAAGTCCTTAAATCGCGTACGCTGCGGAAACTATTTACCATTTAGTCTATGCTTTTGACTATAAAGCAAAGTGACGTAATACAGTTTTATGGAAGACGTCAATATCTACAAAGTAATAAATTACCATAATGTCTAACTATTACAGTTATGTCACAATAAATAGTTTTTCATTTTGAAATATGCTTTACATAGTAACGCCGGTACAATGTAGGCTACATTATTCGTATCTTGGTATTAATCCTTATCTACAATAATAATATAAATATACAATTATACTGTACCTAATCGAAAGTACCTTGAATAGAGAAATGTAGTGCATGCGCATATTGAGAAATACTCCTACTACGCATTATATATTATACATACATAAATATGTATATATGATCTTGGGCAATATACCCATGATATATATATAAATATATCATGGGTATATATTTTCCCGTAACAATATATTATATATATTTAAGTAAAAAGCTAATGTTAGGAGTAAAGTGTACCTATCTAATAACCTAAGTTACTCCTTATCTTATCTGCGAGTGAAAATCCTGCCTAAATCAGTTCAGGCCTTTCAGATATTAGACGGAACAAACAGACAAACAGATACACAGACACAAAATGTATTTTTTTTTATAATATCATACCTTCATAATTCATTTATTAATAAACTATTATTTTGAGGTTAAAAACAGACACAAAGGTTTGAATAGTATGTTAATTATAACGTAACTTAGCCGACATTGTAAATGGGCTTCCATTTCAAAATATCTTGTCCCAGATTTTCGTTAAGGTCTAATTTAGGCTTCTACTGCAATGCCTAGATGTCACTCAATTTTCATTAATAAACTACCGGGTTAAGCGGTTTTCTGTGTTCTGGAATCCGGTCCGGATATAAATTTAGCCGGCCGCTGATGCATCCGGTAATGTAACCGCTAAAACTGTCCTTATTGATTAAAAGCGGAGGTCTGTTTATTTCGTAGCTTTGTTAATTGGCTTAATTAAAATTAAAATAGCTACTATTCGGTTATGTGCATTACTAGGCAGTAAAAATTTAATTTAACCTCGCACTAAATTTCTGATCCAATTTGTTGTTTTTATTAGGTTTAGGGTCACTGACTGAGCATAAAATCACAAAATGCTGACAGATCCGTATACATACAGAGCTTCAAGCGTGACAAAAAAAAAGTTCTTCTTGAAAAAAAAAGTTATTGGCCAATATGTGCGGAAACTATGCACTTAAGGGGAAAATTTATTGAAATCATTATTGTAGAAAAGAAAATTTCGAATTGCCGTCAAACTTTTTGGTAAAATTTACCGTTTACGATTTATGACCCATTTAATAAACCGTCTTTATGGTACCATCGATTTGCCCATTATGATTGTCCATCTGATGATGATGATCATCAGCCCAAGTTTAATATTTTACATTCTAACAAATAAGTTTTAACTGTCTGTAGCTTTCATAAATTTCAAAACAAGTACAATTTTGTAAAAGAAAGTTTTATTGCCAATCAAATTGAAACCTCCAGTTATAGGAACAATTACTCAAAAGCTCCATTGAGCTTTCTGGTCTAGACAGGCAAGTGTTAGAACAAGAGAACAATTCTAAGGTAACCGACATCATTTTTATCACTGAAAACTCATGATATAGACTTTTGTCGCAAAAAAATAAACTTTTGTCATGACGACAAAATTATTCATATGTTTAAACAATTCTATTTTGTTTATCGTTCTATTTACGTAACAGTTAACGTAAAAATTACTATTCAGGAACAGGATTATTCAATACATTTAATCAGAATCGAAGTAGGAGGCATCATAATGCGCTGTAAAGATTATTATGCCTATGCTAGAATTGCGTTGACTTCGGCATTATTAATTGTTTTGTGATAGTAAAAATAATATTAAGTATCATAATAACTAATTTTTAATAAGAAAAACGGGATTTACTCACGTCTTGCCTCGCACTGAGTGTGCGAGGCGAGACGCAACCGCGAGCGTTCTGCACTCTCCTTGAAAAAGACGACCGGATGTGGTTGAAACTATAGTCTGAAAGATCTGACTTTTTTACGTTAGTGAATCCCGTTTTTCATAAAAATGTGTACAAACCACGTTAGTTTTCATAATCAAATAACTAATGTTAGCGTCCTTATCTATAGACATTTTGCTTATAATCTCAAGATGAAGGCAAAAATGTGCCGCAACAGCAATCGAAAATAAACAAAGATTATTGTATTACGATCCAGATTGCCTTCAATAGTGTACCTTTTAAAGTTGTAGGTACCAAAGTACGTTTGCGCTCACTTCTACCTTGAACCGACACAATATATAAGTTAGTGCATCCGGGTACCATTATAATAATGTCCACTTTTGGTATTTTTTTTTACAATGGAATAGAAACAAAAATGAGAAGATGCCAACAAAAAATTCAGTTGAGCTAAATACAGAACAGCATTCAGTAATATCTGTCAAGCGTATATTCCATCTTCTTCTTCTCTCGGTGCCTCTTCAATCAATGAAGGTTGGCAATCAGCTTTCCGTACTCATCTTTATCCTTGGCGAGGCGAAAAAGTTCAGCACCACTCGCGATCCCTGTCCACTTCCTGATGTTTCGTAGCCATGATTTCTTCCTGCAACCAGGTCGTCTCTTTCCTGCAACTTTCCCATCATTATTAATTGAAGAAGGCAATATCTGTCATGTCTTAGTACATGGCCCAAATATGCTACTCTTCTTTCTTTGACGGTTTTCGAAAGCTTGCGTTCTTGTCTAACTCGCCGCAGTACTTCTACATTGGTAATTCTGTGGATCTAAGAAATCGCCATCATGCGCCTGTAGACCCACATATCGAAAGGAAGCGTATAGAACGTTTCCTGAGTTGCTCTTTTATAGTCCAGGCCTCGCATCCGTATAGAAGTATCGGCCAGATAACAATGAAGAAGGCGTACTATAGATATCGTCCCTAGCTTAAAAATGAAAGTTTTAATCACAGAGCTCTAGGTACCTGATATGACCTACGGAGCCGATACTTGGACACTTAATGTAGGTTTATTTCACAAACTTAAAGTCCCACGATCCATGCACGGAATTTCCTATACATTCCCAATGAAGTAACCCGAACAGAACACAATTAATCAACAACGTTCAGTCCATTTACAAGGAACTAATAATAACTGGAGAAGACCACATTTTGGCACAACTGTAACACGCGCGACTTAACTGTGCACCTCCCTGGAATGCGATCTCTTCGCCCCCTTCCCCGTGCGACACTTTTCGTTGCGCGTGAATTCCACCACGGTGACCAGTGCGAGGTGCACAGTTAAGTCGAACGTGTTATAAAGTGGCGAGAATATCCTTACAGTTTTAGGATTAAATTTTGAATATGATATTTAGATGGTTTGTTTTAAAACAGAAAATTTCTAATTACTTAGACGAATGCATTACGAAATTTATTGTTATAATTTTTAATACACAAACAATCGAAATAGAGATAAGTAATATCGGTTAAGCTAGAATTGCTCTCCAGAAGTCAGCCTGTTCATTTATCTAAAAGCATGTCGAATCGACGCGGAACAACTTTATAATTCAGCAGTAGAACTGCACTGCCATTTTTCGAACGAATTATCTGGTTTACAAAATTTACAGACTCATGATTTGAAACATGTTGTTCTGAGGAAAAACACAATTGTGACAGACTTCGGACAATCCAATTTGCCATGTGGTCTCCGCATAAATGAAAAGGTACCTTAACACTGATCACTTCTATTACTATAATTACATACCTAAACAATAGAACTTTTTGTTTCTAATCCCATAAACTGAAAAAGGGACATTGTCTATGTGTCAAACATCGTAATACGAATGTTAAATACTATATTAGAAGTGAGGCATGTCTTATATGAGTAAAACCTTATAATATGTTCAAGCGTGTGGCTATGAAGACACCACCTGACAGCACCTAATAGTTCGTCGAGGTTCAGCAATAGACGTGTGCCTTATCTTATTCATATATTACACACAAAATCCGCCCTATTTAGAATAGAATACAGTTTATTTGTCACAGAAAACACATTAATACATAATAATTTTACTAGACATTAAAATACCTACATAATTAATAAGTTTTCTGTCAAAAACCGGTTCCAACTCAGCATAATGCTGGTTGTGATCAACCAGCGATTTTTTTGCACGGCACGTGACAAGCAAGGCTATCCGATGGCTAACGCCATCGATCTGGATGTACAATTTACTATCCCCTAATAAAACACAATGATAAAATATAATTCAACATATTTCAGGTAAAGACTAAACTCAATTAGCTTTCTTGCACACGTAGAGTATAAAAAAATCATCATCATCTCAGGCGCAGGATGTCCACTGCTGAACATATACCTCCATCATTTTCCAAAAGAACCGGTATATTAAAAAGAGTATAAAAAAATGGTTGTCTGTAAAGTCAGTTTACGAACTATAATTTTACGTGATAACGTCAAGACAAGCCGAACACCTAGGCCAATCATGCCTCTCTATCGCTTGTTCCGTGCTCTCGCTTGCACGCTCGGCTCAGGCGTAACGTGACAACGTAACGTGCCAACCTACCGTGACAACGTAACGTGACATAGAGTCATGCTTTTTCGTGACTGCAGCCGGCGTTCATCGATTTATAATAATACGTTATCACGTCAAAAAAATACTGTACATCAAAGCTAGCCATTACCTACTTCATTATCGTTCATATAAACGTTTAATTTGGTTGACCAAGTTGATAATTGTACATAGTGTGACCAGTAGAGCAGGTAGACCACGAAGTTATGATAGTACTTTCGCTATATGCTTGATTAATTTGTAGGCTAGAGAGAAAAATTGCCAATTGATGTTGTTGCAAAGGGATGTTTTTGTGTATTTTTAGATTTTAGTAACCTTTATAGGATTAGTGGTTTCTTACGTGTATGACCGAACTAAGCGTAACGAAGTGTTTAGTAAGATTTTAGCTGTTGTATGGCTTTTTACAAGCTTATACGTATTACAGTCAATTGTTTATTTTTAATTTTGAGGTTATTATCTCACGGAAGCATAAAGACTTTATTGGTTCGAAGAACGGTAATGTCTGGGTCGTAGCCCACGTTAATGGGCATTGTTCTAGAGGTAGATTCGGCGTGGGCACTTTACTCCGACACCAGAATATACTGAAAGGCGACAGCATACTTGAGGTGTACCAAGCATGATCTAGTAGGTCGACGACAAAGTCGGGTGAAATTATCTTGTTTTGACATGTTACAACAAAGTTAACGTCCATTATTACTTTGTGTTTGGTGTATGAAAAGCTTTTACACAATATATAACATGTAAATTGGATTTCAAAATTAAGGATACTTATATATAAATATAAATAACTCCTCACCAGTCGATTGTCCATATAACAATGAAATTTCTATTGTGTCTGGGTCGTTCGACTGATGAAGTAATAATAAATGTTCAGTTCTGACTAGTGAACTAGTGAAAATAGATCACCAAAACCATGACCAACCAAACTTCAGATTTAAACCTACGCTTTTGTTTCATCAAGGTAAGTATGATCCTTTTATGTTTAAAACAGAATCCTCCAATGCAAAATGAAACTCGAAGCACTGGCACAATACGCTGGTCGCGTCATGGCCATTCAAGAAAAAAAAAAAACAGTATCCTATTTTAATTGTGGGTAATACGTATTATAAACTGTCAAGGATTAAAGTAATATTTATATTCACAAAACATATCTCGGGAATTATAAATAAATAGGTGTGCTCCGCGGTTTCACCCGCGCGGTGATGGATGATGATGATGATGATGAATCAAATATAGCGTATGTTGTTACTCAGGCAAAATATAGCTTTCTACTGGCGAAAGCATGTTTTGAACAATTATTTAGTTTTTGCGTTTATCCATTACAAACAAACTATTAAATCTTTCCTCTTTATTATTATTAGAGTAGATAAGGATTAACACCAAGGTACGAATAATGTGGCATAGTTTGTACCGGCCTTAATATTGCATACTTTAACACGGAAAAGTTGTTATTGGTATTACAGTAATACTTAGACATTTATGATATCAAATATATTTTTTTAGACACTGATATCCTCTATATAATGATAGTACATCACTTTGCTCTATTGTCAATAGTTTCCGCAGTGTACGCGATACGCGCATTATAAGGCTTTTTCGTCGTTACAATTGCACATTTTAAAATGAACAAGTATTTATTGTGACATAACTGTAATAGTAAGACATATGGTATTCCGGATTTCCTTGTAGATATTGATGTTTTTTTAAAACTGCAGTACATCACTATGCGCTATTGTCAATAGTTTCCGCAGCGTACCGCAGCGCAGCGATATAAGGATGTTTTTTGGTATTTTTTTCACACCTTGGGTTACATTATCGAAGTTTTCTTCCGGAGCCCTAACTTTAAAAGATATATTAATAATAATAATAATCATTTATTCATGCATAAAAATGGTTACACATAACAATATTACAATAGTTAATAACATTGAATTTCAATATTACAATATTGGAGAATATTGTATTAACATATTGTGCAATAGCCGTCCCACTAGGATTCCCTGTCTTGGAACGGCTATTTCTCTTCCCTTGATGGTTTAAGTACTAAATTAATTATAGTTATTGCTTACAAGTGTGCCGAGTATTTCGTAAGTGTGTTCTCATATAAATTTCGCATGTAATTTTGTGACTAATTTGTACTAGTTTTATTTTTAATTTCTGGTCTGGTTGAGTTAATTTTACATACTTGATACAAGAATATCTTCTGTTTCCTTATAGTTCTTTGCAGAAATCCACTGAACTATGGTATTCTTACAGTGAGCTTTGGTTAAATGATATATATTAATGAATTTATTTATTTTATTATATAAATAAGGTCCCAGATATGAGTAAAACCTATGGGCAAAACTTGTTCTAGTTAGACAAGATATCCGCTTCAGACGGCGTGTACCCAAACCCATTATTACTATTATACAACCTATGTAAGTGATAATGTAGCTATATAGACGAACAAAAAATGTCAAGTGAAGTCCTAAAGAGTCACGTTACCGAGATATTTGGAGGTAAAAATAGACATAAGAGTATAACGACAATAATTCAAAATAGAGTGATTATATAAAGTAAGTCTATAAGCGTCAGATTGTATCCAAATAATCGATCCCAGACTGGTATTTTACGGTTGTTGTTTTGAAATCGATCCAGTTTTTAAGTATATTCGATACATACAAAAATACAAATATTTCCTCTTTATAATATTAGTGTAGATGTAGGTTGAAGAAATGTGACACTCACAGTAGAGTGAGAGACACACCAATCATTGAATTGCATACAAGAGAATAGCGGGAAAAACATATAACAATTTGTTTTGTTTTCTTTAATTTTTTCTACATTTATGTTTTGTGCGAGTTTTGACGCGTTTTAGTGGTGAATTATTAATCGAGTGTGGGCAAAGTACCTACATGCAACGATTTTCTGTTCGTTACCGCTCTATAAAGTTTTATCCCCCGCGTTACTTTTACGTGAATTAGACAGGACAGTGACTTGGTGACAAACTTATTTATGTGACTCAGCAGTGCAAGTACCGTAATTGTCGTTAAATTTGTCGAGTCGCTAAGATCGATAAAAAAACGTATCGCCCCTAGCAAGTATGGAAGTCATATCGACGACTATACGATCGTGAAATTGTCGACAGTATATCGATTATTACGAATTGTTTGCATTTAAAGATTTCTACCAGCATTTTGCTCTTCTACGATCAAAAGAAAAGAAAGCCGAAGTCTATTTTCTACCGACTTCCAAAAAGGAGGAGGTCCTCAATTAGACTGTAGTTTTTTAATGTTTGTTACCTCTTAATTTGCGATAGGATGAACCGATTCTCAAATGTTTTGTTTTTGAGAGCTGGTGCTTCCCGTGTTTTAAATTTCATCAAATTTTATCCAGTATTTTTTGAGTTACACTCCAATAACTGAATAGAATGGAAGTCGGTATAAAACTTTTAAAATTGTACTTGTTTTACTGAATAATATAATAATAATAGAATACTAGCTGCGCCCCGCGGTTACACCCGCATGGTGATGGATGATGACGATGTTGATGAAAATTATCCTATGTCATTACCTCCATGCCAAATTTCATCAAAATTGGGCCAGCCATTTAATTGAATAACAAAAACATCCATTCATCCATAAATACATACTTACGCGTTCATTATATTAGTAAGATCAAACGCAACTAAACAATATTCCCAGTCCCATCGGCTGTCGATAAGCTATATCGAAGTCATTTTTAAAGCTGACAAAACAATCGTTAAAATCGATTAAATAGACGATCTCAACGTAAGTTAACAGTTCTATGCTAGGGTTATCGCTATAATCGTAAAAGCTTATCGAATTTGTCTACCGATTACTTAATTTTGTTACTTACATGCAATAATCGACACAAGATCGCTAAAGCCAGTTTTTTCGAATTATGGCGAATTCAAGACTCAAATTTATTGATTGGTAAATTCGATTCTTGCACTGCTGACGCGATTTATCTCGTTTGATATAACTATAAATATTTACGTAAATAATTTGATGGATGGAAAATTTTGTACCTCGTATGTACTCGTACAAAATATATAATAGTCCACATATAAATAAAAAAAAAACATTTTCTAAAATGTTTATTGCATATGAATCATGGGTACATTATGGACTCAGAGAATGATAATAAAAAGAAATGTGTTTCGACTTCTTATGTTATATCAAATTTCTACGATATTCAGCCATGCTTTGTCATCGTGTATTGTGGTAGTAGAAATTTTGATGAGGCCACTTAAAGAAGTACAATACCTTGCACATTATTCAATTTTGAAGCAGTAGTATGCAAACATTACTGTTTTAGTTCGAAGGGCAATATTTCCAGTCAAATCTCAGAGCAAGCGATGTATCATCTTTATATCAGTAGCTCTATCATGAGTTGGCAACATAAATGTCATCTATAGTCGATGGTCGATCTCGCCTACCTATGCCGTGGTCCGTTTTGCGATAATTTTGCTCACAGTGCTATCGTCTACCAAAGCTGGTCCGAGACAAATATCGCGATTTTGACAGCTCGTGGCACTGTAAGCGTGTTGTTAACAGTTAACGTTCGGACCAGAGTTGTAGCAATAACGAACCATTTGCGCGCGAAAAACAAATTCATAAAAATATGGTGCATAGTGTGAAGGTTAACTATGTGGTGTGTGGATTAAAAAGAAATAATGGAATGGATGGACCGACTTATACAACTTTTACATCAAAAAGAAGGGACACCAGTAAAGACATTGCAGAAATAAACAAACACCTGTCACTTTTGACAGAACGCTCACGACGATTATGGTGTAGAGCATGGTTCATGTAATCGTCAATATGGCGGCAGTTAAGACGTCATCGATGACGTAGCATGGGCCATCGTAATCACGCTCACGGTCAAAGGGACCGACTGTTATCGCGCCAATAGCGATGATGGCTCAATTGGGACCGTACTGCTATTAAGCTTGCGATTGGCGTACTCGCTGTCAATTTTAGTTCTACAATTGACTGCGAGGTGCCACTGTTGTTTTTGAATACATTTTTGCAGCAGTCGCTATCGAGCATCGATTGGTGTCAATGTTGTGAACTCATGGTAGAGCTACAGGCGAGCGCAGTGCATTTGCATAGCAGGGTTTTGATCTATAGTAGTTTAAAATTGTGAATGGCACTGAACTGTGAAATTAACTTAAAATCAGGCGAATGACTTCCTGATCTTGACACCAATTGACATTAAAAAATATGCCGTTGCAGAGTGGAAAACTGGTTTGTGGTTACAAGTTCTCCCTTCTCCAAAAAACAGAACAGCATCGGCCAACGTAATCTCGCTGTCCTTCTCACCGCGGACAAAGGCTGCTGCTGATTATCTGCGTTATATAATATCCTCTACTGCGTCATCACATCTGGTCCTGCCGCTGAACCGCTGGAAACCGTCCTACTCCTGCCTTAACATATAATCCATTTGGCTTCTGGAGCAAATACCCCTTTTATCGGTTTTTTCTACCGACTTCCAAAAAGGAGGAGGTACTTAATTAGATTTTTTTTATGTTTGTTACCTCATAACTTTTGATAGGGTGAACCGATTTTCAAAATTATTTTTTTGTTTGAAAGCTGGTGCTTTTCGTGCTGGTGCTGTAGTCCCATTTAAATTTCATCAAATTAGGTCCAGTACTTTTTGAGTTACACTCCAATAACTGAATAGAATGGAAGTCGGTATTTATTTTTCAAATTGTACATGTTATTTAACCCTATATGGGTCGAAACGCGTAGTTTCAGGGGCTATAGGCTGCTGACATATATATTTGTGATAAAAAGTGTCCAAATCTAGGCATTATTTTACTCAAAGATCTGATTGCCATTTATCGCGGCAATGATGTCAGAATGATGGGAAGTTATGGGCAACTTCCTGCGGTTTAATAGTGTTTTATAATTCTTGGACTTTATGGTAATTTGCAGACATATATTTTTATGTATATTATCAATTAATTCATAAAAATAATTAACATTAGCAATTACAATAAATTTACATATAAAAGTTAAAAAAATGACAAATTTATATATTGTCATTAATTCCCACAAATTCAATTAAATTAGTTAATATGCATAGATGTCAACCTAGTAATAACAAGTATATTATACACTCATTTAGACAAATACATTTTTTAGATATAATTTTGGATTTGCATTCGAAACCCCATCAAGGTAATAATAAAGAAGTAATGGCGTAGCCTTATTTATTCTATGATAATGTAATGTTTATATGGAGACTACATTAAATTAAAGACAGGTTTCGTATCTATATATAAGTGCAATGTTTTTAAAATTTACTAAGGTAATAGGAATTAGAAGAAAAAACAATACAATTTTTTCCGCGACTTCTTTTGCGAGTACCTATTTTAAACTAGAGGTTATCTTTCTGATACTAGCCGCTACACTGTGCCTCAAAGGCATACGTCGACATAGGTATATTATTTGTGTATACATTGCTATTATGTGCTGCGTAGAACTTTTTGGTATTAATATTATTTGATTGTGCAGAAGTAGATCGTTGCTCTAGGATCATGTGGATGAAACTTCGATTTTAGGCGAAGTTTCATCCACATGATCCTAGAACAAAACCCCGGGATGTTCCGTCACTGCCGCTTTTGGCGGGAACGCGGGACAGATTTTCCACACGACCGCGAACCCGCCGCGGCTGTCCTTTGCCGGACCCTTCTCTTCGCGGCACGCCAGAACACATGGCGCGCCGCAACTACCTCGGAGACCAAACCCGCCAACAATGAGCGCCAGACTTCCCCGTGTCTGGACGCCCGTGGTCTCCCTGCGGTGGGTCGGATACGTAGCCCCACCGCCTGCTACGTCAGCCACAGGGGATAATCTCCAGCGACCCCACCTCCTCGAGTCTGCGCCGAGCGCCCGGGCCCCCCTACTCATGCCTGCGCCAAAGCGCCCGGGCCCCCCTACTCGAGCCTGCGCCAAAGCGCCCGGGCCCCACCTCCTCGAGCCTGCACCAAAGTGCCCGGGCCCCCCTCCTCGAGCCTGCGCCAAAGCGCCTGGGCCCCACCTCCTCGAGTCTGCGCCAAAGCGCCCGGACCCCGCCACTCCTATGTGGACTTGGCGGCCAAAGCCCATAGGAGCGGCCCCGCCTGAGCCGGCCAGCGCACCCCAACGCCGGCGCGGCCCCTGGGTTCCTCTTGGCTTCACCGTGGTGATCCAAGCCACGGCTACTGAGCCCCCCCGCCACGTCAATGCGGGAACCCTTCGGGGGGGAGTAGGTAGATCCTGGAGTGATCAGTCTCAAGCTCAATCTCTCAAGTTTTATCCTCCAAGTAATCCAAGATTTTGTAATAACCTTTTTGACAGAGTTTAGTTTTAATAGTAATTTTAAACTTATTAATAGGCAAATCTCGGATAACATTTGGGAAATTTCTTATAGAATATTATACATTGTCACATAAAAGAATGACTTATTCAGTGGAGACGCGTTACATGTAAGGAAACCGCTTATTTCGCGTGTTGATGGAATGAGCATCACTCCTTTTATCAAAACTAGTGATGTTTTTCTTTACATACATTAGATTTTCATAGATAAACTGAGAGACAACAGTTAGAATGATTATGTCTTTAAACTTCTGTCTAAGAGAAACTCTGGGAGCTAAACTGTAGATAGCTCGTATAGCCCTTTTTTGGCAGCGCAGTTTTGGGGGTGTTTTACTGGGAAGGTGCTGCTGGCGCCTTCTACGGCACCCACGGGAAACATTAATAAATATTTTTAAAATTATTTTTCCTAATTCATAGTTTCCTAGTTCGTACTCCTATCTGAAACAATGAATAAAAGGCTTGGTTTTAATAAGACGTTTCTAATTTAGAATCAAAAGACTTTCCAGTTTCTAGTTAACAATCATATGTTACTTGTAAGTAATAATTTAAATAAAAACGTCCTGATAATCGTCCAATTAAATGTTGCAGTAAAAGTATGTCCATCAACTCTTTATAAAACTTTATTATGCATAATTACATTCGCAGTTTGACATGAAAATGATAAAGTGTCTTCCAACTTGTCAAGTCTAGTCTAACCTACTTGAGGTTGGATGTTTGTTGCCTGTAATTTAATATGTTCTTGTACTAGACTGAAATCGACCCTTAGTAGGTACTACTAGTTTATTAACCCTGTGCGTCTCAGTGACGTATATATACGTCAGTTTTATACATAAATCTTTTGTTTTAATTATCATGGTAAAGAAAGGATTAATGTTTTAAAAGCGAAAGTATATATTAATTTTGAACACACTTGCTCATAAAGTGGCTCTAACATCACCGCAATTAGGCACATGTTATCAAACTGTGACAAATTTTTGACAAATGAGTAATTTTTTTTATTTTGTTGGTTGAGTTGCTTAGTAATCTTAAAAATTTCGATGAAAAAAAGATCGTGTACAATAGTACAAATAAACTAATGTACCTATTGCTTGCTCATTTCATGCAACTTCATATTTAAATAGATAATTTCAACTTGTACGTGTTTAATAAATAATACTTTCACTGAAATATAACTTATTTCAGTTTTCTCTGTAATAAAGAAAACTTGAAATTCCCCATTTTATACTAAGCTAAAACGCTATCGGAAAAGCAAAAAAAAGAAACCGTATTCTTTTAGTATATGGCCGATCGCCATTATTAATGCGCGCGCATTGGAAAACTGATTAATTTTTCTCGCCATCGTGAAACATTTTTCACAACTCGTTTTGACTGTTGAAATAACAGTTATTTATTAATTAAAATGCCTACAAGTACTAATTATGAAGATTTTTTTTAGTATTATTACACGTGTGTATTGATGATTACCGACTTCGGCTCTCTTAAGACCCTCACCTAACGGCTTGGGTCTCAATGGCGCCTCAACGGTAATCACCAACATTACACATTTATACCATAATGTACTATAATATTTGACCATCATCACCAATCATCAAATGATCCTACAAGGTCGAGGCCACGAGATCAAGCCCCGCCTTGAGCGCCTTGATTTCGGTGAATTGGTTAAAGAAAAAATTTGATGAAATCCACAGACTAGTGGTCTGGTATCCCTGGCTAGCTACCACCCACCCTCAAGTATAAATATCAGTCGCTAAGCACCTATGGCAGTGTGTTTCGGCAGCTGTCTTTGAGAGCAATTCGTTATTCTAGGTCTAGTATGACCATCAAGTGCGAAAGTCGTCAAACACTGGCCTCAAGTGTAAAGAAAGTGAATTGTTTTGTTGTAATGTTTTATTATTATTTTTGATATTGTATATGTTAATTACTCTTTGACACCCACTTGATAGGCCAGTGTTTGACGACTTTCGCACTTGATGGTCATACTAGACCTAGAATAACAAATTGCTCTCAAAGACAGCTGCCGAAACACACTGCCATAGGTGCTTAGCGACTGATATTTATACTTGAGGGTGGGTGGTAGCTAGCCAGGGATACCAGACCACTAGTCTGTGGATTTCATCAAATTTTTTCTTTCACCAATTCACCGAAATCAAGGCGCTCAAGGCGGGGCTTGATCTCGTGGCCTCGACCTTGTAGGATCATTTGATGATTGGTGATGATGGTCAAATATTATAGTACATTATGGTATAAATGTGTAATGTTGGTGATTACCGTTGAGGCGCCATTGAGACCCAAGCCGTTAGGTGAGGGTCTTAAGAGAGCCGAAGACGGTAATCATCAATACACACGTCTAATAATACTAATACAATTCTTCATAGTTAGTACTTGTAGACATTTTAATTACTAAATAACTGTAATTTCAACAGTGAAAACGAGTTGTGAAAAATGTTTCACAATGGCGATCGGCCATATACTAAAAGAATAAGGTTTCTTTTTAGGCTTTTCCGATAGCGTTTTAGCCAAGTACAAAATGGGGAATTTTAAGTTTTCTTTATTACAGAGAAAACTGAAATAAGTTATATTTCAGTGAAAGTATTATTTATTAAACACGTACAAGTTGAAATTATCTATTTAAATATGAAGTTGCATGAAATGAGCAAGCAATAGGTACATTAGTTTATTTGTACTATTGAACACGATCTTTTTTTCATCGAAATTTTTAAGATTACTAAACAACTCAACCAACAAAATAATAAAATTACTCACTTGTCAAAAATTTGTCACAGTTTGATTACATGTGCCTAATTGGGGTGATGTTAGAGCCACTTTATGAGCAAGTGTGTTCAAAATTAATATATACTTTCGCTTTTAAAACATTAATCCTTTCTTTACCATGATAATTAAAACAAAAGATTTATGAATAAAACTGTCGTATATATACGTCACTGAGACGCACAGGGTTAATAAACTAGTAGTACCTACTAAGGGTCGATTTAAGTCTAGTACAAGAACATATTAAATTACAGGCAACAAACATCCAACCTCAAGTAGGTTAGACTAGACTTGACAAGTTGGAAGACACTTTATCATTTTCATGTCAAACTGCGAATGTAATTATGCATAATAAAGTTTTATAAAGAGTTGATTGACATACTTTTACTGCAACATTTAATTGGACGATTATCAGGACGTTTTTATTTAAATTATTACTTACAAGTAACATATGATTGTTAACTAGAAACTGGAAAGTCTTTTGATTATAAATTAGAAACGTCTTAATAAAACCAAGCCTTTTATTCATTATTTCAGATAGGAGTACGAACTAGGAAACTATGAATTAGGAAATATAATTAAAAATAATTATATAATATTTATAAATGTTTCCCGTGGGTACCGTAGAAGGCGCCAGCAGCACCTTCCCAGTAAAACACCCCCAAAACTGCGCTGCCAAAAAAGGGCTATACGAGCTATCTACAGTTTAGCTCCCAGAGTTTCTCTTAGACAGAAGTTTAAAGACATAATCATTCTAACTGTTGTCTCTCAGTTTATCTATGAAAATCTAATGTATGTAAAGAAAAACATCACTAGTTTTGATAAAAGGAGTGATGCTCATTCCATCAACACGCGAAATAAGCGGTTTCCTTACATGTAACGCGTCTCCACTGAATAAGTCATTCTTTTATGTGACAATGTATAATATTCTATAAGAAATTTTCCAAATGTTATCCGAGATTTGCCTATTAATAAGTTTAAAATTACTATTAAAACTAAACTCTGTCAAAAAGGTTATTACAAAATCTTGGATTACTTGGAGGATAAAACTTGAGAGATTGAGCTTGAGACTGATCACTCCAGGATCTACCTACTCCCCCCCGAAGGGTTCCCGCATTGACGTGGCGGGGGGGCTCAGTAGCCGTGGCTTGGATCACCACGGTGAAGCCAAGAGGAACCCAGGGGCCGCGCCGGCGTTGGGGTGCGCTGGCCGGCTCAGGCGGGGCCGCTCCTATGGGCTTTGGCCGCCAAGTCCACATAGGAGTGGCGGGGTCCGGGCGCTTTGGCGCAGACTCGAGGAGGTGGGGCCCGGGCGCTTTGGCGCAGGCTCGAGGAGGGGGGCCCGGGCACTTTGGTGCAGGCTCGAGGAGGTGGGGCCCGGGCGCTTTGGCGCAGGCTCGAGTAGGGGGGCCCGGGCGCTTTGGCGCAGGCTCGAGTAGGGGGGCCCGGGCGCTCGGCGCAGACTCGAGGAGGTGGGGTCGCTGGAGATTATCCCCTGTGGCTGACGTAGCAGGCGGTGGGGCTACGTATCCGACCCACCGCAGGGAGACCACGGGCGTCCAGACACGGGGAAGTCTGGCGCTCATTGTTGGCGGGTTTGGTCTCCGAGGTAGTTGCGGCGCGCCATGTGTTCTGGCGTGCCGCGAAGAGAAGGGTCCGGCAACGGACAGCCGCGGCGGGTTCGCGGTCGTGTGGAAAATCTGTCCCGTGTTCCCGCCAAAAGCGGCAGTGACGGAACACCCCGGGGTTTTGGTGGGTATACGGACTCCCACATAACCACCTACCTCCTCGTGGTAGGTGGTATCCATAAAGGATTTCCCCGGGACAAAAAAAAAAAGGATCTACCTACTCCTGTATTAAGATGTCAAAGTGTAGCGTGTCTTGCCCTACTGATACCATTATTATGTTCTTTTTTGTAAGGCAACACACAGGAGCTAAAAATAAGCGAACATTTGTTATATTATTTAAGAAATTGGCGATACAGTCCGACATTATATAGAAGATAAAGATGCATGGAATACTCCACTTCTGGCAAGCTGTCACTTTGACACCCATAAAATGTAATATTTGTAGTACCTAAGTAGAAACATTGTAAACATCTATATAAAAAGAATGGCCCCGAATTTCTTGCCGCTTCTTCTCGGTAGGCTATTTTGGAACGCGGCGGTAGTCTTTAAAGTACATTATAATGAAAAATTTACGTTCATAAGTGCGTCTTTGATGCCTTAATTGAATAAATGATTTTGACTTTTAATTTGACCAATCCGCCTGCCAAGCGTGGCGAGTATTGGCAAAACCCCTGCAAAAAATAGAACCAGGCTACCGCTATTCCTGGCTACGGAAGCGGCCACGGTAACGGTGAACAGGGGATGCTAAGAAAGATGCGGCAGACGCCTGGTTACCGCCCCCAACGACGACGACTCGTCCTGGTAACACACAACATACGCGCAATAAGGACAAACGAGAAGATATATGAGCTGGAAGAAAAACTAAGTAGGTAACACTAAGACATTGCATGGTTATCTGAAGTCCGTCGAGTGGGTGAGGACACGATGACCCTTAAATCAGGCAATCTACTATACCACCGGGAGGATGACAACAGTCTCAAGGTGGTGTCGGTTTTCTCATCCACAAGTCAATACTAACCGTATTAAAGACACGATAAAGCGGAATAAATGCCCCAAAGTGTTTGCAAGAGACATGTCTATTGGGCAAAGCCAGTTGACGAAGCTGCAGTGAAAATATGGCAGTGTATAGCGTCTACCAAACCAGAAGTGTTAGGAAAGGTCGAGAGATTCTATGGACAGTTAAAATCCGCGGTCGCTAAACCTGTTAGCAGCTCGGCTAAAAGCCCAAGACAGAAACTGACCCGACATGTACGAAATTAGAATGGCCTTGAACAGCTTAAGGGCAACAAGGCACCGGTTGACCGTGGTTTCACATCTGAGCTTCTGAAACCGAGTGGAACACTGGTACTTATATATAGTCATTCAAAAGCTATTTAATACCATCTTACTCGGAGGTTTAACGCCAAAAGCATGGAAAAAAGCATGGCGTTGCTGTTCTTCAAGAAAGGTGACAACACTTTGCTTAGGAATAACAGACCCATCTCGCTCTTGAGCCATGTTTATAAGCCGTTTTCGAAAGTCATCACGAACCGTCTCAGTAGCAATGATTAAGTAGTTAATAATTTCCAGCCTCCGGAACAAGCCGGTTTCCGAAAAGGCCCTAAACATACGAGTATTATAGTATATAAAGTACCATAGACCACATCCATATGGCAAGTTATACAGAAGACCGAAAAGTATAACTTGTCCCTATGTTTAGCGTTTGTGGACTTTCAGAAGACCTTTGATTCGATCGAGACGTGGGCAGCGCTTTAGTCTCTCCAGTGGTGCCGTTTTGACTATCGGTATATCGAATTGTTGAAGTGCTTGTACAATAACGCTATCATGCCAGTTCGAGTACAGGAGCAGAGTTCAAAAGCAACTCCATTGCATATTTATTGGTTTAAGGGTACCAGTTTCCTAAAATACCCAAGGCCTACAATAGGTTTATATTAGGTTATAGGATAGCCTTTGAACACATGTTACGTTTACACGTAAAGCATAATCAATAACTTTGATTCTATTCACTTCATATCAAATGCCCCGTAATTAGAACCTCTATAATTTATATGACAATATCAGACAACGGATAATTATGTTAGTGCAACCGACGAAGAAGCACGTCATCGCTCGAAAACTTACGTAGGGACTTATGTGATTTCATGATTGTGTTATGTTTTTGAATACCAGCAGAAGCAAGTAAACATTTGTTTAGAGAATCCGGTTAGGGCATTGTGTATTTTGTATATTATGTAGGTAACTATAGTGGTTAGGAATTTCTAGATGAGATAAAGCCATAGCATAACAAGAAGCTGTAAGACGATGTTTGTTGCGGTGAGTAGGGTATCTGGCAAATATTAAATTAGGAATTTGTTGTTAAAATTCATAACTTAGTAATGACACTACATGCATGCCATCGGAACAATTTTTTTATTGGTAAATTTATGGCGTGACAAATATGTGATCGTTGACTGTGATCAGCAGGGCAATAACGTTTCTCAGTTACTATAAACGTTTATTGAAATCTTGAAAAATGGTGGGTCTGTGTCAGTTTGACAACTTCATTATGCAAAAATATTAGTAAGTTGATGACTGGAGCTGAATAAAGCCGTCTTTAGTTTCCCTAATTTAAAATGTGCTATAATTAGTTTACTGATATTAACCGAAACGGTACTTAATAATTCGTGATTCGAAAATTAATTCGTGATATGCACAGAGGTAAGTCTCCTGGACACGACAGCCTCAGCATAGAGCATCTCAAGTATGCTGGGGTGCACATGCCGCACGTGCTCTCTATGTTTTCCAACTTGTGCCTATGTCATGGTCATTTGCCGCATGAAATGACGAGGACAATTGTAGTTCCTATCATCAAGTGTAAAACTGGAGACTCTTCGGACAAAAATAATTATCGTCCAATTTCACTTGCTACCGTGCTGGCCAAGGTGTTTGACAGCCTGTTTAATGACATACTACTGCAACAGGTCAATCTGCACGATGCTCAGTTTGGCTTTAGGGCCGGACTCTCAACGGAAAGTGCTATATTATGTCTTAAGCAGGCTGTCAGGTACTATACGGACAGGAAGACGCCGGTGTATGCCTGCTTCCTTGATATTTCCAAGGCTTTCGATTCTGTGGTATATCGGAAGCTTTGGGATAAGCTACGGGACGCAGGTGTGCCGGAGGAAGTCACTGCCACGTTGAAGTGCTGGTACGGCGGTCAGAAGAACCAGGTTAGGTGGGCGGGCACCTTGTCTGATGCGTACGGTATGGAGTGTGGGGTAAGGCAGGGTGGAATTTCCTCTCCTCTGCTGTTCAATTTGTATATAAACGGCCTCATCGGCGAGCTTAGCGGCACTCATACGGGATGTATTATTGACGGTGTAAGCGTCAATAATATTAGCTATGCGGATGATATGGTGCTGCTGGGCCCGTCGGTGGGGTCGATACGAAAACTGATTGGTATATGTGAGGCATATGCAGCGGAACATGGATTGAAGTATAACTCAAAGAAGAGTGACGTGCTCATATTCAAGAGTAGGAATATTGTACCTGTCCACGTTCCGCCTATTATGCTAAATGGTGCGGCCTTGCAGGTGGTGACCAGATTTAAGTATTTGGGTCACTTTGTTACTGAGGATTTGAAAGATGATGTTGACATAGAAAGGGAGCGTAGAGCACTGGCAGTTCGGGGCAATATGATCGCACGTAGGTTTGCTCGCTGCTCGAGGGAAGTGAAGATAACTCTGTTTAAGGCGTACTGTCAGTCCTTTTACTCGAGCAGCCTATGGATTAATCACACTCGACGAACTGCCAGTGATCTACGCATCCAGTATAACGACGTCTTCAGGGTGCTGATGCGGCTGCCTCGCTTCTGCAGCGCATCTCAGATGTTCGCTGAAGCACACACGGACGACTTTCATGCAATCATTCGCAAGAAAGTCGCATCCCTACGACAGCGAGTGCGAGCCAGCCGCAATAGTATCCTGCAGATGGTTGCTGCCCGACTTGACTGTCCCATACAGCACAAATGGATGTCTGTGCTCATGGGACAGAAGATATAATAATTGTTTTGTAATAGTGTCCCTAAATCTGTTTGTAATGTCGTGTGTTTTTGTGTCTGTTTTCAATGATTTTCGATCTAAAATGTGTTAGTTATAATATGATCGTCTAATTAATAATGATTTAAAATATATATAAAAAAAATTAATTAATCTAATTAATTTTAATGTAAAATATGGATTTTTATGATCTGAAATAAATGACATTGTTATTATTATTATTATTATTAACAAAATTATAACGACGAAACGTTGCTTCACTTCTTTTATCTGCCACATCCTCGTTCTAGCATATCGGTTCAACTTCAAGTCGAATCCATTCTTAAATTTGTATTGATGAGACAGCGTGTGATTGGAACCCTGGCACATTGGAGATTGAGAGAGAGAATGTAAGAGAGACCTTAATTAAAGAAATTGGACGAAAATTACTATTTGGTTTCAAGAGTTAGTTCTAAATTACGAGGAGAGAGAGAAAGGGGAAGGGAGAAAACGGGCCACCGGAAACACCCACAAACCGACGAAACGCAATAGCAAGCTATGTTACTTCACGTCGGTGTTATGCGGGAGTGTGGTACTTCTCCGGTCATGCCGGCCCATTCGGCTGTGTGGTTGCTGAATAGACGATTAGAACATTTAATCAAAGGGACGTAACCTTTTTTAAGATGTTCAGTCTCATGTGTCTGTAATATAGCCGGCGACTATAACTTGAAACCAAAACGCAGTATTGCGATTATTGCTGTTTCCAGTGGCAATACTCCAGTGGATGAACTCATTCACAAAGAATACTACTGCTCTTAGATAGCATAACGTGCCGTGTTATTTGTTACATAGTGAATAAGGCCCTTGAATGGGAACAAACAAGCAATTTACATTTATATTTCCTGTGTCACCTAACAATACACAATCTCGGGACAATACTAGGCCTTCAAAACTTTGTTATGAAGGTAACGTACCCATATCGGAAAAATTACCCTCTATTCACTGAAACTTTTCTAATTTTACACGTATCATATCGCCGTGGGTTTTAGAGCTAGTTTCCGATAACAATGTTGTTTCAAACTGAGTAGAGCGCCTATCTACGTGCAAAATCCCTACTAGAGCACCATAGCTTATTCTACGGTGAATCAGTAATGTTCGCAATACTGTGTTTTGGCAAAGTATTTGAAACACGCGATCTCCGAGTAAGTAGAACATCATCGCGTTTAATAGGCGATAAAAGTGGGAAGAGGCGGTGCGGTGGGAGCGGGACGCATGCCCGGCAACGTTGCGTGAGTGCCGGGCCTGCCAGCAGAGCAATCGGGGTTGGCAAGTCATGCGATTCACGCGCTTCAAATCAAATGTAAAAATTTATTTTTAAATATCATTGAGTTCTGTTGTGTATGTAAGCTACAGATTTACACTTCAATAAATACAGTAGCGAGTTAACTTGTGACATCGGCGAGTTATGTTGGTATTGTCGTTTGAACGACACAATCGAGTTAAGTAGTAACTTGTTGAATAAATGAAGTTGAATAGATAGCGATTCTATTTTTTGGCAAGTCCAGTGCGAAGTAGTAAGTCCTCTCTCGCGCCTTCTGCACCTGCAAACAGACAAACAAACACTCTTTCGCAACAGGCGTGTTTCCGCACACGCTACAGACAAGAATGTGTCTACGTACTTAGCGTGACGTCACGTGACTTTTCCACAGGTAAACTCAACGCCATACATTTTGAAGTTGTCGTTTGGCATTAACGATAGCAGAAACTTCTTCTGTATAGGCCTGCAGTAAACTCAAATATAGCGTTCGTACTCCGGAATACTAAGTAGTGGTAACTATTAGTAATACTTATTACGAGTACTTGCTACAGTACTACAGAAATAGTCCCACACAATACTGCTAGAAAACAGAATATTTAGTACCAGGAAGGTACACCTCAAGACAAACTTGTTCTTTAGAGCCTATCTGATAAGAATTATATACGTAATCAGCCCATTATATAGGTCCCACTGCTGGGACTAGAGCCTTCCTCTCAGAAAAAGGAGTTTAGTCATAATCCATCACGCCGGCCCAGTGAGGCTTGGTGAATAAGCTATAGTAGCCAACCTATATCAAAGTTTTCCCTGTCGTTGTTGTAGTTTTCCTAAGGCAAACAACCGGGACCGACTGCTTATCGTGCCCTGCGAAGTACGGAAGCTCTCAGTTGAATAATGTCACTACCACACACCCATTCAACTCCTGACCGCAGCAAGCGTTGCGTTGATAGGTTAAGATTGCCAAGTCAAGCGTAATAAGAATCATATCATACTCCGTTGTTAATATAATGTTTTTTTTATAAATGCACAAGTTATTTTATAAACTTTAATTTATGCAAATGAACTATATAAAATTAATACATAAATTTTATAAAAGTATGTATTATGTTCAATTAATATGCTAAGTTATATGGCATACATTAACATTGTATTATTTTTGCATTTTTGTAGATATTCTATAATATTGAATGATTTATTAGTATTTTCACCTCTATTTATAAAACGTATATATTTTATACGCCATAGAGGTGAAGATACGATATCGCGTAAGTATGAAGCGGAGCGCGTAACCACCACGTTGCAGCGTATGCTAATATGAACGTTAAGTCAATGACATTTTAATCGATATTTGTTCTGACTTGCATCGAGATGCTTTTATTAGGGAAAGTAGGCTCTTAAGAAATATTCCACTCAGTGATAATGAATGCCGCCATTTTTTGTGTACGCTGAGCGTAACTGTAGACTAGATTTTTTTGGGTTACTTATCTACGTAGTTAGTAACAGTTGGAATGTAGTTTGTTCTACTATTGTATGTAGCAGTAATTATAATGAATAAATATGGGACAACATCCACACAAGGTCTTCAGGTCCCTAACAAGATACAGCCTTTTTTTATCGTATGTCTACACGGTGTTTGTCCGGGCGGCCTAATGTAAAGGCTACGGGAACGCTTTGGCACTCGTCCGTGGCCATGGCGGCGTTGGTCCTCTCATAAGGACCCCTTCCCGGTGGCATGAAGCAGGAGCCACTCCATCCTATCATCCTGGAGAGGCGCGCGGAAACACCGCGCACGCAATCTCGAGGTCTTTCAGAGGTGATGGACACCCCCGTGCCCATCACCGGGACCTCTGCTATGGGGGATGGAGGAGGGCTTGATACGCCCTCCTCCTTCGCCCGGCGCTCCAGGTGCAGATTGGGAGAGTACAGGTAATCTCCCTCTCCCTCTCCGCAGCCTTCTTTTGCGACACGACCCGTTCGCAGAAGTCTAGCCCCGTGCCTCGAGACCTTTCGCTCTCCACCATGGCCTTGGCCAATGACGGAAGCGTGATGTACTACTACTGCGACCAGTTCACGGCGCTCGCTTTCCCAAGCTAGCTACTACTTTCCTTGGGGTGAGGGGCTAGTACAGGGATTTGAATGCATTGGCAATTTCAAGTGACGCCGCCAGCATTACCCCGCCGTGGGCTGTCGCCTCTTTTGAGAGGGCCCTGACTTGTCCCACTGCGTCGATGGTCGAGCGACCCTCTCTAAAACCAAACCAGTGGACCAGTGGCCTTATTGGCCCTCAGCCTCAGCATGGCATCGTCCAAACTAGTTAGAGCCAGTACTATGGTTACCTGTTGACTGATATACATACTTATATATATATACCCATAAACACATGCCCAGCATCAAAATCAGCAACAGGTCAATTAGACATGTTCATGCACACAAATGTTTGAACTGTCCGGAGATGGAGCCCGGGACCTAGCTGTGGTTTGGAAGACAGGGTTGCTACCAACTGGGCTAACCGGACATTAAATATAGTTACTAGAATAGTTTAGTTATCAAACTATTTTATTTAAAATAAAACTGTAGCAATTTCAGAACCATTTACTTTAACAACTAATAAATCTTTCCCACGAGTTAACAACCCCAACAATAATATTTTGTTTAGACATTTCCCACAAACAAGTCCGTTTATAACTACCATAAAATCGAGCTCACGTGT
This sequence comes from Selenia dentaria, assembly GCA_917880725.1. Lineage (NCBI taxonomy): Eukaryota > Metazoa > Arthropoda > Insecta > Lepidoptera > Geometridae > Selenia > Selenia dentaria. The sequence continues at coordinate 31,712,002 of OU862881.1, read as the reverse complement.
CAAATCGTAAAATTTCACTATCTCATTAACAAACCATTAAAAAGCAATGGAAAAAGTTAATCCTCTACTGATCAATAGTGAACGTTTAGCGATCGTCACGGCTACGTTTTTTGTGTGAACTGTGGCATTGAAACTGTATGAGAATGATCAAAAGATTGTCAATGCCAATAGGCTTTGTTATGTTTTTCTTCTCATATCTGTACTAAGATTGTTTTCCTTTCATATTATACGAATATAATTCGAGTTGAGCCCAGATACACGAGCAGCTTAGAGCAGTCAGCATGGACTGCACAGTGAACTACAGTCTTCTACGTAGACACATACCTGCAGGTCTAGTCAAAATTCGAACAGGCGTGATTCCGCACACGCTACAGCCGTGCGTTCTCTAATGATTCGTCGAGGGGCTCGTTGACGAGCTCACCGATGTCAAATACTTTATGAGATATCGCCCTTGTACACAAGGTTGATTTTCCAACGTCATCTCATCATTTGTTTCACGGATGTTGTCAAAGATATAACGATGTTTGCTCCTAGAGAATCGCACGGCTGACAAAAATGTGTCTACGAACTTAGTGCGAAGTCACGTGACTTTTCCACAAGCAATGTCAACGCCATACATTTTGAAGTTGTCGTTTGGCGTTAACGATACCAGGGGCCTTACTATCAGCTCCGTAAAAATCATGCAAGTTCCGTGCAGTTCTTAAACCTGACATAAACAGTTTTGTATGAAATCATACCATGACGCTCATTTAGGTGAACTGTTTGAATATTGTTTTCTCAAAGGTGAACGGATAATATTGTCTCTGGCATTCTAACAATTTACTATAACCAACATTGCGGATGCCTAGACGTTTGTAAGCTAATAAACTGAGTGAATTTAGAGCGACGTGTTAACAAAAGTCCATACAAAAATAACAGGTGAACGGTTTTTCTACGTTTCTTCAATAGTAGGCCCAGGCAGGCCTGCTTTAACGTTTTCATGGTACAAATAAACCGCACAGTGGTCTAAAAGTCCTGCTTTAAGAGCTCATAGTAAGGCCCCTGAAACATCTTTTGTCTAGGCCCCCTAAAACCACTCCAGCAGTTGCAAATGTTTTGAGCGGTTGGCTGTCAAGCAGTCGCCAGGCATACACGGACTGCTCGAGCTGTCGATTACTCTCGCGCAGTTACCGCCGCCCGCGCTCTTCATTCCACGTCGCACGCGCTTACCGCCTTTGAATTGAAGTTGTCACTTGTTTGCAGTTAATACCAACTACTCGAGCTGTTATCAATGTCAGCTTCAAGATGTTGACTATGACTGCAAGAGCGGTCCGTGTATGTTCATCACTGTCCAACTGCTCGAGCAGTCCGTGTATGTCGGCTCTTAGTCTAATATAAAGCTGCCCAGTATTTCGTTACTTTTAAAACTCTCACAATCTCTGACAACTGTTAGTTGATTGGGGGTATGAATAATTTAGTCTTTTTAATTATTTAGTCAGGATTAAGAAGCATAATTATGCGTCCTAATATTAAAAAGTAGCTTGACAAGATAGTATCGGGCCACGTTTAGTATAGGGATTACTAATATCCAACAGAATACGTACTTATTATAGTCTTATTTAATGAAAGGCTACTATTGGGGCCCTTACGCTTGTTAAGATATTTTTTTAATCGTTAAAACCGTTTATTATTGAAAGTGCAAAAAAAATCGTAATAATCTGTTCATTTTTCTTTTCTAATATTATCACCTGGAAAGGAGCATTTATAAACTTATAGTTTTTAAATCTTTATTTTATACTGTAAGTAATATATCAGTTGTGATCTGATTCTAGCAGACTCAGTTAAAGCTGCATCTACACCAATTACACGTAACCTGAACACACACCTTGACGCAGTACAGGGCGGCAGGATGTGAGGCCACATGGCCCGCAATAGGCGGCTGCGGCACGGGCTTACGTGACGCCCTACCGTGCTAGACTAGTAAGGATAAGACACATTTTAAAAGGTCCCATTTTTATTATATATAATAATAATAAATGTTTATTTTCTTCAAATTAGTTTCAGAGTTTAGACTAATTGGTAGGAGTCCTCTTTTAGACATATAATGCCTGCGTCAGAGGACCTCGCTCTTCCGTGTTTACAAAAATATATATTCATTTAAATATATATAGTTACTTATTTCATATTATATACTAAATACAGACAACGTGTATGTCTGTATTTAGTGTTAACACCAAAAGATGGCGTTAGCGTCGCAGGCGTCAAAAGAAAATACCTATAATAGTAAGCAAATGGGGAGTGTTCGTAACCCTAGCATATAGATAAACTTTTTATTGCTCCACCACAGTACAGAAAAGTAACACATAAAAATATACAAAATAATTTTGACAATTAAACATTATGCAGTACTTATAGTTAAGTCTAACAATGGGCGGTCTTATCGCTTAGAGCGGTCTCTTTTAGACAACCATAACAATACGAAACGGAGTCAAAAGTTGTAATTATGCAAAACATCAAATTAACAACATCATCTTATTCAAAAAATCCATACTAATATATCGTCGCGTTAATATATTGTAAGTGAATAACATTAAAAATCGAGGTGGCTAGCACGTGTTCTGCAGTTCAGACAAATGCACGTGTACACAATACCTACACTTAGTCTTATGTACTTCACTTCAGACTAATATTAATGCGATTGTTTTTGAGTGGGAATGTAAGTGTATATGTTTGTTAGTTCGCTGAAACGGCTCAATGCATTTGAAATACATAGGCTGGTATCAACAGGTAGTTCCCTAGTTTCATGGATTTCATATACACAGATAATTGTAATTGTTATAATATGATTATTTACTTAATACAGAGCCTAATTACAGAAAGTTTTTAATTTTTATTTCGGATTTTGATTCATCTGAACAAATTCTGATTCATCTGGTCGCAAAATATTTGAACGTAGATTCTTCGTTTCGAACGTTCTTCTAAATCAGTCGAAGAATGAAATTCCGAAGAACTACCCATTAACCTTATTCCACGTGAACGAAGTTGCTGGCAGATAAGTTTATTAAAGTAGGCAGCACTTATCTATAAATATCAACAAGCAATTTATCGCGACTCGCAAAGTATAACGTGATTCTTTTAAAACTAGCCATTGGATCGGCATAAAAAGCGGCTACTAGTTTATCTTAGTTAAGAGCTATATCCGTTCCATAACTTTAACAAAATCCATTCAATTGTTCCATCTCTGAATAGACATAACAGGAATAGTACGATCTGTGGATTTCTGTTAATTCTGTGTTTAAGCATCACCATTCCGATATTGCATCCATATCTGTCGAGCCAATTCAGCACTGAGTTAAACATAAATACTGCGCATTCATATTTCTCCATAAAAAAGGATATGCTGAGGCGTCAAAGCTGACTAAGGAATAAAATGAAATGAAATTTAAGAGAAGTTGCGCGATTATAAGCATATCCCGATCCCTTACAGATACGAGTATACCAATGTTATGTATGAGTTGAAACTTAAATATTCCGAGGTATGTATGGTCATGTCAAAGCTGTCCAATAGATGTCGCTCCGTCCCCGCAAGACAGTCAAATAGAGAGTTAAAATTCGATACTCGGACCCGAACGTTAATGGCCTAGTTGGTCAATGGCGTCTGACACGGAGAGTCAGAAGACGCGGGTTTGAATCCCGTCCGAGAATGTGAATTTTTCTCTCTATAAATTTCAATGTTTGAGATCGCTAAAGCAGGCGTTAGTGCTTTAAAAAGTAATAATGTAGAAACTTAAATATTGGCAATTAAGGTATTTCAATTTAAGTTAGGCAAGTAATTTTTATTGATATTAGCAAAGTAACGTTCAGACCTAAGCTAAAGTAAGTAAAATATATAAGTAGAACGTCTTCCCTACTAGCGTTGATTCACGCAGGTTTAGCGCGAAATGCGTGACAACATCGCATCTACGAACAAATCTTCGATCGATCTTTTTTGTTGGTAGCATACCCACACAACAGAAAACAATGCCATTTGAAAACTGCCAACCCCGACCACTCTGCCGGCACTCGAGTAATGATTGCCGGTAAGCATCTGCCGCCCCCCACCGCATCGCCTCTTCCCACTTTTATCGCCTATTTGTCGCGAAGACGTTCTATTTACTGGGGGCCGCGCGCTCTAAGTACTTTGCCTAAGCTTTCGTAATGTAGTTGATCTGTTTAGAGGCACGCACACACAAGGTAAGATATACTGCGGGCGCTTCCAAATTACACATTAGCTGAGGTTACATGTTAGCGGCGTAATAATAAAATACATACTTCACATTTTGTTTATCCAAATCGCAGCTGTTAAGCACAACCGTAACATTAAACCGAGCAAATCTGCAGTTTTGCATTTTTTATAGCTCATGCTGTTTTACGGTCACCATCCACCGTTCTATAAACATAACCAAAAGTTAAAACACATAAAACAATCGCTTCAAATAAGTTTATTGTTTAAGGATGTGATTTTTATAAGACCATATGTTTCTAGGGTTCTGTAGCCTTAATGAATAACGAATCCTTTATATTTTCTGTGGAACAATATTGATTTCCTTATGAATTTACACATAATATATTGATGGTGGAAGCAGATTCATTGCAAACTACGTCAAAGTTTGCGGCAGGCTTCGGTGTGAGTGACAAAACAATTTTAATTCACTAGAAACAAATTGGAAAAGTGCAAAAGCTCGATAAATGGGTACCGCATGAATTGAGTGATTAAGGACACCAACAAACACGCAATAAGTGCTGCGTTCAACCGTCATATTGTAGAAAAATGGATCGCAGTCGCGTATCTCTAATCGTAAATTAGAGGAGCTGCGATTGAATGTTTCCCGACACCCACCATACTGCCCACACTTTCCTCTAACAGAATACTAATTTTTTTCAAATTTGGACAGTTTCTTGCAAGGAAAATATCAATTCCTGTGGGGCTCCAAACTGCGTCCAAAGATTTTATTGATTGCTACAACATTTTTTTTAAATGATGGCATCCATGAGGCACCTCATCCATGAGGTACCTATAAAAAGTAAAAGTTGTTGAAATTGCGTGGTGCATATTTCGATTGATTAAATGTATAATTTCATTCATTTTTCGTTAAACTTTTTGCATTTAAAACGTCAATTTCATACGTAAAGACATAATACTTACAATGACCATATAGTGATTAACATTGTTTGCGCGGGAACGCACGGTCGTCTGAAGATTTACTTTTTTTTTAAACTCATTTACAATACAAGTAACACTAAAGAAAACTAAGTAGTTATATTTTGTCAAAAACAATTGACTTAAACGTTTATATAGATAAATAAACAACTCTAGGAAAATTAAACAAAGTCAACGATAACTATTGTTGGGTTTATTCCCGTCACAACAATGAGTTTATCCTGAATGTTACATGAACAATTTGTTCTTTCAGGAAATCCGAGTCTAGCATAGCATTTAGTATTGACATTTGATTAGTATTGATTTAAACATACATTGTAAACCATTCAACGGTGTGTAGAGATAAACTTCTGATAATTTGAGTAGATAAACTCTTTCTTTCACAAAAACTTGTTCACTTTCAACCCTTGCTATTTAGTACAGGAAACATAAAATCTCACATGCCTATTAAGAGCACGAAAGCTCATGCAAATTACTGTACACTGTATGAAATTGCGTGCTGTTCATGATGCATGGAGCCCGGGTCGCGACAAGCGTATCACAGCCCCGAGGTCGCAAGGTCAGGGGTCGATTCCACTAACTAAAATTCGCTCCAACTGCAATCGAACCGTAGCTGAACGATGGCTTTAATAAGTTTTATTATTCTGCCTTTGAAACACAGTCCAGTTGCAGTCACGTTTCTATTGACACCAGTGATCAATCAGAACTTTATATTAAATTACTATTTGCTACTACTGACCGGTTGGCGCAGTAGCAGCAAACCGAACTTCTGGGGTTCCGGGTTCGATCCCTAGACCGTTAGACCGGACCCCGGAGGTTAAACATTGTGCATGAAAATGTCTATTTGACTTGCGTCTGGTTGTGTGTATGTATATAAGTATGTATATCAGTCCTAAGGTTACCATAGCACAGGTTCTGTCTAGCTAGGGGACCTGAAGACCTTGTGTGTATGTTGTCCCATAATGTTATTATATAAGTAATATTATTCTGCTATCTCAATAAGTCATGAACGCGACGCTAACTCATATTCGTATTAACAGCGTTTAAAATATAATTATTATAAATGTTTGCGTTTCGGATGACTTTACATTCCAATTGCTTTAAAGAAATAGCTGAATGGTTTTGGGGTAATTAACGAATAACAACCAGAAATGAGCTGCAGCGATATAGATTGTTGAACGGTGCGAAATAGTAGAATTGCCTCGGTTGCTGCAGTCTCTACACTTACTTTAAAGCTTTGTGTAGGTAGGTCATGGCATAGACGTACTATAAACACTACTATGTGGAACCTAGTGTGCACACGCCAAAGAAGAGTGAAAACGGTTCAAAAATAGATACTGTTGATTTCGGGTGTCGTGGACAAAATATACATGTTTGCGAATGATTTGGGTGACAGTGTTACGGATGTTGTGAGCATAAAACGCAACAGAAAGAGGGTAGATCGTTTCCTCACCCGCATTGAGTTCAGTTCACTCGCGATCATGGCGCTTGCAAAAGTACCGACATATTGGGAACTAATACACAAGTAATACACCGCAAACATCCCGTTTTAACTGTATAAATGACTGTGATAGTTGAAAAACTCCTACTACTATAAGGTGGAATGATTTTCGTGTGTAAGAATCAAATTTGACTGATACCACCACAGAATAAATAATAGTACTACGTTCCATCCAAGGATCTTGACCTCAGTGCCAGATATTCTGCTTCAAAGCGTTCTTTCCAAGCGCTGTTATGTTATGCATAAGTTTTTAAACGATCATGGTCACGAACATTAGTAATGCTTACAATATTTAAGGGCTAGACCATGGTTTGCGTCTCTGATATGTCGGCTCTTGTAGTAATATTATCACAGATGAGCTGAGGAATTGCGGGTTGGTGAATGTTTACGTGCAGATGAAACGGTCTACCCTCAGCCGAACTCGTAGAAGACTCCCGTAGGTATTGCTAGCGATTCACTAGATTAAAAATAGCGAACTAAAATTTAACCTGTCTTAAATATACCGACCATTTAAGATAAATATCTAATTGAATTAGTATTTTATTGAGCTTAAACATAATAAGAACTGCCATAATTTTGAGATTTTTAGTTTAGATTACAGAATCTTACAGAATCGACACGATCGTTTTTATTTCTAACGTTGTGTTAAAGTATCGAGGGGAAAATTGATGACACAAAGTAACGTCTCGGAATGACGAACGCAGCGTAGTGCAGTTCTATGCGATATTTAAGTTTAATAGTATATGTGGCATGTGACTGTCTAGTTAGACGCGTTGCTTGCCGTCAGGCGCTTACTCGTCACTTTATATAAGAATAAACTATCAGGTATCCTTTCCTTTGGTGATTCTTATGAGACAAATGAGAAATGTATGAAATACTTCTGCATCAAGACAGATGATTAGTTCTCCAAACATTACATAACAGGTGGTTGGCCTATGCACTTATTTAACACAAACCTATGCAAATGACCCAACACAGATGTTATTTTTTTAAATCTCACGAAGACACCAGTGTTGTTATGATATCCGCATAAAAAAAATTCGTAATATTAAAATAAAAAACTACCTTACGACAGAGATAAAACAGTCAGGTCCTTGTCAAAATGATCGATATTAGAAGAGGCATATCTTGGGTTTTTGAACTAATCGGCACGTGTAAAGCAGACTAGAAGTAATATGCAAATTCAGTTAGGTCAGGAAATGTCAACTAGACATTTCTAGATCCGTTCAGTGGGAATAGTAAGTTGATAGATAACAATGTCACGTGATGTAAGCCGACCGCCAACTAAACTAAACGAGTAATTACACATATTAGAGAGTATAAACCATTTTATGTAGCTGGGGTAGTTTGCGGTGGTCGCACATCTATGAAAAACTGGCTCAACTATGTGACGAAAGCCAAACTAACTTAGTTTAGTCAGCGGTGGACGATCGGCTTACATATCCTGACATTGTTATCTATCAACTTATTACCACTGAACGGATCTAGAAATGTATAGGTAATATTTCAGATAATATCCAAAAAATATGGTAAGTTTCATGAGAATGCATTAAATGTATTTAGATTTTTTTTAATTATATGGTATACTTTTAATAAAATTAATTTAATAAAAAAGAAATACAATGCTAGAAAAACGTATTTTGTATCAGGACTAATGTTTCTTCTAGACTGCGGTGCTCGGATAAATTATAAAAAAGTTCATCAACCCACATTTATCTACTGCTGGACATGAGCATTTCCTAATATCGGCCACAGAGTCTTCAAGTCTATCTGTTAGTGCCAAGGGCGCAGTCAACTCTTCACTTGGCCGCAAAGCGTATCTAAGCTTGCCTGAACGAGGGATCCACTAACCAACACGCATATTTGCAGCATCGTGAAATATCAATAAACATTTTGGTTGATGTATTGACTAATCTATTTCTTTTAGATACATAAGCAATACAAGTTGCTATAGCAGCGTTTCCTTTAAGGTGATAACCAAGTATCAGTGAATTTGTGTGCCTATATTTAAGCGATGTACATACCAACACTACTCTTAAAAGGCGGTATCGTGACAAAATAAAAGACTACAGTATACATTTCCTGACTCATGCAACATTTATCGTAAAATTGAATTTATGATACCTTATGATTTTCCTGATAATGTCAATCTTATCACAGTAAGTAATATTTGTAACAAATATTCAAATAAGATAAACATGTCATGTCAGATCGTATATCTGGCAAAAAAACACAACATTTGATCCGGATCGTACTTTATTAAAATTAAAAAAACTAACGTAAAATATAACACTGTTAAAAGTAGAAACTACAGAGAAGATATAAGGAGAGACAATGATAATGATGTGAATTGAAGCTAGAACACCAACACTATTCATAAAATAATAAAAAATCACACGCATTCAAAAACAATTACTAAACTATTATTAAAATGTATACTAATGTATGTTTTTATATATAGGTGGTTTCTTATTACGAATTTACTTACGAAATTCGCAGAAGATTGTATGTGCTAATTTAAACTAATTCAGTAGCTACTAACTGATACTGAATAGTTTCTATGACAGCATCTGCGAAACGTGGAATTTGTTTAGAATTGCAAAGAGTGCAATTATTGAAAATGTGTACCCTACAGCTGATGAGGCCGAGTTTCCTTCATCCTCTTCATCTTCTTCCTCCTCTACGGGTGCAGGGGTAGGTACTTCTGATTCTTCACCACTACCATCTTCACCAGTATCATCATCCTCATCTTCCTCCCTACCCGTCCAATCCCATTTACCTTCAGCATCTAAAAAATGCTCCTCATAAATCTGATCCCAAAACGTTACTGCTTCCGGATGAGGATTTTGTAATAAAATTTCCAATGATGTTTGTTCATTTATTTCATCATTGTCAAGAATGCGAAGGTAAGCGGATTGGATTGCTGTATATGGCCTCCAGAACACTGTTGAAGTTGCACTCAGGGGTTGTCTGAAAGTTATAGAATAAAAGTTAGTAAAATTTTAAAATCTGTCTTAAACTTGTATTGTTTTATAATGTTAATAGTATTCACATACCCAATTTTAGCAAACCATGTCCACCTTTCTATAAGTACGTCACCAATGGAGCGATCTCTTGCAGTTATTTCTTCATTGTCTGCGTTATAAAACATGTATGCCAACTCTTCACTGTGCGCCGCGCTATCGACTGCCAATGGCCCTACAAATGACTCTCCTAAAGAGCCCTTATAAGAAAACTGATACAAATATACCGGAGCAGTCGATGCTACTGCTCGTAGTCGAATCTCTCTCAGTGCGGATACTAATATCATTGTATCACCATGGTAATTTATGTAATTCTCTACATGCTGCATATCAATTGGATCGTTTCGAAAGTAAAATGACCTTATGTCTTGCGCAATTGCGGTCTTATCTTGATCAGTTTCAAACGTTAAATCAGGTTGGAGAAAATCAGTGAATGACTCTTCCATTCTTGTAAGCCAATTTTCTTCGATAGCTTCTTCAGACCTGATAGTTCCTTCATTGTCAACATATCCCGTTATAAACGGAATTTGAACAAATTCTCTATCTCTAAGAATCAGATAGGGCGATTTGACCATAAAGGGCTCCACATTTTCTAAATTATCTCTCTCTAAACAAGGAGCAAACGCCAATGAGTTGTCAGTTAAATCGAGTTCGCTGATAACCGCCATCAGCGCTGGTACGCTCGTTCTTTGAAAGATTTGTGACAAGTCCTCGACGTTTGTTATAATATGGCCCAAGCCTTCAGCTACCTGAATAGCATAGTTCAAGCTATCACGTGTAACAGCCCAAGGAGAAAGTGCATTACCACTTTGTGCTATAGCCTTATGAACTAAGCCATTTGACATGGGTGACAGTGTAACCAAATCTACAGCAGCAGCACCACTACCGTGACCTACTAATGTGACATCATTGGGATTTCCGCCGAATTGAGCTATGTTTTCTCGAACCCAACGCAATCCAGCGATAATATCCTTAAGACCTGCATTTCCTGGCGCAGTTTCGGTTCCTAAGCAGAGAAAACCAAGCACAGATTCACGATAATTCAACGTGACTATGACCACGTCTTGTTCAACAAAGTTCTTGAAAGATGGCTCATATTCGTATGCTTTATCAAATTCTTTTCCCTTAACCCAGACCATAACTGGCATGTTTCTGGTATTGTCGATGGTTGATGTGAAGATATTGGCAGTTAAGCAGTCTTCTGTACCTTCGTATCCAGCCCCTAATGCACGAACGCATTTTATGTCTTTGCGGTTAGCAATAAACGTATCTTGGAAAGATGGTGGAGGATTTGGTGCCTAAAACATAAAAAAAATATAATTAACTTACGTTTTGCACAGGGATGTTACTAAGGGACGTTTGTTTATAGTGTCTTTAGGTAAGATAAAAACAACTTTAAATCTCCAAAAAATGTATTTGTTTAAAAAATCAAGGTAAAATTAGTTAAAGCTTGATTAGAAAGGTATTTAAATTATGGTATAATAACAATTTTCGACTGGTCAGTTGGCGCAGTTGGTACCCTCCCTTCAGAGTAGCTGGTTCCTGGTTTAATCCATGTACAGATCATACATTTGTGTGCATGAACATGTCTGTTTGACCTGCACCTATTTTTATCTGGTATATGTAGGTATGTAAAGTTGGTATATCAGTTATAAGGTTATCATAATACAGGCTCTGTCTGGGTACTAGTTTTGAACTTGAATACGTGTGGATGTTGTCCCATATACGTTTACCTATATTGTGTATTTAAATTGCGATCATTGAAAATACTTAATTATACAAAAACACCTGAGTAACAACATAATTCAACTAAATCGTTAGTAAGAAGACCACTCGCAGTGGAGGAGTCCCTTGCCGTGGAACTTGCCTTAACTTGCTAAGCTCATCAACGTGCTGAAGAAAACTTTACTATGAAAGAATCCTTTGCAGTGGCAACATAACGAGCTGAGTATGATATGATGAATATATATGATGAAATTGTTTAAATATATGATGAACTTGGTAAGTTACTGGCCAAATGATGCGATAATGATGCTTACCCCATAGTCATGAGGTCTTGTATTGTACTCAAATTTAGAAAAAATATTCTGGAATAGCTATATTATTAGTATCGATGAAATATCTTGTTTTAGTTTATATTCTCGACGTAATCTCCAAGGACTTGTTCCAGCTATGTGGGGTTGGTATATGTAATGAAATATTGTTAACAATTGACTTATCTTCACCATTGTTATAATATATAACTATGGCTTTCGTATGTCAGACCAGCCTTGCGATTCTGATGAGCTCAACCATGTCAAATACTTTATGAGATATCGCCCTTGTGAATAAGGTTGTTTTTCTAACATTTTTGTGTCATCTCGTCATTTGTTTCACGGATGTTGTCATAGATGCAACGATGTTTCTCTCAGAGAATCACACGGCAGTAGTAATCTGTCTGATGCCAACCGTCCTCCGTCAATTAAAGTCACTCCCAAATATCAAAATTATTTTCACCCCTTTCGTATACTTCTTTGAAAAAACAATAAAGGTTACAATATTAAGTTAAATTTTGTTATTTTAAATTAATACGCATCATACGCAGTACATGGGAACTTGACCAATCTAATGTTGATTTTCATTTTGTTATTTTTCTCTTTTCTTGTACTCTATAAATTGATGAGGTCTGCAGAAGAACTCCTATTTCCCAGTCCCATCCAAGTCACATTCTTCACGGAAACTGACCAAATTTTTTTTTTTAACATCCACACAAAGGCCTTCAGGTCCCAAACTAGGCATAGCCTGTACTATGGTAACCTGATGACTGATATACATACTTATATACTCGTACATATACACACCCAGACACAGATCAAACAGACATTCATGCGCACAAATGTTTGACCTGTCCGGGGATCGAACCCGGGACCAGCGGCTCAGAAGGCAGGGGTGCTACCAACTGCGCCAACCGGCCTGTCCTTAATTTAACAGTGCGCTATTGTCATCTTATGGATTAGTTGGTTTCTGTGACTTCCATTTGTGAAGAAAGTTTAAGAAACAATTCAATTCTTAATGCAGATAATGTATACTAGATTTTCAAAAAGCATTATAAGTAATTTACCTTGAACCTATTTCTGCCTGAAGTAGCATCTGCATAGGGGATCCCGTAAAATTGATTGTAAGTTCCATCTTCAGCTACAGATCCAAGTACTGTCCCTTGAGCTATGTCTACCCGGGGCTCCGTAGAATCTGTTGCAGGTACTACTATTTCCTCAGGAGGCTGTACCGGAGGCACGACTTCTTCAGGTGATTGTCCTATAATACCAACAATCAACAACGAAAACGTGCTAAGTTTTACCCACATGATTACTGTTCACGTTTAATATTACGACTGAATAGTTGAACAATTTGAGAGTATATATTCAGATTAGATTACGATTCCAGATGCTGTATGACTTTGTGAACATACTACTGCGGAATTACGATAAAACTACTGATATGTATTGATAATGGGAGGCTGCCGAGGCTATTGGAAGATAGTCATCGAGATTTCACACTTTTGATAAATATAGCGTAAATTCAAAAATGGTTTTGTGCTTATCTAGATCATATTTAAATAATCGTGACATAGTATGTCATGAGTAAGACATACATAAGGTCTAAAATAAAGGAAGTCATGTAAGCTATTAAAGGTGAAAAACTTGCAATTGCCAAATTTGAAAACACTGGGTCGCAATTAAGCGGTTCGTTTATACAAAATGTGTTAACGTTTAAAATATCCGAGCAATCCTTTTAAAATAATTTTAAAATTGGTATTTTGCAGTACATTTTTAAAAAAGTGTGCTACGGCATCATATAAATGCAATTTTTGGGCATTTTAGTAATTTGTATTGCCAAATTTACCAACAAGCTGTTAAACATGCGAAACCGGTTAACAGCTGTATCAACAAAAAATACTAAAATATATAAAAAATGCATGTTTAAGGATGATTCACGCTACACCGTGTCGCGACCGGACCGGGCCTCGGCCGGGACACGTCCACCGTGCGCCGGCCGGGCCAGTCATTCATGTTACACCGGGCTGTGTAGGTGTATCATTTGCATGACTATATCCGTGTCATGTGGTTTTTGTCAGCTAGTGTTAGTGATTTCATCTGTCGATAGACTTGATGCTTAAGTAAATATGCAATTTTCACAACGTCAATTGGCAGCTATTGCAATTGCCATCGATGACGAAGTATTGGAAAAACGAAGCGAAACTACTAAAAGAAGATGGGGTGTACGTACATCCAACCTTGAGAAAGCGAGAAGCAAAAGGAGAAATTGCTTTAATTTAAAAAGAATTAATATATCACGAGATCAAGTTTTACGGTCATTTTAGAATGTCTAAGGAATTCTTCTTTACTTTTCTACTTGAAAAAGTGAAACCAGACCTAACCAAAAAAATTACAAGATTTCATAAGCCATATCTCCCATCGAACGGTGAGCAGGCTGCCTGAGGTAAATAATAAATTTATATGTAAAAGACACATAGTATTTGAATGTGAAGTATCTACCTACCTATTTAGAAAGAATCGACCCGTCTCACAACCAGCTCCGATGGTTATGAGACGGGTCGATTTTTTATAAATACCTCATTTTCAAGTTTTCAGTAACCAATATTGCATTGTGGTTGTGAATGCAAAAAAGTATAAATTTAAATAATTCACATAGTATTTATTTATGACACGTCTACCGTAAACTCTGAAAATAAGTGACGAATTATTAGGTTCAACATTCAATTTTCATCGTCCATTTTGCTGTTGAGCTGCTCACTTCACTAAGATTTTACGTTGACTGCTCTGCAGGCGCCCCGGCGCATATGTTCATGTTACAACGTGTTGAAGCCGGATCGTGCCGGGGCCGGGAAACAATACCCACGGACATTAAAACGCCGTGCCCCGGCCGAGTTCCGGCGGCGCACGGCCGGGGCACGGCCGAGCCACGGTCAGGCATGAATCACTTCATACAAAAAGTATACCATAATGTTTGACCGGGACCCGGCCGGGGCACGGCCCGGTCGCGACACGGTGAAGCGTGAATCATCCTTTAATATCGTTGTAATTGCGATGGTTTTCTATCTAACTACGTGAATACGTTGTGAGCCTAGACCTCACCCTTGTAAAGTTTTATTGTCAGAATGTATTAGCGTGTGCTTACATTTCGGTATACGGTAAGGTTTTTAACTGTGCTGATGTTTAAAATCAATTGTTCAAGTGGATAAAGAGGGATTTTTTAATTATATACATATATACTAGCTGCGCCCCGCGGTATTATTCGCGTGGTGATGGATGAATTCCTTGTAAAATTACAATCCGTTCTGCCGTTTAGGCGTGAAAGCGTAACAAACTTAAATTCGGATTAAAAATATTAAGTTAGGATATATTTATAGTATATATTGTATATCCAGGCAAAATACCGTATGCGAGGCGAACATATTGTCTTAAATGTCATCATAATCATGATCAGGCCATTTTGTTCCCACTGCTGGGACTCGGGCCTTCCTCTCTGAGAGAGGAGTTGGGCCATAATCCACCACGCGGGCCCACTGCGGATTGGTGGATAGTTTAGTGGCCAACCCATGAAAAAGATTTAAGGCCGCCCGAAGGTCTCCGACATAGCCTAACGACTGTTGTCTTAAGACAAACAACCGGGACGAGTTTTTTCATGCAATTAAGTGATGAGACGGGCAAGTTGTGTGCCTGATGATTGCTTGCCCATGACAGTTGCGGTACCACCAAAACCTTAGAAACGTAGTTTTGGTAGCACTGTACTAGGTATGTCGTTTTATTTTGATGCATAGATATATGTATGGACATATTGTCAGGAACAAACAGGTAAAACACTTCAGGTATAAAATCCTGCAAAAACATCGAGTCCCAGGTCATTGACCTTATTCAACACAAAATATGTCCCTTCAAATACCGTTCCAAGATACGTTAGGATCGTCAATTCGTTTGGGAACCTTAACATAATCAACATAAGGGTCTGTTTTTTGTTTTTTTCAGAGCCCTTCGGGGTGGCAACACGCGGGGAGGGGGTTTCACAAATGTGCGAGACATGTGGCGGCGCTTGCGCATCTTCACCGTCATGAGAATTTCTGATTCATTTACTTTCGTCATATTGTTAAGGGGTTTTGAGCTTTGTTATCTATATTTCTTTTCTTCTATTTAGTGACGACGTGATGAATCAAGTGCCTATAAGATTACTCTTCATATAGTTTTAATACGCTGTTAAACAGTTTGATGGACATACATATTGTAATCATTATCATTATCATATAACATATTATAATATGAAAACGGGATTTACTCACGTAAAAAGTCAGATCTTTCCGACTATAGTTTCAACCACATCCGGTGGTCTTTTTCAAGGAGAGTGCAGAACGCTCGCGATTGCGTCTCGCCTCGTACACTCGGATGTGGTTCTCTTTGATGAAATGAAGATCTTTCCGACTATAGTTTCAACCACATCCGAGTGTGCGAGGCGAGACGCAATCGCGAGCGTTCTGCACTCTCCTTGAAAAAGACCACCGGATGTGGTTGAAACTATAGTCGGAAAGATCTGACTTTTTACGTGAGTAAATCCCGTTTTCATATTAAAAATGTGTACAAACCACGTTAATGAAAACTAATAAAACATATAAGTTTTATTTTTTAAGTCTATATATTTACACGTTCGTTTTACAATTTTGTTAATAGATTAATATTTTATATGCTTGAACTTGATTATGATATGACACTCCTATACATCTTATTTTGAATAACTAAAACCTTTAAAGTCAACTTGATGATGAAGGCTAGATAAATACTCTTAGATTTATGACATGACTCCTAAAAACAAAAAGTCATTTGAATATAATAACTATTTTAATGACTATAAACACTATTTTTCAATTTGTCTACCTATATTTCGATTAAATTTAAGTAAGTGCTACATCAATGCCACAAGGATCCACAAGGAATATACATAGATACATATTCTTTATATAACACGAGAAAATATACCATCACATAATTTTTTAAACTATCACGGTAACTTTTGCAAGAGTTATCATTAGAAACGGGATATTTACCGTGTAATTAATTTTGTGAAAGTTCCCGATATTTCAGCACTGTTGCCAGCGCCATGATCATGAGTAAACTGATGTTGATGTTGACTGATAATAATAACGTTGTAATAAATTAAATTACCAAATTTAAATAGAAGTTAATTTGATAATATAAATGTTTCATTGATGAGATTTCATTGTTCAATTGATAATGTAATTCGTGGTTTTAATCTTTCAATATCAATGTAATGTTACACCATGACTTGGTGCAATATTCAATTATAGTCAGCACGAAGATTCGCGTGAGTGTAACGTAATCGTATCGTTGACGGAGCACACTATGGATTATCTGTATCACAGTTGTACTATATCCTACTAATATTATAAACGCGAAAGTTTGTGAGTATGGATGTATGGATGTTTGGTACTCTTTCACGCTCAAACGGCGGGGCCAATTTTGATGAAATTTGGTATGGAGGTAGGTGAGGCGCTGGATTAACACATAGGATACTTTTTATCATCATCGTCATCGACCAGCACCACGTGTTGCCACCATGAATTGCGTTTTAACTATGTAAATATTTTAGTACAGAAGACAGATATGCCCTTAGAGAAAATAATAAGCTACTCGACGTACTAATCCTACGCAGACGAAATCGCGGACACCAGCTAGTTAATAATAGTTTGTACTGTACACGAATAAGTACGTTTCCCAGTATTATATTATAGGGTACGTAGTCGCAGTTTTGTTTTATTCTGTAGTTCATTATTTTTTCGAGCGTGAATGCGGAAAAATGGTGGATTATTAGGGTACGTATCATAACTCATACGGTTATAATATATACAATGTAATATAATTTCATGATTTCATAATTTCAGTATTTATCAAACCAACACCCTCGATTTGTTATTAATTAATACATATGAAAATATCTTTCCAAGTCTTGACTTCAGGAATGTAATTGAGAATATCAAGAGTGACTCGTCGGTTATAAATCACTATTTCACCAACTTCAACACCTCACCGTCAACTAAGGTTTCCAGGGAATATAATTATTTCGTATCTCGGCTCATCAAATTGGAATCTTCCTATAATCTTTTTTTAATCGGACGTATCCGTGATCCAATACTCTCTCTCCCAAAATCCAAATCAAAATTTAATAAAAAATCCTTGACGTCTCTATTCTGTCCTTCCATCATGGTTCTCCTTTTTTAAAGTTTGTCACATTTTATGTTAATCAAGAAATAGTTTTTAAATATACAAAATAAGTATTTAATGTAATGAAGTATGATCATGAAATTATATTACATTATCCCCCTAACCAAAGAAAAATTTTTAACGCAGTGAAAAATTTTGAGGTTATGGAACATATCTCACCCCTCAAACTCAATCATCATTCATACCACCAATCACAAGATTCACACCCCAGTCAAAAGTATGAATTTGGACTCACGGCTATTATAGTTCAATGGTCCAAACTCAAAATAAGATCATGTTCCAGAATGACCTTGTGAGCTTATTTTTATAGGGTGTTGGTCAACTGCACCACAAATTAAAACCTCATAAAAATATTATGTACAATTTTATACGACCTTATGAGCTTATTTAAAGAGTCGGCCAACTGCTCTAATTGAAAGTATATAACCTTAAACCTTTTCAAAGAGTCGGCGTAACTTTTCTATTTAAAAAGTATACAACCTTAAACCTTTTTCAAAGAGTCGGCATATCTTCATAATTAAAAAAAAAATTTACAACTTTACATGACCTTATGAGCTTATTTAAAGAGTCGGTCAACTGCTCTATTTAAAAATATATTTATAACTTTACGTGACCTTAAACCTTATTGAAAGAGTCGGCCTTATTTAATTGTTCTATTTTAAAGAACTTTGCCCTATTCAGGCATACTGAACCATATTAATTCATATAATAAAATTATTATTTCAGGGTACACCATCCCTTGAAATATAAGTATTAGTATTTCAATTGTTCTCTTTCTAAGAACTTTGCCCTATTCAGGCATACTGAACCATATTAATTCATATAATAAAATTATTATTTCAGGGTACACCATCCCTTGAAATATAAGTATTAGTATTTCAAATGTTCTCTTTCTAAGAACTTTGCCCTATTCAGGCATACTGAACCATATTAATTCATATAATAAAATTATTATTTCAGGGTACACCATCCCTTGAAATATAAGTATTAGTATTTCAATTGTTCTCTTTTTAAGAACTTTGCCCTATTCAGGCATACTGAACCATATTAATTCATATAATAAAATTATTATTTCAGGGTACACCATCCCTTGAAATATAAGTATTAGTATTTCAATTGTTCTCTTTCTAAGAACTTTGCCCTATTCAGGCATACTGAACCATATTAATTCATATAATAAAATTATTATTTCAGGGTACACCATCCCTTGAAATATAAGTATTAGTATTTCAAATGTTCTCTTTCTAAGAACTTTGCCCTATTCAGGCATATTGAACCATATTTATTCAAAAAAAAATATAGTATATGCCAAGGTACATCACTTGACACATAAGACGAAGCATCAATTATTTATAATGCATTTCTGGGTACACCATCCCCAGAAATGAATCAAATTATACAGTATAGGCATATATTAGGCAGACATTCTCGTCAAACCTAAACCTAATCTATCCTAATGAAATTAACCTAATAATGACTATTAACAAGATGAAATTAAAATAAAAGCTAATATGGTTTTTTTTTAAAAATGCCTAAAGAACCCAAGTTTGAAATAAATGAGGCGAATGACGTGAATGATATACAATATTATCCTGTACTAAAATAGTCTAAAACCCTAACTAGCAGCATAAAGAATTTTTAAATAGTATTATAAATTTTGAATTGAAAACCAAATAACATAGATAATTAAAAAAAATATTTTGAAACGTGGTATTGAACAATAATAATTAAAGATGAATACTAAAACAATAAAATATTCATAAAAAAATATAATATGGAACCATACCTATTCATTTATTAGAAAAACAAAATATTTTAGCGCCAACAAGCAAAATGAAAAACATCATTATAAATTCGAGCCAAATGACAAAAATTACGTAAACTAAATACTAATTAAAACTAATTAAAAATACAAATTAAAATGTAATTGAATTCGGATCATTATTCAGAAAGTTAAAGAAAACTATTTTAAATCTTTAATATGCCACTTGGTTCTATTGCCGTTAGTATCTTCTAATATATATACCAATGGCGAAAGTTTATCAACAATTTTTGACTTTATAAATTTTGGACAGAATTTCGCAGAAAAATAAGTACCAGCATTACTTAAAGCAAAATTTCTACGCCATACAACGTCGCCCACATTATACTCGTGGCAAGCACGACGTGTATCATAATATTTAGAATTTTTTGTATGAGCTATATACAACATGTGTTCAACTTTATTGAAAATGTTAGCTAACAAACCGATATTGTTAGCATAGTTGTCACGAGGCAGAAAAATTATTTCGTCTAAATTATCACAACTTGTATAAACGCTTCCACATGAAACTAGTTCTCTACCATATACTAAGAAAGCTGGTGAAAATCCAGTTGTGACATTTGCTACACTATTCATAGCAAATTGAACTTGTGCTAGATGATCATCCCAAGTTCTGTGATCATCACCAACCATAGGAGCTAATATGGAAATAATGGTTCTATTGTACCTTTCTGTTGGATTAATTTGTGGGCAATAATGTGGAGAAAAGAATATATGTTGGACTTTATATCTATTAAGTAAATTTTGGAATTCTTGCGATTTAAATTGTACACCATTATCCATTATTATAGTCTGTGGTATACCATGAACCAGAAATACAAAATTTTCTAATATTTGTACTATATTGGATGCAGCCCTGATATATAAAACAAGTATTTGGGATATCCCGTGTTCTCTGAGCTCAGAACTGAAGCCTTGGATAAAGCAAGAAGCTAACTGGAACCTTTGATGGAACGTGTGTGTGTGGACTTGTGGTGAACTGTTATCCGCCAGGTCATGTAATACTTATTATTATAACTTTATTTATATTTCTGATGTTCTTTTTTATTTTTTAGTTAGCTAGCTAGGCCTATATTACATTACAACATTTAAAATAAATAAGTTCTAATTGCATCAATTCAAAATTATAAATGCTCAAAATATCTGAAGTTTATTATTATTAATGGTTGAAACACAGAACATTAAAATTTTTGTGTTACATAGTAAGTATACAAACATAGTATTCAATTTTTATAACTAGTCTAGGGCAAAGTCATATATTTATATGTATATATAAAATATATATATAAATAAATATAATAAATCAAATAACCTGACACGTACATATATATATGTACGTGTCAGGTTATTTGATTACAATGCGCGAGCCGAACGAGCAAAGCGAGTGTGCCGCGGCAGCGGCCGGCGACGCGCCAGAAGAAGTGTGTTAGAGCATTTAATTTGTCATTTAAAATGACTAGACCTGGGCAAAGTCGACTATATAAGTGCGATGATTATTTATTTACATACCCGTTTATTTACCCGTTAAATGTTCGTTAATGTACAAGTAAATGCAGGAAGTTCAAACGTGTGACATGGGACCCAACAACGAGCGCACTGCACTCAAGATTCAACTGAATAGTTCCGGATGAAAACAAAATTGCAAAATTTTCACTTCTCAGATCTCTTTATAAAGTGCAAGTGTTAGTAAAGTAAACCTATACATTGCTGATACAAATCGCGAAGGCGAGTTTCCTCTTACCTTATTTCATTTACAAGACTTTGTACTTGACAATTGCTAAATGCACAGACAGTCATATAAACTAACACGTATATATAAACAAGTACAATTTGAAAAAAATTATGCCGACTTCCATTCTATCTTCGATCATTCTATCTACTTTGGTAAATATCAGTTATTGGAGTGTAACTCAAAAATTACTTTTCGGTATCTATTTGATAAAATTTACATGGGACCACACGGGAAGCGCCAGCTTAAAAACAAAAAAAGAGTTTTGGAAATTGGTTCACCCAATCGAAAGTCGAACCCAGAAGAAAGGGGTAACAAACATAAAAAAAACTTTCGATACCTATTTGAAAGTCTGTAGAAAACTAACGTAAACATGTTCTTTTAATTATTTCACTACTAGAAAAGTACTTAATGACGGTAAAAATTGATTAATGATTCAAAATTAGATTAGTTGGCTGGGCCGTGCTCAAAGAAATAAGAAATTCCTACTTTTCCTGAATTTTATTATTCCGTCTCCCGGGTCGGAGCTTGATGCGATGCTCCTCAACATGTGTCACACCACGTGGGTCTTACTACAAACTGCTCAAACCAAAATGTTATAAACTACACTCAAATCGCACACCAATTTCGACCATAAACCATCTGGAACAAGAATATTTATCGTTTGTAAAATTAGTGTGTCATGGTACAGAAATGGTCCGAGAATGCTACCTTGTGGGAGTCTACAATGGGACAGGCGAAAGGTTAAACGTTATGCGTACCACATTGTACAATGTGCATCTTGTTTACGATAAAAACAATATTGGTTATTGAATAATGTAGGTCACGCAAATTATTTTGTATGATATTATGAAACGAACGAGATTAACCAAAAAATTGAAATTTGTACTAAGAGCTGTCAAGCTAACAATTCAAACGTGGTCGAGATCTTTTAGTTTTTATGTTTTGCACTGCCCTGCACTGTAATTACATTATTAAAAGAGTATACTTTAATTAGTAATAAATAGAGTACATGTATCTCTTTTATATGCATTGTGATTAATCTCCGATGAAAGAGCCGGGTAGTACGTATCACACAGGTCATGAGCCTAGTTTAGGAACCAGGTGCTACACTGTAAATTAAATAGTCGCCCGTGAGACTAGCGGTTTAGTAGGTACCGTTCCAGGATTTTTACGTTCAATAGTATTCTTCAACCGTAAATTTGTGGTGGAACACAAAGACTTGTCAGTGGCTGAGACGTTCAGATATCTTACAGGGTGAGTCGGAAGGAACAATTCGATTTTTTTAGGAGCGCGTGTACACAAGTACTCACATATACACACACTAGAGTTGTGACACCATCTACACATTTTATTTCGTATATATATTATTACAGTGTAATTTCAGGTATGTTTTGGCATAATGATATACGTACCATTTGTTATATATGAGTTTACACATCACCGAATAAATAAATATTTATTGATTCGGTGATGAAATACACTATACACACACAATGTGTGAATTATAGATACATAAACATTAAAAATAAAAAAAACGTTCTCTTCTACTCCCGTTGTAGAATTCCCTGTGTCGCCGGAGGCATGGACACACACAATTACACATCACCAAATTCAAGACCCGAGAACAAACATTTCCGCTCAACATACAAATGTTTGCCCCGGTTAGGAATCCAACCTTGGATCCCTCGCTTCCAAAACATGGGCGCTACCAACTGAGCTAACAGAGCCATTGCCATATTAGTGACTATAAGATTAGCAAAAATATTTTTTTATTTTTTATATTTGTTAATTTAATATTATTTTTTTGATAAAATCATTGAGAGCTATATTGAAGTATTGAACTGTATTAGTAGTTCGTATTACCTTTCACTACGTGCCTTGTACGAAGTTTTACGTTTTTATTAGTCTTGCTATAGGAGCTACGGTCACGTAGTGGTTGGTTTACAGTTTTACAGTGGGGCTACGAAACAATTACTTCCACTGAATTCAACAAGCGTTGCATTACAAGATTCAGCAATAGTCGAGTACAAGAAATTACTATCTTCTCTCACTCATCTTAATCAATCTACAAGATCACGATTTTTTTTTCCTTGGGGGTGCGAAGTGGTTCTGCAAAATAAATAAAATAAACTTTAATTATCTAAAACTGACAATAGTTTTAAATGTATAAGTCGGAGGCATTCGTGAAGGCTGAAATCTTCTAGAATAGAGCAAACCATTGGTTTATTCACCAAGCGGCACTGGGCTAGTTTGGTGAATTCTTGGCTCACATTCCTCTGACTGAGAGAAAGACCCAGGTCCCAACGATAAAGTAATTGGTTGAATATGTAATTATTATGTATACAAACAGAATAAAAGAAGTGGGATGTGACTATGAGAGATTGTGAACAACGTGATAAGCAAAGAATGTGAAGCGAATGATAATACGAGTAGTTTGACGAGACTGGAGTAAGGTACGTTAATATGGTGAGGGTTGTAGAAATTGATAAAAGATGATTTACTAAAAAATTGCCTGAGAGCACAGGGGGCCGTTGGAAGAATAAGAACTTGGTGAGCGTACACTTACCAAATTAGAGATGTCCTAGAGAAAGGCCAAGTCAAGAGTAGATAACCTAAACTGACGAGCATGTATGATTGATGCAACAAGAGTGAATGAAGCAAAAGAGGTATAGATGAACTGATCGTTTGTGTGAACAGAGAAATAATACAGTAGCTAAATTGTACCCATTGTAAAACTGTACTAATCGCTCAGTGTACGAACTGATTAAATGAAAACGAAAAATTCTACAAATTGAGAATTTATACGGATGGCTATGCTTTTGTATCCAAATATCGCAGCGAGTGGAATTATGTGGTATCTGTCTACTTCTGAGAGAAGTACGTTTTTATCTGTGTTATTTATGCGAGATATTACACCAACTTCGTGGCCTGGCTGTTGCAGTTATTCTCAATTGAGTAGTCCAATTGTTTTGGCGTACCATCGTGTACTAACTCCATTTAACTTATATACTCAGTGTATATACCCGTTGGTAAAGATTTCATCGTATTTTCTACACGTTACAATATTTAGTTAATAATCAGATATAAAATTAATGACAATTGTAAAATAGGTATTTACAATTACTATTTTGGTCAGCACCTTTTTACCATCTTTAGGATAGAGACGTGATCGCGTTGCCGCAGACATTTTGGGATTTTTGATCGAAAAGTTGCAAATAGGAGCTTTAACAGTCTTCGTGTTTGTTAACCTTATGTTACTCAAAAATTGACCGAAACGGGTGGAAGTCTGAGGCAGATTCAGTGCTATATAGTAAATAACCTTTAAGTTATAAAATTTTAAAATGTTGTAATTTACTTCGTTTCTTTCACTCATGAATCAGTATAGTATACCGAGCAATAATAAAAAAAATGGCTGGAAAATAAATACGTTATTATTCTCATTATTCCTCTAATGGTAACAAAAGCAGCCACAAACAAACAGTACAATCAAACCGATTTCATCACAGCTTCATAGATTCCTAAACGATAAGAGTTTTTCCCCCATCAGTTATTTATCCAAGCACAAACGCATATCGCAGAGAATAGATAATGTCTGCTTGAAAACTTCAAAATCGGATTTCATAGTTTCATAAAAACTAGCTTATTTGATACGGGCCAGTTCCAGTACATTTTTTTCTTATTAAGGTAGTGAGATCGACGGAAACGAACATTATTTACATTATTTCATAATAATTTTTATCCTATTTTAAAGCTGCTTCTATAGCTGACGCGCTATTTTTTCCTATTATATAAATTTTACTAGAACATTGAGCAAAAATCATGAAACTCTCCTAAATCCCTACAGGATAAACATAACTTTTATGCTAATAAATAGTGACTCAAAGAAACAATAATCGATTCTTTAATAAAGTAAAATAATCTTTGACTGAATGGCTTGTTTCATATGTCAGACACTACCTATTTTGTTTAAATAAATTGCACTGCTTGAAAGTAATTACAGTGCAGCGACAGCGAAGCATCTAAATTTCGTCACTTTAATAACGAGTTTATTTAGAATCTTCATTTGCATGTATTTCAGCAAATGAATGAATACTTGTATTTCTTTTTTAAACCACTAACGCCTGCTTAATGATAACAAACATTGCAATTTACTGGTATTATTAACCAAGGTTCATAACTGCAGCTTTAATTTATCAATAAAGGGCAGAACAAGTAAATCGTCAAGCCATCAAGCTCAAGTCAATATTCGAGCACGGGTACATTAAGCCCGCGTCAATCCCAGTGGAGAGCACACGCCTCTGAGGGGAACCGTACAGAAATAGACACCTCATGGATTCTTGAGTATGCTGCCGCTACGCTGGATTGTAAAGCACACGCGCCGATGGTTGGACGCTAATGTTTTTTTTTATTCTTACCATGGTTTTATGAAGCGTTTTTTAATAATGTATCAAATGACGAGGAAAACCTTTCGCATGGTGTAAAGCTTAGTCACCCCGAGGCATTGCGGCTTAGTTTTAAGAGGATTCCATACTAAAAGAAATAACTCTTTTCTACCCCTTATCATTGTCTGATTTCAGTGATTATTTTTCATGTAATCAACATAATGTTTACTATCTGTACGTTTTGATATTTTTGTTTTTTTAAGTCCTAAAAAAGTTAATTAATAGTACTTTGAAATACTAAAAAAAACAAAACGTACGGTCATAGTAAACAATGTGATGATTACATGAAAAAAATCACTGAAACTGAAGAGTTATTTCTTTTGGCAAGGAAATCCTCGTCTTCTAATATTTTATGATAATACACTAGATGACCTAACTGCGGATTCGCTCGCGTGTACCTGTAGGACACAGCGTCTCTAATACAAAAGTAGCCTCTCCTTATGATATTAGATATCTGCCAGTGAAAGTCCCGTAAAAATAAGTCTATCCGCCGGAACAAACAGAGAGACAGACATAAATATTGTTTTTCTTATAATGTGATAATGTATTACCGTTTATATAATAAATAAATAGTAAAAAAGAGATATTATAAATACAATGGAAGAATTTAAAATGATCCATGCACAGAGCTATTGTTAATACAATATTACAATAAAATTTAAATAACAGCTATTCGCGATTTCGTCCACAAGGAATAAGCTATCGTATTCTTACGGGAACTGACTACCCTTTGAATTTTGAGAAAAGTAATATAGGTTAATACATAGTTCATTATGTGGAAGTATAAGTCAGGCTGTAGCACAAACATTTAGCGAAAAAGTGTTCGTATCATAAGCGTCACCGCGTTACGCTTCGGCATACAAACTATGAGTTATCTGTGTGTAGATAAGTGACAGTACGTACTATTTCACGTGAACGATAGATTTCGTTACACTTACGGAGTTCGTGCTAGGCTCAACAGGTGTGACATTATCATCAGGAACAGTTTATAAATAATTAATAGAATAAATAAAATTGAAGTAAGTAACCATCGGCAGCGTTCCGGAAACTTCGCGAAGTCTTCTCGTCAAAAATACCTCAGTGCCTCAAGACAAGAGTCTTCGACCAATGTGTGTTACCAGTGATGACTATTGGCACTGAAACGTGGTCTCTTACTAAGGGCCTTATAGATAAGCTCAAAGTCGCACAACGAGCCATGGAGAGGGCTATGCTCGGGGTTTCTCTACGTGATCGAATCAGAAATGAGGAGATCCGTAGAAGAACGAAAGTCACTGACATAGCTCAGAAGATTAGCCAGTTGAAGTGGCAGTGGGCAGGGCACATAGCACGCAGAACGCCGAAAGGTTCTAGAGTGGAGACCACGGACCGGCAAGCGCAGCGTAGGTCATCCACCGACACGGTGGACAGACGACCTGAGGAAGGTCGCAGGACGACGTTGGAACCATGGTTTTTTCAACATTACTTTTTGCTGTTTTTCTGTTTCTTTTTCTCAGTCGGGATACTCTCGGATTAGCCCATCAACACTTCATGATTAGATCAGGCTATATTTGATTATATGAACTATACTTATATTGAGTCTATGTAGTGGTTTAAGGTTCTACTATAGCCATGGTTTTTTCAACATGACTTGTTGCTGTTTTTCTGTTTTCTTTTTTTCAGTCTGGATACACTCGGATTGGTCAGTCAAAATGTCAGTTGATCAGGCTACATCTGTATCTATGAACTATAGTTGTATTGAGTTTATGTAGTGGTTTTAGGTTAAAGACGCTGAAGTCGTTAACTTGTGTTAGGAGGTAACCGTGACTGAATTGTCAGCTCAACAAAGTTCTTGTTACGTATAACTTTTTGGCAACAAAGGTGTGTTCATACAAAGGCACATTGGTTTATATGGTATGTTATTTTCGTCACAAAGTAATCGATAGTTGTTTGGTTTTAAGATAATTAGGTACGTACCTATATTATATACCTATATTTAAGATAATTTTTCAATGTTTTTTTTGAGGACTCTAGGAGAGAATTGCAAATTGCTTTAATACAATGATAGATATATTGTCTACCGACTTCCAAAAAAAGGAGGAGGTACTCAATTCGAGTGTATTTTTTATTATGTTTGTTACCTCATAGCTTTCGACTGGGTGAACCGACTCTCAAAATTTTTGTTTGAAAGCTGGTGCTTCCCGTGTGGTTCCATTTAAATTTCATCAAATTCGAACTAGTAGTTTTTGAGATGCACTCCAATAGCTGAATATAATGGAAGACGGTATTAAATTTTTCAAATTGTACTGGTTTTTACTTTTGTATCCTGAATTGTAGGTATATCTGAAAAACCAGTGGGTCTTTCCGTGATCTTAGTCATAGAATAAGTAATCTCTAAGACTGAGACTTTTGAGATATTATTAATGCAAAAATGCAAACAGTTCCTCAGGACTTAGTCGTCTTCAATGGCCCAATTAAATCGAACTTATGTATATATATCGAATGTACTATCACTCAATTTTATGTTTGATCAGTTCAAAAAGGTTTGGCTTTGCACATGTGCATTGCAAGTTAACTCCGCCTTTTATTGTATTGCCCAATGACAGCCATAATAAGCATTTCCGTTGTTATTAGGTATTTTGTTCCTACATCTTTTTGAATTTTTTTGTTTGTGCAGGAATCTTATCATTGTACTTTATACAATAAAATTTTCAGTTCTTTTAAACGTGTTGATAGTACTAAGATTTTTAATTGCATACCTTATAGGTTTACCTCATTAGTTTTATATTAGAATCTTAAATCAATTTATGTATTTTATTGAACTATCTATACCTCTTAGTTTTTTCAATACAACGTTAAACCTGCTAATTGTATTTTAATATACTAAAATAAAAAGAAGTACCTAATCCTTTTAAGCATGTTGGTAATTTAAGTTCCAAGGATTACCACGTAAAACCTATGTGAAAAGAACTTGCGCTTACAATAAGCTTTTATTACGCACCAATAAGCAGAGAATAGGCAGGGGTAGCTAATGGTCATTTCACGCAAAATTCACCCTTAAGATGGTCAGGCATAAATTTTACTAATGGTACATATTTTTGTAGATATAATTAAATCGGATAATATATATGAGATTTAATAAAAATATAGATATACATAGATTTAATAAAAATCGGACCAATATATTTTGATATTCGCAATCATTTCAAAGTGTGTTATCCTCGTACACTTGAAAATATGCTCCATAAATGATAGTGAAGATCGAGTAGGAAATGTGATTAATAAAATGCATATTTGTAAATATTTAATTAGGTTAAGTACAGTCGCTATATGAGCCTCAAGAATTCAATATCATAAAAATGTATATCGACATTATTTTAAATTTAAGTTATCTGTATTATTTAACTGCTTAAAATTAACCTTCATTATATTGTAATAAAATGTAATACAGTATCATAGTTTTCAAACTATGATAGTGGTAGTAATTCGCTTGTTCGTAACACCAAACTAAACTAGCGAACTAAAATCTATTTTTTAGTAAATTATGGTAGTTCTTATTCTATTCACACTTATGTCCAAATTCGCTTAATGCTTGCAAGTAACAATTCTTAAATTTGGCGTTTCTGTTTAATTGTGGGTATATTTAGTGCAAATTTAATCGTCATGTAAGTTCGTGCTCTCTAAACTAAACCAAAATTACAACCAAAACAACTACGCACATTTGAATAGAATAATCATATGTTTAAAATTCTCATTCTAATTGTTACAAGAATATGGATCTTAGTGGTAACATAATAAGAACTACCATACTTTAGAGAATTTTAGTTTAGTGTACGCACAAGCGAATCAGTACCACTGTATTACACTACTAACTATGATAACTATTTAATGTATACAACATTATATACCGTGTCCTATTTGTGTCTCGAATTCAACGTATAATAAATCCAATACACTACACAATATATAAGAAACTTATATCTTATTTCAGGAATCAAAAAAATGCATATAAAAGTAAAAGACGCACTCCGAAGCCCATCCTTGACACTTTATGAAGGGGACAGTACTTAAAGCATGACAGATTTATCGAATGTCTCCTCGTCTATGGAAGCAGTTAATAATACGCCGTTATTGCTTCAGTTGATTAAATAAAGAGGGATCATTACGGATGTTTACCAATTGACTTTATTATATGATTTTTAACGTCTGCTTAATAAAATTAAACTTTGCAATTTTTACAGGATTATTCAACTGAGCGCTTCCGTGCTTTGGACGTTAAGCCGTCGGACCCGCGGCCTTATTGTCTATCTTTACGGAGAATGGGAATGGGCATCATTTTAAAATTTGAATCCCATTCTGGGCAAAAACATGCAAGCCTATTGGCTGAAACCATCAATGGGAATGAGAATAAAGTGACATTTCATTCTCATTCAAGTTAGACAATAAGGCGGCGGGTTGTTTGTCTTAGCACAATATTCATTAGGCTATGTCGAAAGCGTTCAAATGGCCTGAAAACTTTGACATGGGTTTGCCACTAGCCTATCCAAGCCGCACTGGGCCCGTGTGGTGTATTATGGCCCAACTCTTCTTTCTGAGAGGAAGGCTCGAGTCCCAGCAGTTGAAACATAATAGGCTGATTATATTTATAATTGGGTATGTTTGAATTTGGTTTTATCGCGGATGCCTGCCTAACCCCACATTTCGCGGAACCGTGTTAGAAAATGGTTTTATTTGAGGTTACTTATGTAATTAAGTGATCCAACGAGTAGAAATCTTATTTGGGATAAATTCATTTTGAAAATTTAACTAATTTTCAGACTTACATATCATGAATTTGACCATTGGAAACTGATCACAGTACTTACACTAATTTAGTAGGCCGTGTGTGCTTCATGACAATGATAGTATTATTTTATAGTATTACTTTTTAAAGCACTAATACCTCCTTAGCGATATCAAACATTGAAATTTATAGAGATAAAAATTCACATCCTCCGACGGGATTCGAACCCGCGTCTTCTGACTATCCGTGTCAAACGCCATGACCATCTAGTACGCCGAGGCTCGAGGTCCGAGCATTTTAACTCTCTATCTGAAACCGTCTTACGGGGACGGAGCGACATCTATTGAACAGCTTTTGACAGCACTATCCAACCGAAAGAAACATTTTTAAAAATACTTAAGCTTTCGTATTGTCTCGCAACCCTTTATAATTTTGATAGTATTACTTTTTTAAAGCAGAAACGCCTGCTTAGCGATATCAAACATTAAAATTTATAGAGAGAAAAATTCACATTCTTGACGGGATTCGAACCCGCGTCTTCTGACTATCCGTGTCAGACGCCATGACCATCTAGGGCACCAAGGCTTGAGGTGTGAGCATCAAATTTTAACTCCCTATCTGATTTAACCGTCTTACGGGGACGGAGCGATATCTTTTGAACAGCTTTTGACAGTACTATCCAACCGAAAGAAGTATTTTTAGAAATACTTAAACTTTCGTATTGACATCGCAACCCTTTATAATTTTGATAGCATTACTTTTTTAAAGCACATACTTTTTTATTATAATTAAAAATAATCTACTATTATTGATCTACGGTTAACCAAAGAGCAGATAACTTGCATAAGTTATGTTCATACCGAGAAATTTAACTATCATTCATTTTGTGGCCATTATTCGATTTGAGTCTCATATAAATTTGTTTATTGAAAATCTACCACCATACGAGTAGATACACACTAGTTCAGTAGACTAATCTAATAGAAAATGATATACCATTTGCTGCAATTCTTACGTCGATTGCACCCAGTATTTCTCACACAATGTATCTATAATTTCCATAAAGGAGTTTTATAGGAGAATGTCCCTTCTATGTAATTTCTGTAATTTTCACACTTACGTATAGCTTCTCCACGTGTGTTGGTTCCCAGATTATTTTCCTTCGCCTTTGTACTCGTATACCTTTGTTGGTCTATGATTTTGTTTCAGATGTCATTTATTTTCTGTGGAGTTCGTATACTACTGTAGGAATTATATTACCTACCTACTTTCCAGAGATATACGAACACACATCTAACTATATTATAAACGCGAATGTTTGTATGGATGGATGTTTGATACCAAATGAACTGATTTAGATGTAATTTGGTATTGTGATAGATGAGGCGTTTGAATTACAGATAAGATACTTTTGATCATCATCATCATCATCCATCACCACGTGGGCGCAGTTGGTAATAATATCGTCCTCATCATCATCATCCGCCCACATTCGTCCATTGCTGGATATATGCCTCTTCTAAAGTACACCACTGAGCTCGGTCTTAAGCTCTCTGCATCAAATTACTACCAGCCGCCTTCCGCAGGTCGTCTCACAACCTGGCCGCAGGGCGTCCTACACCACGTTTGCCTAAAAGTGGTCTCCACTCAAGAACTAGTCTACTCCAGCTGTTATCGGTTCTTCGGGAAAAGTGGCCAGCCCATTGCCACTTCAACTTGCTTATTCATAGTTCATAGTTCTTTATTCATAAATTCAAATTTACATGTCCAAAAAATATTAATTAAAAATAATATATATTAAAAATAGTACAAATTAAGTACATATTAATAAGTATATTAACATTAAATTAATGTGTACTTACAATTGTAGATATACAATCAATAACAAATTGCTAATATAAAAACAAATTACCTATTATTTAAGATTTGGATAAAAATAATGGAGTTAGTCAAAAATTAAATAATGTCAAAATTAAATAAATAATGTAAAATTAACCTACTAATGTCAAAAATGAATTAATAATGTCAACATTAAATAATAATGTCAAAAATAAATTAATAATGTCCAAAACTACACTTTGTGATTAAGGAACTCCTCAAAACTGTAAAACGACCGCTCGATAAGCCAGGTTTTTAATTTAATCGTTAAAAGTTTTTAATTTATTCTTTGAGCTATGTCGACTACTTTGGTTCTATGTCGGATAACTTCATTAAAAATCTTATCCTTCAGCGAAACCCCGAGCATAGCTCGCTGAGTGATTTTAGATTTGTGGACTAGTCCCAGAATGACTGTCTAAGTTTCAGCTCCATAGGACATGACGGAAGTAACAATATATATATAAAAAATTTTAAATATCATCATCATCATCATCTCAGCCGTAGGACGTCCACTGCTGAACATAGGCCTCCCCCATGAGTTTCCAAAAGGACCGGTTGGAAGCGGCCTTTCATCCAACGTCGTCCTGCGACCTTTCTCAGGTAGTCTGTCCACCGTGCCGGTGGACGACCTACGCTACGCTTGCCGGTCCGTGGTCTCCACTCCAGAACCTTTCGGCCCCATCGGCCATCTGTTCTGCGTGCTATGTGCCCTGCCCACTGCCACTTCAACTGGCTAATCTTCTGAGCTATGTCGGTGACTTTCGTTCTTCTACGGATCTCCTCATTTCTGATTCGATCACGTAGAGAAACCCCGAGCATAGCCCTCTCCATAGCTCGTTGTGCGACTTTGAGCTTATCTATGAGGCCCATAGTAAGAGACCACGTTTCAGTGCCATAAGTCGATATAATATATTTATTAAAATAAAAATTTCCCCTTCACGCTCAGCGTTCAAATAAAAGTAAAAGTGTAATAAATGCCATTTTTCAGCAAGGATGTCAATTGAAAGTCCATTATGACCTTTGTTACAACTATTCAAATACCAAAACTCAAGCGGTAACACAAACGGTGCTCAATCTAAACGGATTCGTATTCCTTTCAATGACACTTTTTCTTGTACTTCAATATCCGATACAATTTCCTGTGATATAAAACGATTTGGTCAACCAAAAACAAATTCTGTATCTTTCTTCTAAGAATCATTTTTGGGATAGCCTCGTCTACTGTTTATTTGAAAGAAGATTTAAGTGTGTGCACAGGATTTAGAGCTTTTTCGTTTTGTAATGATGGTTTACTTTTCTTTGAAGCGTCTCAGGTTGTTGTGAACATCGTGTGGGTGTTTAATGCTTAGAGGACTGGAGACAGCTGTCTTCCCTCGGGTACAGCTAAGGTTTTGTTTACAGCTCACTCTAATGACGAAGATATACAAAATTTTCTAGTCTATGTTTTAGAATCTTTCATAGAAGCAAAATTTATTAATGTCAGAGTTTATTTTTTTTGTGATTATTGCAGTTGTTTATTAAAACTCTAAATATTAAAGAATTTATAAACCTTTTCTACTGACTTCCAAAAAGGAAGAGGTACTCAATTCGACGGTAATGTTTTTATATTTTTTTAAGGTTGTTATATTTTTTCTTTTTTAACTTTCGACTGGGTGCACCGCTTTTCAAAATTATTTTTTGTTTGAAAGCTGGTGCTTCCCGTGTGGTCCTATTTAAATTTCATCAAATTCGGTCCAGTAGTTTATGAGTTATACTCCAATAACTGAATAGAATGGAAGTCGGTATTACATTTTTCAAATTTTACTTGTTTTATATTTAAGATCGCTGCCGTTGTCGTGTATTTTGACAACACACACATACAAGATATTAAGTCATTAAATTATGCAGATACTTATTATGTAACACACAAAACTATGTTTTACTATTCATAATACAATATTGTGTGATACCTTATTGCGGTTTACTCTGAAAAATTGTTCTAAGCTTGAGCCGGAGCCCTATGATATTTATAAAGACAATTCTTGTAAAGCAATATAGCGAAACAAATTAGCAATACATCAGTGCCGCTTGATCAAAGTAGCAGAGCGCAAACTAAAATGTACAGTATATTCTCCTAGTTCGTTTATCTGGTATGAGCTCGTTTATATAAATATAATTATTTGTCCTGACTAACTAATTGATTTATCAATTAGACGGAGCAGAGCTAAGCCGCTTGGGCTACAAACTTGAAATTTTGGCAGATGATGACTTTTATTTTGTAAGCATCCATTAGGATGCTTACAACTACATCTTTTATTGTGTAAGTATCCATTAGGATGCTTACAACTACATCTTTTATTGTGTAAGTATCCATTAGGATGCTTACAACTACATCTTTTATTGTGTAAGTATCCATTAGGATGCTTACAACTACATCTTTTATTGTGTAAGTATCCATTAGGATGCTTACAACTACATCTTTTATTGTGTAAGCATCCATTAGGATGCTTACAACTACATCTTTTATTGTGTAAGCATCCATTAGGATGCTTACAACTACAACTTTTATTGTGTAAGCATCCATTAGGATGCTTACAACTACATCTTTTATTGTGTAAGTATCCATTAGAATGCTTACAACTACATCTTTTATTGTGTAAGTATCCATTAGGATGCTTACAACTA
This sequence comes from Selenia dentaria, assembly GCA_917880725.1. Lineage (NCBI taxonomy): Eukaryota > Metazoa > Arthropoda > Insecta > Lepidoptera > Geometridae > Selenia > Selenia dentaria. Next base: position 31,676,714 of record OU862881.1, on the reverse strand, counting down.
CATCTTTTATTGTGTAAGTATCCATTAGGATGCTTACAACTACATCTTTTATTGTGTAAGCATCCATTAGGATGCTTACAACTACATCTTTTATTGTGTAAGTATCCATTAGGATGCTTACAACTACATCTTTTATTGTGTAAGTATCCATTAGGATGCTTACAACTACATCTTTTATTGTGTAAGTATCCATTAGGATGCTTACAACTACATCTTTTATTGTGTAAGCATCCATTAGGATGCTTACAACTACAACTTTTATTGTGTAAGTATCCATTAGGATGCTTATAATTATTTTTTGTTCGTTATATTTTCTTTAAAAGACCGAATTTTCAAAACCTATATTTTAATAAAAAATTTGAAAAATGTGTTTGAAAAATACTGAATATATAATGTTTTCATAAATATAGATAGATAGATAAATAATTCTTTATTGTTACACCACTTAATATACAAAAATAACATAAAAGTAAAAAAAGCTTAAAATAAAGTGTTACATTGGGCGGCCTTATCACTAATAGTGATCTCTTCCAGGCAACCTTAGGATGGAGAGGAAATACAGGAATAACAAATATAGCTGCATCTTATATTTTGAAAGGAAATAACATACATTTCTTTTGTACATGTTCCATACGAATAATAATATGAAGTGATTTACTCTGGTATTGAGTAAAACTTACACATGTATTGTTTGTATATGACCAAGAAAATGTAAATACTTTATCCCTGTAGGTATCTACAATACACAGATTATAAGATATAGAGAAAGAAAATGTGTTTTTTCTGAATAAAAAATAATTTCGTAAATATGCATTTTAGATTTTTACAGGATATACATTTCTTTTGTACATTTTCCATACTTATAATAATATGAACTGATTAACTCTGGTATATTGTAAGTTCATCATCATCATCATCATATCCAATATGAGCTGATTAACTCTGGTATACAGTAAAATCCAAATATTGTTCGTATTAATATTTTATTAGGTGAATGTTTTGTGAGAACAATAACATTAATTATTGTCAAAGTAAAAGTTATGTCTTTGATATTAAGGTTGACATAATACGAGTATATTGTTCATTAGCAAATCTTCGAATGTTCAATTGTAAATGATTGTCTTGCTCAATGGTATTATTTCGCGCTTGATGATGAGAAATATTCGTCATACATTATTTGTTCAATTTATTTCTTGTGGCTTGTTGGTATGTTAACCTTTATTTTGGCAAATGTCCAACTTCAGAAATTTTACAGGTCCTCAAACTTTCTCACCTTTTGGTATCAAGTTGATAATTCAACTCGGTCACCTGTAATGAGTGAGACTCCTAAATACATAATTCATAAAACTGTGATTTCCGCCCGTGTGGCCGCCCGCTCAAGCACACGCCCTGGCTGAAGAAAGCTCGTAGGGCGGGTGACTTCCTCGACAGCAGTGCCTCTACCGGCAGTCTTCAGGAACTTTGCGCCGGTAACTGATTGGTTCGTTAGCGTGACGTCACCCCCCATCCGACCAATTGCGCCAAGCGCGTTCTCGTTCGGCCGCAGTCCTCGTCGCCGCGCCTTCGTAAGAGCCGTGTGTCGCCGACTCCCGCCCCCCGCACCCCGCGACGAGCCGTCTCGCCCGCATTCTAGTCGTGGGTGTCGCGCCGTGCAGTCCTCGCGTGTGCCGCTGAACTAAGTGCGCCGTTTGTGAGTGCTTTTTATCCCGCACGAGTGTCAGTGTGACGGAGGAACTCTCGTCCCGCCGCGGAGGATGTTAACAGCGCACGGTGAGTTGACGTCGATCACTGTGCAGCCGCTTATCTCGCTTTGGCGCCACGTGAACGCGCTCTATTTATAAAATGTAAACATGCAACAAATTGAAACTGGTACGATACGCAGTGAAGTTCCTTAAAAGCGAGAGTGGCGAGTGTCCATCCGGCCGCTCCACCCGTGATCGCAAATTAACAATAAAGAGTCGGCGCGCGACGTCGAGATTGCCCAGTTCCTGTAAGATAGACGTACTCGTGACGTAGAGATGTGTCGTTAGCGATGGGCCCTGGAACATTTAAAAAAGTTAATAGTGGCTAGCAAGCCTTGGATTTGTTCAGGGCTGGCGATAGCACGATAACGTGACCTTGAAGCTGAGTCTCGCGAATACCGGCCGGCATTGTAGGCGCACGAGCTCACGGAAAATGTCCAGACAAACAGCGATAATGCAGCCGCAAACACAATGATAATAATGTTAATGTGATACACTGAAGAATACGCAATATAAATAATAATAACGTGAACAAGTAGCTCAAACAACAAAGTAGACCACTCTGAATAACAAATTAATAAACTTGAAATGACTAAACTTAGTATGTATACCTATTTAAAGGAACGATGCTTATTATGTTACTCGTGAAGATTTTAGTGGAGCTAAAGAGATGAGCCCAACATTTGGATGCGTTTCAATTAACAATAAGCGAGGCTGTTTGTGTAATTGAACAATTCAATGAGTAATTCAAATGAGCACAGCATCGTTTCGGGTAAACAAGTTCAATTACATGGAGAAATACCATTACTGTTTGTTTTATCCTCTCCCTTTTATAAGTTATCATTATCAGTTGTTCTGATTTCTACATGGATGTGTTTCTAGAACTCGATTTTCCTTTAAAACCAATGCATTTTTTCCTAAAGGCAGACCAGTTGATTCTGTCCGGTTGAGATACTTCGATACGGTCAGGTTCGAACTGTGTTGGTCCTACGCCTCGTTCCACATACGCGATTCTCTCGATTTGCAATCTTAGTGAGTTATGAGTAGGCCTACAGCTTATGACGACCGACTTGCTTGCTTGGGTTTTGTTTGCAATGATCCACAACAAAATCGAAACTCTAATGCTAGTAAAAAAAGACAGAGAACTTGCCTGTAAAAAATATAATTACAAAACAAAATATTTACCTAAATTAATGGACGTCTCGGTTCACCAAGGTCAAACGAGTTTTGATCTACAAAAACAGCAACAAAAAGGCTTAACAAAAATTAAGAAGATTTGGGATTCTCATTCGCACTTACGCATTTCGTATGTTGAAAGAGCAGTCTTCGTTTGTAGGTACAAATTGCTGGCTCTGTCTAGCGCATATCGGCTGAGTACGTGGGAGTGAGCAGGAGGGAGGTAATTCGCATCGAGTAAGCGAACCGGCCATGCGAGATGCTCAGCCATATCATAAATATTAATCAGGCGCTGGTGTCAACAGCCACCGCGTAACGTGACACCGCCACGATCCGCTGTTAGCCTGGTACTTAAAAGTAGTAGTAGTGGTTATACACTACATAACAGACACGGTAATAATATTACCGTGCTACAGACGTTGTACAACTTTGCATAGGAGGAAGTAAATAAAAGTTATAAGAGATATGAGTAAAATGGGGAACCAATATTGATTTTCCTCTTAATTACTTTGCAAATATACTGTACAATAGTGATAATGTTATCATTTGCACATCCGTTGTACTTACACATTCAGCCATGACCTGCCCTACAACATACAAGTCTACTGCTGTGATTGGTGAATGCATTTGCAGTTTTATGTAAATTCACTCCATTACACCTCAGACTTCATACACATGTTAGGAAACCTTGTTGCTTATTTAGCTGACATACCTAAACACTCATTGTTCATTTTACTGCACATACAACACTATTAAATCCAGTACTGACTAGATTGAATATAATAATAATGTTTGCCATCACAATTGTTGAATATTATTTTATTGATATTGGTTCATAAATAGGGTTTTTTATTCCATGTTACTAGTAAGTTGGGCATTTATTTTTCAAATTTATGTAAAAGACCTAGGATATACTGAATATTAAAAACCTGGAAGCAGTTAATATCAGCAGCAGAAGTGTATCTGCATTTAAATTCAAAGTTTTTTAAGAATTCTAAACTTTAAATTAGGCATTATAAAGTATCGGAAGTCTACGCTTGCCGCTGGTTCTTCGCACTACTGACCTTCATACGTGACATTTTATACCAAATTCACAAAACACGAACAGGTTTGTAACCTACGTTACAACCAAATGAAAATACGAGTTAGACCTCTCAATTTTGGTATATAATTTAAAAAAAAATCTATTCCGTGTTGATACTCGTTGCAGTTTGTAAACTCAGCACTTTAGTAAATCGTTTTTTTACACAAATGTCTGGTTACCTTACGACTTCGGAAGAACAGTGTTTACTCAAGCAAGTGTTTGCCAAACAGCTCTGCATTATTTATAATAGTTTAAAAAAACAACATTTATTCAGATTGTGAGCATGTATGGCATTTCACCTTTGCTGCACTTGGGTTATGTTAGAACAATTATTGTATTTTTTATATAATTATATTTATGAAGTTGTATAATCTCGATGCATGCTTTGAAGTATGTGTATGGGAACATTGCAAAGCATTACTATCATTTGCATGAACATCCTCATCACGCACAGTCAAGTCTTTAAAATAATGACGTCCGTTAAAGAGATAGCCAGACGACGTCAGGCAACATCTTGAGAGATACCTAAGTATGTGTGTACTTAAAATGTAATTAAAAACAAGTTACCACTACCACGGCGCGGGCGAGGGATAATAAAGCTTTAATTGCACAGGTTATCTGTATGGTATAGGTGAATTAACATTTAAACGATACGAGATAAAATATTTAGATTTTTGCCTTAAACGACCAGGTATCAAAAAAGCAGTAATCTGTAATAAGTCATTATCATAATTATTTAGAAATTAAACGACTCTTAAAATTGCACCGAAGAGAGTTGAATGTTGACTCATACATTAATTAATAAAAATTATACATAAACACATGAATAGCAGAATAGAACACTGAATGAAGTATTTATCGCTAATTTGTGTGGTGGTGGCAATGATCTTGTGCAAAACAACTCAAAACTAAGTAAGGACATTCGATCTTTTAATTTCATTAAAGGATAAGAAGTCGACTCAAAAGATACGAAATACCCAACTTCTTATTCTTCTTCGCTTGGGTTGCATACGCTAATATTTAAAGTAAATTTAAAGTTATTTCTGGCGTTAACTTACTTGCAAGATTGAAGAATGAAACATTAACGTAGAACTTGAAAACAGTTTAAACAAACTGTTCAGTTATAAGGGTGCCTATGATTGTAATAATATTTTAGGAATAGTGAATATGTCTACCCATGTACTACATATGTGTTGCTTGAAATATGAAATTCAATAAATTAATTTAGTGACGAATATGGTGGAGGTCTTGGCCTGGCTGTGGATCAAGACGCACTTTTTGCTCGAGTGCGATGCGTGTGAGCACATCTGTGGCGTTTTTACTTGTATGTGTGTGTTGGAACATATTTTTTGCTAATATACTGACATCGGCTATGTTGTAGTCTCCGCGTTAGCGTCGTTTTTTTCTTCAACACTGTAGACATTATTGCCGACCTCTTGTGCTCAGAGTACGAGAAAAATATATAACGAGTATACATAACTTCTTTCGTTCCGACATTATGGTGTATTTCATGCTGTTTAACATCAGTGTAGATAAATGCATCGTCAAATTTATTACGGTCCCTATTTATGGGATTATTTGCTTTAGGACATTGACTTGTATTCGTTTAATTTCGATATATATATATACTCGTAAACGTAGTAAAATTCATTTGGTAATATATAAACTTAACGTCCTTAGGTACTTTAGCTGTTTATTTCAATAGTATATTAGATCAGATTTTATGATTTATTGGTTCAACGTGATGACAGGCAATGGTTAATCAAATGGATCAATGAAACGTTAAAATTAATATAGCGATAATTTGATACTAGGTTAAAGAATGTTAGTATGCGGGGGAATCGTTTAGCAATTGTAATGCATTTGTAGCACTGTTTATCTAATTTTATGGTTTACATTTGCTTGTTTATCTCGATACGACTTGTTACGTTTATTGGTCGTGACAACTGTAATAAGAGTCACGAGTTGTTGCGTAACGCGAACAATCTCGCTCAGTTTGTGCGGAATACTAAAACAAGATTTTTTCTTATTATCGTTGTGTGAATTTTGGTGTTTTTCCATTATCATTGCAAAGGTTATTAGTACAAGAAGTGCAATAGCCTTTTAATGTGTAGGTGAACTTAATACATTTGTTAATTATAAAATCAATCATGGTCAATATTTGACTTTTAAGTCTCATAAATTTCTACACATATATCGTGAAATATTTCTAACGTCTAACTTTAGATTTGCTGCACGTCCTAGTCACCCATGGTAACATTGTAGTAAGTATCAATGCCACAAATAACTGTTTAAACATTCACGATGATGATAAATCACTTAAAAGTATATGTTTTACTTGTGATTAGTAGTGATGCCTGCTATGTATAACTCGCCTTAATTCTCATTTCTTTTTGTAAGCCCAACCGTGGGTAATCTGTTGTTAGCATTGTAAATATTGTGCTACCTACAGCATGCTGTTGATTACCTGCCTTAAGGAATATAATACATGGTCAGCGATGTTGACCTTGTTGACAAGATACCTCACGTCACCTTGGAATGCTGTTCGCCCGTATAGAAATGTGATGTGGCCTGACTCCAGGATTACGGAGTATTCTTGCTAAAGTGTTTAGTATAACCGGTACACCGTGAATTCCGCACAACCATTCCTTTTCCGTTATCATGAACGTAACCGTGACTCACCAGGAATAGCATGGAAACCAGAAACTAGAAGCCATTTAGGTAAACCTACTCTATCAATGCTCTCTTTCCAAACTACTGAAACGATACAAAATTTAGTTTAAGCTCGAATTGTAACGCTGATGTTTCAATAAGCAAATCATTTACAGTCTGGATTATAGTTTCGTTGAAGTAAATGTGAAATGTCACACTGAGGAAATGCCCTAATGTATAAAATATTTTCGTACTGTTTCTTTACGTTTAAATAAAATAGTTAATGAGTTTTATATGTTTAAAAAATATATTAGCTTATTGGATTGACACATGTATATCACATCTCACCATAAGTTTACAAGTAATCACATAAAGATTAGAATATTGATAAAGGAACATATGTTTGTTATTATATACATATATAAGTAAATAAAAACATTTATTAGTAATTAAAAATTGAATAAAATAATAATAATAACTATCTAATCTATAAGCCCCATGGTGGGGGGAAAAGTGGCCAAAACGCTGGCGGCATTGCCACGCTGGATGGCAATGCTAAGTTTTTGCCCAAAATAGGCGCCAGCATTTCGGTCACCCGACGCTTCATAAAGTATAATATAAAGTATATATTACTTTAGTATATTATAATTTCAATTATGTACATATATAGAAATAGGTACATAGTGCTACTTTCGGAGAAAAAAAGAGGTACTCTTGCGAAGCCGATGTCGGTGTCTATAATTACAAAATGATTTTCTAATGATAGTTTCTATCAGTATAATTCTATACAGTTACGTCACGATTAAACCAGCATATTTCTAATATTCTCTTAAATATCTTCATTTTTCCGGAAAGTATTTAAACCAGCTCCATAGACCTTCAGTTATACACCAAGATAAATAAATACAGAAAGATATTGCTTTGAGAAAAGTCAACTTCTAACAGTATGTAAACCTATCTCTGCTAGTTACGTATGTATTATATCTCTATGACATAAATATAATTTTTCGTCCTACGTCATCCGCGATCCTTCGGAAGGAGCGTGGGTGTAGCCCTCGGTGCCTCGATTCTCAGGTTCCAATTACCTACAAGAAATCTTTCTGTACGTGCCTATTTTATCGACTAACTAAATGGTTATAATGTAACGTAATTTGATGAGACCTGCCAACTGTTTGTAACCTTCTATCAGGGTGATATATGTTAACCTTGGTGGAAATGCGACTAGCAAGTTATCTTTTACATATTACTCACCATCTGGCGTTGCACAGGGTACTCGATAGTCAAAAGCACTATACACTGCTTAGTATATTCCACCTCTGTCAATTTGTCATCCTTCTTATCTAATACATACATTTAAAACACATTTGAAATTACTGACCTCTTGAGTTTTGCTGTTTCTTGGTAGTGGCTTAAAATATATTAGGACGGTATAGTAGACGGTCATAGCAGCGTAAGTTGTCCACTGACAAGGTGGACTGACGACCTGACAAAGGTAGAAGGACGACGTTGGATGCAGGCTGCTTCAAACCGGTCCTATTGGAAATTTCTGGGGGAGGCATATGTTCAGCAGTGGACGTCCTATGGCTGAGATCAGATGAGAGCAGACGGTGGTAGAGTCTTTTGAAGTACAGTAATCAATACGCCGATAATAGAGGGTCCTTGGATGTTTTTAATATTGAATAAATAAATGATTTGAATGTGAATATAACAATTAACATTTAGAAAAAAATCGACAGCTAGTTTATCAAGTATGATTAGTATATCAGCCTAGATTTACAATGTCCTAAAGACATTTAAACAAAAATAAAAATAAATTGATAATGGCCAATTTTATTCAAAACTTTACATATATATATATTTTGTTTTAATGGCTACAACTACAGCATAATTTTTAATGTAATTAAAACATTCGAAACAGTTAATATTATTATAAAGCCTTTTAAATGTAATTCTAATATTTATGACATTGATTATAGCTCCGGTTATTATACCTACATTTATGTCTAAGGTTTCTGGTTTCCTTCTGGTTTTGCAAATGGACCAGGACCAGATTAAATTGATTCAATTCAATTTAGTTTCTCGTATTTAACGACGGTCAGATCACCTAAATTGGAGAAGTCTAAAGCGTTTTCTATGGAATTCTCAAGAGACATGATCTCTTCTGGTAAAGCACTTCATTATTGTAGTCGAATACTTTGGAAATTATTCATCTTTAATTAATAAAATTAAGTAGTAGCTCAAACGCCTCCTTTTTGCCCGGAGTTTCTGTAGGCAGTGTCAAAATGTATGCAACCAATGTTTATACTAACTTTTATTTCATTCGCTTTCCGTTGATTTTTCTCTACAGAGCAAAGATAACATAATTTAAATATTCGCTCGTTGCTATTTACGCTACTGGCAAAGTAAAATGCCTAACTAGGTACATATTTCTTTTAAGAAATACATCACCTAAAACCTTGAAGTATTTCTTGGGGCTTTCCTAAAGAGATTTCTCTTCAGGAAAATGTAGCTTCTGGGTGGTGCTGATGAGACATCATACTAGGTTGTAGGTCTCTTTTGCAAGCGTCCGTCTTGATGGGTACGCATTTGCAGCACCAAGTATTCGGAGCGTCAGCGGAAGATTAACTATTACACTTGAATACAATACTGTCAGATATTAAAAACAAAAAAGGTAGTAAATAAATGATTTATTTAGAGTGCTATCAGCCAGAGAGCGGTCACGCGTTCACGCGTTCAGATTTGCGTTCGTTTTGTTGTATTACGTTACATAGATATACCAAAACAGAAGGCGTTCAGACCGCGTCGGTCAACTGTGGGTAGACTGTGGTGTATATCTATCTAACGTGATACAACACAACGAACGCCAAACTGACCGCGTGAACGCTTGAACGCGTGACCGCTCTCTGTCTGATAGCACCCTTATACTTTTAAAACACTACGAAAAATGATTAGTAAATAATCTAACGAGTTTGAAATTGTTCCTAATTGCGTTGTAGTTGAGTTCGTAACATTATTTATAACTTGCCATTTATATAGAGACCGGGAAGAGCCAGTGAGTTCGTGATAACAACAACAACGGATTATTTACTTGCGTTATCTTAACAACTCTACATAACACAAAGATGTCCTTTTTTGCAACATTCTATCTGATAGTGCATTTGGTACGCCATTATTATCATATGCCTACATATCTGGTATGGAGCCTGAAAATCTTCCGAGCACGCAGTCACTTGAGAATATTCTGTGACATTTGAATTGAGTGATGGATGAGCTCTTATCGCTTTTGATAACCTTCTGCCATGTCTCCCCCGCACTCTACCCTCTACGGTAGAGTGATCTGTTTTAGTAAAAGTGTATATTATAGTTTCTATAGTTTTGTAAAAAAACAATACATTGTTTTTTGACAATACGATCCTGTTAACTTAATTGTAGTGTCTCTACCTTTGAAGCGCTGGATTTCGAAGGCGCATGGAGGTGCAATCGCTGATGGTCGTTTTTTTTTCGGTTCCCGGGTTTTGGACGTATATTGTGTATTGATATGTGTCCTTATCTTCCTCGTCACAAGGAGTCCTAGTGTGGTGGCATGAGTATGTATAAACTTTTAAAACATTGAGATTTTTTTATTTGTTAATACTATATACGTAGGTATAATACAACTGTAATTGGGAAAAATGAACTGAACGCTGTTTTATATCTAGTACGGAACAAGTCACAATATTGTATGCAGGCGATGGTATCTTATATGATGTGAATATGGGCAGCATAATTATTATGTGAATACTTCAACATTTGTGTTCAGTCCCTATTGTATTTTAATTATAATAAGTTAAAGAAGCTGTTGTTAATTAATTAACAAAAAACACGCTTTATTTCATAAAAAATTATATAAAATGTAAAAGTCATAAAATAGTTAGTAAAAAAAAATTCCTTTGTTTTAAATGTTCAGAGTTCTGCAAAATTATATTTATGTAAGTTAAACATTCGTAGAGTTAAACCCATAACTTTTCCCCAAATTTGGCGACTTACTTAGGCTACTTATTTTTGAAACGTTAAAGATCTTTAAGCTTCTATTCTATTGTATTATTGTTCTCATTAATTACCTGACACTACCGTAGACTACTATTAATTCACATTGTGTTTAGATTTGTGATTAGTTTTGTGTCGTAAATTTTAACTACTTAGATTAAGAAATTAATATTCATAAGACATGTAAAAAATAAATAAACATTTTACGGAAGAGCACGCATAATATTAAACTTGCGGAAGAATACAACTTGGACCAAGTAGACAAGTCTGTTGTCAGTGGCGTGATCTGCTTCGGAAGGTTAATTGTGGAGATAGCCTCGCTGTTTTGGCAGTACCTAAGCTATGAACCATGTTATCTTGGGTCATGTTCTCTTCCAAAATGTAAAGAATCTCACGGAATCAAAGATATGCCTAAGAAAGTAAGGGATAGTCGCAGGAATCAGTTGCATTTTTAATAACGTTTCGAACACTTAAAAACCGAGGTCATGATGGCTGTGAAGTTTTCGGAATCATCGGCGTTAAAGTCATTTTAAATATACGCGACTAAATTTAAATTCCACGCTATATTTCACTGTCTTTACGGGGTAATTAATTCACTCAGCCAATGATATCCGTTGGTAATTGGTGCTACTTACTATTACGAAACGCAGTAATGTGTGTCGAAAAAGAATTCTAAGCATTGCGATGGTAAAGGCTAGTAAGACTGATTCTTGCTAAAGTGAGTATCCGTATACTGATACAGGCAAAATTTTTAAAAGCAGTTTTTTTATTTATCCAACTTATTCAACCCGGAAATGTAAATAAAACATGATGGCGCCTTAAGAAATAAAATTTCCCTTACAAAAAATATTTGGATAGTTCATATATAAGAAAAACTAAATTAAACCATACATTTATTATTTCTCCCATATTTTTTTTAACAATTGTATTTGATTTGATAAGTAAGCAATAGCATGAGATGAATGAAACGACAGGTAAGTTTCTAAACTCGAGCATAACGGTGTTGAGCAATATTCTTTTCCTTAGACATTTTAAAATGACACATACAACTTTTTATGGGTTTTTTACAAGCGGTTACACTGATGGTTACCATAGATTTTTGGTTTATTGAATTCGAAAGTTCATGTTGGAAACAGAACCCTATATTAAAATCTCTGCAAATGTAAAAGTTGCATTACACAAGGTATAATACGAGGACTTGACGCATTTGTTTCTTGTCCAACTTACGTTTATGTACGTAGACACGTGGCTACTTTTGACCATCGTATCCTTTCGATTGCACGACTACGATTTAAGAGGAAAAGGGAACAATCTAACGACCTTGCACTGGCCTTATCACTGACCATAATTACAAAAAAGTTGTCTTTTAGTGAGTGGATCGAGTTTTTTAACCTCATTAAAATGAACGCAAGGAAAATTCGATTAAATGCGCATTTAAGTCATTGATGAAAACCGGTAACAATCTCGCACCTTGATACGGCGCACTATGCAAGTTTAGCTCTTTAATATTATTTGAACGAACTTGAGTGAAGTGTGCCTACGCAACAAATTCAACTTCTCGGTTACAAGGCTTAAACGTTGCAGGTACTTGTATATGTTGTCAATACACAAATATCTTCGGTATCCCATGAGATTAACTAACCTTAAATATAATTGAATATAAATTTAAGATAAATCAATTTAATACAAATTAACTAACCCTAGTTTATATATAACATCTTTGTCTGTATCCCATTTTATACGAAAGTTAAAACATTCATCGGTGCATAATAATGTTGATAGTAAAACATCAACATTATATTCGGCATTTTGAAGAGGTGATCATGTCCCAGTACATTACAAACCGCTGTTTATAAAAAATCACTATCATTTACTACAGTGAATTCCACATACACTAGTCACTAACTCACATACTCTCTCTCTCACACACATACATACGCATACATGCTTGAGATGTTGGTATTGAACTTCATATTGGCCATCCTTGTAGTTCTAAAATTTTACTACTTTACCTAGTATTCTATCGTATATCTAGTTATATTTATGCTTGAAAAATCAACAAGAAAGAAGAGCCTGGAATTCTACAACAGGTCAACTTAATGTGTGATGCAGAGCATATAATAACTTTTTTGTTGTTTGTTTTATACTTTATATGTGTTACTTAAGTAATTGTTTAGTTGAATAAATAAATGTGAAAAAGATAATATCGTTAAGTTAACAAAATTATTGTTAAGAATCCATTACATAATTTCTTCGTCGCGAATTGCGCCGCGAAACGCTGCGATATCTTCGTGTCCCGTTTTCATTAGTGAACTTGTGCGTTATCACACTTCGTGGCTAATGGCTTCATATCAAATATTGACTGTTTCACTATCGCATTACGTCATCCAGTAGTCGGCATGGCAAGAATCTACTTGAGTTTTGACAACTGCCGTTTTATGCAAATAAACAGAGAATCCGCGGACGGTTCGGATAATAATGTCAGAATTGAAAACATAAATACCTATGCATAGGAGAATATCAAGATATAAATATACCACAAAACGACACTATTTAGTTTTTTAAATATGTTTAATTTTAGAAGAAATATGCTGGAAACTTTCAAATAATGATGTTGTTTATCAACTTTTATGAACCAGAACTGGGTTTTTATCTTGTCTTATACCAAATCAATATTGTAGATAACATTTCTAAAACAAAACTTTAGAGTTTCGATTTCAAAACGTTATTTACGCCTACTTTTATGCCTCCACCGACGTTTAGATTCCCACCAAATTAACTAAAAACTAGCAATTCTAGATCTGCATCTGTCTATCATTATATTTTATTATATCGGTTTAAATAAAACAGGTTTTGCAATTTAAAATCACATCTAAGCAAATATTTTACAAATATGGAAATGTATGTGACAGATATTCAATAGATTGTTGAATACATTGGTATTTTTTATTGATGCAATTAAGAAATGAATGACAGGTATAGTAAACAACATATTAATAATTATTGATGTAATATTGAAATTAGATTATCATTGATTTTTCATTGGGTATCGTATAAGGCGCGAACATCCGGCTGGATAGTTATGCCTGTTATGCAAGAGGCCATTTTGATTACTGCCACCGCAATGCCGGATGTTCTGCCGCGAAGAAAAGCAAAGCAACGCAAAGTTCGTAAGCATTACTGCGTTAGATAGTGAACGGCACTGTAAAAGTAAACTTACGGACAGAATTAGACACCGCATCGCAAGTGCACCGCCACGCCAAAACTCCTGTGGGCCTAGCACGAATAACTGCGTAAGTGCAACATACATGTCGTTTACGTGAAACAGTAGAAACTGTAATTTATCTAGGGACACTGTGACACAGATAGCTCATAGTTTGTACGCCGAAGCGTGACGCGTTGCGCATCAGATTCAAATATGTACTTTTTGTACAAATATTTGTTTTATACAAATTGTGCTACGGCCTCTGCTCAATGTAACTTTCATTGATAGGCGTAGCGCTTATTATCAAGCGGACGACTAAAAGCCTATTCAGAGCTGGGCGTTATTCGCTACCGCGAGCGATAGAGAAATCCGAAAGGCTATGCGTTAATTTCGCTGTTCACACCAGAGCGGATATCGCTACCACGCGCGGTAGTGATATCCGTCGGCAACGCTTAGCGGGGCGAGGGCAGGGTGCATGTCGCTCTCGCTACTTGCTCCCGCGTCACCCGGCGGAACTAGTTTCGCCAAACAAGAGAAAATGCCGTCTCACTAGGCGGAACAAGTTTCGCTGCAGTTATGGAACTTCATACTATTTACCCATCGAGTTCCGCGTGGTATTTTTCGCTACCCACAGCGGTAGCGAATAACGCTCAGGTCTGATTAGGCCTTTATTCGTCTTATTACTTGACAGCGTTAAAAACATTTATAGTAAAAGTACAAAAAAATTTAAGTAAAATTGGAAGACATCCCACAACAAAAAACACAACGACGAGTGTTCATATGGATACTTCAAACAAATGTGTATCAGATCTTGGAGATTACAATAAATTTACATGTCTGGTACCAAGTGCATAAGTGAGTATCTATTGCACAATAAATTTCCCTGAGGTCATGTGTAAATATTGATACAGATTGATAAAGCGACCCTGCATTGTCTTCTACTTATAGTTTGCCTTGCTCTTCCGTGGCTTTCTACGAGAAGATAGTGCTCTTAGACTAACATACACTCAATGTCAACGCACAACATAATGTTAAATTATTTTCATAAAATAAAAGTTCTTAAACAAGTATCAGAAAGCTACCTTAGTGACTTACCAGAATTTCGTTTGTTATAAAGTATTTTCCGTCTTGAAGAGCACCAATTTTGTCAAATAAAATTATAACGTACCCGCAAGCTACTGAACTTTCTACATGAATGCCAAACAAATTCTTTCCTTGAACATAAAACGGTGAAAACAATTATGTCACAAGGACTTGTGACATTCAAGCCTCTGGAAGGTTCTAAACGCAAGTGACGTTAAGTACACATCATTAAAGGAAAGTACAGGAGTCGCTCTGACGATACTCGAAATCCGCTAAAGGCACCTTACGTGGGCGTAGAAAATTCGAATGAATGAAAACTTCGGGAGGCTTTCGGAAAATGTCGGCCATCTCCGGCACCCAAGGTCACGGGTGGGAGCTCGACCCCATTCGCAAGGGGATCGATGTGGCCACCCCGGTTATACCCCCAATTTCGGGGTGTTTAGATTTCGACGTGCGTTTTCAATGTCAAGTGATTCATGTTTTCGGCTAAAGTTCGTGTCATTATTGCCTGTTTCCGTGACTTCGGAATGTTAGAGCCGTTCGGGTTATGATTGTAGATAAGAATCGGTTTGTCTTGCTTCAACTCCAGATTCAGGGCGTTTGTCTGACAAAGTTTCTATCCGGTCGCCAACCTTTCTTGTCTCTGAAGAGTCTACCAAATCTTTTGAGTATTAACATTATATTTATTGATACTATAGGTAGCAAAATAGAGTCGCGCAAGCATATTGAGGTAAAATCCGTGACTGTGTACCTTTTATGGCTGTACCAAAGTACGTTTTCGAAAAAAGCGTACACCTAGGTAATTTGACAATAGGATACATTTTTGTGGACCCCTTTGAGGCCATATTATTATTAGGTACTTTGTTGACCAGTTCAAACCTCATACGAGTTGAAGTTAGCACAGTTTCTCTATGCCCAGAGGCCACATCTCGAATAATTTGCAAAAAGTATTCTGGTAGTAAACGTAAGCAATTGAAAAACGAGCCGCGGTTCCTCGTACAAACTATGAATACCTCGTACGAACTGTGACACAATTGTACAAGATAAATAATAGTTTGTTCTAAATTCAATTGGTTTATGTCAACTGTACTATTACCGACAGGCTAACTCAAATTTACCTGTTAACCCCACAGTAGTGTGTTGGTGTAGAGCAGTCCAATCACAATACAATTTTATAACACCGAAAGGATTTAGACTGACATATACCTATATGGTTTTGTTTTTTACTGTTTAGTAACAAAACTACTGAATCAATTTGACTGATAGGCCATATGATAAGCTGCAAATACTTTGACTTTGACTTCAATTGTTAGTTATCCTGGAAATATGTTCCTGCGAGTTATTATTAGCGTTATATTTTTTTTAAATTATCGAAGCCGCGGTGTGCGGTTAGCCGGATGTGGGTAAATACTATGTATAGGTTTAGACACATGTATACAATACTGGCAGACGCCGCTGCGCACTCGCCCTGAAGATGAGCATCGGACATGCTCGTAACCCGGGTCGACGTATTCGATCCTTAACGTGAGTGTTTTGCCGAATAATAATAATAGTTAAACATGACATACAACTTACTAATATTATAAATTCGCATGTTTGGATGGATGAAGGTTTGATACTCAACCAGAACGGATTTGGAAGAAATTCGGTATATAGATATATAATAATAATATACACGATGCTTTTATCATCTTCATCCATCCCCATGCGAGCGAAACCGCACGGCCCAGCTAGTTTAAAATAATACATATGCCCAGATAAAAGTTAGGGTAGAACTACATTTTTGGTAATCACATACAATATACTATTTGTAATAACATTATATTTTAACTTTTTATGTATTACTGAAATTGTTGATTTAATGTAGCTTTATTTCACATTCCAACTTTTTAAAAAATCTTTCAACTCAAACTTGTAACTTACTTTAGGTAGAGCAAATAAAAATGCTAATAAAAATTCTAAACGACAAAGTATCAACAGCCACAACGAATTTATTTTGCATAAAACATGCGGCATGGGACTCAATCACGACGTCAGTCAAAGACATGCACATTAGATTATAAAGGCTCTTATGAACCTTCCAACGACGTTTGCAACCAGCTTTCATACAGAACATTACGCTGTCTCCCACGAAAGGCTGTGTTTATTGTAAATCATACTCTAACCGTTTACATCTATTGTATATAGATTTCGAAAGAGGAGGTTCTCTATTATTGTTTGTTTTGTATCTATGCGATTACTCCGTCAATTTTAAATTAATTTTCTACCGACTTCCAAAATGGAGGCGGTACTCAACTCGGCTGTATTATTATTATTATTATTATTTGTTGCCTCATAACTTTCGATAGGGTGAACCGATTCTCAAAATTATATTTTGTATGAAAGCTGGTGCTTCCCGTGTGGTGTTTTTAAATTTGGTGTTTTTTCATTCTATTATATTTCCATTATATTCCACTCCCATTTAAATTTCATCACATTCGGTCCAGTACTTTTTGAGTTACACTCCAATAACTGAATAGAATGGAAGTCGGAATTACATTTTTCCAATTGTACTTGTGATAAATTCTTTTGTGGTTTGGTACGTCATACTTCAGAGGTGATCCCGTAAAGATTTTATCTAAAAAAATCCAGCACTTTTTGAAATATAAATTAAGTGTATAACTAAGTTTGATCAATTGTTAAACGATTTACCAAAAATATTTAATGGATAATAATATATCATCAACGATCTTAAAATTGTGAGTATTTTCTATAGTAGAATAGAAGTCGGTTTGAATTTGTATTTTTATTACATTATTCCAAATACAAATCCATATTATTCCAAACTTTCCAATGGCTCTATTATATATTTGTGTAGAAACAGCAAAACTGACACTATAAGTGTACATTACTGGGCAAAAGAAACTCAAAAACCAATGTCTCAAAGGCAGCATATTACAGTGCTACGCAAAACAACAGTTCTTATCTCTGGATGGAGCTGCAACTGCTATGGGAAAACGTAATGCATACCACCAGGCCCCCGTTTAATCTATCTCGTCACTAAATTGCATAATATGAACATGCATTTTTTTGAATGAATGAATGGCTTAGGAACGCTTAAAACAAATAAACAATCACTAATTTAAATGTAAAGTTTCCACCTGATCTCTATCTCACCTGAGGTCTAATGTAGCACGCAAACCTAGTTTAATAATAATATAATATCTCGCTGTGTGAAAGCTCCAGGATTATATACTAATAGAGACTGACCGCGACTTCGTTCGCGTAGCCTCAGCCTTCGGCCTCGTCATAACCTCCCATCTTTTCATGGTTTTTCTTTCATAAGAACCTTCTCCTGACAATAATTAACACATCAAAAAAAGCATAGCGAGATTGTCCCATCCGTTTTCAAGTTATATCGTGACCAGGATATGGGTTTATTTTGTATATATAGATATCGTGAAACATATGGTCAAGCTTTATTTCATTTTCACTTGAATTTATTTACACATTTAGCATATCAATGGGATCGTAAAGGTTCTGGAGTGGAGAGCACGGACCGGCAAACGCAGCGTTGATTGTCCAGCAAGGTGGACAGAAGACCTGATAAAGGTCGCAAGCACCTATGTTCAACAGTGGACTGAGATGATGATGACAATATCGCAGCTGAAAATTTAAACTTTGAGATCTTGAAAATTGAGTAAGAAACCCTTAACCTTTCGTCTCTTATCAAATCCAAGATCTAACAAATTCGACGTACCGACAATACATATTGAAGTGCAATACGTAATTAACACACGCTAATTTTCACTCTCTACGCACTTCGTTCTCTGAACACTATTGCCCCCATCTTAGAAAGCATAAAAGTTTGTTTGCTATTAATTATTATGTGATAACTTCACAACTGTACATCAATGCAGAACTCGGCAAAGGTACAACACATTATTTCGACAGAAATAAAAATCCATATATACTATAATATTATAAAAACGTTTAAAAACCCAGTCACTCTCTATCTGTTACCTTATCATGTCTAAACGGCTAAACGGAACGTAATGATATTTGAAAAGGAGTATATTATATCCCGAGGAATTACATAGGACATCACCCATCACCGAGTGAAACCGCGGGTCGGAACTAATCGTCTCATATCTACATCTACACTAATATTATAAAGATTTGACTAATATTATAGAGGTTTGTTTGTTTGAATTGAATAGGATCCGAAACTACTAGAGTTATTTGAAAAAATCTTTCACCATTAGAATCCTACATTATCCCTGATGAACATAGGCTATATAATATTTTCAAAAGAAATAAGAATCCGTATGATAGCTCCAATAATGTAACCCAAGATGGGATTCATTTTTCAAAAAAAACTTATATCGCATACGCTGTGGAAACTATTGACAATAGAGCAGTGGTGTACTAAAGTTTTATAGAGAACATCAATATCTACGATAAAATTAGCATAGTTAGTATAAAATAATATAAAAGTTTGCAAAACTATAAATCTAATTATAACAGTTATGTCACAATAACTACTTTTGCATTTAAAAATATAAAAAAATACATCCGGATGAGTCTTTCGCTACCTTATTTTGATGCTTATATATTTGTTGACATATTCTTGATTTGCTTTAAATTAACAATTTAAATATACGCAATACACCTTAGCATGTAAGGAGGGAACATAGACTTAACCTATCATGTGTTTTTTTACCTTATATCTTCCTGGGGTTTGTACATAATGTAGAATAAAGTGAAGCAATCCAATTCTGAAGCTGTTTTCAGCACGTCTTTGTAGGAAATATTCTCAAGTCTATTTTGTGATATTTTTTTCCTATTTAGACAATCATTAAATAATTATTACATTAATATACCATGCTTTAATTAATTACGTCATTATCATATGTTCTGAAGCCAGGTGTGTAAACCTGGGTATTGTATAATAGTTCACATATTTTAATAGGTATTGAGATATGGCAAAAATTATTGCTATCAGTTACTGTTGGCGTTCAACAGTCTTATGTTTATCATGTCTTATGATTGTGGGATATCGACGTAGAGTGTAGGTAATTGACAATCAAAGATATTGATATCATTGGATATACGTATTTTGTTATTAATTATAAGTCGCTTCGCACTCACGACGCGCAGATGATAACTGACATGGTTTAAATTTTCTATCACTCTTCCAAATTTTCCTTAAATCTGTTAAACTACGAGTACTTAGCTTTCAGCCCTATATAAGAAAGATAATTCAAAATATGATTTGCCCAGTAGTTTACGGTTAGAAAAAATGATTCACCTAAAGATGTCACAGAAGTAAATTACGTTACGTTATGGCAAATGACAAAATATGATGTTTACTATACCTCTTCGACATTTTCAGTGATGTAATGGTACACCTACATTAAATATACTATACAAGTCTAATGTATGGCACAAAATTATTCCTAAAACTACAGTTATAAACGCTTATCAGGCGAAATGTTGTAAGCATGTATTACTTTTTAAATCACGTAGTTTTCTAAAAAAAGTACGGCCCTTTACTAAAACAATCTATCTGGTCATTAGGTTTCCCCTGCTGAGACTCGGGGTTTCTTTTCCTATAGCCTTTTGGCTCAGTATCTTTCATATCTCATAAGTCACCACGTCCAGTCTATGTGTCACAGTTTTCATGACATGCAGTCTAAGAACTATTACCTTAAGATAACAGCTGAAGCTGGTGGCTTAAATTTCCTTCTGTAGCTAAGTAGCAGTCACTTGAAGATTTCACTTGTCTCCCATCCAAGCCTTGACCTCAGCAAATCTAGCTTATTGTGCACAATAACCGTTTCGGCATAAATCATAACGACCTACAAAATCATGAGTTGTATAACTCAATATCAATAAATCAGGTTTAGACAAGGATAAATAGAATCATCTTGAAAATAATAATTGCTTATTCTAGTCTTGAGACGAATAATTTGAATTTTAACATTATCATAACAAAGATAAAACTGGTAAGTTTGAAATCAGGTTTGATATATATGCCACGCATTACTATTTACGACTGGAACGTACACAGGCAGAGAATTGTGCCGTGGGTCTGGAACTAAAACAATGTCATTATATTCAAGTGTCCTGAAAAAACGAGATCAAGGACCAAATCATCCACGTTCGTAGAACCCTTAAACGAAATTCTAAGCAATGTGAGGACAATTCATGGCGTGCAAGTTGGTTGTTTTAGTGGGAAACGTAGTGCAGATGTACTGCCTCCAAATGGAGAGTACTTAAGTACAAGCTTAGGTTCCAAAGAAATTGTAGCAAGTAAAATGGCGCCACCTTGCGGTCAATTGTAGAACTAAAATTGACAGCTAGTTCGCCAATCACAAGCTTGATAGGTAGGCGATTAAGTATCGACTATATATGACATTTATGTTGCCAACTCATGGTAGAGCTACTGGTGACGAACTAATGATAATAGCAAAAGTAAAACAATATATACTTGGCATTATGTAAATAATATACACTAATGATTTTTGTATATAATTAATACAACTGTAGTAAACGTACGTAGCACGTAGCTGCCGTAGTTGCGCCTTATTAGACAGACATTCATTCAACCAAAGCTGATACTTATGCGTCATTGTAATAATGACTGATTTGCAATTCAAGTAGCTCTCTTGAAACACTATTTTGGGTTACTACTGAACAATTGTTAATTAATATACTTCTTACATCGTTGTAATTGCTGAAACCTAAAGGTACTTATATATACACCTATGCGACTACACAAGTTCTTTTAAAACACAAATAGTTGAAATTAGGAAACTGTCGAATCAGAGAAACTGAAGAGTTCTCTATACTGTGTAGCTTGGTAGAGTTGATGAGTCAACTAAACAGTCGACTTCATTTTGTACTCATAATATAGTAATAATAATATATAAATAATACCAAATTCTAGTTTGAACATTAAGATTTTAGATTAAAATATTACGGATTTTCTATTTTCTACGGTACCTTGATTGAGGATCAAAAATTTCCAAGAGTCTATAAAAATACGTAACATAGAGTTATTAGTCACTAGCTGCGCCCCGCGGTTTCACCCGCGTGGTGATGGATGATGATGATGATGATGATGAAAAGTATCCTATGTGTTAATCCAGCGCCTCATCTACCCCCATACCAAATTTCATCAACATTAGCCCCCCCGTTTGTGCGTGAAAGAGTAACAAACATCCATACATCCATACATACAAACTTTCACGTTTATAATATTAATAGGATTAGGTCACGAATAATGATACGAATAAAAAAATATTGATACTGTAAAAGTTCCGACTTACGAGCGCTACGAACCGTTCACGAGGAAAACCAATGGATTGTAAAGCGAGCTATTAATCCTGACATGATTAACACGATGCTAAAGTGTCACTGCTATAAAGAAGAAGAACTGACACAGATTAAAAAAAACGTCTTGATACAAATTCATATAAGCACGTTTACGATCAATTCATTAGATAAAAACTATAGTAAGCGTCAAATGAAATTAGTGATAACGATATTTAATTCCTTGCAAATTTAACAAAATAAGTTTATCAACAAACGTTATCAATTATTGCACAGTATCTTGTGATTACCATGATAACCGAAGACTTCCTACTTGCGCGTAAACCGGCCGCGTTTATTGCGAAATAGCTGCGCGAGCGCATTGTCTAGCCACTTCCTCGGAGCCCAACCTTGACTATGACGACGACGACTCTGTGAATCGAATATCAAATCACTTGATATATGTTAACACTTAATATTTTTCAAAAACGGAGAATATTACATACTCAGTTTCGCAGTACATTGGTAATTAATAAACAACAAAAACTGTGAAAAATTATATGTTATTAAACATAATAACACTTGTTTATATAGCGCTTATAAAAAGTATCGTATGTAATAAAAATGTTCAAAAATAATTTTGTTGCTGTTGGCTCCTGCGTTGGTATGCTAGAGTCAATAAAAATAAATAAAAAATGTAGAAACTTTAGATTGCTATCAAGCCTGATTTTGTAAGGTCCAGGTAAAGTAACAGCAACATCGCAATCTTAATCGTTTTCATTTTATCATAGGAAAACAATAATTCCTTACTTTGGTGATAAATTTATATAATGGCTCCAATACTCGTAGCTATTAGTCATTTCCAAATGTTTGATAATAAATTATTTGTCACTAAACAATTTCATGGTTTATATAACTGGATATCATTTAACCTTTGAATAAATTTAACATCACGCACGAGTGCATTTTGAGGGGTCGGTAGAAATATTAGATATCAGCATTTTGCAAGCTTCGTGTTATAATGAGGCACGCCTTTTTCACCCGCGGACTTACTTCTAGTCTTAGACTAAGTTACCAACTACCGTTGTTAGATCAGACTACCAGGATAATGACGTAGAATCTAGATAAGAATATTTCTTGCGAATTTAATGTATGTGACAACTGTGAGCATGTTTGAATTATACTTTCTCATTTATGTTATGACTAGCTGACTCCCTTATTTACAAAAAATCTTCTCTAAATCATTTAGTCATTAATAAATAATCTAGTCGATGCTTATGAAATAAAAGTTATTAACTGCAAAAAAATATTTTTTGTAGCCGGTTTAGATTCTGCGTTGATGAATCAGTCAGTCAGGCCATATAATTATGTCGGGTGTCCCGAAACTCAACGATAACCTGGTACCGGGCGAAAGGCCAAGGTATACCAGTTATGTAAAAAATAAAAAAAAAACCATGTCGCTTAGCCAAGCGATAATAGACATTTTTCAAAAAAAAATAAGTTGTTTTTTAATAATGTAATCTCAACTAACTTTGATATTAATCGCAACCACATATCAAAGTAAAAATAAAGTTTTGACGAGTTATAGTTTACAAAATATTGTCAGGTAACTTTGAGACTATGAAAGAAACGTGTTAAAAAAAAAATAACTTTTTTCATAATTATTCTACCTTAGCCTCTCCCCGGTACAAGGTTATCGTTGAGTTTCGGGACATCCTGTAAAAATATCTATAGTACTAGTCGTACTAGTATAAAAAAAGTTTTTTTGTGTTTTTTTTACTTTTAAACGCGGTTAAATTATATCTCTAAAACTAGCAGCCCGATTAGAAACAATATTTTTATATGATAGCCGGTTTCATGAGTATATAGTACAGGCTATCCAGCATTAGCCTATTTTATTCCGGAAACGCTGATGATCGGATAGGGATAGCCACTTTTTATATGTAGTAGATTTATGGGTTACTGCTTATGTAAAAAAAAAGCGAAAGTAAGTAATATATACAGAACAAGCTGCGCTCCGCGATTTCGTCAGCCAGCAAGATGAATCAACATATTGCCTACGTCTATCAGGGATAATGTAGAATTCTAATTGTGAAAGAATTTTTCTTTTCAAACAAATCTTTTCTCTTTATAATACTAGTATAGGTACAGGCCAAGAGATTTAGGTGAAGGTAGATTATACTCAGCATTAATGTATAAATATTTCATACCTTTTGAACATGTATCTACTTCATATTATATGAGATGACGATAACCTTTTTTCACGCATGTAATTAATTATGTATTTTAATCGATAGGGTGTTTGACCGTGATGATAAGATCGAAAATGAATTGCAAATGGTTCTTAAGAACAGCTGCCCGAAAATAAGTTTCGTACTGTTATATAGTTTTTGTCTAAAAATTTGTAGGAGTACTAGCAAGCGTATACACCTGTCAACATTTACCATCATGGTGTAGAATTCTTTAAAATATTACCTTAACCAGAATCCCAAGCCCAACCTAAGATTCGAAAGCTCGTACGCTAGGTCAGCTATGCTAGGTCATCTGTAAGCTATCAGCGTTACCTATAAGTTGATGTATTTTGTCTAAATCACATATGGAAAACTGTAATAAAATAAATTTAAATAATAATTGTTCAAATGCCAAACAAACCAGCGGAGAATTATATAAAAACAACTCGTACTGAATTAATGTGAGATAATGAATAATTAAATGAGTTTTGGCCTGTTGACTGACAACATTCAATACAAGGTCAGACTATCGCATTATTAAAAAAAATACTAAGCTGGTTCTCTACGTGAATAAGTTTACGCTTAATGCTAAAATGTACTTGATAAATGAATTTGCATCAAATGTACATATATTTTTTTGCATGCGGCTTGAATATGTTAAAATATCAAGTGAGTTCTGGAAAGAACACTGTTAAGTCGTTTTCAAGAACACACACACACACACACAGGCACAGAAGACATTTATGTACTATATTAGTGTGATAGAAATGCTTGTTCAGCCGTGCGATTCGGTAATGATCGACGAGCTCGTCAACGAGCTCACTTATGTCAATTATTATTATCAGATATCGCTCTTGTACGTAAGGTTGTTTTTCCAACGTTTCTTGTCATCTCGTCATTTGTTTCACGGATGTTGTCAAAGATGCAACGATGTTTGCTCTTAGAGAATCGCACGGCTGGACAGCGTTCAGACCTGACACGTTGAGCTTTGTAACAAGCTTCTAGATTCTAGACAGACATAAATTTTAAAAAGAAATTGGACATGTCTACTGCATAATCCAAACGTCCCTGTAAAAACTTATGAAATTTTAGCCATGGTTTTGGACGTTAACGCTACTCCGCTGAAAGTCATGATCCTAATCCTAACAATAAGTTTATAATAAAATATTATAAACGGGAAAGTAAGTTTGTTTGTTACGCTTTCACGCTTAAACTGCTGTACGTATCTCAATGAAATTTGCCAAGAAGATAGATTATATCCGGGGAAGTGATATATGATAATTTTCATCATCATCATCATCATCATCCATCACAACGCGGGTGAAACCGCGCTCCTCAGTTAGTATATTATGTGTTGATAGCATTGATACAAGCTCGTGAGTATCAACGTGATTTTAATCAACTTCCTTAGAGATATTTACATCGACCTGCATATAGTGCCTGGGTGGACGAAGTCATATGCTTTAATTGCTTATATTTATATAACTATGTAGGGAAAAAGTTCTTACATAGCTGCAACCATATCTAAATCTTGTATATTATTTAAATGTGTACCAATATCCAACCCGACAATGGTATTTCATGCTGAATATCGAGAAACATAGATATACAATAATGAAAACAAATTCAATGTAAGCCGATATTTTAACACGCAGTTTAAAGCTCATTGGCACAAGCTAAAGAGGCGTCACATCGTCATAACCTCGAGTCATAATTGATATACAGGATGACTTGTATTAAAGGTGATAATTAATAAAAAATATTAAAGATCATAAAGAAGAATGTTTCAAAATATTATGGGAATTATGAAATGAAGGTAATTCACCCAGATGGATAGCTGAAATAGTAAAAGTTATGGCGCTTTGCATTGTTATCCATACTTTAAGTTCATTCATAATTTTGAAGAAATAATGGTTTCCAGTTGCCGCGCAAAAATAGACTAATAGTAATTTTTCTGGAGTTTTTTAGTCAATTTACCCCGAGGACATTTAAGTATGTTTTCCCTTTACTCAAATATTACTTAGTTAAGACTAGGTTTTAAAAATAATAACAATATTATTTTTATTAAAAAAAATCATTACGTACACATAATTATGCTTAAAATAAGGCTTGTAGTAGTTGCAATGTGATTGGCGTGCAGAACTTACACTAAGAAAATCTTGTGTTGCAGATTCTGCGTATCCATCATATTCTACACGACTGTATATAATGTTGATGTACGCAGCCTGTGTTACAGCTGGGTTTAAATATAACAGATTATAATCTCAAATTATTTTACACTCAAAAAAAATAATCATATGAATACGATCGGCAACTAAGTAGACCATGTTAATGTAATATTATAAATACCGGGCACATAACAGCATCTCCAACTAGGACTCGCGGTTAAACACAATATACTACATTTTGATTCAAAAGTATCAAGCAAACATAAACTTGAATTTGCTTTGTTTATCAAATATAAAGCTCCAATATATCAATACTGAATATATTCAACGGCAGAATATGTATATTCGTAATAATAGATGGCGTTAGTAGTATAGTAAGTGGCCCACTCACAAGTGTGCTTCTTATTTGTGGACAATATTATGTAATACCAATACCAATATATATAATAATTAATATTTGTTTTATAGCTATTAGTTACTTATTTATCTTGTTGAATAGTTACATTTAAATAGTCATCCTGTATATAAGTATCGTGGCACGCATGGCGCCAACCCACTAGCGCAGATTAATATAATTTTTGTTAATTGAAACGGACTTGGGACTTCTCATGATCAATTGTTACAGTTTTGGATTCTGGAGCAGCTATTTATAACCTTTTCCCAAGTCGTTGGTCAACGACGGCATTTCTTTCGAACTTGAATGACTTCACTGACGCAGGTCTGGGATTGTTATTAAACTTTGCAACTTGATTGAAAGTTTGTTTTATATTCCGATGTTTACGAGAATTTGAAAAGTAATAATGAAGCTATTTATACTTGGCAGTAAACTGTTTTGCTCTAGTAAGTGTAGGAGTTTATATAAATCAGAATTCATCACGATAGACAAAGTAGAACATAAAAAAGAAATAACTTAAATGCTTAGCAACGATTAAGGCATGATGTATAAGAATTCAGACCCGCAGTTTTTTGACGGTCACTCTTGTCGCGCGCATATTTGTAATTGTAATTATTTCCCGTTTGAATATTAGTACAATGTGAACTTACAACAATTACATCTAATCGAAAGTAGTTGATAACCTAATTAAGATACTAATCTGCTGCAGCAAAAATATATTTAAAAAAACAACATTTAACACAATTTGGAAACAATACTATAAAAACGCCTGCCATGTACTAGTAAGTAATATCATGCGCCATAGTGCCTCTGATTCTCATATTGTATTGTTGTTCACTTGTTTCACGCTTCGTAGACTCAAATCTCTTGTATATCATACGCACAAATCGATTGACGTACCTTCCTTTGCGGGAATAGTATGACTTTTGAAGTTGTATTCGAAGCGTAACCGACTCAATCGGCTCAATTTGCGGAAACATAATAAGGTTTTTTGAAGCTGGTGTCGTAACTTCACGGTCAATGTCGAGAAGTCGACCTTGCTGCGCGCTCGAGCACGTCTCTCGCTTCATACCTAGTCCGAATAGTGGACAACTAGTTACGTAACTGAACTATTAATTTGCTAATGTATCTTCGCGTAGTGAATTCAAATCGTGTGCTAATCGAATCAGTTCGGCGACGCTCATTGGTCGGAAAGCTGATTAGCGAACTTCAAATTGGCAAACGTCGAGGATATGAATATTTTCATTGAGTTGTAATAGTGTTGTTTTATAGCCTCTAGCGCAGGGCCGACGCAAGTAATTTTGAATGGGGTCCGGGATAGTATTGAAAATTTTTGTCAAGGTCCAGAAATCATACAGACATCTTATAATATGTATTTACTAGTAATGAGTTTCAATACTAGTTATTCATTCTAACTTTAGGAATATCTCAAAAAGAAAAGTTATTCCTTTAATCGACGATACTATTATTAGTGTGTATTTTGGAAGATGTGGTAGAACTATTATACGATTATATTTTATATATTATATTATATCAATCGTAATCGCAAATCGTATATATTATATTATATATACGATTTGCCATTGCTCTTTCATTACAATGACCTATCTAATGGTCAGTTTATTGATGATAACCTCAGTCGTTCCATCAATTGCGAGCAATACGTCGTCGCTTGCAAGTCAACGACTCTGTTACATTACATGAGTAACATTAGTATTATCAAGTGAGCGTCATCGAGCGTCCACTGTATTTTTAGACTAGGCCGAACTAAAAATAGTAGCGGTTATAACTGTATTAATATTTCTAAAAACGGATCGTCTACGAGCAATGATAACGTGGCCGAGACCGATAGCGGTGGTGACGTTTTGTCGCCATGTTGACTTTGTCGTTTCATATTGACAGCAGTTTTTTTGTTTGTGCAGTTTGTTTTGTTTTCCTTTCTATACTTTCTTTGTTTATTTGACAAGTACTACGTTATGTGAGCGTTTGCAAAACAACATTAGATATCTGCAAACACTGGATCAAGTACCTGACTGTATTTTCAATAGTTCTTGTAAAATTTTACCCACTGAGTGGATCATAGCAAAACCCTAAGGGAGCATGATATTGGTTTATTATATATATTATTCTACAAAGTATAGACTTTGATTTCTTTATTTAATAGGTTTTTTCTTCAATACATTATTAATGTTTTGAAGGTTAATATAAATTTCACAGCTTTACTATTATTAATTATTCCCTAATTTGATATATATATTTTGAAACTAAAGACGTTTATATTTCTCTATAACTACATTTTTGTTTAAATGTATGGTTGGTGGTTCCACGAATTCTTTTACAAAGGGATTTCTAAAAACTAAAAATGTGTCGTTAAGAGATATGTGTTGCGTCCATGTTTGAGAGCCTTTAAGAAACAGTAATAATATTATTATGTAATCTTACCTTGTATTGAGTTGCGTAATTCAATGTTTTATAATATAATACAAAAATAAAGTCCCTAATGTATAATATTAATCAATAATATTATTTTACATTAGGGACTTTATTTTTGACTAATAATAATTCTGAAAACAAAACTGAATTATCCAATATTATATAAACATTGTTGTGTATATCTTAATACTATACTAAAGTTGGCAATGCAAATATATCACTATTATCAGCAATTTCCTAAGGCGTTTAATTTTGTAAAAATGAACCGTTTGAACTGTTACTATACTGGAGGAAGACATTGACAGCTGTAACACGGGTACTACCTAGCACAGTTGTCAATGAATATCAACCTACTTACCACAGTTTTGTGTTAATCATCTAAATTACATACTTTATTTAATTAAAGGTATAGTTAAGATGTACTTTGTGATCTGAACTGAATAAACATATTATATATATTATATAATTGATTGCGTTAATGCTATGTACTTTGCATACATGTCATGGTCTAACTATATGAAAGCCTTATATATTGTGTCTTTTGGAGAGAATAATTGAAATACGATAAAAAACTTTTTTTTGTTATTTTTTAGATGTAATATCAACTACAACCTTTTGCTCTGGTTCAGGCAATTCGAGCTGAACAATGGGATCAAGATCGTTTTCCATGATCATGACTCGATCGCAAATTAAGACATTTTTGATATGAAAGTATCTTCTTACATCTTTATCTGGCATATCTATACATACGTAGACTGTTTAAATGCCAAAGCCACTTTTCCTCAAAAAATATTATTTCTTTAAATTATTAAGTAAAGTTAACAGTATGAAGCACAACGCGTATTTTGGTTAAATACGAGCATTTTGGTGGCCAATAAAATTAACATTGCAAATTGCAATTCTAGACAACTCGTTTCTGGGGTTCGTAAATGATTTGTTGTAGATATACATTTTATAGGTTCATGGTTTTTCATTAAACCACCGAGCGTCGTATTTATTTTACTAATTTAAATATATATTCCTTTTATGTTTTTATGCGTTATTCTTTGTTGCAGGTATGTTTCATGCTGATTTCATCGTCGCGTTGTGATTTTATTTCACTGAAGTCAATCACGTCTACTGCTACTACTGTAAGTTCTTGAGTATTTTTATTACATTTATGTTCAATGATAATTTAACACCGTGCAGTTTGTATATTGAAATTATGTGAAATAGCATTATTTTACATTATAAACGATATATAAACTTCCTTAATATTTTGAAAATGTGTGATTAGCATGTAAATGGCAATCATTATTATATATATAATATTATCTATCTACAAATAAAAACTTCTATTAATGCATATTATATCTGGTTATGTTAAATTTCAAAGTGGCAGTTTGGCATCAAATTATTGCAGAATTCGGGGACAAAAATTATTAAGGCATACGAAAAATATTGAGAATAGTTTTGATTTAAGCAGATAAGAATTATTATTTAAAATATAATACAAATGTTGCAGACAGACGTCACAAGAAACCGATGCATTACTTCCAAGAGTTTAAAGTTTAAAGTTTTCAATTTTGTAAAAGTATAAAGAATAATTTCCATGGATCAAAGATATGCATAAGTTCAATACCCACTCTAAAGATCATCATCTAGCTATTTAGCTTAGCATAGTTCTAATGGTTATAAGGGCTGCTTTATGTATCCTAAGTCAAACGTCTGGAATAATCTCTCGCCACCTTTGAGAAGCAAACTTATACACTTTATTCTTACCATAAGAAAGCAGTAGTCAAATTGTCCTTTGGCCATGCATACTCTTGTATGGCATGACACTGATGCAATGTTATTTTTTTAATCTCGTGTCACAATTATCTATATATCGGGTGTCCCGAAACTCAACGATAACCTGCTACCAGGCGAGAAACCAAAGTATACCAGTTATGAAAAAAAAAAAGAAAAAAAAATCCTCGTCACTTAGCCAAGCGATAATAGACATTTTTCGAATAAGTTGAACATTTTTACAGTGATTTTTTTATAATTTAATCTCAAATAACGGTGTTATTAATCTTCCTATACCGTGATAATTAAAACAAAAGATTTATGAATGAAACTGACGTATATTTACGTCTCTGGGACGCAAAGGGTTAATTGCAACCACAAATCAATGTAATAAACATTATTAACTAAGTAAAATCAATTTACGTAATCAATACAACTTTGACACAATGTTGGAAAAAAGTGGATTTTTGTTCTTATTTTTTCATAACTGGAATACCTTGGCCTCTCGCCCGGTACCAGGTTATCGGGACAGCCTGTATGTACAGATAATTGTCGCACACGTACTGGTTCCAGGCCAGTTCGGTAGCATGCCGTGAAGAAGCGATGCGCCAGCGCAGTCGCCGACCCGCCTCATTGGTGGCTTTATTAGGGTTACTACGATGTGAATTCTTTATTAATCTAAACATATATTGTTAAGGTTTAAATTGTTAACATGACTGAGAGCATATAAACCTAGCCATTGGATAAAACGATAGAGTATTTTTCACACTTGTTTGAGTTATGGTCTGTTTATATTTTTATTTTAAAAAATATGAAAAATTCACATCGCTCTTTTATATAATATATTAAAAGAACATGGTTAAGGTTAATGATCTGAATAAATGCGATTTCATTTCATATAAAAATAAGATAAGCGAAACATACATTTTTATTACCTACCTAATAATGAACCAGCTATCAACATTTTAAATATCGGTAAAACTTTAAAAACTAACAATCATTTTAATTCCTAGTGCAGTAGAACTCTTTGTGAATGAGCTCGCCCAAGGAAGTATTGCCCCCTACGAATTTATACCACGAAGTGTTAATGTTCGCAACACTGTGTTCTGGTTTGACTTAACAACTTAGTGTGTCAGGGTGTTCGCAGTGCAGTTCGTCACTTGTGACTGTCTTCAGTACTGTCTTCGTTTGCCTTTGTTACGTCACCTAATAATATAAACACTAATAATAACACTTATAATAACACTAATAATAATATAAAGCAATTATTAGTTAGACACGTTCAACAGAATTTACTTAAACCAGTCACTGCCAACCCTACCGATACAGGTGTTAGGAGTAAAAAGAAACCCAAGTCCGCAATAAGACCCGTTTCAGACGGCTACTAGGTAGACTAGCTAAGGTTATCTCCATTACATTTAATACGAGTAGATATTCAAATCAAACGACACATTTTATGGATAAGAAATATTATTTTCATTGGTTTAACACTCTGCGTACCAGAGACGTTAATTTACGCCCGTTTCAATCATAAATCTTTTGTTTTAATTATCATGGTATATGAAGGACTATTGAAGGAAATATCTAAAAGTTAACTATAATGGTGATACTACATTAAACTTGCATAATTATTATTTTTCAAAGAATTTATTAAGAAAATAATTTATAATAAATTTCTGATGAGCAGCATAGAGATAGACGAGAGAAAGAGAGAGAGAGATAGTAACATTGTACCAACTATTAATTACTACAACTACATAACGTTTATACCTACATAAACATCCATCGCATTACATCCATCACGCCTTTACTTCCTAAATTGGCTAGACAGGGGTGTATAAACACCCTTATTTGTCATATTCTTGGCCTCATGATAAAAGATGAAAAAAACTATCTCATTATGCAGCTAAAATATTGCAATACTCTCCCTTATTCGGCTTTTACGGCATCCATAACCCAGAGATCATTCAATGTCACATAATATAATAAGCACATTAGCCTGATTTATTGAGTCGGCCGGTCAATGGCGGAAAACCATAATGTATGATATTAAAAGGAAATATTTAGTGACACTTCTTCAGGATACGTTGACTCACTCGAGGCATCCTCAGGGGAGCCAACGTCTCCTGAGGATGCCTGCCTCGTGTGTAGGCGGAACACGTGTCCATTAGTTTTATATTCAGCAAACTGGTAGATATGGTGGATATTCCATTTACCCGGACGAAGCGATTTACTTCTTCGTTTATCATACGAACCGCTAGGGAATGGAACACCCTCCCTGAGTCGGTTTCCGGTTAAGTACGATATGGGGGTCTTCAAAACCCGAGTGCATAGGTATCTTCTGGGTAAGCGCGCTCCATCATGGATCGCATCATCACTTAGCATCAGGTGAGATAGTGGTCAAGAGCTACCTAGTTCGGTATAAAAAAAAAAAAAAAAAACTACTCGTGTGGTTGCTTGTTTTGTATACTTCATGCATTTTATGAGGGATGGAAGCCAACGCACACTGCTTCTCTGCCATAAGCATTTTCCCATCAAAAGTGTCACTAAATATCTCCTTTTAATTTCACATGAAATCCTGGTTATATTCTAATCGGATCCGCCTATAGTAACCACAGTTTCCGCACATCGCCTAATATCTTATCACACACACGTACACAATCAATCTTGATGTGTTATCAGCGACGTAGAATAATCATATGATTTGTTTATTAAGCTACGTTAAAGTACCTGATATGGTTATCAAGACTTATCAGCCACATTGTCATAAGGCTTGTCACTCCTTTCAGATTGTCTTGAGGTTGGGACCGTGGCACCGCTTATATATTTATTTATTTATTGAGCACCAACATGTTATACATTAAGACAATTATAATAAATACAATTCACAACAGACTCTTACTAAATGCTAATACAATTATAGGCACCGACTACACGCAGTAATATAAACGAGCGGTTCACAAATTAAAGTAGATATATGTACAATTACGAATGTAAATAAATCACATATTTTTTAAGACATAGTAAGTGAAATTTATTGCAATAAATATAAACAGCAACAAATATAAGCATAATCCGAAGCAATCTAGTAAAACATTTGAACCAATTTATAAAATGGTTGTCAATTTATTAAAAGGACTATTAGAAATAAAATAATAAGAAAGATATGTATGGTATAGTGGTAATATATATATCTAAATATTGTCATGGCGTTGTCTATTGAATCCTACGAAGAAATAATGTCAGGAAGCATAACTAAGAACAAATTCCACACAAAAAGTGGTCCTTCAAACCAAAACGACGTATGATTCCAAATACGTATTACTTCCGAGGTTACAAGACATGTTCGGTGATTGGTTTAAATTTCAGAAGGAAAGCAGGGGTTGGTCCACGCGCGTGCTGCAACGTCTAATATGACAGCTGAGTCATAGCGGCGTGAACGATGTTATTGATTTAGCACGACTTTTATTGGGTCATTTTTTTAAGGCAGTCTTCCTGATATTATTTCTTCGTAGATTGAATCTTATGTGAGTTAGTTTCGGTCTGAGAAGGGAAATTATTGTATTTTATATCTACGAGTAACTGTGCGCTAACAACGCAGGTAAAAACTATGCTTGCCTGTGATCTATTGCAGTGCCATCCAGATGATCCAGAGCATATAACTGTAGTACTGCGTGGAACTGTACTCTGAGATATATATACGGTCGAGTCTCTTTTGACCAGTTATTTCACTTGCTACAGTGCCCTTCACAACCTTGTATACTAAACAACACAATAATGCTTGGATACTATTGCTCTGTGGCAGTGGGAAATATATTTTTCTCAAAAATTGTACGTCATGTTGCTGTAACATCTCTAAAATGTATCCAGAAAGTGAACTCTACCGGAGACTTATTCACAACTGTCCAGTAAGAATTTAAATTTGGAATCTCCTACTGTCTAGTTAGTATGTAATTTGCTTACTGGACAATAGGTTACCCTCTTTAGATCTGCTTGGAAAAAAACATAGTCCCAGACACAGATTAGAGTTTAGCCATTATAACATGGTTATACCTAGGTGGGAGGCTCCAAAAATATATCTATCTCATAAATTACTTAATTAACAGCCATTTTACAGTCGGTGACACTTAACGCGACGCAGAAACAGTAAGCACTATTTATTTTTTACTTAGTATTGTTGTAGAAGTATAGTGTGGAATTGTATGCTTGTATTCAATAATTTAAATTTATAAATCATATTGGATTAAAATTTTTCATTCTAAATTAACATGGAGATTCAAAAACAATAATTTACATATTTTTTTTACTAAAACATTCATGTAATGTAAAAATAGAACAATGTTCAAAACTAAATGCAAACTTTATAGTAAAAAAAACAAGGACTGAGGAAGGCGGGATTTCACATTCAATTGCGACAATTGTGTTTTAATTTACGGCGTGAATATAGATAATCCCAAAAAATGAGTTTAAGCGAATCTAATTCAGAAAAATAGATGACACTCCTCCTGGTTTAAAAGCTGAGACCGAATTAGCAAAAACATTCTTTCATTTTTGAGAAAAGCACTATACAAGCCTCAACCAGTAAGAAAACCACCCTGACCTCGTATATAACCGCACCTCACCTGCGTTTCGGTCCGTTTAACTCATACTTGGCCAGGAAGGCTTACTGGATTCTGCAGTAATGTACTATAACCTTATGCTCTCACAAAGTTATATATCACATGTATATCTACCATACAACCTACCAGGAACCATAATCAGTTAAAAGTGCCGTGAAACAAAAAAAATTAAATAGTTTAAAATATACATAAGTATAAAAATAGATAAATTAATTCGTGAATTTCCAAGGATTTCCCCAACACAAACAAAACCGTCCACTCCACTTTCTTCATCATTATATTAGAAAGTTATTATTAATATTATTATTTATATTAGTGCATATTATTAACTTACAGTTACAAACTGTAGTGCTGTTAAATCTAGAATTAGCCGGCTATATCTCAGTGCGGCTGCTTGCAACTGGTAAAACTTAGGCGTAACCCAGATATATGGTCCGCATCCGCAAACCTAGAAAAATTAACACTGGCATTCTAAATGCATAACCTAGCCTCTTTTCATTAATCCTTTGAGTACCATGAAGGGTTAAACCGTAGACTTAAAAATCATGGCTCGTTGAGAAGGCGATCTACAGTGTGACGAATATGTCCAAAAATTTGAATAATATTAGAATTATTTATTTTGTACTTAATATAATTTATATAAACCATTATTGAAATTATAACTCTATTGTTATACTTAGTTACAATATTATTTTTCTGATATGTTATATTTTTATCATTAAATTGATTATTAGGATTATTCTTAAGAAAAAGAAAGATCGTGTTGCTGATATTGTATAGTTTATGATTGTGGATCGAGATTCAATCCCTCGGGGATTGGCTTCTTTTAGATGTAACCTGCACGATGAAAGCTAATAGTTGAAAACAAAAATATAGGATTCGCCAAAGTTTAACTGCAACCCGCCACATCTGGTTAAACCTAGGTACCTGCACGTCGGTTCTTAGTTATAATATATCATATATTGTAGGTGTTTATGGTGCTTTAAATTTCTATGCATATAAGCACTATATTATTTTACACTTATTAAAATACTGCGGATGCGCCTCGCGACTCTGTAAATGGATGACTACGAGTATCATCATATACACGAACATTTTTTCGGGATTTTACGCATAACGCGTATTGTTTCGCGGGTATTATCTACCTTTGATTAAAACTCCAGCCAAATTGGGTGAGTAATTTGTACGTTGATGAGCTGCAAAATTTATACAACGTACTTTAGTTTTTTGTAATTATTTTAATTATAATTCGTTTTTAATAAACCAATCTTAACCTGACCGAGTCAGTCATAGTTTTGTGTTACAATGTATCATAAAATTACATACCAATGGAACTGAATCATTTGGCAAATAATTGAACAAATTTGCCATTTGTTTATCGAGGTCAACTGAGAGGTAAACAAACCAATTAAGTTTCTATCATCTTTACGTAGGTAATACGATTTTGATTAGGTTTTTTTAGAATTTCTAGACCGTAATTTAAGTATAATAACCAAATGTTTACACAAATAATAAATACAGACATCGGTCTATTGCGAATGCTTTGCGTAAACGTAACTTAATCGTATAGCTAACATACTTAAATCAATTGAATTCAACAAAAACTATCATTTTTGAATTCCACACGAACTATCATTTATCTATCGCCGGTGGCATATATAACTCATAGTTTGTACGCAGAAACGTCGCTTGTATTTTATTAATGCTACGGTTACGAATTATTTTTAATATTATTCCGAGATTCCTCAGATGCGTAATCTCACATTTTCTGATCTTTTCGGACGCTAAGTACGTAGACTAAGTTTCATGTGGTAGCCTTTTTATCCTTTTTACAAATGTTACAAACCCATATTCGCGTTTTAAAAACCTAATTCTCAACCGGATAGGGCTGAACTAGTGACAGGTGCAGCCATACCGTTTATGGTATTACCAAGTTTTTTCTACACCATAAACTATCATTCTATTGTGACTCTTATCCTCTAGAGGTAAAGACTATCGAATCACATGTGTGAGACGTTGCGCGTTCCCATGCGATCTTCGAATGCACATTATCGGTTTTTTTTTCTCTTATCTGAAACGGGTCTACAATGTGAAGATTCTGGTTTTGCAAGGCAAGTTGCATCTCTTAATAGTGGG
Organism: Selenia dentaria; assembly: GCA_917880725.1. Classification (NCBI taxonomy): domain Eukaryota; kingdom Metazoa; phylum Arthropoda; class Insecta; order Lepidoptera; family Geometridae; genus Selenia; species Selenia dentaria. The sequence goes on along the minus strand of OU862881.1, from coordinate 31,638,702 downwards.
TCTTCGACATCAGGCTGCAATTTCGATTCAACTTATACAGTCTTCAGCAATTAATAGTTTTAGGGTTTACCTTCTAGTACAATCTGTGATTAGATTTTGAAATGTGATGATACTGACGCTGTATTTTTTAAGGCACGCTCGTATACTGATAATAGTAAAGAGCAGAATCTTCAAACATCTAGTGTAAAGAAACAGATCGATAATTTGGTAATAAAAAAATACCAAGGTTAGAAAAGGAACAGTCAAAGAGTAATAAATGAACAGAAGTCCTAAATATTACTCGCTCTCTGCAGAAAAAAATCCTGAATAGGTCCATATAAATAAACTTTCACGTCCTTATTCTCAGAATTTTCAGAGATAACGCTATATTGTTTTTCAGGTAATACATAGCCAACAAATAGTACTAAATTAGTAACCAGCAGTTTTTTCAATTGTAATAGTATATATCGAAAAATATAAAGAAAACGTACAAAATTAATGCATTTTCGCATTACATCGTCCAATCTAACAATCGATTTTCAACCTTACGTAGAGCATTGTAAATTATTTTATTATTATTATTAATGCTACTGTAGTAAATAAAAGTCGTAGATGTATAGTGCGATTTTTTTTAGTGTGAATGCAGTGTCTGCATAATGTTTAAGCATAAAGCTCTGGATGACACTATAAGTAAATTAAGTAACCGTTAAAAGCAAGAGATATTGAAACCTATTTTGCCTGTTTGTAGGCCAGGCGTGACGATCATTCAGGCGAAAGATTTACCAGTTTTGTCAGTAGCCATTCTTCTATAAGAAAAACGTATATAGGAACTTATGTAGAACACCTATTGAGTTCATTTTTATAACTAATTAAAATCTTTTTAGCAGCTTCTATAAATTACACAGATATTTTTGTTGAGATAAAAAAAATACAAATTCAATTCACCTTGTGAAATCTTAAAAAAAAATTCGCGCTTGATTCCGAAATGAAATTAGTGGTAGAATCATGACACTAGCTGTAGAAATATAAATAATTCTATTAAACTGTATGCGTTAGTAGGTTTTTAAGAACATGATTAGTTTTCAACAGTTTCGTCCTTTTTAAACATATAATATTGGTTTAAAATAACAAACTACAATTATTTCTACAGTAACCAAATTTAAGTGTACCTACATTAAGTACCTATACATACACTAAATATGTATACTTATTAAAATTACTTGTTAAAATAAAATTAATAATTCCGTAATTGTTGTAAAACATTAAATATAATTACTTAAAGAAAATAATTAAATATTTTCAAAATAATGTATTTAACCTATTGATTTTTAGAACGACGTTGACGTGGTTGCATCTATTTTATTTACTCTCGTATTTGACATCATATAGAGACTTGGTTCTTTGCGGGTGACCACATGCAACTCGAAATACCTGTCCCTCACATAACCATAACTTTAACATGCTGCAATTAAGTTTTTTTTTTTCATTACTGGCTTCGTAACGCTGCAACGGAACGTGTAGACTTAAAAAACAGCAATGAACAACAATTATGATTTACCATCGTTCGGCTTGGAACACGACATAAATACAAAATCCAGTCTTCGAAGCCCTGAGGTAAAAAATGTAAATGCCCTCCGTGACTAGGACAACTTCTTGTGACCTTGAAGCCGGCCATTCCTTTTTTTTTCGCGCGTTCAGTGTAGCCAACTTGATGGCCAGCGTTCAATGTGCAACTTTTTCATTTTCTTTTATGGCAACTTGTTATGCAACTTCTTTCTTGTTTCTTATATATATATATATATATGTTGCTTTAAATTTACTAGTTAGGTAACTAGGTTTTGCAGATATTGTGACGAAAATTTTAACTTTATATTTTTTTTATTACTCTCTACTACATTCTTTACACACAGTTCAGATTCACTTCAGTGATCGTGATTAGGAATTAATGTATTTAAGTTCCTATATTATCACGCGTAAAGCATTGGACGGTTGAGATGATGGCGATGCAACCTGAACAATTGTTTTATTTTTTATCATAAGTAGAAATGACAACTCGTTTCGATATCTCTTTGGACTTGGTAAAGCAAAAAATCATAGTAACTGGTCATTTTGCGATTTCGCACTAAGAAGAAAAAAGAGAACAAAAAAAACATAAAATTACCAAACTGTAGATGACTTTATATACCTCTGCTCCCTACTCCCTACAAGAGTAACTGCGAGAATAAATTTTTATGTAGTACAGGAAGGCTAAAAGTAGTGTGACTCAGCTGAGCAGAGTACGGAGTACCAGCAATATCAGTAGAAAAACTATAGTCATCTCGTCTGCACGGTTGTCTTCTAATCGTTCTGTATTGTTTTGAAGCTTGAACCATAAAACCGATGGTCCACCGCCAACTAAACTAACGTAGTTTAGCTTAGCTAACATAGTTGAGGGTATAAAACAGAAAGCTGTGTTAGGCTGTTAACAGCCGCTTTAGCAGGCGTAGTTTGCGGTGGAAGCACATGCATGAAAAACTGGCTCAACTAGATGAGCTAGGCTAAATTAACTTAGTTTAGTTGGAGGTAGACGATCGGCTTTAAAGCCGCTGATTGCCAAAAGTTTTGAATGTGGTGCTGGCGATAGCTACTAAGAATATACAGGATAGCTACTCTATTGATCCTAAGTGAACTTAGAGTAGAACGTCACCAACTACACACATATATATATATATATATATATATAGTTGCAGAAAGCAGTTGCAGAAATGATCTTAACTTAACTTTAGAAAGAAACTCATAGAAGATCGATACAGCAACAACCTACTTTTTGAGCATCATCGTCTGCGTGTATAAAATACGCCGTGTGCTTAGGCTCTGAGATACGTAATTCCTTTGCTGGTCTGTGCCTCGTTGTAATGTTGATATTATTTGAATGTAACGTCTCCAAGACGAATGGTTACATAAACATTTATGATGCACAAACATGAATGTGTAACAAAATATTTAACTATATTACAAAATATATTACATTGGTAACTTTAAAATATAAAGATTTAGAAGAGCGATAAAGAAAATATAAAATGAATGATATAAAACGAGCATAAAAAGATGAAAGAAATAGAAAAGATGTACGATGTTTGGCATATAAATATACATGAATACATGTTACAAGAAATGGATATAATCGAATATCTTATTCATGTCATTGAATAAATTTCAATAGATTTTCTACAGTTTAATTTGATATGTTTTATCAAGGAATTTATACCATTAATGATATCGAGCAATGAACTGTTTGTATCTGCAACAGTTATAAAATATAGTCCTCAAGATACAGGTTAACCTAGTTTGGGGGCCAAAAGTATTTTGAAATTGTATCTTGATTTTATATCAATAAATGTTATTATTATTTATTTTTATTCACGGATTTGTTATCCTTTACAAAGGCAGAAGTGGGGCTATATAAATACTTAGAGGCCTGTTTGGTATAAAACATACAAAAGTGTATAAAACAGAATATGGGATGACGGTGACATGGATTACCTATTACAAACATGGGTAAATTACAAGGCTATTGCTATGAACTTATAGATGATAAGGGAGTTATAAGAATATGGACGAGACTATATGCCACCATAAGGGCCACCCTTAATGGTGCCAATAACGTTGGTGTGGATGGCTAAAAGGTGTCGAGAGGTGTGCTGCGGTTTCATTAGAGCGCTACTACCGGCGTTAAGCCCTTTAACACTTCCGCCATTGGAACTTTATGTTTGAACTTTATATTTTTTTTCTTTTGCTCTTGGGTCTCCACCCCCTGCAGACGGCCAATTAAGTAAGGAGTCTTATTTAGCCCCAGGGAGAATCAGGGTCCACGGTGTCGCCACTCACCGACGGCTCGCCACAAAGCTGCCCCTGCGGTAATAATAATAATTTTAGTTATATATAAAACACATACGAGTACGACGATGGTGAAAGGCTCGTAGATTGCCACTGGCAATTCCAAATTGCCCTAAATAAAAAAAACTTTTTACTTACGTAGTTTACAATATACAAGCTTTTAAGTAGCGTCAATTCTGTTGTAGAGTCGGGTCTGGCTCAAACTTTGTTCTCATACGTCACGTTGCTAAAAAAATAATGCCAATAAAACTAGTTGATCATTCGAAATTACACGAATTTAGTGAGGTAATTAGTGAACAAATTGCTGAAATATTATATCCAATTAATCCTTCCTTACATGTTATTTTAACAATATTTTATATTAAGTGGCTCAGCCAGTTGTCGTCCGCTTTCTAATTAGGAGGTAGCTGGTTCGAATACATACTGGAGAAAGTGCTTTTTAAGCTTGAATAAAATTCATTTATTTTAGTTACATAATTAATTATCACAATTAAAGTTAGATAATCAGTCAGTCATTTGTCAGCTACCACACAAACGTTAACGTTAAACAATTATAGTAATCTAGTACGTTCGGATTGAAGGCGACTGGCATCGCCAACGGAACAGCATATAAGTAGGGATAAGTAAATATTTCATACTTTAGAATATTTGATTAAAATAACATTTTTATTCACGTGCACTACCAAGTGGCTGATATATTCAGCTCTTTTAACGAAACTGTAAAAGTAGACTCATTGATAAAAATGTCACTGTTAATTATATTTTATTTTGCCCAAGTTTTTCACATTGGTCTCCTGATGAATATTGATGATACTGATTACAACTGAAAACTTACACGTAGGTAATTAGAGTTCTCATGTTTGCAATTATGTATTTAATAACTATAAAACAGAAAAAAGACGTGTGGCACTCGGAGACTGCCGCGGTAAAGCTATTGCATAGCTGTGTTTATCAACTTATACAATTATAATTATTTAACCGATGCCATCTAGATGCGAGTTGCTGAACAAAAGAGACAAGCGTGATAATTCAAAAAGTTATTAAAAGTTCTGCTATTCATCGATAGATGCCAAATCAACTTATGCAATTATAATTATTTAACCAATGCCATCTAGAGGCGAGTTGCTGAACTAAAGAGACAAGCGTGATATTTCAAAAAGTTCTGCTATTCATCGATAGATGGAGTCGGAGTGGGGGGTGTTAGGTTATTTTCGTTACGGAATTTCGGTCTCCACGCTCAAGGCCCGCGATAGAAGCTATGCATTAGCTTTAAAACTATACTGCAGCAACTATAGATGAACTGCCAGTGGTTTAATTGGTATTAAATTACTCGTACCCTAATAGTTTCTACAACATAACAAGAATCAACTGCCTATTTTTTTTGTCACCTAGCATTTACGGCTCTACATTGACGGTTCAGTTAGTCAGTGGGAACAAGTATGCAGATTAAATAGACAAATATGTATTAATTATAACAAAGTATTGTGTAATAGTATAGTGTATCATCCCCTAAGTTGTTATCTATACACGACTGGAGGGGTTCACTAATCTGCTTCATAGCAGAGATGGCACGTATGCAGGATTTCGCCACGAATTCGGTAAGCGAATCAAGCGTTAAGATTACGGCAAAATGCTCTGGGGTGGTGACTGGTATTTCTCAAATAACACCCCATATTGTCTTGTTTATATCTGGAAATGGCAGGCTTGAACCGACTCGTGACTTGATTGTAGATAGAGAATAGTTGACAATTTGATATTAATATAGATTTTCTTTCAGATAAGGACTACTTTCTTATATACTAGTGTGGTCCCCCTGCAGATAAAAGGTTCAACGCGCAAATGCGACAACTACCGTACCATCTCACTCATTTCCCATGCCAGCAAACTTCTCTTGCAAGTCTTGATCAGGAGGCTAGAAGCCTGCATTGGCCGTTAAATATCCAAAGAGCAAGCCGAGTTTGTAAGAGGCAGAGGTGCGAGGCATTTCGTATAGGGTGCGACTCACCCATAAAGCCGCCTTAGCATACCTGTACGCCAGACAAAACTTACGTAAAGCCGCCTTGGCATATCTATATGCCAAACAAAACTTTCGTAAAGCCGCCTTGGTATACAGGTATGCCAAGGCCAAATCAAATACTTAATAATTACTTTTTTAAGACTATGTGAGCACATCCATTTAATTCGTTTTATTCACATACTATTAGCTGACTCGCCAGCGGTTTCAGTCGCTAGATGTACGGGGTACGAAGCTACAGAAATAAACTGTATATGAAATTTCCAATCATCATTAGTGAATTTTACAACTTGATAGGCATCAAGTATTAATATTTCAAATTTGCCGCCTTAACTACTTACGTTCTGCGTTTTTAAGGTATTCGATATGTAAGGATGATAGGCTTGGACCGACTTGTAAGGTGTTACAGACAAGGTACATTTTAAACTAGGTATATATATTAACCGGCAAATACTCACTTTCGAAGGTAGATAAAGTAAAGTAGATTTTGTTTTCATCAGATTTCACTTTCATTATAGTATGGTTTAGTTTGCGGCTATTAAATTGCTTTCATCTATAACGGTATGTGAGAACGGTTTTGTTTATATACTTAGAAGATACTGCCCGCGATTTCGTTCGGGAGGAATTAGGTTATTGCATTCCCAATTCTCGTGAAGAGGTAAAACAATACATCACTCACTCAACGCGCTCTCTCACTCACTTAGAGCAAGACTTTAAGATTTTATCAATAATATTAGAGTGATTTTCATTTTCGGGCCTTACTTAAAAACGCTGCTTAAATTTAAAGAACGTCATTATGTTGCTTTGCACAGTATTAAATGACGTTTAGCACAATTAAGCAACGTTTATAATAAAGGCGTACTTTTTGTACAGCTGTGTGTGCCCAGCTACGTCGGCCTGTACCAGGAATACATTTTACCGGCATTCAATTCCCAATAATAAAAAATAAAAAAAATGAATAAATATAAATAATAATAAATATGATTAAAAAAATATATAAAAACAATATACAAAAAAACCCATTAAAATCCTATAGAGGGATTAAACAATGTCCATTTCAAAATGATCGCCATGTCTTAAATACCTGCATGACTTTTCTGACATAACTATTACTTTCCCATTATGTTGTTTTTCAACCAAATACGTTTAGCCGTTGCGGCGCGAATAGGGGACGGACGACCAATATGGCCAAACGCATTTATAATAATTATTAATTATAATATATAACCGATAAATTGACAGTTTGATTTTGCATTGTAGCACTAAGCATCGAAATAGTGAATAAAGGCGATTTTTTTTTTCATCTACTTTTTGAATAACATCGTCCATCAAAACTAGTCTGATTTTAGTTGTTTCTTAGAATTCTGACATCGTAGAGCTAACACTATATTCAAGGACAATCCACACACCTACAAGGGCGCGCCCAAGTTCCCTATGGGTTACAGATTTTGATAAGGCAAAATGAAACTTTAAGACTTGCTTGGCAGATGCTATAGTTGCTTGGGCATCGCTTGGAGAGTCTCAGCTCGCAGATTGAATAAACTGCTTGACACAGATTCGTGGTTTCGGGTCAAACGAGTGCCGGAGTACAGTAAACAAAATGTTCCGCGCCCGTTACGACATATTGAAATATTCTTTTACCAATCTTATTCGATTGGCCTCTTTATAAGAAGCTTCAACTCTATGGCTACTGTTAATCTTTGTTTACTTAGGACCAACTATAGCTTATACTTAAAATACAAAACCTTAACATATGTAAACGTTGCCTACGAAAAAAATTGTTTTTTACTTTTAATTTATACTTATTTAGTTTAGATGATCATGCTTAACTACATTTGTATAAATTAAAATACCAAGCCTATATTCTAGTATTAACAAAACCTAAACTTATACAATATTGAATATTAACTACGTAAAATATGTTGTTTATTTTAACTTTTAATTTTTAATAATGTAGTTTAGATAAATACATACATACATGTACATAGGTACAATAATGAAGTAACAGTAATAAAATACCTATTTGTGCTAACAGGTCTTTTCTATCTTAACCCGGCCAGTGTCTAGTGTTTTTCAGTTTGTTTCTAACTACGCATAAAAGTTCAAATAAAAAATACTACTCTTGAATAGTTTTACCAACAAATAGCAAGTTTTTACCGGTTGAGTGTATTAGATCTGATAAAATTAGTTACAAACTCGAGGTCTAAAAATGTGTATACACTTTGTGTATGCGCGACATGGCTTAGCACTTTTTTAAACGTACACATGGTGTACGCGTGACACGCGATGGGTTAAAGGTACTGCACTGTAAACATATATTGTCGATAGGAAATAATTGACATTCATTATCGATAAAAGACATCCCGCGATATAGATATCGCGGCTAGAACCATGGTAGAGACAAGCGGTGTAAGCATGAATAGTCGATAGAATAAAATTATCGATATATAAATACAGCTAGCGCGAGCTGGATCTTGCTGCGTCGCATCATGCTAGAGACAAGGTACGATAGCTGATAAACGCCGGATTATCGTGAGATCCATGCTCGCACGGAAGAAACAGTACAATAGATAATTTAGTTTATGGACGTAACAAGTTTATCGTATAGATCCATGTTTGCACCGCAGTAGTGCACGCTTGGATCATAGGTGCGATAAACTTATAAAATTTTATTTCATTCACGCTCGCTGTGATAGATTGATATCGGAATAGTGACCAACTAGGTATTTTTCGCATATGAATGTTATGCAATAAATGCATACGTAAAGTTGTATGAATGTTTTATAACAGTCATAATATTATCACACACATTTAATATGAGATAACACAAGTAGGTAGATAAGTAAAATTAAGCCTACCTACAGTTGCTAATCTGAAAAACAAAAACAATTCTGGTTCGGCAAGTGAAAAATTGTCTGGGAAACTGTAAAATCACACGTTCAATCTTATAATTACAGTAATTAATAGTCATTGTTTATTTAGCACTAGCTGCTCTCCACGGTGTCACCCGCGCGGTGTTGGATGATGATGATGAATCTTATATCGCCTATATTACTCAGGGTGAATGTCACTTTCCAATGTAGAAAAAAAAATTGAAATCGGTCCAGTACTTTTTGAGCCAATTCGTTACAAACATACTTACAATGTTTCCTCTTTATAATAATATAATATTAGTATGATGAACAATTAATGACATTAAAAACAATGAAATTTCAGGGCTAGTGAGAGTTGAAACCGATAAGGCGGTCGACCGGCGATCGATTGAAGGTCAACAATGATGATAATTATGGTGATTGTAATTTAAAATTAATTGTAAAAATAATGTGAACATTTCTAATATCAAAGTAACAGTTTTTTTACTAAATGCATATGAACGTGTGTATATATATATACCTATAAAATGCATTTTTGTCTGTTCCAGCAAATCTCAGACACCCTTAGACCGATTTTCTGGGACTCTCACTGCCTGCCAGTGATCATTCTCACATCATCACTATCTGATGGAATGTCTGGCGTGGATGGTCTGAATGGAGTGGCTTAGAGTACTTTTATTTTAGAATTTATTCTGAAGCGCCTTATACCGCGAACCCACGCAAGCAAAACCGCATATCAGTCATCTAGTCTATTCTGATATCGAACACAGATTAAATAATAGCACGTACTTACAATCAACAAATCTAATGTAGTTAAGTTCCATTGACCAGACAGTCCGAAATAAAGCCATGTAAGTAAATATGAATCCCTATTTCCCTGGGTCACGCTATTACTTGAGAACGACTTTACAGATTTCCATGTCGTTTGGCAAGAAGATAGATAATACCACGTGGAAGGTCATATGATACTTTTTATCATTATCATCATCATCATCATCCATCACCACACAGGTAAAACAACGGGGCGCAGCTGGTCATACAAATAAATAGTACTCGTAAGTAATTTTTATGTTTATGTTTTATGTGGAAATCACATATAGTACGTATACTATATGTGATTTCATAAACGGTCTATAATTTATTACTTTAATTAAACGTCAAGTAGTCTCACTACGTAGAACTATAATTTATTCTGTGGTATCACTATCGACTGAAACAGACAAGAAAATAGTAAGCAATTTATTAAGTATAATTATATACTAATAACAATAACAAAATGAATAACAAACGCGATACCAAGCAAATTAATTGTCTTTCAAGTAATGAGTTTATTCTAAACTAACTGCACCCGTGGCTTCGTCCTAGCGAAAAATGATTGTAAAACAAAGATTTTCGCGCAGAAACCGTTATTATTTTTCTAAAATAAAAAAATATCAAATTAATCATCAAATATGCAAGGAAAAGTCACGTCAACATCCATACAGACATTTTGGGGATAAGTCTGAAATAACAAACGCAAAAAAATTAAAATTGTTTATATATTATGTACATACCGTATTATTACACATTTATATGCATTTAGTAAAAAGCTGTTTTTTGACATAACAATTTTGATTAATTACCTACAATTTAAAAATATGTAGATACAGAAACATGTGTATAATACATAATAGTATATTTCAAAAAAAATCAATTTGGATGTGATAAAAAAAATTAAAAGCTTCGTTTGTTAAGATGACTATATTAGAGCTCTGAGCAATCAGTTTAAATAGGCTGCTATGAATTATTCAGATCTTATTTTTTTTAGAACGGAAAAAAATATTTGATCTTTAAGGTTAAATAAGTTATTAAGGTTAAATCCTGTTTTTTTAATTGTGTTTTTTGTTTTGTTACTATGTTTTTGGCAATAAATATGTTTTTTCATTTTCATATTTCCATTTTTAATTTTTATTTCATTTTAAGTTGTTTCCCAAATTCTGAGGCTCATGATTACATCATTATAATAATATAATAATGCTTTGAAGTTTTCTTGTTCTCCATTTTCTTACAATTTCGGCGAGAGAGATATTGACGTCGAGCGTAGTACGAATAACGAGCGCATCCTCTCTGTAAATACATGCCAAGAATGCGAAAAATTTCAATTCCAATCAAGGTGTAAATAAAAGTTAACGCACTACTAGTTGCGATTTGTAACCAGTTCCCGACCGGGTCCTGGTGGCGGGCGGCGGCTGATAACATCAACGCTGGCGCCATCTCCCGGCGAGCATTAGCATCTCAACAGCTATGCATACTTTGACATTATAATCATCAACAAAGGAATGACCTGACATCTGCTTATCAGCACCACAATACCAACGGTTTCATACTCGAGATAAAGAGACAGTCACTGCGCTCTTAAATTTTAAGCGACACAATTAATTGTTTGTTAGTTTTCGAACCGCAAACGTAATATTGTATTGTATATTGGTAGGTGCCTAATCGGTAGCATCGTGTTTTTGGCAGTTCACTTGAGATTTATGAACGTTATTCATATGTAAATGTTTATTCACTTCCTTGACAGAGACTCGTCTGTTACCAGAGTATTAAACATTTTAATACTTGACAAGCTAACGTTATATGATCTGCCGCGCGATTATATGATTCGTTGTTGCGCTCGTCGACGAGCTCACCGATGTCATATACCTACTTTATGAGATATCGCCCTTGTACACACGGTTGTTTTTCCAACGTTTCTTGTCATATCGTCATTTGTTTCGCGGATGTTGTCAAAGATGCAACGATGTTTGCTCATAAAGAATCGCAAGGCAGTTTATTGTTATCGGATATGTCATAAAGTGTTTGACATCGGTGAGCTTGTCGACGAGCCCATCGACGAATCATTAGAGAATCACACGGTAGTGATGCGTCAATGATGGTAGAAAACTAGAGCTAAACTGGTGCTCTCAAGTACAGCTGCCGGAACGCACTGTTGAAGGAGCTTCGTGATAGTAAAGTAGCTGCATATCGAATAAGTAAAAGATAATATTCTAGGCTTTATTCCCAGCTATTCTGCTGTATTATATACCACCTCAATACTCATCTTTATACACATGCCACTCATCGCTCAAATCACCCGCACCTTCCTTGGCTTTCCACTACCTAATCCGTCCACTATCATACTGAATAACCTGTAACTATACATATTTTCTTCCTTCCTAATAATATGCTTATACCACGTTAACTATTATTATACTATTGCTCTAAATTTTTACCGTCACTGTTGTTTCATTCAACCTTTATCTGATATTACTCATTTTATTATCTTTAAATTAATTTATCATTAAACTAGCTGACCTGCCAGCGGCTTCCCTCGCGTGGCCTCGCGAATATGGCTAGTTACAGTTTTTTAACTAGCCCACGGGAACTCTTTAATTTACCGGGATCAAATGTATTATATATGTTGACCAGGGATATAAGCTACCACCATACACAATTTCATTTGAATAGCTCCAGTCGTTGCGGAGATAATCCCATACAAACAGACAACCAGAGATACAAAAACAAAAAAAATTAGATCGATTTCACTCCTTAAACTCCCCTGGCTCGGTTTTTAGCATTTTTATCATTGTACAGGAATTCGACCTCTACACTTTTATTATATGTAGTAAATTAAAATTAGTTCAATTTCACTTCTTATATGCCCGTGAATAAGTTTTAGGCATAGTTTTTTTCATAGTACAGAAATTCAACCTGTATAGCTTTGTAGAGATAATTATGTAGAGATGAAGAACTTTCCTTTGAAATTAGCATAAAATAGTTTAAGTAAATGTCGAGAAGATACAAGTGAATACCTACCAGATGTGTTCAAAGATGTAACCAATTCAAGAGGCTTTCAAGCCAATTCCCAAAAGCAAAGCAACAGGTGGCTTTGTCCGCGATACGAATTGAAAACTTGGATTGTAGGTGGTTAATCAAACTTCAGTTATATATTTGCAAAATTTATTCTGAAAGTTTAGACGTGATTTTATTTTGACTCGTAAGAAAATAAATTCTTAATGTTATCTCTGGAGTTTTTACTTTATACAAACGTGACGTCGAAACATCACTATAAATCTAAATCTATATATCTAGTTAACTAGTTATATACTTGTAACTTTTATATCACTCTCTTATTTGCTCTCTTATCAGTACAATATTTATGTAACTTGTAATAGCGAGTATAAAACAAATTATGATTTACATAGTCCCAGGTACAGAAATCATTGTTTACTATTTAGATAATACTATTTACAAATATTATGATAACCTTTGCCTTGCGTTGTGTACCCAGCTTACTATTGAAATCTGCATATAGTTATAACGTGATCGGAAATCACCAAATCACGCATTTTCTATTATTTTATGAACAACAAATTTATTTATAAATTCCAACTGGAAATGTAAATTATTCTTCTTTCGATATCACGTGTAGGACCTTCTATAGGAAAGCTATTCAAAACTATTATCTTTTGACAGTAACACATGGTTCTTAGCGATAAAAGCTCTTTGTGCCTTAAGAAATGATTAATATTATATGAATCGTATTTTTGTCCCATTAAATAATATTGACTTGTATATTACCCGACTTCCTATGAGGGAGAGGCTGTCATCCATCAGGTACCTACATTATTTTTCTATGTACATCTTTTCAAGTATAATATTTTAAATTATTTCTTTGTAAGGTCATATTTTTACTTGTACTGAAAACACTTTAAAAAATTAAAGGTATTTCGATATTTTTGGGATTTCATAGTTTTCAATGGAAAAAGTGGTTGATACTGTTACATAGAAACACAAAGTACTCGATGTAGAAGGAAATAAGTAAGTTTGTTTAGTATAAATGGCTATAACATCCTTCTAAGTAAAAGTAAGTTTTTAATATGAAAAACGGGATTTACTCACGTCAAAAAGTCAGTCAGTGCGAGGCGAGACGCAATCGCGAGCGTTCTGCACTCTCCTTGAAAAAGACCACCGGATGTGGTTGAAACTATAGTCGGAAAGATTTGACTTTTTTACGTGAGTACATCCCGTTTTTCATATTAAAAAAGTGTACAAACCACGTTCGTTTTCATAATAATAAGTGATAATAGGAAAATCGTATACACCACCATAATATAGTACCAACATTTGAAGTGTATTCTATAAAACAATTGAAAATCACGTCCATTGGAGCATTACCGATGCATTATGCGCTAGGTGTAGCAAGAATCAGCTGCATATTTCATATTACGTAGTCACGATCCTTCCGTAAGGTGCGTACTATTGGAATGAACTTGGGAATCGTCACTGAGTAAATCAATTGTTTAAATCTTTAAGATGTTCAGTAGTAGTATAGAACTCTTTGTGAATTAGTTTGTTTAGGGAACTACTGCCAACACAACTATTTCTATCGCGAAGGAATAACTTTCGCACAACTGTTTTCGAGTTTAAAGAGTATGGGTGCCGGCAAAATTACAAATATTAACATGAGATTTAACTATTTAATGTTAGAGGGTTAAAGGGCGCGGTGCATTTTTTCCCTTGTGACAAAACGCTTCTGTTACAGGCAGAGGTTATCACTTAACACCAGATGGGCATTGAGCTTGTTCCCTTTTCTAATCAAATTTAAAAAAATATTAATACCAATCGCGTGTCGCGCGTACACTATGTGTAGGTTTAAAAAAGTGCTAAGCCATGTTGCGCGTACACAAAGTATATACACAATTTTAGACCTCGAGTTTGTAACTAATTTTATCAGATTCAATACACTTCGCCGGTATAAACTTGCTTTTAGTTGGTGAAACTAATCCAGGGTAGTATTTTTATTTATACGTTCATGCGTAGTTCAGAAATAAACCGAAAAACACCACTGGACGGGATAAAATGATATGGAATGTTAGGACATGGTGCTCTTCCGAAAATCTGTGCCAGACTCCCGTCCGAGATCATGTATTTTTTTATCTCTAAAATTTAAATTTTTGGTTTCGCTAAGCTTCAAGATTAGCTTAATAAGCTTAAAAATTTCAAAGGAAATATTGACTATAACGAACAACAATAGATATATAGAAAATAGATTATATAGGAATAAAATAATTTCTATGACACAGGGATGTTTTGTGAAGAAAACAGGAAACACTCGAGTAAGGAAGTAATTAGGTAATTGTTTTCTTTCCTACATAATGCGAAAATAAAAGTATAGGAAATCGGGGCTTTCTGTATCTTCCAAGTATAATCCTATTTTCATAATAATTTTGAAATAATGCCCTAATTGGAGCTTCCAGTATCGATGCCTATTTTTTTATTACGAAAAAATAAGCAAAAATAGTATTAAAATATTTTTTCTATTTCGAAACATTCTAAGGATAAAATACTGTTAGAAGAAAGACTTTAGGCTATATTTAACCTATGTTTGCAATGATTTAATGTTACCTTATAATAAGTTCGAAGAAAAACTGTTACGTCTTGTTGACTGTTTTATTTTGTCTATATATGAGTTAATAAGAGGTAATTTTAACATTTTAATGCTTAATATAGATTCGCTTGCGCTTACACTAAACTAAAATTCTCTAAACTATGGTAGTTCTTATTATGTTAATACTAAAATACACATTCGTGTAACACTTGAAATGATAATTCTAAACATATGGTAGTCTATTAAAATGTAGGTAGTTTTACATCAGTTTAGACTAGTTTAGAGAGCACGAACTTAGATGGCGATTAAATTTGCACTAAACATACCCACAATTAAACTGAAACGGTAAATTTAAGAACTGTCGCTTGCAAGCATTATACGAATTTTGACATAAGCATGAACAGAAGAACTACCATGATTTACTAAAAATAGATTTTAGTTCGCTAGTTTAGTTGGTATTCTGAACAAGCGAATTACTACCAGTATTATATGTATACGTTCATATTTATGTAACCATAAAACACGGTTCAATGGAATATAAGTCTGCGTTCTTGTATAATTTAAATAATATAAGAACAAACCATTAGATCAAAGTGAACATTTTGACGTTCAAAGAACGTTCATCGATAATGTCACTAAAATATTTAAAGCACCGTTTATTTGCTTTCTAATACGTATGTAAAGTTTCCATCGACTGATGTTTGATTAATAATTACTCTGTGTGATGGAAGAGTTTATAGTGTGACTTAGTTGAAAGTTTTTTTTTTTATATATCGATGCAAGATGCACTAGTGAAGGCGTTAAACACCCGTTTATCAGGTATTTATAAATTTAAGGTTAAAAAGATATTTTGACTCGAATGGACTGGTGACTCGATAAAAACACTACACTAAATTCAATACTAACTACACAGTACAAAAGTTTCTATTAATACGTTTAACAATAAATTGTTACAAATTATTATTTGTATTGTATTCAGTACAAAGGTTTCCGCCTTATTATCGATAACATACGAGTAGGTACAACATGTTAAGTGTAACGTAACCGTATCGTTAACGTATACAGTACAAACAATCATTTATCTAGTACAACAGTGGCACAGATAACTCATACTTTGAATCCGTCAAAGATATGATTAAATTATGCTTATGCAAATTTTCGTTCTAGGCCTGCTGTAGTCCCTGTTATTTCCACTTTAATGATGCAGTTTTTTATAACTAAGTAACACCACAAAAAACTTATCATAAAAACCTCGACAAATTGCTTCTTATAATTTATCTTAGTAGCAATGCATGGCTGCGGAAAGTATACGGAACACAACCCGACTATTAGACGACCAATATAGTTCTAGATCATTGTAGGCATGCACACCACAACTATCACTGGATCAGTTGCGCCAGCGACCCATACGGCGGCCATACTCCCTTACATTAAGGAGTTGGGATAGCTCGGTAGCTCTACCATGAGTTGGCAACATAAATGTCATCCATAGTCCATACTCGATCTCGCCTACCTATTAAGCTTGTGATTGGCGTACTTGCTGTCAATTTTAGTTCTACAATTGACCGCGAGGTGGCACTGTTCATTTTTTCATATTTTTTTTGCGGCAGGCGATATCGAGCATCGATTGGTATCAATGTTGTAAACTCGTGGTAGACCTACTGATACATGCTGGCGGGGTAATTGCACAATACACCCCAAGCGGGGCGTCAGTGCCGGATTTAGCGCCCCCACACAGAATATGTATAAGTAAACTTATCTTAGTTAATATCTGCAGAAACACGGTGACATATAATCGCACTTTTCTTAAACATCTCAATTTCTTGCTGAATTTTCAAACAATCTGGTATTTCCGCCCATGTGACACTTAATTTTAAGTTTTTCATTTGTTTGTTGTATTTTATAATGTGGTGTTGCAATAAAAAGTTTATCTATCTATTTCATATCATATTTTAGATAGCTTATTTGTTGATTATATGTTGAATTTTTAAACTAACAAATCTTGAATAAATTCTAATCTAATCTAATAATTCTAATCTATTCGTTTAAAGACAATTATTTTAAACAAAGAGAGAGAAGAGAGAACACATTATTGAAGCAAAAGCGATATTTCAATTATTAAGGATGTTGGTGTAGTTATGTAAAATTATACTATATATTACACAGAAGTGGTATACTCTGGTATACACCGACATGAATTTAAAACTGATATTATGCATACTGTAATGACCTAAGAATTGGACTTTGTTATTGTCAATTTGATAAAAGTTAAAGCGGCAATTAATTAGTATGCGGTAATTATAACTCCAGATAATAGTGTATTATTTTCTTATCAACAAAAGTGAATTATGCGTTGCCAAATTATCCTTTTGAGGTCTGTCACAATTAAGTAGCAGCATAGAATCGTTCGTAGCGAAGGTTGCCAAATCGTTCTCACATAACTTGGATGGATGAGCCAGTGGCATTTTCTACTGATATTTGTTTGGAGGGTACGTTAAGTTGTATAAATTCGCTAACTGAACAGCTGTATGCACGCCGATGCGTTTACCAAAATAAACTCCAAAATAGCGGGACTCGAGCAAAAGGTGTTACATATTGGGTGTTATGCACATCACCTCATATGTATTCAACTGGCGTCGTCCAGCCCGGTTGCTGTCTAGGACAACAGTAGTTAGACGATTTCTAGGACTGCACTAGGTTCTCCGTCAACCCGCACTGGGTACCTATGGTGTACTATGATTCCTTACCACAGACCGTCGATATATTGGTATGTGCTTCAAACCATTGTTAGCGTAATGGACAGTACTATACATGTGCTTTATGCTAACATTTAACATGTTTTCTTTAAATTATTTTAGTAGGTACTTACAGAGGTACGAGTAACCTACGCTATAGAAACTCACTACTTGTCTCCTGTAGAAGACTTAACGACATTTGGCACCAAATTGCTTCTGATATCAGTGCCAAACACTGTAGGTCATCACAATTCCGATTACTTCTATAGACATACATATAAATGCGAAAGTCTAGATCGTCATTTGTTTTTCTTTGTTAGAATTACACCGAAACGCGAACGGGACCGCAAAAACACAAATAATATTTGAATCTGAACGCCCACACTAGTATGTACTAACACACGCACATTTGTGGTTTTCTGATTACACATACACAATGTTATAGTGGTTGTGTTGGTGTGTGACGTCATGCAATTGTCATCGCTGTCACGGCTAACGAGTGGCACTCGGTCACCGTTCTTGGTTCGATTCTGCGTAAAACTTTTTGTTTGTTTGTTTATTGGTGTAACGTGTAAAATTCCGCGCACAGTTTTAAAATTATAATTTATGTTATATTATTTTGAAGGTTTAACCTACGCCTTAGATATAGTCGAGTAACTCGACCGGCTAAGTAAGAAAACCGTAAAAATATAAACAATTTGTAATACTTACAAACGTTCCAAGCAAGTTATAGTTTTAAGTGTCCCCAAGCTTATAGTATGATTATTTTATTTTATCATGGAATTATGTCGTATCAAGTTAGGGTTTCATTTTCCGCAACTATTTTTCTTATTATTTACTGTTAATTAACACACTAGTTTAGAATATTTTTGATAGTTTAGATTTGATAACAAATATTATTATTTTATAAGTATACATTTTTATATATAAACTAGCGACTGCCCGCGACTTTGTTCGCGTAGTAAGCTCGGCCTTTGACCTTGCCATAACCTCCAATTTCTTCTTATTTTTTTCATGTAAGAACCTTCTACGAAGTATTAGAAGACGCTTAAAAAAGATGAATAAAATCGGTAAAGCCTTTCTCAAGTTATAGTGTAACCAGGAGAAATAAGGGGTTCATTTTTATATATAGATTAGCCCCCACGCTTCCTTATAGGGCATTGTCCACCTATAAGATACAACGATTACACTAATAAAAGCAGAATTTATCATGTATTATGATTATACAGGTACATACAATGTACCTGTATAATCATATATATGAATTTACCGTTTAAACCGTTCGTCTTCCATGAGTGGTTTTATCGCTATGGACATAAACAAGAAGACGTGAGTTTTGACCTAGTTCTAGGAAGTTATCGTTGACGTATTCAACTATGAGTTATCTGTACAGAGTTGTACTAGATAAATGATAGTTTCTACTGTAAACTACAACGATAAGTTCACGTTACACTTTACGCAAATTTTCTCAAAATCTCGTCCAACAATTAGACGTTTTTATGAAATATAGTCTAGTCAATTAGGTAAATAATATAATAGCTACATTTTGTCTGTACAATAAACATTTAACACTTTGTTTAGTTAATTCTACGGTGCTCAGACAAGTCAGAGAGAACACAATTACATTCTAATTAAATTAACGCTCAAGTCGTAACTAATTCCTAATGAATAACATTGTACCTACCTATATTGTAACTCTTAAGTCTTACGTACCATACCACTCATACTAAGCAACCTAAGCCCTATTCAAGAAGGAAAATCAAACTGTACCTTATGCGACACCAGTATACATTGAACTCTATTTAAGAGCTCATACTAACTAAGTTAACTAGTATGCTTCAATGTACGACAAATATTAGTAGTCATAATATTCTCATTATTCCAACAGCAGTTTATTGAAGCATTCGACATTGACTTTGTTTATTCAGTTGCTACTCTTCGCGTTCTGTGCTGAGTTACGTTTGTTGGGTAAATAATGGAAAGAAAGGCTTTCGTTTTCGTTGAACTTGACACACGCAAAGCTGACGGAAATCTATGCTGATGTTATTGCGTAATACAGACTTAGATGGATGTTTGGTGCCATGACTTCGCCTTGTACAGTTACGTACTTTGTTAAGTAGAGGCTGCCTTCCGCACATTTCAAGGACAGGCAAATAGATCGAGTTCTTTTTCATTGGGAAGTGACACGGTCGACGGACGGCAAGGAGACCTTGCCCCTCCCCTCTCCCACTACGGGTCTCGCGTGACGTCATCCGCGCGCGCCATCTTGCGGCTGTGACGCGTTGCTTAGCAACTCAACACGCGGTACGCAATGAAGCCGGTTTTTCACAAAATATCTTTTGGGACTTTTGGTGCTATTAGGAAAGAAATTTACGGACTCATTTGAGGTTGAAAGGTTGAAACCTTTGGCATATGCAGTGCCATTTTTTTCATTTGGTAGGCAACTCGTTAATTTTGTTTATATGATACTTGATTGATCAAAAAGGTATTTTCCTTCCTGCATCTTGCCGTACCTAATTGTTTTTATTCGATAAATATTTATGGGTTCATCCTTTCGTTAATCCTAACAATAACATTTTAGGTTTATGAACATAATTAAATAAATCACAATAGAACACGCAATTATATTGTGATACGTAGTTTCCCGATGTTTTTCCATCGCATTTATCCTGTGGTGTATCCAATGATAATAACATTACCCTTTATTATTTCAAATGAATTCCCAGACGCGTCAGTATTCATGACGTAACTGATTTTAAAAACTATAACGTTATCCCAAAATTTCTTCTACACCACTCAGACTAGTGATGCACAAGTGCCTCTGTGATATGCGAGAAATTTTGTTATTATATGTACATCTCCAAGATATCTGATAAAAATTTACAAACATGTTACTGACGGGCTCGATAAAAGATGATTAACCAAATAATTATTCATTGCCTTGAGCTAAGTTAAAATCTTAAAAAAGATTTATTTATTTATTAAGGACATTCGTTTGATCGTCATTTATTCATTTATTATTTTAATGTACCATTTGTTTGTGTTCACAAATTACCATATTTTAAGGAAAGCAGAAAATGTGCTACCGACATTAAAAAAACATTAAAATAACCTAAAAATGTAACCCAACCGTAATAAAGAAGTGTAAGCGAAAAACGAAAATTTCACTATAAAATATCAAAGATCAACATCAAAAAGTCATCAACGTTCAGAAGAATAAAACCAATTTTGTTACTTTTATATTACTTGATGTTACTTTGAAATATCAAACCTGTTATTTGGTAGCCGTTATTTGTTTGAATAGATTGATTGAGATTTAACCTGTGCAACCTACAAGATCTACACGACACGTGTTCCATCTATGTTATTCTCCTCGTGATATTTGTCACAAACAGAGTCGGTTGCCAATTAGTTTCACAAGTTACACGTGCCTGCACTCACACCTCCATCGCTCCCGTGCATACCCCCCTCATAAACCTCCAAGGGGGATTCGAGTTCAGGCACATGTGTAGTCGAAAGCTGCGGGACGATATAATTACCGTTTTGTTTATGATGTATATGACCAGCGTAAAACAACTTTTCTCCGGATTCGCCTAGAATTTCATGCACCTGAAGAATCGAATTCTTACAACAGTCTCAACACATGAAGGCTTTTATAAAATTGTTTTAGTTTAGTTTAAAAAGTAGTGTTTTATAAATTACTGCAATGAATCAGAATTCTCAAAGAAGAAAAAACCGGATTAGTTTTGCACAGACATATCACGAGAAGGAAAGCAGAATTTTGTCAGCAAACAAATAATATGATAATAGATAAAAATCGATCATCTACTACTACTTGACGCTTTCTTTTGTTTTAAAGTCTACCCTGGATACAGACTATTAGTATTTTTTTACTCTCGATAAAAAGAACCCCTTGGGGCCTCGTAATATAACGAACAATAAACTATTAAAATTTACCTTGTTTTAACAGCTTAGAAAGTAAAATGCCCTCAAGACTAAGTATATTATACTGTGAGTTTCGGATAGTTTTCTATAAATAAACTAGATATCAAATTACAATGTGAATATTTGTTTATGTATGTGTATAATTTCAGTAACCTGTTTTCACTACCTTATTAGCTAAACATATAAACTTAAACTTTGAAACGTTAACTTTTGGTTCAAAGTGAAATTGAACACAGACTCAATTAAAACTCATCAACGTTCACATTTTATAAGTAGAGAATAAAGAAAGCACACTCATCACTTTTAACTATCAAATTCATTTTTGATAATAATATAACTTCATTTCCCGTAGAAATACATCCTGCTGTGTGAAAACTGTGCCCTTATATCCCGAAATATTTATAAAACTTTTAAAATTAGTCATTACTCCTATTTGATATTGAATAATTCACCTCCATTCGCCCCATGTGTTAAACGTGTTAAAAAAGCAGCTTTAGATAAGTGTAATATTGTTTTTATTCCTTAGACACAAATAACTTAAATGTCTAATATACAATTTATATTGCCATTGTATCCATTGAGACTTCTACCCATTTCGATATCACAGTCTCAACTTACCCCAAACAAATTATGCAATTAATATCTACAAGTAATCAAATTCACCAAGAGCTCCTTTACTCTACAGCGTTATTTGCGTGGGCTGACCACAGCTTTCAAATGCTCTGAAAGGGTTGTCCGCTCACCTATTTCACGGCTCTGAAACGCAATCAATTTGATTGTATATTCATTATTATGTCCATTGCAGGTAAACCGCACTTACTTTAGTAATAACCATTATCATTGACGATTACCTGAGTGGGTTGGCTACACCCGCGGTGTTTTTTACTCACGCATACGTTTTACTTCATATCTCGCTACTTTACTCCTGTGTACTAAATACAAGGAATTAAAATGTGGTGGTGATGTGATGATGATGGCTATAAGTTTTGCCCGAACCAAAACTCGTTCAACGCAAGTTGTTTTTACTATAGAAACACTTCATTATCGTTTATATGTGTTGAAATAAAACATACTAATAATTTGTAGGTTAAATTATAAGAAGTATAATAAGAATAATAATGAAATCGTGTTCAAACAAACTAGGAGACAGGAAAAGAATGTAAGTTTTTATTATTATGTTTTTGTGCTTAAGTCCCATCAAAAAGTAAATTCCAAATTTGGAACCGTAATAACAAACAAACCACAAATACAAGCTATTGCTTAAAAGAAAATCGATTTTAACTTATTTAGTAATATCGTTTTGCTACAAACACACCTACAAACTTGTTTTATCTCTACAGTTAAGATATAGTGTAAATAGGCTTAAAAAGGGATAGAAACGCTGCGCGTTACAACTTTGGTCGTGTTACAATGCAAATAAATATCACAAACTGAAACCTTATAATGCAACCATAGTAAGTTTTTACTTATGGGTTTATTCATTGACATTGAAAGCACTTATTGTGACGTCATTAGAAATGAACTCGAACAACTCCTGCACTAAAAAAATGTGTAATTTTAAACCAGTTATGTTCACAATGTAAACTTGTGTCGATACAAATTTGAACTGAAATGTGGTGTTTGAAGCTTGTGTGATATAATGTTTGAATTACATAATTAGACAGGCCTTTTAAAACATGCATGGACATAATGCCTTATCTGATGGCAATTACAACTTGCGTCAGTAAATGTGAATTGAAATTAATATTATTAATAGAATATATTGAAAGC
This sequence comes from Selenia dentaria, assembly GCA_917880725.1. NCBI lineage: Eukaryota > Metazoa > Arthropoda > Insecta > Lepidoptera > Geometridae > Selenia > Selenia dentaria. Next base: position 31,615,101 of record OU862881.1, on the reverse strand, counting down.
ATGCCGTTATTATATTTTTAATTTAAGAGGCTTTAGAAACACCACCATAACATAATTTCTGTGGTCCAATGAATTTCACATCATACTCGTTTATAATTAAACGAGTATGATGTGAAATTCATTGAAAGATGCTTTAAAAACACCACAATAACATTATTTCTGTCGTCCAATGAATTTCACATCATACTCGTTTATAATTAAACGAGTATCATGTGAAATTCATTGAAAGATGCTTTAAAAACACCACAATAACATTATTTCTGTCGTCCAATGAATTTCACATCATACTCGTTTATAATTAAACGAGTATGATGTGAAATTCATTGAAAGATGCTTTAAAAACACCACAATAACATTATTTCTGTCGTCCAATGAATTTCACATCATACTCGTTTATAATTAAACGAGTATGATGTGAAATTCATGTTATGGTGGTGTTTCTAAAGCCTCTTAAATTTAAAATATAGTAACGGCATGGTTTCAATATAATAATAAATTGTGATATTATTATGGTAACAGTAAATTTCGAATAATTTTCTAAATTAATAAAATATATTTAGTTTATTAGGCCGCAAACTTCAAGCCTAATGAATTTTAAAAGCATGCCAGATACAAAAGTTGATTTAAAAGTTGTCTAACTTTGCATAAAAATACTTTTTGTGCTAAAAATATACAAAATAAATTTATTCAAACGCTCTTTCCAGGTACCTGTCACGTTCTAGTAATTTATAAATAAGAAATTTAAATAACTTTTAAATATATTGTATAAATAATCAATTGGACAAATCAAACATTTCACTCTTGTTCTATTAATAGAATTAATGTGCGATTTATAAATAATTGTTTGTTTAGCAAATCAATTCATGTATTTATGAGAATTTTACAAGGTAACGTCGTACAAAGTTCATACATAATGTTATTTCTTTTTGCTTAGTTATATTCCCGTGTGCCAAGTCAATTTAGACCAGTAGAATGCAGCTAGGATATTTATGTTTTTTTATCCAATAAAAAATTAATTCGCAAGATGACGTTTCTGGTCCGTAGTACGACAGACGTGAATTTGACAGAAAGTCAATCATCATCATCGTTTGGACATAGCCTACCTACGAAACTTGTATACCTCCTGGAGCTTTAAGCTCAAGGCAAGTAAGTAATGATTTTATAACTTAAAACTATCTATCTATTTCTACCATGAAGCAGTTATGTTCGCATTACCGTGTTTCGGTTTTATAGGCATCGTTGCCAGTGAGATTACAGGCACATGAGATTTATCAAGTTGATACCTCAGGATGATGAGGCTGCACAAGGCGCAGTTAAGTTCGTCGTGCTCGTTCTGACTAGAAAAAAATTTATGATAACTGTACATGAACAATCTTGCATTTAGTTTTCCGTAGCACTACACGGTTCTCCAAAATGTAGGTATAGGTAAGGCTTCACCACTATTGTTAAGCGACAAATATCCGAAACTGCGACGGTAACAACCAAGTCTAAAAAAAAACTTGAACTCGTGGTAGTGCGGAAAATTTAAAATTTCGTCCCCTCGCTGGGAAAGAAAGTCCACCTAACTTCTTCAGATCTGAAGTTTTAGAACTTTCATTTTTTTTTGTTGGACAGAACTATTGAGGCAAAGCTCATTAGCATGCCCGCTACCCTCACTTTTCCAAGGTCGCTATACCAGTTCGCAACTATAGTTAGTCTCGTGAGGTGAAAGAACCGGTGCATAGATGTCGAAAGTTTGATGTTTAATCTAGATTACTATCTTGAATTTATGATTGCAAATCTGAATATTGGGCTAAGTGGTGTGTTAAAGCTCTTAACAGAAAATAACTTTAAAAGTAAGGTTAAATATAATGATGATAAGGATAACAAAAAATAAATTTCTATAGATCGTGTTTGTTCGTTTATATTTTGGGTACCATACCTATATTCAAAATTACTCGTAGTTAACATTTTTAAATTTAATTCATTTATAAGTAAAATTTTATGGAAATGATTAGAAAATATTTTAACATTTGCATAGTTCTTTGTCTATTAATTATTCTTATTGTTCTCGTATTCTTCTTTTGTGCTTGCGAGCTTGTCATCCATCCTACTCTAGTCACAACTTCTCTCTACATAATTCGAGAATAAACAAAACATTAATTTATATATTAAATTGATTGTTATGCCAAATATCGAATATAAACACCACTGGCATATTGAATAATATAAGCAATTTCGCGATTTATAAAAATGAAAAAGGGTCTGGATGTATTAACATCGTGTATTAGAATTATTATTTACAATTTAGAAGTATTATCACAACACCGGTTAATAAATAAAAAAATGTTAACTTTAGTTTTAATACAACATTTAAAAGTAGTTTTTTTTTAAGTTTGTACCTAAACATATATTAAATGTTTTATTTTTTAGGTGTATACCAATGATCTTATATTAAAAAGAAGTAGATGCGTTATGTTTGCACTGACGCGAAGTCAATGTTGTCCCAGCTTTCGCGTATACAAGAATGTATTTTGGCTGAGGTTCTTAATTAAACGTCATTCAATGACGGATAGCGTATATGCCGTATTTTTACGCGAGTAATTGCTACCTCTTTTTACTAAAAGATGTTTGCTGTATACTTATTTTTTATGTCAATAATAGTGTAATAAATATGTCATAGAGATAGCATGGAACCATAGTAATAATAGTTCAATTGGTATAATAACGCTTGGATCAATACTAGAAACTAAATTGGAATCGGTTTTCTTCAAATCGTTTCAGATTCCCCTTTGATGACGTCGTATGTCGGCGGTTTGACGTCACAGAGTACATTTTGGAGTTTCACAGTATTCACTAAACTACTACTGAGAATATGTACAATGCAATAATGTGCAGGGCTAAAGGAAATGCTCTGCTTTACTAGTCTGAAGCATTAATATTAAAACATATAAAAAATATAAGGTGGTAGGACACTTTTGCTAGTAGCCAACTTGGTAGTTACCACCGCAGTGCTAGATATTTCTCGAAGCAGTAGTGAAAGCCACAGATTACAGAAACAAGGGAGGGCCGGAGTATGTAATATGTCCAAAAACAGAAGACATTGCTCGCGGCGGTTCGCCACATTTTGTAATTTGTGACTGAACGCCGGCCGCGATATTGCATGTAAACAGTTTACAATGCTCGCTCTGTACTTACGAATATTCAAACGTTACATTTTAATACCGCAGTGGATAATGAGCTTATTGAAGCTAACAGAATACGTTGTAGCAAGTGAAATTAGTGGGTAAAAAGAGTCAAAAATGTATGTCTTGACAAGTATATTGCCACGCTAGACTACAGTGTCAGGCTCTGGGTAACACAACCACAGACATGGGCAAGCGTAGTGCTTAATCTGGCGCGGGACTTTCACGTCTCGACACTTGACCGCAAAAAAAGTAGTTTAAGAAGTCGGGTATTTCACGACATACACAATTATGATATTCCTTAAACAAGGACTTACGTACTTTTGTACATGTATTACCTTAAGGTAGGTATACATGAATACGCGTTATCAGCCATCTGGTTGGCCGTCATTCGTGTACTCATAGGCTTTTGTCATGATAATATCATCATGATAATACACTGGTATATTTGCTTTTGATATAATATTTGCCAATACTTTTATATGGTAGCATAAAGGTTATCATTTATCAGTAAATTGAGGCATTTGTGTGAATGTACTGATAAAGTCCGGGTTGTGAAGGATCAGTTTTGGCAGTAAAATACGTAGAACAATCATAATCTTACGTTTACAACGAAAGTTTGTGTGTTTGTTACTTCTGCACGCTTAAACGGCTGGATCAATTGTGAGGAAATTGGGTATGGAGCTAGATGAGGCGCTGTATTAACCCTTTGCGACCCGGAGACGTACACATACTTCAGTTTTATTCCTAGATCTTTTGTTTTAATTATCACGGTATAGGAAGGATTAACAATCAAATATCAATAAATTTGTGGATATTAAGGGTTAATAACCTTTCATCAACATCATCCATCACCACGCAGGTGTAACCGCGGGGCGCAGATAGTGCATTATATTGTGCTCCTTTATTTTTTATCGGATGAAATTTAAGATTTAAATCAACGATCATTATGAAATCGCAATTAAGGTGATTTATTTTAAAAGTTCCACGAAGGATTAATTATTTCGCTTGGCTAAATAATTGTGTTCAATAAATAGGTGTTTTCTTATTGTCATAAAAAAAACAACCGCGAAATAAACACGTACATGACCCTCAATAATAGTATAAGGTGTTTTGGTTAGATTTATGAAAATAATTGGCATGTTGATTAAACGGACCTACATATTACAATAAACCTAAATCCCTAATAAAATCCCTAACTTTGCTTACATGATGTTATCATATAATATATATACCAAGTACATTATTATAGCACTATACTTTGCTGTATCAAGTAGGATAAGACTTTAAATTTATTAACACTATTGAACTGATTTTTGACCCAATTGTTAAATATTTAAGGGTACGAAATGTAATGCATCAAAAATAGTCTTTTAATCCTTTAGACTTAACTAAAATACTTCTATATCTATATTATGTTTACTTGACCTGACCTGACTGTCTGTCTGACTGAGTAAATGACTAATTCAACAACGCAGAGCCTAAACCGCTGGGGCTATACACAACAAAATTTTAAAAGTTGACTCTTTTTATATTGCAAACATCCGCAAAGCAAGGATCCTTGGAATTTTACCCTCGTGGGAATTATTTCAATGTATTTCTGTTGCTTCGTTTTCCATAGATCAAGCCAGCAAAGTCGTTAAAAGGTCTGCTAGTTATCGATATAACAATAATAGAACTTTTGATCATGTTTGTACATATCCCTTTTTCATGCTATACAAGTAAATTTAGAAGTTTGTTTTTATATAAATATAGATAGTTATAATTGCCTTGCCTCTAGGGTCGCTAAGCCCGGCCGTGTGTAGGCGCCTGCCGCCCGCCCACGGCTGCCGCCCGCCCTATACTGGCACTATGTAATATTAGCTCGGAAACGTAATGGATAAATCCCTTTTGAGGAATTAACTAGTTGATGTTGTTTATTTTTAGTTTCAAATCTCACGTCAATATTTTTTTATTTAAGCTCTATCATTTTGTATAAATTCATAAGCAAAATTATTGGTTTTTCCTGATACAATAATTAATTGTTCTGCAATAAATATGTATTTATAAAATAATACGTAGAACAATTATTTTGCGAGCTTTTTTCTATGTTATTCTTTGCGCTTTTAAGTGATGGGTATAGAAATGCAAGTTTTCAAGTCTCGTATTAACAACCGCTATACTCATATTAATATTGCAATTTTAATGAGGAAAATTACAATTAACCTCGGAAGAGATACGAACCTGTGCCTTCTTACAATCTGTGCCAGATAATATAAAAACTGTATTGTAAAATTGCGGTTAGTATATATGTAATATCACTGGAAATTCACAAGTAGGTATACAATATTTTCGGTGGCAAAAATATCTTGAAAGTACCATAAAATGTTCGCTTTTGAATATTGGATGTTTGTGATTTATTAATGTATGTATAAATGCCCATCCAGAGAATCCTAGTGCGGAGCTCGTCTGCAGAGCCCTTCAGGGGCTTACAGCATGACTGTGTATGTGTGTTATATTCTTCATATTTTATTCAAAGCGGTGAATACATTTTGCCTTCCATCGTTGCGTTAAAGACTCTCTCGGTTGTTTACTCCGTTGGATGCCTACATTTCACGCTCTTACGCCTATATTAACCTTTTAAGAAAAAAAGCTAATGAACCATGTTAAAAAGGGAAGACAACAAACCGGGCTTGATATCCTTTTTTGTTGAGCATACTTTCAGTTGACTGGATTTTATGAAAACGGAATAATTGCCTTATCGATTGCAGAAATATTATAAACATTTTGAAACGATGATAATCGTTCATCAGGCATTAGATTTCGGTGAAATACCTTATAGAGTGGTAGACCACTTCCTCGGGCCTGCCTGGCTAGCTATCACCCTCAGTATTTAAAACCTGACATTTGAGCACCTAGTGGTTTGCTTCAGCCCCTTCGCTATTCTAACACTTCCTTACCACCTTGGATTACATCATAACTGACCGTCAAGAGTGGTAGTGGAAAAACTTTGGCCTATATTTATAAAAATATAACAGTAGACAATTTTTATATACAAAAATTTGTCGCTTCACTAAAAACATTACCAACTGAAAACCACTAAGCTCGTTTATGTCTCGATTATGTTAAACAGCACACATCAAAAACATATTGTCATAATTATTACCAAAAATACAATAAATCATAAGTATTATTCCCATAAGTACCCAAGACGTCGAACCGACAAAACATTTAATAGCTTTTCCATTAAAATTGCACTTCTTCATCAAGGAATTCATAAAAAATCTCAGTTATACAACCTGTAACGTGATAACACATAATTAGATGCAGCCTACTGACACCTACAAACACACTGACCTCACCATTCCACCCCACTCACCCTCTGACCTACACAAGCAATCACACAAGTTCAGCGGAGCACACAAGCGCACCTCTCATGCGTGCAACCACGCACACATGCACAAATAGGGGAAGCAGGGCAAACACGACACCGTGAACTATATTTCACACATACAAGGAAATCGTGCACTGACGCACACGTTCAAGACGGAATTCGCGGCGATGCGAACGGTCTAGTAAAATCTTTTTCTTGGCAAACGATGGCAACGAAATGGGGGAATGGAACCGGCGACATCAACTCGCTTCCTCAACTTCTTAGAATTGTGACAATGGTATGAATGAATGCGCATGGACTACATATTCGAACTTTATTAAGTATCAGTTGCTCATATTGTTTTAGTTCAATTTGAAAGTTTTATTTTATTATATTATGTAATGAGACACGTAAATCTTTTTTCCGATGGTAAGCACCACGCCGCCTATGTTGCAGTACCAGTCAGAGCTTTACGCTGAAATGTTGCAAAGCTCTACAGTTACTCGGAGACCTTGGTCTATTATAGTCACAGGTTGGCTATACAGCTTTTTTAGCTTAATACATAAGTATTTTCTCTCCACCTCTTCAAAGAAAAATTGATCATTGCGGTGATAACAAAGATGGTTTCTTCAGCAAGAGACTTTCTATTCAAAGAAAGTCTGATTCCCTCAGCGATTAGATTTCGCATGCCGACGACGTACAGCGTATGTATCACGAAATCAAAAGTTGTCCCAATAAACTCTCCTAAGCTCATATAAAGAACATTTACTTTCCATGTAATATAAAAATACGTCTTTTATTGTAATTAATAATAATGTAATGTAGGATAACATCGTTTCAAGGTCGGTTCCAAACTAGACTGAACCTCATCATCATCATCATCTCAGCCGCAGAACGTCCACTGCTGAACATATGCCTCCCCCATGATTTTCCATAAGAACTTGTTGGAAGCGGCCTGCATCCGACGTCGTCCTGCGACCTTTATCAGGTCGTCTGTCCACCGTGTCGGTGGACGACCTACACTGCCGGTCCGTGGTCTCCATTTCAGAACCTTCCGGCCCCATCGGCCATCTGTTCTGCGTGCTATGTGTCCTGCCCACTGCCACTTCAACTGGCTAATCTTCTGGGCTATATCGGTGACTTTCGTTCTACGGATCTCCCAATTTATGATTCGATCACGTAGAGAAACCCTGAGCATAGCCCTCTCCATAGCTCGTTGTGCGACTTTGAGCTTAGTTATTAGGCCCATAGTAAAAGACCACGTTTCAGTGCCATAAGTCATCACAGGTAACACACATTGGCCGAAGACTCTTGTCTTGAGGCACTGAGGTATTTTTGACGAGAAGACGTCCCGAAGTTTCCGGAACGCTGCCTGACTGAGACTGAACCTGTATTACGTTAATCTGATGACAGATATACATACTTACCTGTATGCATGTACACACCCAGACATATTAGGTCAAACAGACATGTCCATGCACATGAATGTTTCTCTTCTGCCCGCGGATCGAACTCGGGAACAGCGGCTCAGAACACAGAGTCTCAACTAAACTAACCAGCCAGTCAAAGAAAAGCTAAGATACAGTTACTTATCGTTAACTCTATATTTTTACAGGTAAAGCCAATCTCCTATTAATTATATTCATTGCAATATCAAAATTGTTCTCCATAATTGATTTTAATTTTAAAGACTAGACTACTATTTAGCAAGTGCTTGCAATGTCTACGATAAACAATCGCTGTCTACATCAAGTATGTCAATAATTATGACACGCTCGACTTTTTGTGCTAATTATAGTCCAAAAAACACCGTTACATTTTGTGTTATGCTCGATTTGAATGTTTAGATTGATTGGTCCTCATTAGTCACGCAAACAGAAATGTTACATATAGACGTGCCTGTAGGCTTTCAAATTGAATTATATACACGGGTAGTAACTGCGTGGAATAAGGTTTTAGCGATTCCTCGGATACTATTAGAATACATCTTTTGCCATTTCACAACGCTGAGGGGTGATATACTCACACACATACTTTCGCAGTTATATTATTAGTAAGTATTTTGGACTTATGATGGGGAAGAATGGCTTCTGAGACGAACCAGAAGACGTACCGTATGCCTCTAGGTGTGAATACGTCGTACCTAGAGTCGTGGGGAACCGATAGAACCTAAAAGCTATTAGTCATTCAGGAGTTCAAAGAAGCAGGCCTATGTTAAACGTGAGTCTACCCCTAGTGATCAGCTAAACGGCGAAGTCTGGATACCGGCTACTCATAAAAACCTTAGCCAAACATTTTACAATAGGGGTATGAGAGTCACTTATTGCACTGACCCCATATAATTGGGATAAACTTAGGCAAACTTTGTTGCATAGTTTGTAAGCACTAGAAAAAACTTTGAACTTTATGTTTTATTGAAATTTAAATATTATCACTTTGGATTTTATTCACGTCGAAACAATAGCCTTATAAAATTTATGGAATTAGCCAAAAAAACTAGTTTGAGAACAAAAAATGCCTCTAAACCCGGAAGAAAACAACTTATATGCATAATCTTTATTTTATGACAAACTCGACCGACCTTGATGCCAACACACGATATTTTCCTACTTATATAAGAAGGAAGAATAAAAATCTACGTTGATTTTAAAAAAAAAACACATACCGGCGTATTATAATACGGACTAAAGATATACCTAATTTTATACCATGGTTTAATGGAATAGCATATATAAAATTTGCTTAAGCCATGGTTTAAACTCGAGACTATCTTTAATCCACATTAGGATAATAAGGCGGTAAGTGTCACTACGTGAAGGAAGACCGTGATAAAGATCGTAAGAAAGAAGAGAACAGCCTTACTAGGTGGTATGCCTCTTGCAAGAGTAAGTCTTGGTCGGTACCACCACAGATCCAGATATGTAGCGAATCGCTCCAATGAACGCACCCGGAAGAATTATGGCTACGAAGCTAATAATAATAATAATACTAATTATTAAAATTATGTACACAATCATTACCGCGTAAAGGACACTGGACAAGCAAATCGAATTACGGGGCGAAAGAGACACTAAATCCAATGTCTCGAGGAGGACGAGTGCAGGCAGTGTCACGCAAAAGTTTGGCTCTAAGCTCTTACTGACTCCTACTGACATAGGCAAGTTTAAAGCTGATCGTCGATCGTTAACTAAACTAAGTTAGTTTAGTTAACAGCTAAGCTACATAAATTTAGTTTATACCCTCAACTATGTGAGCTAAGCTAAACTAACTTAGTTTAGTTAGCTGTGAACAGACTCTAACCCGATCTGTAAGTTTTTAAACTATTATATCATAGTCACAAACATTAGAAATATTCAAATTATGAACGGGATAGTTACCATTTATATTTTCTATTAGTTTCCGATATTTCGGCACTGTTGCAAGCGCCATGATCACGGATGAACTGGGGAATTGCGGGTGGGTGAATGTTTACGAGCAGACGAAGCGGTCTACCCTCTTCCGTACTCGTTTGGCTCTTGCAACAGTGCCGAAATATCGGAAACTCATATAGAATATACATCGTAACTATTCCGTTAATAATTTGAATATTTTTCAGCCGATCGTTTAACAATTAATAATAATAAGAAAGAAATGGTATGATAAGTTTAAATAAGCTATAAAATTGCCGATTTTTAATACTGGCTAGCACAAAGATCGGACATCTAACATTCTACTTAGAAGTCTGAATACAAATTAACTAAAACAGTCATGACATTTTTAAATCAGTTGTTCGTTTGCTTTTCCAGAAAATATTGCACTCTACAATATGTAGATTCTATGTGCCTCTATGGCGGTATCAGTTACACGTAGTCTCGGTAGGTCACAGATTTGCATAACAGACCTGGAGAGTAATTCTACTATTTCACAACATTCAACAATCTATCCCCCTGTAGTTCGACTCCGGTTGTCGTTCGTACATTATTAGAAAAACGATTCTAGTATTTCTATAGAAAAATTGGAGCACGTCATCAAGTAAACGTAACGTAAACGGTACTTTACCATAAGAATATATTAAACACTATATCATACAAATACAAATAAGTTAGGCTCTCGATCAAGACCGATCGAGTTAGCATAATATAAAGTTTTGATTGATAGTTGGCGTCAAAAGAAACGTAACTGCAGATAAACTGTTTTTCAATAGTAGAACAAGAAAACGTATAATTACGGTTCGATTGCAGTTGGAACAAATTTAGTTAGTGGAATCGGCCCCCTGGTATCAGCCCACATGCCACTGTTTTTTACCTAAAGTACCTACTTTGGCGTGTTTTAACATTGAGGACAGCAGCTGTTTTCCTGTTGTTTACAGCTTATCCTATGTAACGTTGATTAGTTAACATAATTTTAGGAAGAATTTGCTGAATATTATATCATTGCACTCTTCGCAAAAACCAGTTGCGCTGTTTCTAAAAACTACAATGTACTAAGTGCCTAGACCTTTTTTTCTATTAGCATATTTATAGTGTGTCAAATTTACAAAATAAAAAACATTTAAATGAGGATTTTGTCTGATGAAGATGAATCTGCAAATAAGAGCTCCCAAATTAGGTCTCTATGAGTTTTTGTCCAAACATGCGTCGGTAGAAAAATTATTACCAAATAAATAAATGACCTGCCTAAAATCCGCTTTATTATTGTAGAACATAAAACGAACTATATTTTTCTAGTTACTTTGATTAATAGTGACGAACGAAACATAAACAATTTCAACGAGGAAACCTTGCAGCTATGCATACTTTGTAAAACTGCTCTACATAAAAGTGATTTTTTATAAACACTAATGGGTGGTGACGTCAAACCTTAGTATTGACAAAATGACTTACTTACATGTAAAATTAGCTTTATAATAAAAAAGGGACTGCAAATAAAAAGATTTATTATCCGTTAAATTATTTACTTATGTATCAATTACATTTTTGATTGTCATGTTTATTTATATTTTACTTCTATAAATAAATTAAATTCAAGTGTCTATTTGCAAAAGGTTAGGTGTTTACTAAATACATATGAAAGTACATATACAAATAATAAATATACACATAAGGTTTCTGTCTGACTGTTTCTCTCCGCCCCGTGCTAGGCATGAAAATGTCCCCAAATTTTACTTTAAGTTTAAAAACTATAGATATACGAGTAGTTATTTTATCTAATATTACTACCAAATCAACCAATGTGTATTGTAGTAGTGCTGTTTTCAGGCAGTAGCACGGGGTAGATTTTCATTTTTAATTGTTTTTTCTTATATCACGTGAGTCAGTATTTTCGTATTATGATAATGTCTTTTACATTATTTTCATTATCTTTTGTGATTAATACAATATCTTTTTAAAATAGTTTAGTATTTATTTCAAAATCAGGTTTGCACCTGTTATCTAAAAGACGTTTTCAGTAGTCAGTGTTCAAGTATATGCATAAAAATTCAAAGAAGTTCGATGCTCAATGCGGACTTAAGCTAAAGAAGTTTAGAAGAACGATATTTTATAGATCAAAAAGTTTATTTGATACATAAAATATTTGTCCACCTACTTACTTACATGTACCTACAATTTGTTTGAAGCCCTGATATATAAAAAATGTATAGGTAACTTTAACCTACTTGTATTCATACAATATGTTCTCAAAAAAAAAATATGACATGTCGCACTAAAAGAGCCTATTCTCAACGATTTTGTATTCTACTTACAAACATATAACATATGGACAACTAAATTATGCTAACTGAAGGTAGTTAAAGCAGTACCATGTTACAATAAATAATTCTGTCACACCATTGCTTCCACATCAAACTTTGCTGTGTATTTACTGCGACAAAGGACCAACGGACAGTAACTGTGCCGATTGTTGAGCGATTACGTCATTATCGGTCGCTATTACGTAATCGTAGTCATTATCACAAAACTGTTAGAATACGGAATGTGTTATGTCCGGTCTGTGTGTCTGTCTGTCCTCGAGTTGCACTTCTATAAGTTGTATGTGGGAGTTAAACTGTTGTTTTATGGTTTTTTGTTTCTTGTGACACTCAAATCACATAATGATGCTATGTCATGGAGCACGAAACGGTAACTTTTTAAACCATACAAAATTCATTTAATTACAATGGTACCAGATGGTTACCTTTCCAGCAAGATGCTTGAGGGATGCCATACTTTACCACATAGTTTCTAGAGCAGTGTAGTACTCCGCAGAAATGGAAGCTTATCACAATACCAGGCAGTTTAATAATCTTTTGCCTTTTCAGTACTTAAATAGACTTTTTGTGTGATTGTGCCATCAGTGGTAAAAGAAATAAAACGCACTGCATCTTCGGCAGATTGTCTTTCTCTTATTAGATTTCATTTGATCCCTTAAAAACTACAATTTAATATTATTTACGATTAATTAGGCTTTTAAGACCAAGTATTTATCAATGAATTTTGTAATATTGAAATGTGTATTAATTCGTTGTCAATATAACGTTTGACAATATTCGACAACGACCTTACACGAGCTCCAAGCGAAACGCAAAGATCAATGCTCTGATATTTTGATGCCTCAAGGTTTTTTAAAGAAGGCTTAAGCTTTAATGAACAGCTTTATACTTCATTATTGAAAAAGCGTAAATTCACGTTAATTTCGTTTTATTATAATAAAACTGCAATATGCTATACAGCATTTGTCTCTATAGTAATAGGTAGAGCAATTGCATTAAAGCATTGCAGTGCTGCAACTTTGAGGATCGTCTCGTCATTCAATAACATAACAAAAAGGAAAAGCTATAGTAAATAATATTTCCACTTTTATACTTCTGCCTTAGTATTGACTGTTATTTCTCTTTGCCCGCAGGTTGCAGCTGTTGACGTCCAAGGAAGCCAGCCACAGGCAACTTTCGTTCTAAACCCCGCTCCCTTCACCCCCTTCCAAGATTGCTGCCACCATGGGTCGGAAGAAAATACAAATATCCCGGATCACGGACGAACGGAATCGACAGGTTTGTCATTGTTTGAAACCTATTGAACTATATAATTTTTCTATTTAGCTTTAATTCAGGGTAATAGTTTTAAAATGTAGTCTTACCGCAAAATATACCAATATTAAGGTCAAGCTATGTAGAACAAGTTGCCATGCGAGGATTTTTTAATGTTAAAGTGAGAGTACGAGTGCAACAAGTCAGTATTGGTATTCTTCGGTAGTAGAAAGGATGGGGGTAAATGCTTGTCAACTTTCACGTGTGTGTTTCACCTTTCACGTTATATATGGTTACAGAAGAATTCTTTTTATATGTATATTGGAAATTTAAAAGGTACATATATACCTATATTATATGCTATTCAATTCCCTTAACTCTTCCAAATTGGGTAATATAGAAAGGTATACGAGCAGCTACTCGTTATATAATATATACAACGCATTCAGTTGTATTGGGCGTACATATCATGTTCATTATATTCCGATGCTGTTCCAATTTAAAATGAAAATGTATATTTTAAACATGAAATTGTAATTTAACTCCACACACAATCTTCAACTACTAATAAACACAATAATATGTAGAACAAACTCACTTTTCATTATGCAAATTATTTGGTCTTATTTTTTCTTAGGTAATGTTGATATCAAAACGAATCAACTAACTAGTATTTGTTGTCTGTTGCTTAGCCAGTCTAATTTAGTTACTTCAGTAGTTGTTTTAGTCCGTTAGTCATAGTAAAATGTAGCTTAGAAGTAAAGACGACTCACCCACTTTGCTTAGTATATCTTATGTAAAAAAACAAAGATGGGGTGTATCATCTTTGGTAAATAGTTAGTTAATAAAAGTTATTCATTTGGTAATGACAGTTTCTTCTTATAATAATTGCAACTTGACTCCAATCCAAAACTATAGTTGCACCAAAAAGCCACGTAGTAACAATTGGTTCAAGCCAACTTGTAGTCATTAGCATACTCGAAAGGTGGAATGACTTTATCGTCGCAATTTCTTTAATTTATTTTGATATGGAAATGTATTAACGCACTTTGCTGTGTTCCCATTTCAATTTTCACCTTGTCTTCATGAGCCAATGCTAAGCAATTAGTAAAAATAATATGAATTAAATAACATTACATCAACCTGCATTAATACGTATTATAATTACAGTTAATCATTGAAAAAACAATACCTTTTAAAAGGAAGTGTTACCTAAAGGAAAATAAAAATAAAATATATCTTACTATTTAAATTTAACAATTTTAAATGTATTAAATCTCGTACAATTTTATATTATTTGATCCCGACCTTTTGAACATTTTTCGGTGAACATGGTTACGGGTACACTGAATGATAGATGTCTGTAATAAAGTTATAGTTAACGAAAGCCTAAGAAATCATTAATACCTTACTAATATTTTATTATGAATAAAGTATTGTGAGTGTGTACACTGCATACATTGTTGGATCATGGGATCCTTAGGTTGACTTTAATAATAAAGAATAATATGCTTCAATTGAAAAAGTGACGAACTCTTTTGACACATACCATGTTTAACGACATCAATTAGCTGAAGCAAAGATCAAGCCACGATCGTTTCAATCAACACGTGGTCTCGTACGTGGTTCAAAGGAACTTAGATCGAATAATTTTTAACATTTCAAAGCATGTTAAAGGGTGAAATGACCTTAGCATCTGACCCAACAGATGTGTCGTATCAACACTCCCACTGCAAAACATTATCGCGGCAGGACAACGACCGCTGCTGCTTGTAATTTATTAATTATACGATCACTCTGTACATCACTCATGGCCAGATTAATTTAAACCATTGTAATGTTTCTCATTGCCCCTTTTTGAACTAAAGCCCTTAGGAAACGCAGGGGACGGAAGGTCTTACACGGCTGGTCGCAATGTAGGAGAGGCAGACAAGCGAAATGAAACTTGCGAAGGTCAACTTGCTTTAGTGACGTTTCCACTGTTCTAATTGTACAGTCATTGGTTTAAAAGCTTCCTTTGTTTATTTTTGTCCTCAATAGACACATTTTGTAGGAAGGAACAAAAGAGTCATTCGATCTTGGTGTAACATAACTGTCGGTCAATTTAGGACTAAATGAGTTCGTAATAGTTTGACAGTCCAGTGTATATCATAGATTAATTTGTATGTTATATGTATTCATGTGAAATTAATAAATATATATCTATATACTCGTAATTACTTTTCTCGACTGACTGACTGACTGATTAATCAACGCAGAACCTAAACTGTTGGGGCTACAAACTCTAAATTTTGTCACTTGATGCCTTTTATGTCGTAAGCATACACTAAGAAAGGGTTTTGTGAAAACTTTACCTCAGGGAATAAGTAAAACTTATTTAGTAGTAGTAGGCTTAATACTTGTATCTCATCGACCAACCGAGCAAAGCCACTGGCGAGTCAGCTAGTATTGTCATATTTTGAAACAGATATTGAGAAGATGAATTCAAATGTTACCTACCATGAATGGTAATTCCGAATATCAAATGTTTGTTAGCTACAGGAAAACATTAACCAACAACCATAGTAGCTGACTTGGTCAATTCCCGGCTGAGCCACTCACTTGTACTCATAACAAAGCCAACCAAAGTGACTTATTTTAAATTTCACGAGAGCTAAAGCGTTTATCTAAATACAAATTACAGCTCAAAATCATCAAAATATCTCAAACATATTGGACCAAACAGTTAAAATAAGGAGAAATCGTAATAAAAGCAAATTTTTCTGACGCATACTTCGATGAATTCCAGAAACAGACAGTTCTACCCGGTAGGTATGACGTGAATGACCTCATAATGCAAACAAGTACTTATTTGTATTGTTCTTATATTATTGGAACATTTCAGATGATTTTCGGGAATGCATGAGACAAGCAAAAGCTACCTATATACACAATCAAATTGCTTGGTTGTTAATCGTTTCTTCTTATTTATATCTAATACTGAATTTATTGGGCAGTTTCATCAAAAAGTTCATACTCATCCATTATACAAGGATGCCAGCCGTTTTATTGCAGTAAATGTGCACATCACAAAGTGTACATAAATTGTCTCAATAGAAGTTAGGATTTCTAATAACAACTTTACAATATAATTTAATGTTAAAAGGCTTTAATACAGGCATTATTTTTATCTACCGAGCCATTTAAATATTATTCAGATAAGTTAAGGGCGTCATGATTCTGACATTGGTGACATTACCATCAAACCTCAATATTATTCTCTTTGCATTTGGTATCATCACTATCTATAGATGAGATTTCCTTCAAAAATAGTGGGCTTTAGTCTCAACGTTGAAAATAAACTTCTTCATTAATGTCATCGTTATATTTGCTAATTCCAGGTGACGTTCAACAAACGCAAGTTCGGTGTGATGAAGAAAGCATACGAGCTGAGCGTGCTCTGTGATTGCGAGATCGCGCTCATCATCTTTAGCTCCAACAACAAACTCTACCAATATGCAAGCACGGATATGGATAAGGTAAGATTCAATGTAACACTAACTTTTTTATATTCATCAGCGTTGCCAACTATAACCGGCCAACGATCTGTATCTAACTTTTTAAGTCTATCTAGTTTTGATTCAAGAGTTTCTTTCTTTTCTTTATTAGCATTAACATCTTTAGTAGTTTTGTCAGTATCATTCCTACTGTAATAACGTTTTGTAATGTTTTGGTCTAATGTGCTACACTAATGTTCATTTTCGGGTTTAGTATAATATCTGTATAGGTGACGATCGGCTTTATAGTTGGTATCGTCCAGCTTATTTCAACCCGAGGTTGAGACTTTTTTATTATTTCCCATTTATTTGTTTTGAGGCAATCTTCATTTGACTGATGTAGTCAAGATTATCTCAACAGCGTCTGTTGCCTTTCTCGATTAGATATTTATGTGTGCCTGTATTCGTGGTTTAACTTTCCTATATGTGGGCACATTTCCATAATTTTCACACTCGTCACTTTAAGCAAGGGATCGATAAACCTGAAGTTATCTTCAGATAACCCTGACATGGGGAAACAATGTTATTATTTTAACAACAATGACAAAAGCGTAATGAAACTAATTGAATTGCAAACATACGATTTATTTATTTCAATGCCAGATACAGAGAGATAAAATTTTGTTTACAGATTACTTATGCCATTTGCATAAGTGGTTAAGTATATTAAAAATCAACCAATTATTATGTTGTTACAAACTTGTACTCGTAGCATAACACAACTGCACTCCCATGTTTTTTGTTTTGTAACATATTCATTATTGTAACTGACGCAAGTCAAGGGCGGTTAAATATAGCAGGTAAAGTTATTTATAACACTTGAATGTTAAAGAGTTAAAATTGTATTCACCGACTTATAATTGCTTTTTTTGTGTTGTTGATATCGGATTAAATTAAATTAATATCATTGTGCAAGTTGAGTTCATCAATTCTTATTAGTGCACTGAAATTTTGCATAATTGGTTTAGTTTGTACAATACACACAAATAAAAAGATAAAACTTTAAGTATATACTCGTAGATAATTCGAACATTAATATGTGTTTTCTCACATACGCGGAGAAGGAAATTTAAAAATAAGGTATTTGCGTTCTTCTCCGTCTTTATCCAGACCAAAAGTCTACGTGAAGTCACCTTAACTTTACAAAGACACATTCGCCTATATTAAATTTGACGTTTGTAAAAATTGCGTTATAAAAGATAAAAAACATAGAAATTATATTTGCAGGTACTCCTGAAATACACGGAATACAACGAGCCCCACGAGTCACTGACCAATCGGAACATCATCGAGGTACATTAAGTACGGCGTCATCTGTGTGCCCGTGGTCGCAATGCAATGTCCATGCAATATTGACTATACCATTAACGCGTGCTTCCTACTTACACAAACCTAATGCATACATCTGTTACTAAAAAACCCAACAAACTCCCCGTAGAATCGTCTATATTTCAAACACATAGTATAGAAAAAAACACGAGTATAGTAACGAAGCATGTTTATTTCCCGTTAGACAAATAAAAGATGAAACAAAACACCAGACCCCCGTTTTCTACTAACACTTTATGACTAGACGCCCTAAATATTTATGTTATTTTCTTCCTTCCAGCATGGGTTTTTGTAAATATATTTGTGTTTATTTGAATTAACCTGACTCCGTCAGAAAAAAGGGTACAGTCAGAGTTGCATCATTGCGTTCGACACTACACACAAATGTACGCTAAAAAGTTTCTTATTACCTTATTATGTAGTTCACGTAGTTTTATTGATATTGATAGCACTGTTTTTTTACCCTCCTACACGCTGACTATACAATAAACTGATGAATGGCCATCATAAACCGAAGTGGTTTCAAATCTAATATGACCTAGACCTTTATTAATAAGATAGGTTCATATTAACTTGTTTAATGGTAATGCTTAGGCTAAAACACTTGACTGCCTTCAATACTTATGACCTTTAAACTAAAAAGTCAGTTCATAACTATCTAATTCTATTATCATTATTGAAAATTCTATTGCACACATGATACTAGTAGTTTGCCTGATTGATAATACCATTATTCAATTTTGGTTTGAAAACACTTCAGGCTCTGGCAGTAAAAAAAAATGAAGTACTCGAAAATCTAATTTGATAACAAATGATTTAGTGTGTAATGAGGGTGTTCTAATTGCATGTCGAATAATACATTCCAGTATTTAGACATTGGCTCGTCAAGCCACCTGAGCTGTTTTCGCTGACACTTACAGGCACTAACGAAGAAAGAGCATAAAAACGGAGTCATGTCACCGGACAGCCCCGAACAAGAGCCTGAATACAACCTGACACCACGGACCGAAGCCAAATACTCCAAGATTGACGAGGAATTCCAAATGATGATGCAAAGAAACCAATTGAACGGCAGCCGAGTTGGTGTTGGAGGAAGTAACTATAACCTGCCAGTGAGCGTGCCAGTCGGAAGCTATGACCAGTCGCTTCTACAAGCCAGTCCACAAATGCACACCTCTATCAGTCCACGGCCATCGTCTTCGGAAACCGATTCAGGTAAGCCTCATTGTTGATGTGGTTTTATAACAATCTACTTTTTTGGATTAACCTAATCCGCTCTAGGTCCTTTACAAACGAGAGCAAAAGATAAGACATATCCATTGAATAGAGAAAAAGTTCAATGACTTTTCAAATTAAAATATGCAATGCTTACCACAAAAACTAAGAGTATATGTGACTGGTGATGATTACCGAATGGAGATGTGATGAACAAGGAAAGGGAAAATACTTTAGTTAATTACTTTTTATACATGTAGCTACTCATAAGTGACAAGCCAGCCAAAGCGTTCGCCTGATGTGTGTGATTCGATTACCGAATTTAATTACACAATTATGATTCTCTTGATGTCTGAATGTCTTAATTTGTCGTTAATTTTGATATTTTTTGTTCTTTCCAGTATACCCGAGCGGCGGAATGTTAGAGATGTCAAATGGCTACCCAGGATCCGGATCTCCACTAGGCGCAGGCTGTACCCCATCTCCGTCACCAGGCCCCGCCCCGTCTCCGCACCGACACCCGCACAAGACCCACGGACACGCACCCCCACCCCACCACTCCCCGCGACACAACAACCTTCGCGTTGTCATACCAAGCTCGATGCCACCGCCTCAGGACGAAATATCTTATTCAGGAGAGGTAAGAATTTGTATTCAATGACATGATTTGCGGCACAAGATACCACGAACAACCCTTAACTTGCACCACCACCTAATCACTCCCCGTGACACAACAACCTTCCTAACATACCCAACTCGGTACTACCGCTTTAGGACAACAGATTATACTATCCCACAAATAAATATATGATAATTATACGATAGGTGATCGATTAGTAGTAGTATAATCTTTAAACTCTTTTGCAATGAAATTGCCTTTAAAATGTTGGAAATGCATCTGAAAGACCAATACAATTATAGAATTGTATTGACGTACGTTTGACGTACATTTATGTTCGTTTCATTCATAAATCTTTTGTATTAATTGTATATGAAGGGTTAAACAATAGATCTCAAGTCTCATTTACTAGTAAATGCTACCTTCCCACCCTTCAACTATTGAGAAGCAAAATATCTGGATCTAAATGGTTAGGTACTATATATTTAGGCGAACTCTTGTGATGCGCACTTTCATGGTGCTATAGTCTCACGTTGCGGCTGATCAGAACAGACTACGAATTCAGACGAGTCCTGTCTATCTATGACATAAGGTTGTTTGGTATTGTGTTTGTGGTATGGTTATGTATGGATATATAAATATTAATACCCAGACCACCTATTAATCGCAGCTGTTGCTTATTCTTAGAGAAAATTTTAAGATGGAAAGAGATAGGCCAAGTTTAAATATAATTAAACCTGTATTCAATGAATAAGTATTGACAATTATAGGATAACATTTGAATAAAATAGCGATAGCCTTAACCGCACACAGGGAAAATACCAATATTGACACTAACATGCTTTAGTCATATTATATGTTATATGAGCAGGCGTCAAAATAAAATCAAAAATGCTATTGTAGTTATCTCCCTAAAACCCGTAGGTATTAAGTCCAAGATTCGCTCATAGCAGATGCGTTCGTGACTGTAGAACTAGGTCAAATAAACCTTGCTGAAGTTACCAGTTGAAAGAGTGACAGTTAGCGGCATTTTGATTTTGCGTGAGTGACTTTCCTTGCCTCAGAAGGCACGTTAAATCGTTTGTCAGGTTGTAGGTGTCTTAGGACAATCAATACGCCATGTTATTTGCCTCATACGGCAATCAATAGGCCATGTTGGTTGCCTCATAGGTGGACAGTCAATAGGCCCTGTTGGTTACCTCATAGGACAGCTTATAGGCCATGTTGATTGCCTCGTAGGACAGTTAAAAGGCCCTGTCGGTTGTCTCATAAATAATCAATAGGTCATGTTAGTGGCCTCACAGGGCAGTCAATAGTCCATGTTAATTGCCTCTCTCTCTGCCTACCTCGATGGTCTGAAACGCCGGCACTAGGACTGATGCTAGTAAGCATAGGCTAGTAAGCCTATCCACCAGACTGCACTGGGCTCGTGTGGTGGATTTTAGAAATATTATCTGCTCCCACGCTATGAATAATTAATATAAAGAAAGTTTTCCAGCAGTGAGAACGAAATGGTTTGATAATGCTCATATCAATAGTAATACGTATTAAAGCGTAAATAAGTTTAGCGTATAGTAATTATTATTTGCCTGTCAATTAAAATATTTCGAGAACTACGTAATATTTGGTCATGTCTCTCAAGTATGTATATGTTTATTTTGATTAATTAGCATCACGCTTATACAAATCGCTCATTTGCGACAAGAACGTGATAAAGTAAAAATCTCAATTTGTGGTAAAACGCATTTGAAAGTTAAAAACTCCTGTAACTTTTTAATTATTTTGATTAGACTATTCAGCTCAATACAATTATAACTTCAAGGATTTCTTTTTTTTGATCAAATTGCATGCAGACCTTTAAATCAGTTATTAAATTTATTATGATTATTTATTTAAAAAGGAGTCCTTCTTGTTGCGTTATTCTTGTAAAAAAATTGCAGTTTTGCAAAACAAACAGATGTGTACCGTTTTTCATGAAAAAAATTTGAATAGAAAGCTAAATATGTGCAAGTTATGTGTAATTGTTACGTTTTTATTGATAATCTGTAATCTAAATGCATGGTATATTTTAATTAAGACACGTTGCTGTCGTAGAAATCTCTTTATTTTTTTATTTTGTTTTACAAATGTAAAATATTTTAGCGAAGTTATTGTGTAACTTTCGCTGAAATGTAAGTTATAATCACCTTAAAAATATAATGCTTGTTAACAACCATAACATGTATTACCTGCAAGTTTGTTATTACTTAAAATATTTATTTACGGCCACATATTTAATTTTATACTTCAGTTTTTTACTTCTTTTGTTGAAAGGTTATTAACACAAAAAATAACTTATGTTTTATGTTCTATTATGTTGTATGTACTTCAGCATTTTTTTTTTTTCAATTGTGTCAAATGATATTATATTCAAACTTATTAGCCCGAAAATACTCCCCTGTGACACACCAAACATGTATTACGAATTTATTTTATCTTGATACAGCAGTAGATTCGTGTGCACACGACGCTGCACCATACAACTTCACATATGTACTAACCAGATAGTAGATAAGAGTAATAGTATAATAATAAGATAATCTTAAATCTACGAATATAACACTAACATAAATGTAGAAGTGTCTTTGACGATGCTAAACGATAGAGGCGAAAATATATCCGACTGAAAAGGAACTAGTTCTTCTGTGCAAGATACCATCTTAGTTGGTATCATCGCAATGCCAAATATTCTGCCGACAAGCTATAGTTGCCCGGGCACACGAATAGCCCGTCGCTTGAAAGTATCAATTTTTTTTTGTACTTTTTGTGACCAATTGTTTTTTTTTCCAGACACCACTAAGCTACTCAGGACTCGGCAACTTTGGACCACAGGACTTCAGCATGGGATCGGACATGGGCATCGGACTGACATGGGGCGCGCATCAGCTGCAAACGCTGCAGCACAACAGGTACATGTCTGTATACCTTTTGTATTACTACTATAGAGCTTTCTGGAAACTTGACGAAATGGATAAACTTTAAAAACTCACTAACAACTACAAATTAATTTATGCCAATCTTTTGGACAAGTACACGTATGTTCTTGAAAAATACAATTTTGAATCTGATGAAAAATCATAATACAAATGCTAAAATATAAAAGCAAACACTTATGTGACAATAAAATATACACAGTTATTGTTTTTGCTAGAAGGAACTCAATTATTTCATAATCTAAAATTATCTCAAGTTACCAGAAAAGTTTCTTTGGTGTTGTTTTGCTAAATTGCATTAGATTGCTATTTCTCATTTGTGGACTACTCATCTATAATTTAATATAAAATCATGAGCATGCTTGAACTAACTCCGGAAAACCTCAAATTATCACCTTGCAATTAAGGGTCTTACTTATTAACGCTGCTTGACTTTAAAGTACATTTTATTAGTGCGCACTGCAAAACTGTTCTAGGCCGTACTATTTTTTTTATACCTACTTATTTAATTTTAAGCAGTTTATAAGTAAGGCCTGTCCTACAAACTAAATTCATCGGTATCTCTTATCGTCGAACGGTATTGAGACCAGTAGCGTTCGAAAATAAATAAAAAAGACATGCTCCGCCGCGATAGTGCATCACTGCCGTGACCAGGATTCGAACCTGGGTTACTACGGCCACAACGTAGGGTCCTAACCACTAGACGATCACGGCTACTGGAGCTGGTAGCAGTACAGCCAAATTTACCGATCCAATAACGAGGTGTTACTTAACTGATACGCTTGAGTGGCTGCATGATAGCAACAAAGAGATAAAAACGATTGACGTGACTGATTTACTTAGAATTGTATCAGATCAAACCAATGAATATATAGGTAGGTACTGAAATATGACTGCAGAATGCAGACTGAGTTTAGTATTTTAGCTAAAATATTAATTTCAACATTGACTTAAGGGCGTAGATTATTGTGAGTGATAGGTGACCGTAATGTGTACGGATTTAACCTTCATGCAGGCATATGCAATCATATCACCAAAATTTATGAACGACAATTAATTAGAATTGTTGAAATATTTTCGAGAATCAGATTTTAGACAAACCTGTAAAGAAAACCTGACTAATTTGTACAAGTGATCGAAATCGATCTATTGTTTTAATGGCAAAGACTTGAAAAAAGAAAGACTAAGCATGTCACTATGAATTCCGATCATAGGAAGAATCAGTGAAAACTGACTTATAAATGAAAAATCATAAGTTTATGCTTATGTGTTTGATCGGTATCGGATATCTTAGAACTAGCGTTAGAAAATAAATAAAAAAGACATGCTCCGCCGCGACAGTGCATCACTGCCGTGACCAGGATTCGAACCTGGGTTACTACGGCCACAACGTAGGGTCCTAACCACTAGACGATCACGGCTACCGGAGCTATGACTCTTGCATCGAATATAACGTTCACATTCTTTAGAACTTTGTTATTTAACCAGTTTTGTGTAGCTACCTTACCTCCCACTCTTGTATTGAAAGTGGGCGAGAGAGGGGTTTCAAAGTTTAATCAAGGTTTCAATGTAACTCTCGGTTGTTACGCACGACTGCTCGGATTGCGAGATAATTATTGAACTCTGTAGGTTATAATTACTGTTTTGTAGGAAGTTGATTCATTTACACTCCTTTTTTATTTGATTTATTAAAACACACCAATCATAATTTAATGACATGCTGAAGATTACATTTCAATAAATAGATAAAAATATTTCAATTCATATTAATAACTTAATAAGCCTAATGTTGTTTTTATAAGCCTAATATATTGTAGATTATTTTATCTTTTCATCCACTTCATAGTTGAATAAGTAGGTACATCTATTATTTTCTTAAGATCACTGCTGTCAAAATATTTTCAGTACCATCATTTCCATAGTCATGCTAAAGCTTTTGCCTAAACGCCTGTTTATCAACTCAATCTGACCAGCTGTTCTGTTCCACAGTAGCAGTTTGCCAGTGCTGGGAGGTGGAACACCACCACCTGCTGCATCCCCGAGTAACGTGAAGATCAAAGCTGAACCAGTATCCCCACCTCGAGCCCCTGATCATATGCATCGCGGACCGCCCTCCGCGCCCGCGCCTCAGCCTGCACATCTAGGATCTATTGATGGTAAGGATCTAAACTGACATAATATAAATTTTGTGAACTTCCGCTAAGCATTTTAATGCTAAAAGCCTTTGATGAAACTTCAACTTTCAGCATTGCAATATGAGAAATAAAAGTACTTATCCTTGGACGGGATTCGACCCGCGATTTCTGACAATCCATGACCACTAGGCCACCAAGGCTCGCCATCCTGTTTGGTATAAAAATACAAAGGAGTATAAAAAACTGAAATAAAAATTAGATGACGGGTAACATGGTACTTATAACTATTACAAAAATGAGTAAAATGGCCAGGCTATTGATATGAACTTAGTGATAAGGAAGATAGTGGGCTATGGAAGAGACTACGGCACCTGCCAATTTCAGTCTCATTTTAAAAATTTTTGGGCAGGTGGTGACTTGCCATTCACTAAACGGGCCCCCCATAAGGGCTACCATCTATGGTGACAAAAGGGGCAACGTTGGTGTGGATAGCGAAAGGGTGTCGAGAGGTGTGCTGCGGTTTTACTAGAGCGCTACTACCGGATTTATGCCCTTTAACACTTGCACCCTTTTATTATTACTATTATTTAAAATTAAAATATACTGCTACTGTACTGTTGATAGACTTATATTTACTTTTAAGCGTAGCAAATATATAAAAGTCTTTTAAAATAGAATATATTGTTAGATATATGCTAAAGTCAAGGAAGCCACACAAGTTCAATCTCAACAAACAAGTTCTATCAGATGATGAGGGTGACTATGAACTGGAGTCAGTGGCGACAGATAGTCCGCTAGTATTCATCCATTTACCACAGTCCCTATAAATGAAGGACCGACTACAGAGAGACATGAAAAAAACTTTTGTATATTCCTATATGTGTACATCTAGAATTATGATAAACTAGATCAACATCAATAGACATCAGATAAACTATTATATTAAAATTTCATATAATATTAACCGTACTTTTTGCAACCATTTAATATTTTAATATGATAATCAGGTGCTCATGCATTTTATTAATACAAAAGATATTCCTAAACCCATAGATATTAAGTTACTTATATACTAACACGCAGTAATACCTCAATCTTAACAATGAAATAGGGCTGTTCGTTTCAGGTTCAGTGTCTTCAAGCAACATGGGGTCACCGGGAGGGCAGGACTTGCGGCATTCGAGCGCTCTCCCGCTGGACTACGAGCAGCCGCACTCGAAGCGACCGCGGATCGAGGGCTGGGCCACATAGCTAGGCTATGAGGCCTTCGGATGTTACCCGAGGCCCGTCCATCCGCACTGCTAGACCGGCCGCACCCGGCCCCTATCGAGCTTTCGATAACCACCGTCCTGCGTCAAGCACAACCCTCACCTCCCCCTCTCTAGTGCTACAACGACGTGACGTGCAATCGTACGATCATAAGTCTGAAACGAAAAGGTGCATCTCTACCCACGGTGCTTTTTTCATGGCACGGTCGAAACTCTTTTCGCAAGACTCTAGTGACTAAAAACCTCGACACGAGGTCTCCCATTGATGTTAAATGTTCAAGTTTACACTATACGTAATTAATGTAATGCACTCGTAAGTACACTAGTGATAATAAATGTTAAAATTAAGTACAACAATGCATAATAATAGCCGCAAAACTTCTGATCAATTTTGGAACTTTAATAGATATATTTGTAATTCCCATTTGTAAATAGATGTTAAATGTGCAATCCGTGCCATTGTCTGTTTAGCTTAATGTTAGTCAATTTTATTAGTGACTACGTATACCTACTAGTAAAGGAAGCTGCACTTACAGTACCGTATTGGATTCGTATGTATAGACGGCCGGACGGAGTTGTGTAGTGCGTGATAGAAAAGACTACTACAAGGTGTGAAAGTGCGTCGGAGATTTGAAACGTCTGTTGAGAATGTGTTATACTAGTGTTTTAAAAAGTTTTTTGTGCCATTTTAAACATATGTTAGTGTGACATCCGAACTTGAATCTTTGTAAATTTAAGGTAGTGTCATCACAGAAGATAATAAATTATGTATTGTAATCTATTGACGTATTTATACATGAGAATCACGATGATATTTACTTATATATGTATACACGTCCCTTTAGGAACGAATGTTATGTAAGTAATTAGTTAATGTTAGCTAGAGATGAGTATATAAAGGTACCACATGAAGCTTTAAAATTTCTTATGATAACACTTTGCACTCTAAGCAGAATCGTAAGTGAAACACTGCATATTACTGTACCTACGAGTAGTACTTCTCGGAAAATCACCAACACTACGTAGTAGTTGATTTTCGCAGTCAATATAAATATGGTTTGAATTTAATAACTTCAGCCGTTAAAAAGCATATCAGTCAAATTCATACTTAAATCCTGTGACGATGTACGATAGAGCTCTTGTGACATATATATTTATAAATAGTAACAATCTATCCAACACAAGGTAAATAATAGTTTAGTTTGACTGATTTGCTTCCAAATGCTTCGAATTATCGTTATTATCAATGGTTATTTTACAATTTTCTGGTCGTTTCTCGTTAACAGACCAAAATATCAAGTCAATTTTGAATATCATAATATTGTAATGTTACTTGTTAAGTATAGGATTTGTTTAGTGGCTAATAGTAATGGTTTAGGACTGGACAAATTTGTTGATGGAATACATCCTTTTTTATTTTGTTAATGTGATCTGAAGCTACAAAAATATATCTACTTAATTAGAAAAATGAACAATATTACTTACATAATAATATCAGCTTTAATTGCACTAACAAATATATTTTACACAAGAGTATAATATTTTGGTAAAGCACTATATCACGAACCGCCCTATTTTTAGAGGATATGTAACAGAGGTTGGGAGTTAAGGAATAGTTCATATTGTCCAATATATGTAAAGTAAAAGTATATTTAATATGTTGGATGTATCATTATTAGAATCATGCTAAAATCATTTTAGTTCTTGCTTGTTTTTCTGCCCCTACCTATACTACTGCACTGATATCGTGAGCCCAAATCAGTACCAGTTCCAAAACATTATTTTATTAGTAATACCTAGTTATTCAAACAGTAAGTACTTTATATCATAAGTATTTTATATCATTATCCACACGAAATTCTATAAATCTTCTGTTGTTTAATGAATTTGTTAATTACTCATTACTATGTTATATCGTTATCCACAAAAGTTCCTACTAACTACATACTTATTTTGTTTCGATTATAGAAAGAGTAGGTAACTTACAAGTATTTGGGTTCACGATAAACTTCTCCTATCCCTCATATCGTCTCACTGTAGATGCCTTACTCACAGTGCCTAAATGTACCATATTGTACCAAATTTGTATAATACGATAGCATTTTTGCTTTATATTTTCACATCCTGGTAAAATTAAGTCTTACAAAATGTTGAATCGTTATAAAATAGTACACTACACTGAATGTTTATCATATAGAATATGTATTCATAATTCTAGTATTCATAAATATATAAGTAATGGTGTAACTTTGTATTGAATGTTGCTGTACCAGGTTTGAAAGCAGTGTAACTGTTTGTTTAGATTTTAAAATGTATATACTTACATGTAATAATTAAATTGTTTAGATATAAAACTACTTTGCAAGAATAGAATAAATCCTTCAAATCACAATAACAAAATTTTAGTGTATGTTTGTTAAATTATGTACAGGGAGTGAACCAGTTTTTGAAGTTCAAAAGTCTGAACGCAGAAAAAGTTAAAATAAGATACACGATTAGTTTTAAAACGAATTAATATTTTACTACTGGAGCATAATGAATGTTGACCCATTTTAGGGAACTATTGTTGGAAACCTGTAATTATTAAACCTTAAATGTTAGTATAACGTTGATGTGATATAGTAAACACTGTTGCAAGTGGGCCCTTTCTGTTACGTCTAGTCGGTGCTTGGTTAGGACTACCGCGTGATGTAAAGCTAACCCAAATTTTCCATACGTGGCAATCCTACCTTCTGTTGATAATGGGCCCTGTTTTCAGATTCTACAGTTACGTTGTCCTCTTGAATTCGGTCGTTCGTTCCTAAAAGTTCCTTCCGGAAGCGTCGATGTGCTTTGTATTAAAAGTTGCTCAATCGTATTTGTTTTTGCGATGAAGCGAAATTGTCTCGTTGTTTCTTGTTATGAGCTAATAGTTTGATATTCAATTCGATTGTAGTATGATAGAGAAAGTGTTACAAATGCAAAGTACATACATCACTAGTAACAGTTACCTATTTAGGTAAATAACGTTATTTAAAGCACATATATATCGTAACACAGAGTATATTGGAAATATTAGTCTTGATGCACAAATCAGTTATTGGATAAAGCTCGTAAAGGTTTTTCTTGCTAATAGTTTGTCGATATGGCATCACGTAATAGTGCACAGAGAAATTGTATCTATCGACTTATCTTGTACATTTCATCAGTTAAGCTGGTATTGGGAGCATTATTTCCGAGGTTGTGAGTTTTACTATCGGGAATGAGTTCGTGTATAATTATATTATTAAAATAAATATTATGTTATTATTTTGAACGCACAACGAACGTTGTGTGTTTTTGTAAAAAGAGTTTGCTTGATTTCTTTTGTAGATATATACCTACATGTGTATGTGTTTACCTGTATTTTACCTTGCTGTGTGACAATAGCAAAGAGCTTTTAATTTTCAGTTTATTTTTTATTGTCTAGTTCATTGCATTTAAATAAAAATGTAGTCATAAGTATAAAATATATGAAATGAGTGCGATTTCGTCATAGTAGTTTATTGCT
Organism: Selenia dentaria; assembly: GCA_917880725.1. Taxonomy (NCBI): domain Eukaryota; kingdom Metazoa; phylum Arthropoda; class Insecta; order Lepidoptera; family Geometridae; genus Selenia; species Selenia dentaria. The sequence continues at coordinate 31,585,000 of OU862881.1, read as the reverse complement.
ATATTGTAACTCCTATGTCCTTTCTGCCTTTTGCTATTGCACCACAGTGTTTGTGAACAACCCAAATAGAATTATAGGAACATAAACATATCCTTATAGAATACTCAAGTCGATTTCAAATTAAATTCTATTGACCGCAGTTGTGCAATACATTCATAATAAATATTGAAAAATGCTTAGGTAGATATTAGGTATATTTTCGTTTGAATTTACAGATAATACAAAAAAAAAACAATCTGTTGTATTTTATCTATATTTTTACTGGTAGTTTGAGAGACGTCGTTATTGGGGCGGTGCCTCTCGTGAAGTTTAAGTCATATTGTATAATTATTTTATAAGATAAGGCCGGGCCAAATATTGCATTATTGTAGGTCTTACGGCGTCTGTGTTTCTATGTCAAGGCATAAGCCTTTTGTAGATAAACTGTATGGTGAATGAGAACATCTCAGTGGCTGAATGAATATAAATGTTTAACGACAGTGTTAGAAAATTGTTATAAATTATTTGATGACTGTTCGAAGGATAATAAAGAGTTGGATGTCAATTACGTTTTTTATTTCATTACCATAAACAATATTTCATTTATCAACAATATATCAGAAGTACTACTTTCATAAAAGGGCTTAATATTGATAATATTAAAATTATTTGATTTAATCTAACGTTTTTGTATCTACTCTAGTGCGAGTAAATCCAACAAAAAATCTACATTCTTTATCACCTCACGTGCAAACCATGTATCTGCTAAACAAGTATGTAAAGCAATCTATTTTACATTTCTGATCACTTTTCATCTAACTTTTTAGGTGATCACCAAAAACTCCTTTAGATATGGCCGTATTTCTTTCTTCATCGACAATATCTATAACGTCTTCAATAACTAAGTCTTTCCTCATTTTATCTCTTTCAAATATTTCATTAACTTCTCTATCCACATCTACCGAACTGGATCGTCTAGAATCCCAACCATTAACGTCTAAACTCTCATGTACAATAATGTTTTCTTCAGACACGTGTATTATCTGCCCTTGTAAAGTATCTCTCGAACCTGCACTGTTAGTTTTTGTGTCAAATAACATTCGACTCTCAGCGTCACCTGATATAACTTTAATTTCATCGCTTCCAGATTTTGAAATAAGTTCTTCTCTAGAATCTGCAGCTTTTGGTTTTTCTTTATTTTGTCGACACATAAAGCGACACCTTCTGGTAAATCCTCCCATCCATTCTGATACAAGAGCAGTAGCTGCCATGAGGAACCCTGCACCGAGCAGAAGAAACATGCCTTGCGTGTCATCAAGAGTTAGGCCTTTTTCTTCAGCCGAGGGTATCTTTAAAGTTCCTGCTCCAGCCTGTGAGATATAATATTAATGTTTTATTACATACACTACAGAATATTCAGATGTTCACACATATCTGCCCGTCTCTCTGGTTATTTACTTACTGCCAGTAAATGTCCAGTGCTGCTTCTCTGCATCTGCCATCGAACCTCGTCAACGATTTTGTCCACTAAACCACTTTGCAACATCCGTCTGAGATCGCTGCTGAGTTTGTTGGTGTATAGAGAGTTATTAGGAAATCCCATGGTCACACCAAAAGGCACGAAACATTCATTAGATATATGGAGCATTGCTCGTTTTGATCTAAAATTACAAATAATAAAATTATGTATTACAAACTGTCACGCTTTTACGAAAAAGGTGAATACGCTGGAGTAAGTCAAATAAAGAAGCACCAGGTGGGCGCTATAGGTGGTAAGTATGAATTTTCGGTAAGAATGTCCAGGTGTCAAGAGGCAGATATTCTGCCTGCAAACAGTCGCGTGCCAAAATTATTGTGATTCATTACAAAAAGGCTATGTCTAGGAAGTACAACGCCGTAATGCTCTTAACTAGCTCTAGGAACATTATACGTGATAGCAAGCGCGGTGATTTATATCAGAAAAACTACCAGCCCCTTCTTAAATTAACACATATACAATTACAAGCAGCTGCCCGCGACACCGTTCGCATAGTAGACTCTGCCCTCGGCTTCGCCATAACCTCCCATCTTTCCTTGGTTTTTATTTCGTAAGAACCTTCTGACAATAATTAACACAATAAAAAAGAAAAAGCTAGTTTGTCAAGTTATAGCGTGACCAAGAGAAATAGGGGTTAATTTTTTCTCATAAGGCTCTTTTTGGCAATCCTAGACCTTATGCATGGTATTCTCTCTATAATTGCAATGTTTGGTATACCTAAGCTGGCGTTAGTGCTTAGAAAATTATATTATCAAAATGACGAAGAGTTGCGACATCAATACGAAAGTTAAGTATTAGAAAAAAATCTTATTTCGGTTGGACAACGCTGTGACGCTGTCCAATAGTTGTCGCTCCGTCCCGAGAGTTAAAATTCGATGCTCGGATCTCGAGCCTCGGTGACCACTAGGTCATGGCGTCTGACACGGATTGTCGAAATATGTGGCTTTGAATCCCGTCCGAGGATGGATATTATCTCTCTATAATTTCAATTAATTGGGGTGTAGTGGGTGGTCTAGTAGTGGGACCTTTACAGAGCTGCTGTTCGAATCGCGTGACGCGTGTAGTAGTTGCTGACTGGACTGCAGGCGCCCACAACTCTCTGCTAGTGGCTCCAAGAAGCTGTTGTGTGTGCAGCGGCCACACCCTGGTAAGCCACGTCGACCCGTGGACTAAACCTAGCAGAGGGGGCTGTGTACTTCAAAACATGCATAGCTGGGGTGGGATGGATGATCCTCCATATAGCACATGAAGACTGCATCGGTAAGAAGAGGCGAGCACCGTCAGTACGGCAAAAGATTTCGGCGAACTTGGTGATGTAGCATGGCAGAGTAATTGGCCGTAAAGGGCGCATATCAAGGATCCAGGAGTGATATGTGGCCAACTTACTGCATCCTTTCATCTCTCTCCACTCGTATTGGCTTTCAATCCATTGGTACATAGAGGTAGAGGACGAGAGAGTGGGTATGTACCAGCGCAACTGCTTATCCACTTAAATAAATTCACGCGCAGTTGACCCAGGCGAAGTTTACTGGCTATACGAGACTCGAGAAGACCTGCGGCGATAGAGTATTAGTGGTGGGGTAAGGACGACGATGTGTCCGAGCCTTAGCTGTAGCTCTGCACGTAGGCGATCAGACGATCAGTGGTCGCTCCCAGAATTGATTGAGGTGGGAGGACGGGTTCGGCAGCACGTCTGATGACAAGGCAGCCCTATTTAGGATCGCTCTGCTTTCCCCTGCATAGGGGAGGGGCCTAGAAAAGGTGGCCCAAACATAGTCCACCTCTTATATAAACCGAGTTTCAAAACGCGGTCACCCGGGCATCGATCTATACGCGGTCGAAATAAACGAAATAATCAAGTTAAAAAAGACCTTATTATCGGAGCATGGAATGTTCGAACTCTTCTTGACAATGACAACAACTTATGATGTCCTGAGAGGAAAACAGCCTTAATTGCAAGAGAACTGGCCCGCTACAAGATAGACATCGTCCCACTGAGTGAGACTCATCTCAGTGACAGTGGTGACCTTCGCGACCTGGGTGGCTACACCTACTACTGGAGTGGAAAACCTACAGGAGAGCGAGCTGCGAGTAGTGTGGGATTTGCGATCCGGAACAAGCTAGCAGACACTCTACGTGAACTTCCGAAAGGCGTCAATGACCGCATTATAACCCTCAGAATCCAGCTAAGAAACAACACCTACGTTAATTTTATAAGCGTATATGCTCCAACACTTCCTTCTCCGGAAGAAGACAAGGCCAAATTCTACCAGGAACTGCGACATGTTTTGGTACGCATTTCGATAAACGACAAAATAGTTTTGCTTGGAGATTTTAATGCACGTGTTGTTACAGAATTTGGAATTTGGAACGGAGTTCTCGGACGACATGGAGTAGGGAAGTGCAATGCCAATGGTTTAGAGCTACTGACTTTGTGTGCGGAGTTCGATCTAATAGTCACTAACACCTGTTTCCGTTTACCAGACAAATTCAAGACTACATGGATGCACCCGAGATCACGTCACTGGCATCTTTTGGATTAATTGATTGTCCGAAAAAGACATCTGAAAGACATTCATATTACACGTGCTATGAGGGGTGCACAGGGTTGGACGGATCATAGACTTATTCGATCAAAGTTGAGCATCACATTAAACGTACCACGAAGATCTTGTCATATTACCCCAGCCAAGATAGAGTCAATCTTCTTATCTTCTCTTCTTTTTTATAGTCAATCTTATCCATTCTAAAGACCTTCAGAAGAAACTCGATGATTCTTTTGGTGTCATACCATCCACTTTTATAGAAAACTCTATAGATGAAAAATGGCGTGAATGCGCCAAGTCTCTCCATGCATGTGCTGTACAAGTTGTTGGTAGCCCGTGCAAGAAAAACCAAGACTGGTTCGATGCATCAGACATGGACATACAAAGACTCGTAGAGGACCACAGACGCACCCTAAGTGGTCAATCTAGTGTTACTGAAAGAAGAATAGCACAACAGAGTTTAAAGGCAAAAGTTAGAGGGCTCAAAGATAAGTGGTGGGCTAAAAAAGCCAAAGAGATTCAAAGTTATGCAGATTCTAACCAGACAGGCAAGTTTTTTGAGAGTATACAGGCAGTATTTGGTCCGAAAATGAGAAAAATTGCGCCCAGTTTCTCACAGGATAAGCAACGCCAGCTGACTGATCATGTTGACATACTAGCCAGATGGGCAGAGCACTTCAACGCGGTTCTTAACCCTGAAACGCAAAGTGTAGATCTTGCGTATATTGATGTTATCCCGGATATGCCTGTTTGTGAAAAACTGGCTGACCCACCAACTTTTGATGAATTCATCACTGCTCTTAATAAACTCAAGAACGCCAAGACACCTGGCGCAGATGGCCTGCCTGCAGAGTTATATAAATATGGAGGTCCAAACATCAAGTGCCGGTTATTTGACATAGTTAGGAGTGTATGGGAATCTCAGATCGTCCTTCTGATTGCGGCTCCTACCGGGGAATTTCTCTTCTCTCTGCAGCAGGAAAAGTGCTGTCGCACATCCTCAATTCTCGCCTTGGCAGGGTGGCTGAGACAATATTACCAGAATCACAATGCGGGTTTCGACCGAACAGAGGGACAATAGATGCCATCTTTTTTGTGAAGCAAATGCAGGAGAAGAGCCTTGAACAGAATAACCCGCTTTACATGTGCTTCGTAGATCTTGAGAAGGCATTCGACCGTGTGCCACGTGAGGCCTTATGGGTTATCCTAGGTAAATTCGGATGTCCTGAAAAATTCACGAACCTAGTGAGGCAGTTCCATGACAATATGATGGCCAAGGTCATGCATGAGTGTGTTTTCTCAGCCCCCTTTCTGGTTACTAGTGGAGTAAAGCAGGGATGTGTAATGGCGCCGAGTCTTTTCGCGCTATATTTCGCAGCAGTGATGGGCGATGCTCTTGGGAGATGTCATAATCAAATCCAGCTTAGTGTACGGACCGATAAGAGTGTATTTGATCTGTCTCGGTTCAGAGCAAAATCACGATGTACTAGCCTTCTTATAATGGATATCCTGTACGCTGATGACGTGTGCCTAATGGCAGATAACGTAGAATGCTTGCAAAGTTATATGAATGCTTTACAGGAATCGTGTCGAAAGTTTTGACTAGTGATAAGTGTCACCAAAACCCAGATACTTAAACAGATACCAAAAGGCTGCGACGCTAACCCTGTTGCTGTTAGTATTGAAGGAACAATCTTAGAAGAGATTACTAGTTTCAGGTACCTGGGTTGCCAGATAAAGAATGACAACCGCCTTTCGTCAGAGATTCCTGCACGTATAGCGAGAGCTGCTGCGACATTTGGAAAGTTGAATAAGCGTGTTTGGAAGTCCCACGATATCACCCTACAGACAAAGCTTGCAGTATATAATATATAATAGTGCAATAGTTCTGCCGATCCTTTTATACGCCTCTGAGACCTGGTGCTTGTATAAAGTCGACATTAGGAAGCTGGATGCCTTCCACTTAAAATGCTTACGTTCCATTCTTCGTATCAAATGGCAGGATCGGGTAACAAATGCGGATGTCCTTCGTCGCATGCAAACACACGGAATAGAGGCCCTACTGATGAGGGGTCAGTTGCGTTGGTGTGGCCACGTTCAGCGGATGGATGACTTTAGACTACCTAAGAGCGTATTCTATTCGGAGATCTCAAGACCGGCGGGCAGTACCTTCGCTATAAGGACGTATTTAAACGAAATTTAACTGCGTGTGGGCTGTCCTCGGAAACATGGGAGGCGGATGCACAGACTAGACCGGCTTAGCGTTCGAAGGTTAAAAAGGTAGTAGCACAATTCGAGAATACTAGCCTTTCCGAGTTAGACTCAAAGCGCCAAGCTCGCAAGAACAGACCTAAACCAGCCTACAATTACACGTACAACAGAGCAGGTCAGCTCTACTTCGTGGCTTGTGACCGAGTATTCAAGACGAAGTTTGGATTTGCCAGCCACATGCGAGCACACGCCAGAAAATAGCCAGGGTCGCCATCGTCGGACACGACGTGGACGACATCATCATCATCATCATAATTGCAATGTTTAGGTATATACATATCATATATACAAATGGGCAACTATGAATGGAAAAAGAATGAGAAAGTCGTTTGACTAACACTGGGAACATATACCTAAACAAAACATATAAACATATTATAACTGGCATACGCCTTGCAGAGCATAGGTAAATATTTTCTCACAGGCCGGGGGCCGCTTTTATAGCATACCTACTAAAGATGGGAAACTAACATGGATGGACAATGGAGGAACTAACATACATCCTATTCGTGTATAAAATAAAATATTCAAAGTAAAATCGTTTAAAACAAGCTCGTAATTTCCTACAGACAAAATCAGGTACTTCTTACTTGGTTGTGGAATAGTTAGCTTGTACTAAATACTCTAACTCGGCTTGGGATCCTAGAAACGCATGTGGCCAAAAGAAAGCCTTTGTCGTATTTTTAAGTCCAGCTTCGACGCTATGCACGAGCTCTAATTTCCTCATCAATTTATTAGTTTTTGGGTCCGACGAGTTGATGAACCATCTCTCCCAACCTCCACGATCTATAAAATAAGTATATTAGCATGAAATAAATAACTTACCTACTTATTATGGATTGTAGTGTTTTTGTTAGTGCCATCGTAATAATAATGTTCACACAATTATACCACCGCACTTTCTCTCTTTCTTCTTTATTATTAGAGTAGATAAGGATTAATACCAAGGTACGAATAATGTGGCCTATTTTGTACCGGCGCTATTATTGCATAGTTCAAAATGAAAAAGTATTTATTGTGACATAACTTTTTTTTTATAATGGTTCATCATAGTGACTCCCTCTCGCCTGATGAAATAGGTAATAATATATAATAGGTAATAATATATAACTGAAATTGTTAGACATATGGTAATGTGGACTTCTTTGTAGATATTGATGTCTTCTATAAAACTGTTACTTCCCACCCTCTCAATCATTTTCACAGATCACAGACACCTTATAAGTACTACGTAATTACTTTGCTCTATTGTCGATAGTTTCCGCAGCGTACGCAATATAAGGACCGTTTTGTTATTTTTCCACACCTTGGGTTTCATTATCGAAGTTTTCATACGGATCCATAAGTTTTTGAAAATATTATATAGTCTATGTTCATCAGGGATAATGTAGGATTCTAATGGTGAAAGAATTTTTCTAATCGATCCAGTATTTTCGGAACCTATTCAATTCAAAACAAACATTTCCTCTTCTTTATAATATTAAGTGTAGATAGAGCAGAAGACGACGGTAAGACACTAGCTTATCTGCAAACCCGCAGCCTGCAAAGTGGATTATGACCCACACTCCTGAGAAGAAGGTTGATTATGGAACGATATATGATATGAAAATAAGCCTTGGTAAGTCGACGGTTCGACAACAACTTGCCCGTGTAGAACTTACTAACACAGGTACAAATGGTAGAAATGAAAAATCGTACTTACCTAAAGTTCCTATTCTAAAGAAGCCGTCCAAGAGTTGGTCGATGGTGTCCACAGTCTCAGGGAATATAGGTAGAGTTACAAATGCTATTATAGAACCTGTGTAGCAGCTAGTGATAATTATTGTGAATATCCAATACCAACCTAAAATAAAGTTATAAGTATTTATAGGTCCTTACAACTTAAATTGGCGTTTTGCCATACTGGTCACTTTGATCTCAAATATCTGGCGTTTGGATATGAATTCCAAATTCAAATTGTTTTTAAGTTTAGGCTTTAGTATTTGTGTTTCGGATCTAGTGATTAATTTGTTTTCACGTCATTTGATTTTCTTTAATATCGGTCTGTTCGATTTATGCCATATCCGTCCCAAGGAAGTTTGGCCCACACAATAAAATCTTGTTTCGTTCCGGCAGGGCTATTATGTATCTTAGTTGCTAACAAACGTTGATTCAAATCTTAAAAAATGGTGGCTCTATGTCACTTTTGACAACTCCAGCAAGCAAAAATGTAACTTGATGACAAAAGCTGACAAAACTGACATAGAGCTGCCATTTTTTTCGATTTCAATCAACATTAGTTAGCAACTGAGATAGATAATAGCCCTACTGATTATATGCCGTATTCGCCCCAATTTATATTTGACTCTAAACATTCTTATTTCGTCCCACTTTTCAGGTCTACGTTCGGCCCAAGTTTTTTCTATGGGTAAATTATAATCATTTAAGTACACTTGAAGCGAAGTCTTTTCACTTGTTCACAATAAGGAAAACTTAAACATCGCTTTTATTTTAAATACAAGCTCTATCGTTGCACCTTCATTTATGATTCATGATGTGCCTGGGGAGGCTACTGTAAAAGACAACACGGTACGTATTTGGTTCCAACGTTTTCAACGAGGCGAACGGTCACCCTAGTTTTCAACAAGGAATTAAAGGTGATCATGGAATCATATCCATCGCAAAACACGTCAGAGATAGCAGCAGTTTTTTTTCTGGAGACCTTTAGAAAAAACGAGGTTTGTTCTATAGGTTTACAATAAGGCGAACGGTCACCCTAGTTTTCAACAAGGAATTAAAGGTGATCATGGAATCATATCCATCGCAAAACACGTCAGAGACTGCGGCAAGCTTTTGTGTGAGTGGCATCATAATTTTAATTCACTTGAAAAAATTGAAAAAGTGGAAATCGCATGAATCAATGCAATGCAGTGAATGGTGTGCACCAACAAGCACGCATTGAGTGCTGCGTGCATTGCTGAACCGTCACAATCATGATGGAATATTGAATCGTATTGTTGTCTACTTGTGATGAAAATGCATCCTGTACGATAATCAAAAATGCTCATGACAGTAGTTGAACCCGGGAGAACCGACTAAATCCTGGTCCAAGGGAAAGTTGAGTCAGTAAAAGTTAGGTTGGTGAGTGTTAGGCGGACCAGTGCTGGTATCACACATTACAGCTTCTTAATATCTGCGGACGATTACGGCAGATCTGTATTATCAACCATTGCAGACCATGATGGAAAAGCTCTCTATTCTGTTGAATACAACCGAGACTAGCCAATTGCTCTAGCTCACTGCTGCTTCAGGGCAACACTATACCTCACACTGCACGAAAAATGGTCGCTAAATTAGAGAAGCTGCGATTGGAATATCTCCGACACCTATCATACTCCCCAGACCTTGGTCCTACAGATTATTTTGTTTCTTTGGAAATATGGACTATTACTTGCAAGGCAACAAAAATAAATTCCGATAGGGCTGTCCAAACCGCCTTCATAGATTTTATTGATTCTCGCTCCGACAATTTTTATTCAAATAATCAATGAATCCATGCAATGAGTTCATTCGCCATTTTATAGGTATTTACCTGTAAAATGGCGAAAGTGCATAGATAATAATGGTACATGCTTCGATTGATTAAATATATAATTGCAAATATTTTTTTAGTTATACTTTTTTCATATAAAACGCCAATTTCATATGTAATGTAAGGGCCTAACATTATACTACTTTTAAAAAATAATTAGAACAAAACCGCAACATTGCAGATTTGAATTCTCAAATGGAGGATTTTATTCAAACTCTCAAATTCAATATCATGTACTTAACCCCTATAATTCGTGATTTTCGAAAATCAATGTAGGATTAATTATTTGAAACTAGATCTATTGAACTAGATCCGTACATAACTGCTTCCCTTATTTTTTTGAAATATCAAAAAGACAACAAGTAAAAGAATAAAGGGGCGCCCTTTTAACTTATTAGGCTGGCTTAATTAACTTATATCCAGAAAAGTCTACCAATAACGATATCAGAAGTATAATTGTATAATAATTAGCCCAAACCGAATGTTTGGATTAAAACTTTCACAATTCACATCCTTATTTCATACCTGTCACAACCGTCTTCTTTCTTTTAGCTGTCATTTACAGAAGTATTTTACGGAATGTACTCACCAATCAAGAGTCTCGTAGTAATCTTGTCAGTCTTACTCCAAGAGTTTTTGCCAACAAACGTGAAGGCATTAGTGAAGGTACCAAACACGTACCAGAACATGTTCTCGATCTCACCACTGTTGTGTATCAAATGCCTTAGGGTATGTTTATCAGAGAAGGCGAGAGGGAACATTCCGAATATATAAGTAAATGTTAGTGCAACCCATACGTGCCAATGGAATGGACCCAGTATTGCTCTATACCTGTAAATTTGGAAAATTATGTCTATGATTTTTCTAACATTAACTAATTTATCACTGTTTGCCTGGCGCTCGTTCTCTTAACATTAAAAGGGCATACCTTGGGAGAGCAGTTGACATAAGTGTTATGAAAACTGCACAATCCTGGGAATGTGAAAATCCCAAGTCCATTTCTCTAAGCCTTTCAATTGTTTGATACATTCCTGCTACTCCTATATCTGCTCGGCCAGTTACTAACTCTTTAACTACTGCATCTCCAGGACTAAAGAAAAATTGAAAGAAATATTAGAAAGTAGATACTAGTTGAAGCAATAGGTGGTGAACGTAACGAACACCTCTACAGAAAGCCATGACTGAAGGTGCCTTTAACTTGCCGGTGCACCGTACCAACCCACGAGTGCGAAGTGCGTAGTCAAGACGGCAGTGTAAGAAACCAAAAGCAACCCCGTTTCGCCCCAAATACTTAGTTGCAGAGCATTCATCTCAAGGTTTTAGAATGATATTCAGACAGATCTCCCGGGACAGCTAGTTAACCACACGGTCGAGGACCTGCTTCATCTATCTACACAATAAGAATCAATAAAGTATTTTTTGCCTGATAAAGTAACAAACATCCATACGTACGAATTCGCTTTTATATTAGTTCATATAATAGTGATATTTTTATAAACAGTATTGGTTTTAATGGTATTTATTGTTACAGGTGGTAGATAATGGAACCCATTATCAACAACCCTCTTGTAGTATCTAGAGGAGCACCAACTGGTTAGCAATCGCCAGTACGGTTTTCGTCGCAGTCGCTCAGCTGGTGATCTTCTAGTATATCTCACGCATCGATGGGCGGAAGTGGTGGAGTCTAAGGGTTAGGTGTTGGCGGTTAGTTTGGACATAGCGAAGGCCTTTGATCGGGTGTGGCATAAAGTGCTTCTATCGAAACTTCCTTCCTACGGACTGCCCGAGAAATAGTGCAGGTGGATCGCTAAAGACCAGAGCGGGTGGAAAACCGATACTCCTAGACTTCCAGTAGTTATTTGTAGAGATGAAACGGATACTGGTTTGGTCGGATACCGGATACCGGATATTCGGCTACTGAATATTCGGCCCTTTATCGCGTTACAACTGTATCGTGGAACTGGATCCAACTTCACACGTAAAGCTCATGACACTTTTTGGGACTGATTCAATGAAGTCACAAAGGATAAAGTATAGTAGTGATTTTTGCGATTGAGAAAAACAAAATACAATTGCTAACGACATTGAATTTTCTTACAGACATCTCGAATCGATCCCGATCACGACCATTTGATGGTAAGTTAATTTGAAGCAGTACCCGCAGATGTCAAGGTTAATTGGAATTGTTCTCTCAGCACCTTGCAGTAGCGCTTACAGCGAAAGTTTCTTCGGAGCGGAGTCTCATCTTACCAACAAATGCGGATAATTTGATATTCATTCACAATTTGCCACTTGTTAATTTTGAGTACTAAACTAATTAATTTATCAAATATTTTTGACATGCGATTATAAAATAGATGGTGTCCTGTCCATAACCTATTCATGATAAAATAATGAGATTTTGTTTGAATTTTAGTATCCGGAATCTGGCCGGATACTGAAATGGACACCGGGTAGGCCAGATACCGGATAGTTACGGGATATCCGTTTCATCTCTAGTTATTTGATTATATTCTAAATAATTTTAACTACTACTAATTTTATTCTAAAGGCACTACACTAAAATCATGACACAGAAGTGAGCTGGCGCTTTTCTTCAAAAAGCTTGCATGATCTTGAGAACTGCTGGCCCTTTCGCTTCTAAGTGACGTGTTCAGTGTACAACTGTTTTCGAGAGTCATTACAAACAGTCTCGTTTCCGAAAAGGCATTAGCATCAGAGACCATATCCATTTGCTCTGCTAGATTATACAGAAGATTTAGGGCTGTGTGTGTAAGAGGGTGTGTAGGTTTGTATCGTCATGTGAGTGTAAAAGAGGAACAGCCGCGAATCATCAAGAAAAAACTAGCCCGTTTCACCATTTGATTTAAGAAAAATAAGAAGCTTATGAAGATTTTATTGTTATCTATACCTAAATAACAGTGACTGGCAGGTTAACCCGCGTGGGAAATCGCTGACCCACAGGAACTAGATAAAAATATGTAAATGATTATCCTGGGCACATGTGTTTATTCTGGGTTTGAGTTATCTCCAATCAAATAGCTGATAACTGTTTAGTCATTTCATCTTGAAGAAAAGTCAACGTACATACTCACACACACGCAAACTAGTGCATTTATAATATTATCAAAATAGTTGTTTGTAATGTTTATACCCTAAGTGAATTTCCTGTGGTTCTCTGATTTCAATAGAGAAATTGTTTCTCTCGGCCATTAGTTTTAGCAGCCTTATTTCAATGCCGTCCCATATTACTCTTGGGTTCCCTCCATCGAGATCTGTTATGACCCTTAAAAAGAAGGAAAACCTTGTCATATAAAGGACTAACAAAGATAAGAGCAGGTGTACAGGCTCGGTTTTATTCAATTTCAATAAATGTGGAAGACAGTTAACAATGTAGAACAATGAATAAGCCTACCATTTTTTATCGGCTTACATTAATAACTGGAGGCAAATAGTCGGTACTAATAGAAAAATTAACCATAAACTTCATGAAATATAGCTTTTCGGCCCAATATCCCATTAAGTAATGTTTTTATTCATTTTGATTGGATAACATTCTAGGCATATTTTCAATATCATATATTTTTATTACCTTTGAAGTATCATTACCCATTTCCCCATTAAAGTCTCGGTTATTTTAATGATCTGCTTACAATGTTAAAATACCTTATTATTGTATTTGAAGCTAATATAGCCAAGACTAATGAAGGTCAAGTATCAATAAGGTGGTCGCTGGTTCAATCCTTACTAGTCTTACTAATCCGTCTAGCTTGAACATTCGGTGAAGATAATGATTAAACCACATGCACACTCTGGTACTCATATGGCTAGTTATCATCCTCACGGTGTGTTCTGTTAGCTGACCTAGACTATAAATCGCTATTCTTGGTTTAGTTTGTCACTTTAGACCGCATCATCACTGACCATCAACTAAATAAGTTATCCAAATCAAAACAGCACACCTAACGACCTTTCTTTATTATTGTATATATTATCCTTGGTAAACAGATTTTAAATGATTTTTCACACAAATTCTACAGTAATACCGAATGACGGAACGCATGATATATTTTCATATCCCTTAAGTAGATGATAATAATTAATGTTTTTTTCATCATATTTAAATTTTAAAAAGTAAGGAAAGTTTATTCTGTTTCGTAAGTATAATAGTAGTAAGGTAGTCCTTTAGGTGCTCTCTTGGTAATCCAAGAGAGCACCTAAGTCATCGCAAAACCAGATATTCTGCCTGTAAGCGCAAGAGGTGAAGGGCTTCTTAATTAGGCTTTAAAGAAAACTGTAGCAAGTGAAACAGCTGGTCCAATATGAGTCAAAACAAGGACGACGAGCGTAGAAAGCAACACTTACAATTTCGTCATAAAGCTGCGTATCACTGTGACGGTCATAGTCAGCTTTGTGCTCGCCTTTATATGCTCACTTCTCACGACATGATAGTTTAAAAAATCCGAGACTTAAATGCAGTAACTGATGCATATATATTAGACATCAACATCATTCAAATTCCTAATTAAATCGAGTTAAATTATTCCACGGGTTCCAAAAGCTTGCTTATCAAAATTTGTTTACCAAGCTGATCCACCCGCTTGCAGCACGCAGCAGTTTGATACAAACTCACGCATAACGAATATTTTTTCTAAAACATAATTTTTCTTCCATCGCTGATTTTTTATTGCATATTAGATAAAATATACATACGTTCTAAATACAAACGGAGGTTGATGGGCTGCAGCTACTACAAATCTATGCCCTGCATACCCGGCTGTCATTTTCGGAGGAAACAGGTTAATGTTTCTTGAATATTTTCCGTGTGCCCAAGAGTTGATTACGACTGGTTGACTTGCACCCAATCCATCCGTATACAGCTTGTGAGTATACAATATGTATGGTGATTCCTATAGGAATAAACAAATGAGTATATTCTATGCACATATCGAACTATTTTTCACGCGATTTGGAATGTCGAAACGAACAATCACACTCTAATATTATAAAGCTGAAATTTTGACAGTACGTAAGTATGTTTGTAACTTTTTCCAGCTCAAACGGCTGGACCAATTTTGAAGAAATTTGGTATGGATGTAGAGGCGCCGAATTATCATATAAGACTTAGAACTTTTCATCACCATCATTGCCATCAATCACCACGTAAGTATAACTGCGGAGCGCAGCTAGTTCAATATAAATGGAAAAGTTGATTATATCTAACACTGAACTTATAAATTTATCTGTGCTTGTCTGTGATAGGCGACAAACTTATCTTTCGTCTTAAATAATAATAATGAAATTGTATTTTTTTCATTTTTGTATATTGAGGTGCATAACCAACTCAAAGCTAATATTATTTGTAAAAAACACTAGACATTTTGAAAATTGGAGCTATGATATGTGAGGCTTAGTCAGAGTCAGCCGCCACCCAGGCGGCCAGTGGTTCTAACCCTACTAAGAACTTGAGATTTCGTTGAAGGTATATCGTGAGAAAATCTGCAAAATGGGGTAGAGCATTACCAATGCCCTTCTAGCTAGCTCAAGGTCGAACAGGCATCCAGGAATCCAGGTCGCTAAGCAGGCCTTGATAGTGAATCGGCATCATTGTACCTACAGCCGTATCATCGCTGAACATCGAGTAATAGATAAAATAACAAACGACGACTTATTTTTTAGGTAATATGATTAAATGATACATTACTCAAAATATTTTTTTAAAATAATTAATATTATTTTGCCAGTTTAGAATGCTCGCGAAGGCTCTATAAAGAAATTACCTGGAAGGTTACGAAGCCTGTCCAGATACTTGACTGCACCAACCTCGTAATTTACACCTTCGAAATAATATTAAAATGTCTAATACTTATGAAAGTTTCAATCCCAGATAATGTGCAAATACGTAACGACAACTTTCCATATCTACTGATCTGATCACTGAGCTAATCAATATTTAACAATATCAAACATATTTCTGAATCCGAACTTACGTAGATTCTAGTATACACATTCATTCGTAGAGTTTACGTAACGTTAAAGTGAATTATATCATACTTACAAGAGTATTGTCATCGCCCTCTTTGAAACTGTATCCAATGACAAGTAGATTAACAAACATCCTTGACAAGCTACTGGCCAGAAATTCTTGCACAGCCCATTGCGAGGACCTTGCAATCACAACAACCTTGCTTGTTGATTGTTTCCCTAAAATCTTTGCACTCACTTTTACATCTGTCAGAAATATTATGTAATGTAGACATTCTTTAACCGGAACAAGAAGCTCAGGCTCTTGCAGATATTTTTTCTCATTTATAAATCCATGCACGAAAGAAACTGGAAAATCTTTAAGAAGATTTTGAAAAAGGTAACTCTCTTTCGACTTAATCTGACTATCGTAAAGTATAACTGGTGTGCAGTCTTTCAGATATGTCAGGGTTATGTTGTGTAGAAGTTTTATAAGAGAAGTTGATTGGTCAAAAGCTTTTGATTCGTTTACAAAATGTTCGTGCCATAGTTCTTCTCTAGTTTTTGGATATCCGTGAAAGACGGTATCACTTGCCCGTTTTGTTACTATTTTTTTTAGGACATGGGTACCGTTTTTATAAAATTCTCTTATATTCTTCTTGGATATATGCTGATCACTTTGTGCATTATTTTTCAACTGTTTACTTAGTTTTAAATTCGGAACGCCATCTAGAAGTGACTGTGATGGATAGTACTGTATCTCTTGTCCATATATAATGGTGAAAATAAATATATTGAATAATATTTTTAAAATAATCATTTTCGTTTCGCACACTAGAGAGAAATGAACGGAAAAATTTAAGATTCACTTTTTATAGCCATATCAAGGTAGACCTTGGTCAACGAAAATAACAGTAGGCAGGTGTTATGATTGTTTTTGAATGTTTGATGAACTGCGGAATATGGTGGTCATGGAATGGCCTTGACTTTATGCCGTTTTGTATGGAATGGTTACTTGTCTTGATTGTTAAAGGGCATGAAATGGGGAATATATCTTTCAGACCATAAAATATATGGATTGTGGGTACCTATTATAGTGGCATAATAAAGATACAGCATCTTTAAAACGTCTATTCGAACAAAATCATCCCAAAAGTATCTTTTAGACTTACGGTTATATGATACTAATATAACGGACAATACTGTTCTGTCTTGGCAAGTACAATCTATCTTTTTATCTAATTATAAGCGACATATGTACAAGCAATTAAGTATCTACCCACAGTACACTTATAGATAGAAATTTGACATAACGTCCATACCAATAATGTATATCTTTTGTAGGGTAAAGACAACATAGATAGATTATTAACACTGGCCGGTTAGCCATCAATGATAGCTTTGTGACAAGGGTTTTGGCCTAACAATTAAAAACTGAATTATTTTATAGCACTTTATTTTAATCAGCACTGGTAAAATTGCAGCTCATGTACATACATAAAATACCAAAACATTTCTAAACCGATCTCAGTGCGTAAAGTCCTGTCGAACACATAATATAATAATTATAGCCAAGTTAAAAAAAGTGAAACTACCAATTTTTAAATATTAATCCTATATTTACAATAAAATACTTATAAATAGTGATATTCCTAATTTAAATAAAAATCATTACAAGCGCTTTAAAGCCTTAGCTGCGTTGGCATAGCCAAAGTGATGAAAAAAATGAAAATTTTAATAAATCGATTAGATGTGTCTACATATGCAGATACAAAAATATAGATGAATATAGACAAAATGCAAAAGCGACATGACAAAATATCAATAGATGATAATTTACTGATATATCTAGCATGAGACTGAGAAAATGATGAGTATAAAACTTATCTCCAGTAGCATGTATATCAGTAACAAATAACCAATTTGTGACTACTAGAAGGACTGCAAAATAGTCCAGTACTGCTTGAAGTAAGCATACAATATTCACGTGAGTTCTAGCCGATTATTTGTCACTTACGTATTATTAGGTATAAAATAGTAAAAAAAATATGTGAACACGTTCCTAAATTTATATCAAGCAGTTGTATAGACATGTGCAACATCACATCAAGCGATGTCGTCAGACATCTACACAATGCTCTTATAATCACAAAGATTTTTTATTCAATGACCAATTTCAGAATACTACCTTTTTGATAATGACACAAATTCTAAAGAACGTACACGCAACCTTAATCTAGCTAAACTATTATTTACAAACTATAATGTAAAGGCAGTGTCAACTATGAAGCTGGCAAGATTAGAAAAACATATTTCTAAATTTTAATATGGCTTTCGCTAACGAAAATGGTAATCTGCAAGGATATTTGACTCAATAAGAGTTTTCTTTACTATGTATCACTTCCTAATAGTGACGTGGTAAATATTACTACAAAAATCAAAATGAGTATTGCCTATTATGAACTAAACTAAGCGAACACATAATAGGAAGATAATATTGCAACTGACATTGCACGAGTATCATAAATTCATAAAAATATTAAACACATTTGCATGCAAATTAAACCTAACACAATTGACAATCTTCACATTAGACGATTGAAAACACTTAAATATCACAGTTTCCAATACAACGACATACGACTTACTAGGGAAATACCGAATATAATAATCACATCATTTGTGAAATTGTTTTAATCTTTCTTGCTTTGTGACCATCGAAAACTAAATGGCACTCTTCAGTTGGGGACAAAACAATTTCTATAAGTTGATACGTGCCATGTTGGCTCACGACATCTACTTATCAAATTTCTTTATAGGATCTTCAATTCTAGCTATAGCTACTACCTTGTCACTTTTACTAAGCTATTCGTGTTAGGTTTATTCTCCATTGTCGTTGTCGATGCGTGAAGATCTGATGCCGCTTTTGCCTGTCCATGGGTATACCTCGGGGCAGGGCTGACATGTTCTCATGTATCTGACACCAGATTTGTGCCATAGGTTGCATACCTTCGGATTGTTGCACTTCTTGGGCCGATCCTAAAAACAGTCATTTTCTTTATATGTTTCTACTGACTAGAACCAAGATTTTAAGAGAATCTCTCAAAGTCTCAAAAGACATATATAACAGAGCTCACGAAAAGAAACGTAAGTTGGCTCTTAAAAATGTATTAAAGACAAAAGCATATTACACAATATGTTTTTATCGAAGACATTTAAACAATGATTATTGGGTTACCCCACATTTGCCAAGCCGACATCATTTATATTGTAATTAAAATATTACATTGTAAAAATTATGAAAAGAGTAGGCCTGAATTTCTGGCTCGTACTTCTCAATAGAGGCTTTTAAAGTACGTTCATTATTAAATGGCATTCAAGTGCGTTTTTGATGCCTTAATTGAATAATGGTTTGGATTGGATTTGTTACGAGAAAGTTGAATGAGCAGGTATAAAAATAATCCAATAAAACAAGTATATTAGAATAAACTTTTGTAGTTTTTTTGAGGTGTTTTAGAATACTACTTTAAAGATAACGTCTTCGAAACCTACCTGGTAATTACACTGGAAAGGCTGGAAACTATTCATTCTTGAGATGGGCGTAGGATCCCTGACCCACTGCAGTGCTTGCCAGTTGGTGACGATCCATACGTCTTGCATCTGATTGATGAAATCCAGGAACATGATGAAACCTGCCTTGTGATGCGGTTGGGTGAACCAGGCCGCGTGGTAGAAGAGGCCGAATGGAGCTCTGAAATTTTCGACATATCACATTTTATAATAGTTATTACTAACTTATCATGTGATTTTACCTAAAGAATTCAATAAACAGGGCTCATCTTCAACACATACAATGAAATATTAATATTTTTATTTTCACATATGTGTAGTAGTACTAATATTAAGAAGTAGTCTTCATAAGTATAAGGAATCATATTTACAACATTATTTTATATACAAATAGATCTGCGACGTAACAAAACCAGAAGAATAATGTAACAGTATGATGGATATATTACCTGTTCGTTGTGTAATGTCTATCAAAGTTCTTTAGCAACATTTTGTAAACATTTTCAGGTTCAGGCGGGTTGGCGCATGCGTCACCCATAGAGCAACGGCCTCCGTTCAAATCTTGCCACATAACCATAGGAACTTCCCACACACCTGAAAACGGTAAAAATGTTAAAGTTTTAATTTAAATACTTTTACAAATTACACTATATATATAAGTATCGATAAGGTTGCGTTGTGTATCACAAAACGTGTAAATTAAATTAAATTAAAAAGTGTCACACGTAAAATACGTGTAAAAACCCCGGAATGTTAATCATGTTAAACCAAATAATTGCTATATTAATAGCTCGGTGGCAATACTTATGTATTGCCACCGAGCCGATTGCCGATATGATCACTGAAATGTGTAAAGCTTGCATAGTTGATACTGAAGTACATTTTGGGAAATCTAGTAAGAAATGGTCAATGGTCATTTTTAAAAATTTCAAAAGGTATACATGTAAAGGTATTCAATGAAATAACTTGTTTAAGGTTTTCTCTGTGGTACTGTGCGTATAATTATATCTATACACAATAAAATATATTATGTACACTTGGACATTTAGTAGTACCTGGTTTAATACTATAAAATTAGTAAAAGTGACAAATTAACAAATCACAATGTATTTAGATTCATGACACAAATTTATCTTAAGTTCGTAATGCTGAGTATACCTAGTTGTAGTACCTATTAGCCAGGCCTATTTATACATACACAATACATACGTATTTCTTACGGCCGGTCCCAATAATCTATCTATCGCCGGTTTACCTTACTAGAGTTAGATATTTGACACTATTTGTATGGAAGTTATGTCAAATTATATCGGTAGGAAGGAAAACCGTGGATAGATAGATTATTGGGATCCTCCATTAATCGTTACGTTAGGAGTTTACTTGGTGCTTCACTCTTCACCAAGTGCGTGTTTGGATGGATTTTTTAGTAGATTACATTGCAGTTCTAGTTACTCTGTATCAAAACAGTACTGTACGTGCATTAATGTGTTTAGGTTTAAAGACAAGTTCCTGCTCAAATATCCGTTCAGATGAATGCTAAATATCTATCACATCACCAACGGCATACAACACTTAAATTTTTCCTTTCTGTTCAGTAGTGACTTCTTGAATGTTTCATGGGATCTTTTTAAATTACCTAATTAACATTACTCGGTAATTTTATACTAACCAATTTAAATTAAACGA
Source organism: Selenia dentaria (assembly GCA_917880725.1). Classification (NCBI taxonomy): domain Eukaryota; kingdom Metazoa; phylum Arthropoda; class Insecta; order Lepidoptera; family Geometridae; genus Selenia; species Selenia dentaria. The sequence goes on along the minus strand of OU862881.1, from coordinate 31,563,876 downwards.
TATTTTACCTGGGTAAGATTTTGTTGGGCAGGGTGGGATCATGCAGTCGTGGAACAGTTTGTAATCCAGGGTGTACGGCCAACTTGGAGGTCTGTTTTCGTACACAGGCATAGACGAGTCGTAAGTAAAGTTTGAGTCGTGCAACATCTTGAACATTTTGTTTCCACCAACAGAGAGGAAGGGCGCTCTCATACCTCTGACATCCTCTAGCTTAACACCACCATAAGCAGCCAGAATTTCTCTTTGGCCACCCACTTCTCTGTTCCATTTCTTTTGAGAGAATTGCTCTCCAAAACTATGACTGAAATGTTTATACCGTTATTATATATTTTCAAGTAGATTACCTGTGTTAATGTATTACATATCGTACATTATTAAGAGTGTTTTAGTATTCATAAAAGGAAAGATTAAATGAAAACAATAACAAATATAAGCTTTCAAAGAGTAGAAAATAAAAAAGAAAAGGAAAATCGAGAAAATGTTTATGACCAAATTTAAAACTTTCAGTGCTGCTTAATGTCTACTCTTGCGTGTGCACAACCATATTTTGAAAACTTACGAAATTGTGTGTGAAGCCATTTCATGTCCTGCTGAGTACAGATTTTGCACTTGACTGTAATCTGTCCATTCATGAGATACGTAAAATGTTGCTGAAATAGGACAGCCGTTGGGGTTCACGCGACCCTTCTCAAAAAGATCTGCATAGAGACCCTTGTTCAGGTCGTTCACAGAGTCATCGAAGGTCAGAAGTACAATCTGAGGCACTTGTTCCACCGCTAAGTCACCTGTTTGACGCGGGATGTAGTGTGCGTGTTATTGTGTAGATTGTGCCAGGAAGAGGAAGATAGAAGATAGGTAGAGGATGGAAGAGGAAGAGAACAAAACAACAATTATTAGTATAAATTATAACGGCAAAAGGCAAATATATACAGTAAAGGAATATATACCGAGATCTTCAAGATATTGTTAGTCCAACCTAGAAAACAGGGCATAGGGACCCAGCAGAAATTGTAGGCTTGCTATTCGTGGACTTACGATATTGTGTGCGACGCAAATTCGTGACCTTCTGCATAAAGGTTTTGAACTTGACTATAGTCAGTCCATTCATGGGATACATAAAATGTGGCCGATATTGGACAGCCATTTGGATTGACTCGTCCTCTTTGGAATAGTTCTTCATAGTACATTTTATTGAGATCATTCACAGCGTCGTCGAATGTGATTAGTACTATTTGGGGAACCTCGCTGACAGGTAAATTTCCTACATCATAAATATTATTTATACAGGTAAATTAAAAGTAAAATAATAAATAATAGTAATGAGTTCTTAATTAAAAGGTGATCGTACCAGGTATATCTTTTCCACCGCAGTAGCAGTCAGGAAGCAAACAAACATCCTTTCTGCATTTGGCAGCGGTCTTGTCCGGAGTAGGTTGTGGGTATACTGGTGCAGGTCTGCTCGGGGGATTAGCGTAGATGTCCACAAACTTCGTGTTTTCGGAAACAATAGCAGTTGAAGGCTTGAGCGTGGGCCGGCTACGACTGCTCAAACAGAAAACAAGAAAATAACAATGATTTCTTTAAATTTCCTGTTCCAAATGAGGTTTTGATGGTATTTATGTACTGTTATTAATAAATGGTGCTTGCATGATTATGTGATTGTAAATGATAACTTATAGTGATAGGATTTTTTACAATATGTTGTACAATTAAGAAATGTTTTCATAAGATGAAAAGCAACACTACTATATCTTGAAAACTAAAAGCATGATTAATTAGATTTTTGTGCAATTCTAACGTTGGTGGTGTTCCTCGGTTTGGTGTAGGCTGTGCCGAATCAGATCCACTCGCAGAATAATGTGCAGAACCACGACCACGGGTGCTGGTAGGCCTGAAAAAAAAATATATTTAGTTAAAATGTTCATTTAACAAAGGTAGGTTAGTAAGCGTGGTCCTTAACCACTTGACCTCCATTTCTAGAAATTTCTTTGAGAACTGGCCTGCACGGGCTTTTAAGTAGTTTGAAATTTCTGAAACGAAGGCCTAGCGATAAAAGACAAAGCTTTTTTTGTTATTGCTATTGTCACAATACTGGAAGATTTAAATATTATTTTTTCTGTAAAACATTGGTTTACAATAATAAGTCGTGAATGTTAAAAATAACAACAAAACTAATTCATGCAGTATAAGTATCTTATAGTAAGGATATGAACAAAAAATGTTTGTGGTTAAGATTATAAATTTTAATGAGGTGCACTTATGGACTATGTAGGTAATGGCTTTCAACGGGTGCAGTCTACGTACAGCTACATTGAGGAACTTTCTACACAGTATAAAATACATAATAATAATATATGTAAACTTATACTACATTTCAAAGTGTGCAGGAAATGTGGATAAGGTCGCGTCAGGAGTTAACAATTCAGAAAATGAACTCAACCGACTGGAAGTCCCCCAATGAGAACAGTATGTTAAGCGAAAGAGTATAGCTGTAGGTGCCATTAAACGGTTGGATGAGGTTCTCGTCATGCTAGTTACTTCGCGAGGCGGAAAGTAAGGACTTTTAATAGACAAAGCCTCCACCGGATGTGAGAAACGTCAGACTTAGCCTACTGGCCGGCGAGTATTGTACCTCTGATATTTGATTTCGTTGCATTTTGGATTCGCTTGCAGACTGTTGTCTGAGGAGCATTTGGACGACGATTGGTAACTCCTGCGCCCACTTCCAGGGTTTGACGCAGCTAACTTTATGGCGGGATTGACTCGAGAGGCTCGCGTAGGGAAGGATACGCCTTTTGTCGTCGATGTCGTAGTCGGTTCAATCTTTACAGTCGTCGTCGTAGTCGATTTAGTTGTACTTGTAGTTGAAGCTATTTCACTTATGTCATCATTTGAAGATTTCTGCCATTCGATTTCAGAAGTCTTCGTTGATTCGATGTTTGTTTTTTCGTTCGGGTCAAAATCAATTTCACCAATATCATCGTTACTACGTTCTGGAGTCGGATTGGCTCTTATGATATTATAAAATTTACGTGAATCTACTTTAGTAGTTGCCACGGAAGCAAGCTTAGGTGTACTAGGCATAAAACTAATAAATTTACTTGGATATTCCGAATTGGGCGAATTTTCATCTGTTGACGATCTAAAAATAGGAGTGGTTACGGAGGAACTAGTAAACACGTATGGAATATTGTTGTTGGGAGTCATGTTCGGGGTAGTTGATGAAACATCTTTGTTTATTACTGTTTTCATCTGTTCGGTAAAATTGTTTGTATCAACAATAGGAATTTCGTATCTATTAAGAGTTGGTTCTGTTACAATTCGCAAGCGTTGCACATCTACTGGCAAAGGTTTATCATCAACTTTTGGTTCTAATTTTGGTGTCGTTGAGACAGGTTTACTTGCAGTAGAAAATGGCGTAGCCGGTGTAGCTATAGAATTGAAGAATGCTTTAATAACATTTTTGACGCTACTACTAAACACTTCAGTGGTATGGTCAGGGACATCTTCTTCTTCAATTCGGTAGCTGTAATAATTGTATTTTGAACGAGATGGGTTATCCCTAGATTTGAAATAAACATTGTCTTTTACAGATGCAGTTGTTGTAGAAGCGAGTCTAGCAGTAGTTGTCTGTATACTTTTTGTAGAATCTTCAATTAAGGTATCTTGTTTATCAAAACTCCTTAAATTATCTAAAGTCTTAAATGGTGATACGGTTGGCTCATTCCATCTATTATCTGACCTATCATTTGGTTTTCTTTTGGGAGTTATTTCAACAATTTTGTTTGTTGTAGGTGCAAAATCGGATTGTACGTTTTGGAGACCGGTGTCAATTAAGGCTTGGACGTTATCAACTGCATTTTCAGTCGAATCTCCATTACTCTTACTATCCTTAGAAAATGGAGAAGGCCGCTTTACTACGGATCTTAAATAGTACTTAGTAGTTGAAGTTGACGGAACTGTAGTGGACTTAATTTTAGACTGTTTAGTTCTACTTCTACTTGTTGGGCGAATGTAAACAGGTATATCGTTATCATAAGTTACTTCAAAAGCAGTATCTTTTCTACGCGTAGTTCTTTCTGAAGATCCACTATATTGACCGTTATCAATTACAACTGCTGCTTTAGGAGTTTCTTTACTTTCACTACTGCTTTCGTAATAGTACCTACTTGGGTTATGATGTGTATTAGTTTCACCTCTATTACGACTAGTTTCAAAATCATCAAAAGGCCGCGTTAGAACTGTCAGCGTATAAGGATTATTGGTATTATTAGAGTCACGTCTGATTGAAAATCCCGTTGTCAGTGATACTATCTTTTTATTTTCCTTTTTAGGTTCAGAACGCGCTACTTCCAAAGATTTATCGTAGTTATTGTTAGTCACATGAGAACGTCTAGGACTTAGTAAATTCTCAGTAGTCGGTACAGTATCTTCTAAGCTATATACATTGTCAGTCTTTTCAAAGGGTTTGGCAAGAGAGGAAAAGTTTTTAACTGGAGATTGCGTCGAAGGAAATGAAGAAACAGACTCTTTAGAAAAGTTGCGGTTTGAAGAGGACCTTGATTTAGGGATAGGAGTTTCATCTGTGGATGATCTGTTGAATACAAAGCAAAAAATCTTTCTAATTTAAGCCTTTATATGAAATACTTAAATAAATATATATAAATAATTATGGCACGCTAAAGGTGGTTTATTTAAAATTTTATCATTAAATATCTCTAAGGATTTTGTCCAAGTTAGTAAAATAAAACAGAAACGTTAAGAGTTTAAAGTTATTCAAGTTTGTATTAACTTGAAAGATACTACAAAAGCCTATGAATATTGTACACAGTACGAACTAACGAATTAAATGAAAATATTTTTGTTTTGTGAAATAAACACCTAATGATCTTCAACCTTTAAACCCAATTCAAAGCTTGATTAGTAACATGTTAGGGTATCATTTCAAAGGTTGCTGTGAGTCATGAATTGGAAACAATGATGTTATTTTGATTGTGAATGAAGCTTGTATGATTAGAACCCATGGTTGAAATCTTTTGTAGTACCTTGGACTGTATCGAGACGGGGTCATTGCCTCTGTAGAGGGTGCAGTAGTAGGACGTTTTGTGGTTGTGCTCGTGCTAGTCGTTGTAGGAGTAGTGCTTATAGGAATAGCTTCATATATAGTCGTCTTCACACTGCTCGGAATATGCTCATATCCCAATTCGTTACCTTCGCCCCTGTATTATGTATATACGGTTATTGTTATGTTGGTTTATATTAAGCTATTTTAAACATCTTTAAATTATCGATTAGCTGAAACATACCTAGTGGGTTGGCGAACAGGTGCTTGGTACTGATTCTGGTTCTGATTGTTTATCTGAAAATGTATGTTATAACATTAACTGTGAATGGTCATATACCTTTGCCACTTTGTAGATTTAAGTAACGTGATATGTTAATAAACTTAAATAATTGAGATACAGTTCTTCGTTTTATGAAAATCTAGACTTGAAAGGTTTACAACAAATTTACAATTAGATAGTAATATGTTTTATTCAAGTAACAACAAATTCACTAAACACACCTGTCCTTGAATGAGCGCATCATCGTAATCGTCGGGTGTTACTGGAACTGGACGCGGGCTGTAATTATCCACTGGTCGTCTCGCAGGTGGGGGAGTGCCTCGGTAAGTCTGCTGTACTGCCGGTCGGACGGACGCCACGTTATATTGCTGAACGTAGTCTGTCAAAGCCACCACCAAGGTATAGTTAGTGCTACGTGCTTTGATTTAAAACGGTGATATTTTTGTGGGTAATGAGAGTTGAATTATAGGTAGAGGATAAAATCAGTATGTTACACATTACATTGATATGAAATAAATGATTTAAAAGGATACTTTTAATATGGTTACCGCAAGGGCCTGGGTTAAAAATTAAGACTAGGTATTACAATAGCATGGGATCATAATATGGTGAATTAATTTCATTGTTACCAAGAGGTTTGGGTGTAATAATATATTTAAAGTGAAGCATAATAAAACAAACAATAATCAAATCGATAACGTTTGCCCATCACAAAGAAATTGATCAAGTTACTTTCTACTAATGATGAACTAATTTAACTTTGTATATTTATTTTGATATGATTATAATAAGATTAATAACTGTCATATTTAGAGTGTTCCAATTTCATTTATACTAAATTAACATTTGTATAAATTTCTTTATCACCAAACAATAATAAATAGAGTAGTATGGCACTAGGTAGGCTAGTGTTTAACCACTGTTTTACTTCATGATCGGATTGTACCACTGAGCTATCCTAATTTCGAAACTTTTTAACATTTAAAATGATAATACTTTCAACCGTGATATTGACGTAAGTCTACGCCGATTTATTCTCAAAAAGTTGCAGAATAATGTCAACATTGTTATTTTTTCTAATGCAAATAATCTTGTTTTCTTACCTGTGTCTTTATAGAGTTCACCATCTTCATCATAAATTGCATAGAAGGGGTCGTATTGATCAGGACTGTAGTTCTGAGATCCATTATATAGCATTTTAGGCCGAGGACTGGGTGAGTAAGAAAGAGGGGCCACACTCTCAGTGGGCTCCAGACTGAAATTTTTCAAACTTATTATTAAATAGGGATCAACGATTCGAAAACAAATACGAGCTGATCACTCAAAATATTATTATTTAGAAAGTATTTTCATAGAATTATAAGTCAGTCTTTGAAAGTCAATCTATTAGAAGTCACAGTTAGTTAAGTCAGCAATTATATAGTGCGAAAGAGAATGATATATATACAAAAGAAGTAGAACGTTAGTGCGGTTCTCAAGATTTTCAGATTCATACAGTTCTCAAGAGTTATTCATTTCTACTATTTTACCAGCGTTAGTACCATGGTATGAACTATGTTTTTTTTATATTACCTGTTTGTTCTACCGTCATATTTAGCTTTCGTTATACGTGTTTCTTGGTTGTGGCTATCATGTGGAGTAGTTAGCATTTGAGCAACAATATTTGGATGTCTTTGTCTTCCTCTAGTTAAGGTTTTGTCTTTTTGAGTAGTATCCTGTGGAATTGCAGGTTTAGCTAACCTATGCCGAACTGTATAAGGTCGTAGAGTAGTCTGGTTTAGATATTTAGGCGGCTTCATCGTATTAGGACCATTTTCATAGACCGGTCGTCTCAAATGCATAGTGTGGTTATCAACTGAACCATGTATGACTTCAAAATTACCAAGTTGTGGTCGAATTAACACTGTAGGAGTGGGTGTCACAAAATCTAATAACACAGGTACAGAAATTTTTCCATTGGTACTTTTATTATAATATTTTAAAGGTGACTTTGTTACGATAGATACGTCGTTAAGGTTTTTAGTCACAATTTCGGGTCTATATGTATAGTGAGTGGGTCTTTTAGGTGTAGGTCTTGGTGAAATGTTTATTACTTCTTCATCCAAATCTTCATAGCTGTCATCGTATTCCTTATAATTTTGGGCCATTTGAGGTCTTTGCGGTTTTACTTCTGTGCTAGGCATGTACTGAGATTTTACCGGTGGCTCGTAGTATTCATCATCATCATAATAATAATCATTCATTTCAGGAGATGGTTTCGGAATAGGTCTTCGTTTTGTAGCTCTCGGTGTGGTTGTCGTTGAGTATTTAGCTACGTTGATGTTTGGATTATTCGTGGGTGTTTTCATAGAAGCTTTGACTGCTTGTGCAAATAAACTTTTTAACTTCTCAACATCTTGTGTTGAACTTGGTCTTAACGTAACAGACTGGGTTGATTCTGTAGTGGATTGCCAATAATGACGAAGAGTAGAAAGTTGTTCATTTGCCAATGTCGTCAACGGTTTAGGTGTGGAATGTTTATGTGTTATGTACTCATTTTGAGAATTGTGCTGAGAAACCAAATATGGTTTTCCTGTCGATATTTGGAAAGGCTGCTGGGAAACAATATTTTCGTTTTTAACTACGTAATGAGTTTTTGGGGATGACAAAATTATTGGCGTACCAGTCGCAGTTAAAAATAAGTATGGCTTAGCTGTAGAATATATTGGCTGTGTTTCAGTCCTGAAGTTGACATTATTGTTCGGCTTTGTTGTATAATTTATGGGTCTATTAAAACTGTAGCTTATTGGCAATTGACGGTCATCCTTAAAATTTGGTGGTTTCAATTTCGGTCTACCAGATTCCAAAGGTACCCCAACATTTTGTTGCTGTGAGCCACTGTGCAGATTAAAATATTGATTTTGTTGCGGGTTATAAGAATTGATATTTGCACCTTGTTGTTGCTGCTGCTGCTGATAAGTTTGCGGACTTGGCTGTGGTCTTTGGATATACTTTTCATTTGACTGTTTAAAGTTGGATTGTAAAATGCCTAGTGGCGTCAACGTACTGTCAAAACCACTTGGTATAACACTAAATGGCCGCGGGGTACTCATCCCTCTATAATTTAAAGTGGAAGATCTAATACCAGGACCATGAAGAGTAGTACTTTCAACGGGTCTATTTGAAGCTTTTACAGCTGCTTGATGATCATTATTTGGATTATATGTCGTATATTGCCCATTGCTTAACTTGGTCAGATATTCATCAAAGTCGAAACTAGGATTTGCGAATGGATTTTCTATGTTAGCATATTTATTACTTGGATGTGTAAATTCATACGGTGGTTTTGGATAACTGTGACCAAATCCACCATGATCGTCTTCTTCTTCTTCCTCTTCTTCTTCTTCAGAATCATAATATTCATCAGAATTATTTGCATCTTCATTTGAATCTTGCTGTTGCTGATTTTTATAATGATTGGGGTTCTTAGGGGAAGTGGGCACTGGAACTGGTTTGCCAGTAACTACTGTACTAGGTAGAAGTGATGAATCTTTATAAGATACTTGATTGTTTGGTCGTTGCACTGATTCACCTTGGGGAGAATAATGTTGATTCCTATTCTGATAATTTTGGGGAGCGTTATTGTAAAAACCTCCTGTGAGTGATGAAAACGGATTTTGGTTATTTAAAGATGATATTGGTGGACTTTTTGTTATTGTTTGAGTGGCAAAATTTAACGGATTATGAGCTTGTTTTTGACTAAAAATGTCTGGTAGACTTGCTTTGAATGGCCTTTGGTTATCATTTTGATAAGTTGGAAAAGGGTTTGCAGTCGAATATGAGTTGGCCTCTAAGAAATGTGGCCGCCTATTACTGTCATAGTAATTATGATTATTTGCATTGTTATAATTTTGTTGGTGTCTGTTACTCTGTATAGTAGGATTATAGCTGGATTGTGGTAAACTATCGATGAATTTGATTGGTTTTAATGCAGCCCAGTTCTTGCCAGGGTTTTTATAACCGTTTTTAACATAGTATCTTATTTGTCGTTTCCCACGTTCAGTATCATCTAATATTTGTTCATCGTCATCTTCTTGAGTCATATCTGTTTCATAAAGTGGTAAATCATCACTATCGTTTCTGTCTGAAACTGTATCATTTTGCTTTGTCGGTAATGTTTCATTTTTAATAACATCTGACAGTTCCACTTCTCTTTTCTTCCTCGTTAATATTGGTTGTATCGTCACGTCATTGATTTCGTTGTTATCAATGTCAAGTAATGGGTCATGATGTGTGTCAGTCAATATTTCGTCTTCACTGAAATAACGGTAACGTCTATTAATTTTATCTCATATCGTCAATAGTCATCATAAAGTATGTTTTTATCCCGGAGAAATCATTTCAAATAAATACACATTTTATTCAAACACTTACCTGTAAGACTGAGGTGCTTGAGTAGCAGTAGCAGTCCTTCTGTCGTCAACTTGGGTGCCAAAAGAGAACGATCCAATTTTACCACTAGTCTGAGGGATGGATGCTGGTATGATATTAGAGTTGAAATTTCTTCCTGAGCTGACGACCTGGGAACTGTAACCATCTCTGTCCTTCTGAACCTGACCGATTGTTGATGGTTGTCCTCGGTAAACTCGTTGTTGTCTATCACTTTCGATTTCTTCTACTGGTGGCAAATCATCGACTTCTGCGTATAGTTGTTGTTGCTGAAACGTACATAAAGACGACACATTATGATTGTCCACGAAATATATAAAAATATAGGACAATATGAATCAGGCCAATCAGGTGGATTGCTAGGTTCTAAAACTCTTTTGCAAGAATATATATTGGTGTGTACTATAACAGTGCTAAATATTAAACTGCAAGCAGTAATTATTCGTAAATATTATCAATTTTCGTATTATACGTTTTGCGACTAACATAAATTTAACTGTTATTTATTCTGGCAAAAAAATCACGTTACTGATCGAGTACGTCGTGGGTGCCCAACGGGAGCTCACGACGAGGAGACGTCGTTGCGCACTGACCCTGAAGATGAGCATCTGATATACTAGAAACCCAGGTCGACGTATACGATCCCAAACGGGGCCATCAATACAGTATTATTTGCGCAATATTTGCAGGAGACAAATTATTATATAAACAGAAAATTATGCAGGAGACCGTTTTGGCCTGAAGTGACAATCGAAATGTATATCTACTCTAATCTATGATCGAAATGCCGTGCCATTCAATTCGTGGTCGTGGTCAACGTTGACCACGATATTTTGCTAAGTAAGCTTCAAGCCTATGGTATTAGAGGTAATGTCCTAGACTTGATTAAATCATACCTATTAAGTAGAACGCAAGTAACCAAAATAACAAGATTTAACTATAACACAAAAAAGGAAGAAACATACACCTCTTGTGAGCGCATAGTTAAATCTGGGGTGCCTCAGGGTAGTGTTCTGGGCCCGCTTCTTTTCATTATCTATATAAATGATTTACCTAAAGTAACTGGGCATCCAATGACACTATTCGCTGATGATAGCACGGTAACTATTGCCAGTCAAAATAGAAATTATTATGAAAATGATATTAACGATACACTAACATCAATAATTAACTGGTTAAATGTAAATAAATTAAAAATTAATATCAGTAAAATAAATTTAATGCAATTTACTCAAAGATTTAATTATATAAGTGACATAAATGTGAAATACCAAAATGAAAAAGTAAACGAAGTAGACACTGTAAAATTTTTAGGTCTTATAATAGACAAGAAACTAGATTGGAAGGCACATGCTGATACTCTTTGTAAAAAGTTAGGTAGCTCGGCATATGCTCTCCACAGACTTGCGCCCGTTGTAAGATTAGACTCACTACTAACGTCATACCATGGCTTGGTAGCATCTACATTAAGGTATGGGTTAATTTTCTGGGGCAATTCAACGCACAGTGAACTTGTATTTAAAGCGCAAAAACGATGTGTTAGGGCAATGTTTGGACTACAAACAACTGACAGCTGTAGACCGAAATTTATTGAACATAAAATCCTGGCACTTCCGTCACTCTATGTTTAAGAAGTAGCTTCATTTGTAAAATCAAATCCGCATTATTTTCGTAAGCGTAACAGACGTGACAACTATAAACTCAGCATGCACACGGCAAAAAAGGCTCTTATGAGTAATAGCATTTTTTGTATGGGACCCGCTATTTATAATAGAATACCAAATTCAATAAAGGACTTAAGTACAAATTTATTTAAAACTAAACTTAAAAAAATATTACTGACAAAATGTTATTATAGTGTAAGTGATTTTTTAGCTGATAAGAATTTTAACTGAGCACCTAGTATTTGTGAAATTATGACATTCCATGAATTGAAATGACACTATTCTATTAATTATGACTGTTTTTATTTCCTGACATTCTAATGTATTAATATTTAATTATTCAACTATTATTTGACTTGTATTTATAGATTAATTTTCTTGTATTGTTTTATTTGCCATCTCTTAACAAATTTGTACGCCTATATGGGCAAAACATGACGAGCTTTAATGTTATGACAAACTACATCTTTATACAAACTATGTGTGTGTATAAAAACTCATGTTTTCTGCAAATAAATGATTATCTTATCTTATCAATATATTGTTACTAAAAACTCTGCATGACACTGCAACTGAATTTGACAAGGTTAAAACGTACCATGACTTTCGTCACTCAAGTACGTATTTAAAAACTTTATGAGGTTCAGTATGAATAATCCTTGAGGCTAAGTTAAGTATAATAGAATGTTACCTTTTCGTACTCGTCACGGTTAAACTTAGGTTGCCCTCTAGAAGTGATGACAGGGTTAGGCTGTGCTCGCGGTGGCGGTGGCGGCGGATTGCGATGGCGTGTGGCGGATGGGCGTGGTGGAGGTTCCCTTTCGCTGATCCGCTCTAATTCCTCGCCTCTTACTGCGCTGGTGCCATCACAGCCAACATTACGCGGCCAATCACAAGTTTGGAGCTCGTGGCTGAAATTATCAACACGAATTTGTCAGTGAGCTTATTATTTTAATGAACCACTAATAAAACAAGAACCGTAAGCGTATCATCAAGTAACTATAATTTGTTGGGTTGGTAGTAATGTGATATAGCTGGTTTAAAATAAATTATTTATCTTACAAACAAAGTTCAGTTTGCAAGAGAAACTTAATAAAAGTAACTTAAGCTGAAGTAAGTTACCACTGATAAATAAACAGTTTGAATGATTACAGGCAGAATGATTAGTGCGACAAAATTTGGAATCCTAGAAATATATTTTAAGAGCACTAGCACTTTGGCGAGCGAGTTACTCCGGGGACGATACTGCCGCCATACCCATTTCTACCATGAAGCAGTAATATTCGCATTGCTTTGTCCCGGTTTGATAGATATGGTTGCCAGTGAAATTGCAGGCACAAAGATTTAACAACTTAATATTTCAGAGCGATTGGCGCAGTCATGTTCGTCACTTATGACGAAATGCATCTGTTAAAGGCAAAGGTTATCGTTTTACACCAGGTGGGCCTCGTGCTTGTTCCGTAACTTAAAGGCATTAAAATATTTAGGTTTTATAATTGTGTTTGGTTAGTAGTTGATTAAACAGTTTAAGGTACGCTTTATATGCAATCAATATGTGTGTTATTTAACCTGCCATTTTGTTTTAGTCTGTTTTTGGGTATTATAGTGACTTTAGTAAATAGCTATGTCAATATAGTTTATTATTATTTATTATACAAGTAGTTAATTATTCCATTTCTTAAAATTATGTATTACAATCATTCTGTATTATTTATCAAAGTGTTTTTAAATCCTTCTGTTTCTGGCCCTTGATACAACCGTCTAGCGAGAGCCTCTTAATATGTTAGTTAAGTATTTTTGCTATAAGACCGTTTGCTGAAACGACTATATAGGGACAATGATCATCGAGACAACATTCTACATAGCAGATAATTATTATATATTATTATTTTTGTACGAATATTCAGGGTTACATACAGGTTTTTTATTAATATCCGACAACTTAGTCATATATTCCATAAAGTTGTTTTTCTACATTTGATAAACAAGCATTTGACCACAGTCTTAGCTGATGGAAAGTGATGACGCGGTCGACGGTGGTATATGCTTGCCGAAAAGGTACCTATTCACTCTGTATTTGAAGTCTCCCAGATTGTATATATCAGGTAATATAGACACTGGTAGGTTGTTCCATACTTCAGCCGTACGCATTATGAAGCAAGATTTGATATTAGTTTCAAATCTTGCGAAGATTTGAAATATGCAATCAAAAAGTAAGTAAGTATATTTGACTATCGGTACTAAAAAGTATCAGTTATACACTAGGAAATAAATATTCTTGTCATATTTTAAGCGTTATCTACAAACGGTCGAACAATCGGTAAAGAATTTTCTCTGTATCCAGTCTCACCTGTACATAAGGCCACCAGTGCATGACTCGAGCAGTGCGCCGCCAAACACGCAGACGTAGTATAGGGTGCAGTCGGTAGGGTGAGGGTAGTAGCCGAATTCTTCAGGGCAGTCGAAGTCTATCTCTCGCTTGATATCGGCCGCAACGGGCACGCTGCGGACTGAGCCCGATCTCTGCCGGGATCGGTCTGACGCGCCAAGACATCCTAGAAAAGAATAATGTTTATGTTAATCACGAAAATCATTTAATTGGTTGTTACACGGCACACGTCATAAAATATTTCACATAAGAAATAAAAAATACCAATATAAAAATACTTTTTGTGTAGAAGTTACTATAGAGTCCCTTATTTGCCTATAACCAAGAAAAGGCTTGATATGTGTCCAATTTCGAATTATCAGTGCTATCATGCACTGATACTATAATCATGTAGCTCCACTATTTTATAACAAAATACATGCAATTACTAAATTAAAAACTCTGACTTCGTACAAACTTAAACATAAAGTTTAAGATTGGCAAAACACGAAGACTATGACTCAGTGCAAAAAAAAATCGAGATTGTTCGGTAGTTTAAATCTATCTAATCTAATACACACACACTCTCTCTCTCTCACACACACACACACACACATACAAACGCCCAAATGACCACACGTTCATAAATACATACCCCATCTGACACACACTTTTTAACTATTCATTAATTAGCCTCATCATCAAGTACGGTCCATCCACACATTACTATTATATTATCAGAATTTTCTACCGACTTCCAAAAAGGAGGAGGTACTCAATCCGACTGTATTTTTTTATGTTTGTACCTCATAAGTTTTGACTGGGTGAACGTCAGAATTCTATTTTTGTTTGAAAGTGTGGTCCCATGTAAATTTCACCAAATTCGCTTCAGTATTTTTTGAGTTACACTCCAATGACTGAATAGAATGGAAGTCGGTATTCAAATTTTTCAAATTGTATACTTGTGTCTTGTCGTTTTATTGTTAAACTTTAAATGGACTTCATGGAAGAGACTGCATTTTGTAAACAGTTTTTACTATATTCACAGTGACTGAAAAATTCAATTAGTTACTTTGAGTTATTTAAGGTTGATGGATGTTTATATTGAATGAATGTTTATATCTTACACGTGAAAGATCTAATCAGTGTACATATTCTAATAATACATTGAAAAAATAAAACCTATTACAAGTAAAATAATTTGAACATTTTCTATTATGATATGGTAGGTGTTTGTAGAACTAAAGACTTTTGCAGAGTTCATCTGGGGAAGTACCACACCTTTGCCATTCAACTGTGAAGCAGTAGTGTGCAAGCAATACTGTGTTTCATTGAAGATCGACGTTTCTAGGGAAATTATGACATCTTTTATATCTCAGAGTGACGAGTGCTATGCATTGTTGTAAAGTTACCTTGTAGTAAAAAATTGTCGCAATTGTTAAACAAAATAGTTAATAGAGAAGATAATTTATTGATTTAGGCGTCACTTTGCGAAAATCCATTATCAATAAACGATATTAAAAATATATAGTGACACTTCCGGTGAAAAAAACAATGATTTTGGCTTATTTGGGGGTGTGCACACCCTCAAATCATATTTCAAAATCATATTTTTATAGAGAGTTTATAGACATTTATATATATTTACGGTCGGACGGTTATAGACAGCTTTTTTTTTATAGAGAAGATGGTTTAGATTTCCTTCCCAAGTTTGCAAAACATACCCGCGCCTCACTTATTGGCTAATACGGCCATAACAATACATAATCCACTGATGTATTACGCGTACCGCATATTACCAAGTACCGCGTTCTAATTCCGTTTTCAGAGTAATCGTGCACATAAATCAAAATAACTCGAAACCGCGTTGATAGTAATAGCCATAGTTAATGCAAGTTGAAGCGAAGCGTGTTGCAACACTTCCCGGCCTTGCCTGGCTCGTTGGTTCGCATGCATTGTTGCATTCTCTGAAATTTTACATCTGAATAATCAAGATCGACGTTTCGCACGCAAAAAATGCAAGTACTTATATACCTACCAGTAGTAAAGAATACTTAATAGTGTCGTAAAATTTGACAGATAAACATGATCGACACGGAAAATCCTTTTCTTCTTCTTCACCATTTTATCTGTACAGTTATTACAGAAAAATAAATTTGAAGAGTTTGTAATTCCAAATTTACAGCTAATCACTAAATGCATATGAAGGTATGTACGATACGTACATTTATCAATTTTATTTAATCTCTGTCTTTACGTTTGTTGCGGCTAATTTCTGCACCAAAAAAAAGACTGCACCGATTTTAATGAAATTTTCACTGGCAAATAGCTGATGTTATAAGGAGTGACTTAGGCTACTTTTATTTTATAATCATCATCATCCATAACCACGCGGGTGAAGATCGCGGGGCGCAGCTGGTTCTTACTCGTATATATACAAATCAATTGCTGTTCGTTATAGTAGATCCAACCGTTTATCCTCTTTTTGACAGATCTAATTTGTCAGTTAAAGTGTTGTGACCAAGTGATTATAGTGGACACGATTTCGATTCATTTTTCTATCGAGTCTGTGCGGAAAGAGAATAGTCCTAGGAATGGCGCCATGACCATGGCTATTGGCCATCTAGAAATACGTCAGCCAATGGGGAATGTTGAAAGGGCGTGGACAGGCCGTCATGGCATGGCCATCTAGAAACGCATCAGCCAATGGGAAATGCTGACGCATTTCTAGATGGCCATGCCCAGATGGCGAGGCCACGCCGTCCGGTTACACCCGTGTAGTTTCCAAGGTAAGCTATCAAATTCTGAGTTATAAGTTTTCACTTCTATCGGCAATTCCTATGACTGCCAATTTTTTTGTCTATGGGTAAGCAGTAGTATTTTATCAAGGTAGTAAAACTCAATGGTCCACCGCCGTTTTGTATTTGTCACTGTCACTCGCAACAAGACGCCCGTGCTAGTAATTATTTGCTGAGTTTTATATTGGAACTATAAAATGCCGAAAGGATCAGTGCTGAAAGGACAGACGAGAGAAATGGTGATCAAGCTTCGTAATTACTTTGAAGCAGAGTATCAAAATGGCGGCCCGCTTTTACCATTGTCGCAAGTGAGAGAGCGCGTTGCGGCCGCGTTAGGTATTAGTGCATCTACGATTACAAAAATTACTACCGAAGCCTACGGAACAAGCGGCATGCAGGAGAATAAGCTTCGTACGCCGAAGAAAAAACGCCAACCACGTCGTGTGACTTCGGTTGACAACTTTGACGCAGACGCTATACGCCGTCATATATATAACTATTACTTACGTAAAGAAGTTCCAACACTTAAAAAACTTGTTGCTTCTTTGCGTGAATGTGATTTGTTCCGAGGTCAAAAATCGTCATTGGTAAAGGTCTTGAATGAAATTGGATTTACTTATAAAAAATCGGACAAACGCAAAATATTGATGGAGCGTCGCGACGTAGCTTTTGCTCGTTGCGAATTTTTGAGCGAAGCCAAAAAAATTACAGATTGGTCAAATGTTGTTTTCACTGACGAAACTTGGCTGAATGCGAACCACACAGTGTCTAAGAGCTGGACTGATGACACCGCTGCTTCCACTACCTCAGTACCGATGGGAAAAGGAGAACGTCTAATCATTTGCCATGCAGGGTCTGTGAAAGGATTCATGCCAGATGCTTTGTTGGCCTTTAAATCCAAAAAAACAGTTGAGTACCACGAAGAAATGAATTCTGAGGTTTACGAAAGTTGGTTTAAGGAAATGGTACAATCATTGGAAGAACCGTCAGTTATTATTATGGATAACGCATCCTATCACTCACGCCAAATTGATAAAATGCCGACCCAGGCCGACAAAAAACAAGTAATCATTGACTGGCTTCAACGACATGGTGAAAATGTTGATAACTCCTTACTAAAAGTACAATTACTAAATATATTACGAACAAAAAAACACTTCCCAAAACGATATGTGATCGACGAAATAGCTGCAGAACATGGTCATTGGGTTCTTAGACTTCCACCCTATCATTGTCAATACAATGCCATTGAATTAATATGGGCTCAAGTTAAAGGACACGCTGCTAGAAATAACACAAAACCCCCATTCACGGCAAACAAAATGGTAAATTTATTAAAAAATGCATGTGTGAAAGTAACTGCGGAAAGCTGGCAAAATGTAATTCAAAAAACACAAGAAACTATAATGGCAGATTGGGATAAACACGTGGCGATAGATTATATGAGTCAACAATTAATTATAAATGTCGGCAATAGCTCGAGTGACAGCAACGATGAATCTGATTTTGATTAATAAATAAATAAAAATAAAAGATTAGATTTCGTTTGCTTAAATTGGAATTGGGGTTGCTCAAACTTTACTATTTTCTGGTACCAAACGGCAGACTTTAATGTCTGCCATCCCCAGCGAGCAACACGGAAGGGAGTAGCCTTAGCTAAAAAATATTGTTCAAATCTTTCTGTCATTTCTTGCGGGAGGGGAAGTTGCACACTAGCGCAAAGCCGCACTATTACATACAAAACATACCTGTACCGATCCATTGCCGATCATACTCACACAACCAAATCACTAACACATAAAAAATAAAGCACCATTCACAAATCTAGCCCCGCCCTCACCCCACAGTATATTATCAAACTCCATGGTCCATGCGGACTTGTACTTTGACAGAGGGGAAACGCTGTGTATGCCTACTCCCTTCCGTGTTGCTCGCTGGCCATCCCAGATTTAACCGGTAACAGCTTCGTCAAGTATGACTTGTACTTGTAATCATCATAGTCATCATAACCTTGTTCTTTTTTGGATATACACCAGGAGATAAACACGTCTTCAAATAATGCTGTATGTTTTCCTGAGGCGCATCAATATAACGGTTTTACATAAAAATAAATCCGATATTATGTGCCGAGAACGGAAAACACCCGTGTAAAAATAGTTCATAAACAATATCGATATCTCAATCGTAACTTCGTAACATCACTATGTTGATAGCCATAGAACGTAATTTTTTAAAAACGTTTGTTATTTTATGGAATTTATAAAAAAACTACTGCACTTATGGACTCATTTTGTGAAAGATGATTATTATACGGGATCAAGGAGCAAATTTAAGCAGTTGTCATATTTTTAAAACATCGCATTTATAAGTTAACTTTTGCGTAACATCGTCATGTTACGTTCTATTGGTGCTGTCAAAAAGAGGATAAACGGTTGGATCTACTATAGTCTCGAAAAATTAAAAAAAACAGTTTGAAAGATTTGATTATTTTTGTTTGTGTTGTTCGCTGCGAAAAAAAAAAAAAAAAAGTGAAACTGCGGACACAGCTAGTCGGATATCAATATACTTGTACAGGTGACATTTTGTATGTATATTAAATTCATATTTCCATACATTGGAATCAACACAGCTCAGAGCAGAATAAAACATTTCGAAAAGTTTCATATTAAAATATACCATTTAAAACTTATACATAAATCGCTTATTAAATATATAAGTAGAAGTAGTAGTATTTAATTTGAGTCCAAGAACCACTTATAACTTATACGGTTGAACCTCATAACTGTGTGTGATTGTCAAATTATGAAAGATTTGCATCAGAGCTAGGAAATCTCAGTGAAGTTCTCATAGTTAAAATGACGTAGCGATAATATCAATGAAGCACGACTTTTGTGGCATATTTACCACATGACAGGTTATAATCTACTTACAGTTATTTGTAATCATGCAAGTGTGTTAACAAAATCTTTTTACCCGACTACGGTTAACCCCAATATGAGGGTTCGTGTTTGACCTGTATGTATATGCGTCATAGGGTTTATCTTTTTCATCCCATAGATTCATCGCTCAAGCTTAAAGTACCTAATAATATTTTATTCCGTACTTAACCTACGTACATTTTGGATTTTGTTTTGATCCCATAATAATTTACTCGTAGCTATACTAATAGAGTTACGAGTCAGTAATATTGAATATATATATATATAAATTATATATATATTCAATATTACTGACTCGTAACTCTATTAGTATAGCCGTGGGGTACCGGCTTAGAATAGTACCCCCCCAACTCTACCCGTGGGTGCGTAAAAATCTGCTAAGGGATAACAATCGGAAGGTGGGCAGCAGCACCTTCCCAGTATTAAAACCTCAAAACTGCGCTCGCCAACCCGCCTGCCAAGCGTGGCGAGTATTGGCAAAATCCCCCCAAATGACAGATACATTAGGAACCAGGCCCCCAGTCCCCGGCAGCCCCGCTATTCCTGGCTACGGTAGCGGCCACGGTAATTATAATATAACATAACACGGTAAATATAATTAAATTACGTAATAAAAAATAATTGAAACATATATATATGGCCCATCCATCAGATTAGTTTGTTGTTAAGAAGAAAATGAAAAAGATGAACTAAAAAGGCCAAGTGCGAATCGGACTTGTACTTATCCGAAGTACATATGTATATAATATTTTACTGTAGAGTATTTTCTCTATGATCGTACCAGCGTTTGATTGTAATAAATATAACTGCTTTATAGAATAAAATCAAAAAACGTTAAAAACGGTATTTTGGATTAGGCATATATTATTATTCATATTTTTAACGTTTTTGGATTTTTAATTAATTTATTTTTGAAATTATTAATATTCAACGCATGTGGGGTTTTTGTTACTGTTTAATCTGTCCGCGTCAGGTTTACGCTATAGCAAAAGATTTATGAATGAAGCGGAGGTTTGCTGATTCGGACCGATTAATTAGGTGTCTTGTTAGGTATTTAATTGTGCAACATAGATAATCAGATAAATTAACTTCTATCGGACTTAATGATAGCGTTATTTTTGTTCTATTTAGAACCAACCTTTGATCTGTTTCATAAAAGTATCTCTTTTTCATTTTTATAGCGTCCGCTAGGCGACTGATGAGCAAAGAGTTTTTTTGGCTGATATATTTATTTTAGGTATCTACTACGCACTGCGTTGCGGTTATTCGTGTTCACAATTAGTTATAGTATTAATTTATATAACATCTATCCTTGAGGACCTATAATTGGCATAATGTTTCTACCGTCTCTGTTATAATATTATATAGCTGTTGGTCTTCCAGTAAATAAATAAATAAATAAATAAAAATAAATAGTCAGATCGATTTCCGGAATATAACAAAAAACAATTAAATTTATAGTATAATTAGTATTCATGGGATGCAGACCACGATTTACTAGATTTTAGAGATCCGAGAGATCAGTTCAGACTCTACCTGTGAACATGGTGCATGTAACTGTGCAGCAATATCGGGAACTGAATCCCGATATTGCGGCACAATCTAAATCCCGTGGGAGCTAATTATAACTTTGTTAACATCCACGAAAGTCCTAAACAGGGAATTAAATTAATATTTGAAAATAAATAGATTTCTTTAAAAGTAGGTACCTAGCTTCTTGCCCTGTATATTGCATTGACATAGGATAACGGCAACAGGGGCCACCTTATAATTATAGATTCAAATGGCGCAAGATAGAGAGAGTTGGAGAAAAATGGTTGCACAGACTACACACCAATATCACGTCCCTCGGTCATGAGGATACGAACAAGTAGAAGAAGAAGGCGAACGTGTATACGCGTAAGTATGTGTGTATGTTTTCCGTCAGAACCTGTGGTGAGAACTGGGAAACCAAAGATGATGTAACTATGTTTAAACTTTATGATTCAAATGCTAACAAACGTGTATGTATGTAAATCTGAACACTTGTTTCCTCGGCAGTTTTGCAAGCAAAGCTCACCCTCGCGTTTCATAACGATAACAATAGGAATTGTGAGTTGTTTTTTCATGAATTATGAATATAATTGTATTGACTGCTAATACAATGGACGATTGGCATAGATCTAACGTACGGAACCAAACGTGAACATAAATCCTGTAGTCATGTGCCGATGAAGAGATCACATCGTAGGTGCGGATTGCGAAATGGAATGGTTTGAGTTAAGTTTATGGAACGATTGTTTTCTACCGACTTCCAAAAAGTAGGAGGTATTCAATGCGACTGTTTTTTTGTGTTTTTTTCCTCATAACTTTCGACTGGGTGAACCGATTCTCAAAATATTTTTTTTTGCGACATCAAAAAAAAAAGGAGGAGGTACTCAATTCGACTGTATTTTTTTTTATGTTTGTTAACTCATAACTTTCGACTGGGTGAACCGATTCTCAAAATTATTTTTCTACCGACTTCCAAAAAAAAGGAGGAGGTACTCAAATCGACTGTATTTTTTTTTATGTTTGTTAATTCATAACTTTCGACTGGGTGAACCGATTCTCAAAATTATTTATCTACCGACTTACAAAAAAAAAGTAGGAGGTACTCAATTCGACTGTATTTTTTTTAATGTTTGTTACCTCATAACTTTCGACTGGGTGAACCTCTCTCTGAATGGAATTCTTCCGGATGAAATTCTCAAAATTCTTGTATCGTTTGAAAGCTGGTGCTTTCCGTGTGGTCCCATTTATTTTATGGAATTTTTATCAAATTCGGTCCAGTAGTTTTTTAGATTCACTTAAATAACTGAATAGAATGGAAGTCGGTATAAAATTTTTCAAATTGTACTTGTTTGTTTGAAAGCTAGTGCTCCCATTAAAATTTCATAAAATTTTGTCCAGTAGTTTTTGAGTTACACTCCAATAACTGAATAGGATGGAAGTCGGATTTTTTTTATAGTAGTAGTGCGCACAACAAAGTGATCTGCGCTGTACTAAATGACGTTATTTAAATTTAAGTAGCATTTATAAGTAAGGCTGTTAATATTACAGGGTGATGGGCGCAGTGCAGCCGTGCGATTCTCTAAGAGCAAACATCGTTGCATCTTTGACAACAACCGTGAAACAAATGAAAAGGTGACAAGAAACGTTGGAAAAACAATCTTATGTACAAGGGCGATATCTCAAACTATTTGACATCGGTGAGCTCGTCGACGAATCATTACAGAATCGCACGGCAGTTTGTCACGCCTCGTGGTCGTAACATACACAGACAAAAAAATGTAGCTCACCAGAAGATTACAAGTTGGTAGTCTTGTTTTGCTAGATGATGTTTTGGTGAGTATGCCATGGTGGAGCCGGATATTCTGCATTGAGTACTGTGCAACAACTACTTGTGTAAAGGTTTGAAGGACATTGTAATAAGTACCTATTATGTATCTGCAGTTTGATGTTAAATCTAAATGACATGTACCTGTATATTAATAAAGGTACTTTAAGGCGCGCTCGTATCCTGATAATAGTAAAAAGTAGATTTTTTAAACACCTAGTGTAACGAAACAGATCGCTAAATATATTATATGAAAAAAATACTAAGGTTAGAAAAGGAATAGGAAAAGAGTAATAACTGAATAGAATTCATAAATATAACTCTCTTTCTGCAGAAAAAAAATCCTGAATAGGTCCACAAAAAACAACTTTCACGTCCAAACTATCAGAATTTTCAGCGATGACACTATATTTTTTTTAGGTAATACATAGCCAACGTATGGTACTAAAGTTTTTAACCAGCAGTTTTTTCGAATCTGTTAGTATATATCGAAAAATATAAAGTAAACGTACAAAATTAACGCATTTTCGTATTACATCGTCCAATCTAACAAGCGATTTTCAACCTTACGTATCGTAAATAATATTAAAAATTCGGGTTGGACCGCGCCTTAAAAGGAGACTGATACGTGAATGAAAAAACATTTGAGATATCAATCGCACAAAAAAAATATACCTAACTGTAATATGTAGCCGCAGTTAATATAGTGGTTATTAAAGGTTGTCTGGAAGAGATCTTAGCGATATACTACCCGCCTATTGTACATACATACATATTTTTTGTATTGTTTATTATTGTTGTAAATGTATGTGAATGCAGATTACAATTGACCATAGAATAATCAGACTATATCTAAAGACAATTGACATTGTTAAAGCGTCATCTTCTTTTTCATTATCATCATCTTGTTCTTCTTTGGTTTTTTTAACGTTGGAAAACTTTACTTAGCCAGTGTGAAGTTCTAAGATTTGACAGATTCAAAGGTTAATCCGTCAGTACCCCGCATTTTAACTTTGACTTTGCTGATGACAGTAATTTATCTTTTGACACATGTTCAACAACATAATTGCCATCTGCAGTATATTTGAGACAAATATATATTAGACACCCGCAAGTAGCGCTGCGAAACAATGGAAAACAGCCTTGAACACAAGGAGAAGGCCGTTCAAACGTATTCGAAGGGTGACTGATGAAAGAATAGAAACAATTTTATGACAGTGCTTAGAATTCAGTATTTATATTACAGGCTATAAATATATAGAAATTGAATTACTGGTATGTTGTAAATGCTAATGAAATTTATTGTATTTGCCTCAATAATAAACTACTATAGTATAATAATAATAATAATGAGACCCCTGACCCCCGGCTTGCCTTAATTGGCCTTCTGGAGGTGGAGACGCAAGAGCAAGTAAAAAAAAGCTCCAAGGGTGGAAGTGTTAAAGGGCATAACGCCGGTAGTAGAGTAGCTCTAGTGAAACCGCAGCACACCTCCAGTTTGTCGAGAGGTGTGAACAATGGCGACAAAAGGGGCAACGTTTGTTTGGACCAACATTGCCCCTTTTGTCACCATTGATGGTGGCCCTTATGGGGGGCCCGTTTAGTGGGTGGCAAATCACCACCACCCTAAATATTTTAAAATGAGACTGAAATTGGCAGGTGCCGTAGTATCATCCATGGCCCACTATCTCCCATGACATATTCAGACTACCGGCCATACGCCTGCAGCCTCTACACAAATAGTACCTAATAGCCTCAGAAGCTACCGGTCGTTACATAAAAACTGGCTTGCAAATGCAACTCTCTGCGGTCGAGATAACGAGCAAAATCGTTTACTTTCGCACTCAAATACATGTGTGTAATGACACGTCAATAAAAATAGTCGCAAATTAATACGCAAATTTTACGGAAAATCGTACTAAAGTTAACGATAGCTGTCGATAGCTTTGAAAATGAAAAATAATTTATTTACAGCATTCAATGGGAAAGTTACAAAAAAAAGAGCCTTATAAAATAATTAAACATATGGCCTAAATAATGCTGAGGTGCTTAATACAATTGTCAGATGCTTATGATCTTCACACTAGGCAAGCCTGTATCGTGAAGATTAACGACTGTAACGATTAACTAAATGATAATAATGACACCTTAATCTTAAAAACAACAAAAATATAAAGTTTTATGTAATACGTATGGTACTAACGATTTAAACTTTTGCCCCTGGTTTGAGATTACTAGCAATTTATACTACGAGTATGTCTGTGGTGTACTAGGTAAATCCACCTTGTTGATCCTAAACAATTCAATTTGATTTTTCTTTTATTATATTACTTAAATATATTACAATTCTCTATGTACATATTTATGCAACACTAGTTTAAGATTTTAAAGAGTACTTATTACTATTTGTTTAGTATCATCGCTATACCTACTCCATGAGATGTTATGAAAGACAGTTATAGTGCCACCAACTTATCTGTTCAGGTGGGCAAAATTGGAACTACAGTGTACATACCAACTAACTTTGGCGTTTATAATATTAGTAGGATTCTTTGTAGAATTTGCAAATTAATGAGTGGCTTGAAAGACTGCCCTATGTTTTGTTTCTCCTTTTTCTTGGTGAATTTCTTAGGTTGCAATACCAAAATTCTACACTAGCGACGCTGTCACCTGAACAGATAAGATGGTGGGACTGTAATTGCTTACATAATATTGTTGCGGTAAAAAGTTTTATTACGAGAAGTGAGTACTCCAATTGTTACAACAGAATTGTTTAAATTTTAGGGAACTAAAATATAAAATATTATTATGTAGACACGAACACAATAGCTAAACCTAATCCCAAAACAAAATGACTTGGCGTTGACTTCATTTTTATATCAGTCTACTTGATTGAGAACTAATAACATAGTAAAAACTGCATAGGGTTAAGCGGTATTATAAATATTGTTATAAACACTATCAAGTATTATATAAACTATCAGTTTGTGGTTAACAGGTTTGTGTACGAAACAGAAAAGTTGCGCACGTCATTTATACATCATACATGTCCAAAATAGTCGTATTACCCTCGAGCACTCGTCACTCCAAGACATTGATTTTAATTCTCGTCCGTGTAGTAATTTAACTTACCTTTGAAGCCTTAACAGTGAAGCTTGATTGCCTTAATATTTAAGCCTGCTTGCCTTAACAGTTAATCTTGCTTGCGTTATCCGTTAAGTTTGCTTGCCTTAACAGTTGAGCTTGCTTACCTTAACAGTTAAGCTTACTTGCCTTAACAGTTATGCTTGCTTGTCTTAATATTTAAGCCTGCTTGCCTTAACAGTTAAGCTTGCATGCCATATCTGTTAAGTTTGCTTGCCTTAACAGTTGAGCTTGCTTACCTCAACAGTTAAGCTTGCTTGTGGTATCCGCTAAGTTTGCTTGCCTTAACGGTAAAACTTGCTTGCCTTAATAGTTAAGCTTGCTTGCCTTAATATTTAAGCCTGCTTGCTTTAACAGTTAAGCTTGCTTGCCTTATCCGTTAAGTTTGCTTGCCTTATCCGTTAAGTTTGCTTGTCTTAATAGTTGAGCTTGCTTGCCATATATTTAAGCTTGCTTGGTAATGCTTGGGGACAGAACATCACACAGTTTGATGGCACTAGTTAGGATTGAATCTTGGATACAAGATCTATCGTACCTAGCACAGATCACTGTGATCTGAGAAGTTAGGATGTGTACTATCGGAGCGTTATATTCAATCATAATAAATAATATATTATCACACTGGTGAATAGTGGCACCTAGTCTAGTAAGTCAGGTTTTCTTAACTCCTAAGATTTACTTCCTGACAATGAATAGAATATTATTTAAGTTGACTATTATCCAGTAAAATATGCCTATTGTTATGCGTTACACAGTTCCAACACATAGAGGAGCCTATAACAGATGAGAAAAACATGTATATAGTTAACGACTAAAATTGAATCCCACGTAAAGTGACGTCATCGTGAGAAAACACATTAAGACGTCATGTATAATAACTTATGTTAAGTACGCGTGTAACTGTTCTGACTTTTAATTACCGTGGTCTCAGAATTCGGACCATGTTATATCATTTTATTACGTCCTTTTTTAAATGCCTCTGTTTTATTTATTTTTAAATAGCTTCGCCCGTGGTTTCACCCACGTGGTGATGGATGATGATGACGATGAAAAGTATCATATGTGTTAATCAAGTTTCATGTATCTATCTACAAAATTTAATCTAAGTTCAGCCGTTCTTAAGTTATAAATGGTGTGACTAACAAGACGACTTTGTTAGTTGACCTACTATAAGATATTTTTCTACGTCAGTTACGTAGTTTCGTAAAAGGTGGGAGTAGGCCCCCTGATCAATGCTAAGAATAATTTTCCTAATGAAGACAAATTAATTTAGAGCCCACACATGCCGCGAGCCTAAAAATGAATTAATAATAAATCGCCCTAAGCCATCGCATTTACATTGCAGTTCTTGTGATAAGTTTATATTAAATGTAGGTGTATGTCTGTAAAACACTTAGTAAAATACCTTATTGTTGTTGTCGCCCCATTAGTGAATAAATATTATAATGTTTTTTTAACATCTCGATCACCAATCAGTTATAAACGTTGAAAGAACAAGCAGAACGTTGAAATGTTTCAAAATGTTTGAACCAAATATTACGAATCATATTGTGCGACCGTCTAGGTACCTACCTATACAACGACTTACAAGCTGTAGCATGACGTTTCACTAGATCTTTCGATTTTGGTTATTATTTCAAGCTTGTTTAAGTTTACACTTCTAAGTTGATATATAATAAAAGTCAATAAATCTAAATAAGGTTGATAAAAAATATCTTGAAGGTATTCTCATTGTATCAAAAATAGCTTCATCTAACCTTAGTCTAAATCTTTAAGATCATATCCATTCAGCGTTAGGTACGCCTTATACACTCAATGCAATCCTGACCGTTGCTTCACGGATTTAAAGCAGAAAACAGAATCTAGGAGGTCAGTGAATCCTCAATTACCTAAAAATTGCACATTACGGATGTTCCGATTCCCGCCCATCCTAGCATCTGCACAGCAAAATCACGAATAAAGTGAATAAAACATGGTATTATAATCGATTGACCCAGTTTACGCAACCGAATATCTGAGCTCATTAATCAATTAGTTAGTTCCTTGGTCGTGGTTGCTGATTGCGAAACCCAAGGGTAATGGTGCGCAATTATTCCTCGCAACGATCAAACATGAGATCCATAGTAATGGTCTGTTGTGTGAGAAATGGTTGAGGGACAAACGATTTATTTGCATATTGCAGTTTGACGTGTCGAAACAACTAGGAGGGGCTAGGTTCGGACAAATGTCTATAACATATACAGCTACACTTTATGCAGAGAAGAAAACAGTAGAAAGTGAAACTGCTGGGCTAATAGTTCTAACTATACTTTAGGCTGACGTGCCAAATTCTGTGCTGCTCAGATCTTTTAAGGTTAGAGCTCCGGATGATATTACAACTATTATAGACAGTCGTAGTATGCATCAGGAGAACGAACGTTAGACCTAATCTTACCTACCTATTTAATCGCATAAATCTTTCCTGTACTGACAAACAAATAGTCATATCCCATTACTTTACAAAGCATATTTGTATAAGCTAAAAACATATACGTTCTCGTATGTAGAAAAGCTAAACCATATATTTGTATTACAGTACAAACGCTAATAGGTCCAGGCTATTCGTTTTAGCATAATCAGTGCTTTCAAACAAACCTTAGATGATTTCTTTACATGATGGTATTAATTGAACTCACATTTCCCGATCAAACATTATAAAAAGGTATTCCCATTCCTAGAGCATCGACACCGATTTTATCTTCTCATTGTATCAGTTCAATTGCGATTCCATGTTTTTGAAATAAAAAGACCTCCTAATATGCGGATAAATGGGTTTACCAGCGTGGGTGCTAACTGGTATCAACAGGCATTGGAAACATATTTGCATTTTACACGACGAATGCACTTACGAATTCACACCCACCATTATTGCTAACGTGCAGAAGCCTGTAGCTAGAACAATAAAATAAACTGGAATCTTTAATTGAATGACATTATGACTAAGGTGACCAGAAGAATTAGATAAAGTGTTCGAAGTTGTTTTCCAAGCACGTGAAATTATGTTTTCGCATACCTTGTTTAGGTAGGTAAATAAAGTCGAATTTGAACATGCACAACCCAAGTAAAAAAACGACAATAACTCCTAATCATATCTAAAGCTAAAATGTTCATAAAAACCACTACAATCCTACAACAAACTTCTACAGTTAAACTGGATTGCATCCCGGAAACTAAACACAAAGGATCACCCAGGAAATTCTCAACGCTAAAATATTGTTCCAACCGAACATGAGTTACGAGGAACCCAGTCAACTTACAACTGCAGCCAAGATATATAAAGAAAATGATGTTCGTATTCTTGTAAACTGTTGAACGGCATGTCATGTACGATAAGTTTGCATACGTGTAATATCATGTACAAAGACTTGTAGAGGGAAGTAATAGGGTTTTCTCAGCAGGAGAGATGGTTATCACGATGATGAGAACCCTGTACGTACAAGTCAACATGCCCATGTGGGAGGCGAATGGACCAGGATGTGAGGTGGGTGAACTGACTCTCGTGGACGTTGTGGAGGCGACCACAGCTAGATTGTTCACAATGATTTACGATTATTTAGCCTCTGTATTGTAATACAAAATATCAAAGGAGCTTGTGTAAAATTTAATTAAATTTTTCGTGTAATTGGATTTGTATTAGTGTGGTAAAACATGAATTTTATAAAACACAATGTTAATGATGACTAGACTTTAAATTAATTTTCCCATTTGTTTCCTAAACCACATTGGAATAAAGTAACCATTTAAAATATATCAAATTAGGCCAGCCTTTATCGAAATATCTAAGCCTTACCGGGTCGATGGAAAAAGTGTTTTGAGCTCGGAGGAGAGTATGTTGAAAAATAAAAATAAACTCAAAATCGTGTGGTTTCATTAAGTATGTTAGGCTAAGAACTTTTCAAATGACCTTATCAAGCATCATTAATTTTTTAGATTTTTCTGAAATTCTAGAGAAAAAATTAACCTTTGTATGTCCTCTTAGTTGTGAATGTTTGTCTGTTTATCTATACCATAAATATACATAATTATTATATAACATTTATATAGACGCAAATTGTTAGTTTGTAATGTATGTTTCTTATTTCTCTTCGCTGAAAGGGCTCAATGGATTTGTTTGAAATTATTATAAATCGGTATTGCTTATACTGTAAGCAATGTCGATTTCGAAAAATTTCAATAATTTTGTCCCAGAAAAACGTTAGTGCGGAATAGTCATATAATGTGCAGGTTATTTAATACTAGGTCCTCGTATCAAATAAAGTAGAGGTGTGCTGTTTACTCGGCAACAATACTCAGTCGTGCAGGCCCGCCTTTTCCATTCACCTTTGCCTTTAACGATATCTGTAACAAATATCAGCCCGTCAAGCTGCCCACTGCCTATTCCCCGAACAATATACCTAATGATATATCAAAGTCGGCCTTGTACCCTTCACTGGATAAATACAATATAACAATAACGGTCATGCACATGTAGGTGGGGTTTTCGAATGTCCAAGCGTACGAAATCCGATTTAGTTTCGGCAATGAGTTTTGATTCAGTAAATGCTAAAACTATGTAGTTGGATATATTATCAATGTATGCTTACTTTTGGTTTTATTGTGTTAGGTCAGGGCTCTTCTAACAAATAGCCATAATTTGCTAATGGATAAGAGCATCCAGTTATGGCTGGCACAAAAAAAAAACTGTAAATAAAAATCGTGTCTGCTACCCTGCTATTGTCTATACTGTAGGTATAATGTATTACTTTATCTATACTTCCATACTTAATATTAGAAAATGCGAAAGTAACTCTTTTTGTTTGTTTGTTACCTTTTCACGGTAACAGCGGAACGTAATAAAATTTGGCAAGGATATTATATCTCGAAGAAATCCATAGGATGATATTTTTTATCGTCATCATCATCACTACGCGATTTCAACCGCAAATCACAGCTAGTAAATATATATAATTAAATAAGTCACGATACGAATAATTTTACGTCATATGTAGAATATGATGATCACTTCCCATCATCAATTTTAATCACCATTCCGCGTACTCGGTCATTTTAATCGACGTGTAAAGAAGAAAGTTACTTAATTGTTATAGTGCAAGTACCATGAACCTACCTGTCGTATCTACTTTGTTATGTATGATTGTGATGAGGAAACAATTTACTTCGTTACACTAATTGCTAATAGCCGACTCATTCGAATTTGTAGCATATAATTGCTCCGATTACACTCTCATATACCAATAACTCAATAACAAGTAATGTTTAGTAATTGAACTGAACGCAATTGAGATTATGTACTTTTACAGCCACCCAAAAAAGTCAGTATATTTATATTTTATCAGTATATATATGCTAACAACAACGCAAAAAAAATCCTGTATTTGTTTACTTCTGCCAAATATTCATGAGAAATTTTAATTTAAAGTATGCACGCACTAAACTTCATACAAAAGAGATTTCTTATTTTTGCACCGTTCTAAAAACGTGCATAGTTTTCTTGCAAGTGGGCAAGGCTGGGCAAAATACATGCCTGGCTCTAATTGAAATACAAATTAAAAAATACTGTATCGCAACTAATTAAAATACGAAATAAAAAATACATTTGAATATAAAATACAAAAACAGTATTTTAGCTATTTATAATTGAAATACGAAATACAAATTACAAAATAAGTAATCTAGACCAGCACAGGCAGAAAATAGAGGAAAACAAGATTAATTAATCAGTAAATCAGTTTCCTTTCATGAACACTAGATTTTTAAATGTACTGTCAGAAAAACAGCCTCTTGCTGCCTGCTAAAGAAAAAAAATGTTTCCACTAGTCACTCACAATCGCTAAATAAAGGTTAAGTGTATTTTAACGTTAAAATGTATTTTGAAACTTCAAGTATTTGAAATAGTTACTAATTACAAAATACCTCGGCGTCAGGTATTTGAAATACGAATTACAAATTTCATTATAAGGAAGTAATTCAAATACAAATACTAAATACGTATTTGTGTTTCAATGACGTATTATAATTACATGTAGTTCAAATACTGCCCGACCCTGCATGTAGGTACAACTAAATAAACGCACTGATTATGTTAGTAATAACAAGTGCAATTTGAAAAATTTAATACCGATTTCCATTCTACTACTTTGGTAAAAATCAGTTATTGGAGTGTAACTCAAAAACTACAGGACCGAATTTGATAACATTTAAATGGGACCACACGGAAAGCACCAGCTTTCAAACAAAAAATAATTTGGAGAATCGGCTTACCCAGTCGAAAGTTATGAGGTAACAAACATAAAAAAAACATACAGTTGTTTTGAGTACCTCCTCCTTTTTTTGGAAGTCGGTAGAAAATCATGCCCCATAAGCATTAATTATATAATAACCATCGTCTATAAATTAAACGTTTTGATTGAAAATTTAATGACAAATTTGAATTAGTGTGCACATGAAATTTGTATCCCAAGAGGCTACATTTAACATAACTATTAACAAGTAACTAATAGTTTCGTAGATTAAATCACGGCATTTGTAGCAATAACGCCTAAGGACACGGTCTGTTATGGTTCTGACACGCCTTAATCACTTCATGGTGCAATGATTACAAAACAATGATAATTAATATCTCAAGAAAAACATTTACAATATCATTATAGTAAATTGAAGTATAATAACAAGAAGAAAAGGGCGATTAATTTTATGTAAGCACACACTGCGATTTAGATGATCAAAGTGTCAAAACACATGTTTACATGACACTTTGATCTAAATAAATCTTTATCTTTATCTTATCTTATCTTAAAGTGAAAATTACTCGTATTCCCATTGTAACAATACACCAAAAAATCTTATTTAGTTTACTGAACATGCGTTGGAATATTGAATGCCAAGACATCAAGTGTTCTGACTAAGATTCTCAATGTAAAAATGATCTAAATAACAATGCTGGTTGGCTAGAAGGTTGTTATGACTCGCGAAAAACGTGAGGAATAACAAATTATATATAGTTACACTCGCTGTATAGTATAATACTAATAATATTATACATAAAGACATTCATTAAGTAAATGTCAGTGAATAAAATGCAATTTGACACATTAATTTTTATTACATTTACATAGTTGATTTAATATATGAAATACCCTACAAGCGAGTGTAACTATATATAATTTGTTATTCCTCACGTTTTTCGCGAGTCATAACAACCTTCTAGCCACGTAACACCCGCACGAGTGTCGATAATTGAATTATGCAAATCGGGAGGCCAGACATTTATCTGATCGTCACCGTTTTGTCTGTTTATCACTGATATTTATGGTCCAAATTATTGTATCATTATAAAATCATAGTGTCAGCGTCAGTAATAACTACAAAGATATAATAAAACTGCAGACGTCGAATTCCTGTACAATGAAAAAAAATGCTAAAAACCAAGCCAGGGGGATGTAAGAAATGAAATCGAACTAATTTATTATTTTTTTAAATTGTTCGTTTCTCTGTTTGTCTGTCTATTTGTACGGGCTAATCTCGGAAACGACTAGACTAGCTTATATCCCTGGTCAACATAATATGTTGACCAGGGATATAAGCTAGTCTATCTATCAAAAGTATCCTATATTATAGAATACTTTTGATCCCGGTAAATTAAAGAGCTCACGTGGGATAGTTAAAAAACTGTAATTAACCGTGTCCAGCGATGTCACGCGAGCGAAGCCTCTGGCAGATCAGCAACTAATCTATAATTTTTATAAGGAACGTGGTGCGTGACCGTCCTACTAGGCGACAGAGTATGGTTGCGGGGACAAGGTAACACGCCATACTAGCACACGACACGCGCTGCCCTTCCCCGATACACCACCTGTTACCCGCTGACATTGTTAGTACCTCATCCCAGTCACCGTCTGGGGTCAATCTGTCACCTCGTGGGGTGGCAGCACACAACGATGCCGGAACATAGTGACCAATTCCCCGCATCATATGTCTATCCATAGGCACAATTTCCGAGATAAAAATATCCTATGGCTTATTCCGGACTACTATCTCTGTTCTTTCTTCTCAGTAGTTTAAGCGTAAACGAAGGATCAAACGAAAATAAGAAAACAATTTCGCATTAAAAAGATTTCAGTTTGCGGATATTTGGTTTACATTACACATGGCACAGCATTACTTTCAAAATAATTTCATGCGAAGATATTTCAAATAATATAAATACAACCTTAATGTCAACTGTCTCAACGCGTGGGTGGAAAATTGTGCCGCTTTTTAATATAGCTATAAACACATCAAATCAGTATCATAAGTAATCCATTATGTACCTGGCGATGCTTAATTGATTCATCAATATGCAATAAGCGGCAAATATTAAAATAACATATTAGATATTCAACATTTTGAATGCGTTTTTATAAGTAGAAAATAATGTAACGATGCCTATACTAAGTTTCATGGCTAAATGTTTTTAAAATTCAAATGTTTCCAGTGAAATTACAGGGCAAGAGATTATCACCTTATATCTAGAGCGAAGAGCGCAGTGCAATGCCATGCAGGGTTTGGAACTGCTGTAGTTTTAAATGACATCAAACTGTTGGCAAGCGTAACACTAAACATCAGGCGAGCGACTTGCTAGTATCACCAACAATTTTTATTAAAAAAAAATGTTCTCCAATACAACTAAATAATCAAATAATTGTATCTTATTAATTTTATTTACATAATTTGCTTTTATAATTAGTAAATGGATAAGAAATACCGTACAAACATTCATTAAACACGCGCATAAAATATAGTTGATTATAATCACAATGGTATCCATGACCTTCGGCAACTAAGTAACTTCGACAACGCCTTCAAGTAAATTATTATCTAAGTATAAAATAATGTATGTACTTATGTATGTTAGAGTAATTATTTTATAGTACCCGGATACAGTCAATCTTACCTTGACATTTTAAAAGAAACTGTTCCATACTAAAACAAAATATGTGTGATTGTCACGTAAATAAAACAAAAAGTGATCCGTCGAGCGTAAAGCAAGCCATCGAGACAAAAATGACAAATGTAGACAGTTATACAGATATAAAAATGGTTTAAATTATACAAGACTTTGTATATAGCATAAAATTGTGTAGTAATTGTAGGTGATGTAATGGTCGGAGGCGACAAATAATAACGTCACTGAACTTTTATATATATAATTTGCGAAAATGTACAGATTAGACAGTATTAGCTATAGAAGATATTGGCGCAGCGCAGAGCGCGCCCGCTCGCATCTCTGTACGGACTTGAACTGTTTAGTTAGACGGTGGCGGTGTAAACCGCACCCGTATTGTCACAAAAATGAAGGTTATTTTAAATCTTAACAATTAAAGTTACAAGTATATGAGCGCGTCGCTAACAGTAATACTAAAACCACACATGCAGGAGCTTGCATACAATTCTGACCATACTGTGACTCAGGAAGTAGTAAAACTTCCGAGTTATGTGTACAGAAGTTTTTCTAATACTAAAGCAGGTTCGTCCCTGAAAAACTAGGCCAAGGACGGCAATGACCTCTAGAACGTAGACTAGGTATGTAAGGGGCCTAAGCGGGGTCTGGCCTTGTGTACGGCACGGGGAGAGAGGGGGACGGAAGTGAAAGAATAGGTGACGTGGGGATTGCCGAGCGCATTAACCCCAACGAACACCTTGATAGGGCGGGCATGTCTAATAGGGCTGTCTAAAACTTTGGTAATTTTTTTTTGAAATTTATTTGAAAATAAAATTATAAGCGATTTAAATCGCGATACTTTGCCATGTGAATCCTGACTAGGTACATATGACCTTTCAGTATTACTACACTGTATATTATTACTGCACGCTACTACGCTGTATATTACTAAAATGTGGAAGGCTGAGGTAGAAGATTTGGCATTTTGTAATTTTTTTAATATGTACATAGATAGATTTGGGTACTTATGACTACTAAGTTAGCTCGGTTGGTAGTGACTATCAAAGCTCGGTGTTCCAGATTCGATCCCAACTCGGAGAAAATATTTGAGCAGAAATGTTTATTTTACGCAACCAAGTGGCAAGTCGGGCAAGTCGTGCGCCTTATCGAATTAGCACTACACTTGCCCAAGACCGTTGCAGTACCAACCAAAGTTTAGCACTGCAGTTTATCGCAGCACTTCACTACGCTTGTCACTGATTAACGTAAGGATGTTAAAGAATAATTTCTCCGGCTTCGGCATCGGGAATCGTGTCTTCTTGTGCAAGAGGCCGTCTTGGTTGTATCACTGCAGTGCCAAATATTCTACAGAGAAGCAATAGTGTGCAAGCGTTACTGTGTTAAGATGTGAAGACACTGTATCCAGTAAATATAGCAGTTCTGCGAACAGTAGATCTTGCGAGCACAGTCTTATCAGGGGCAAATTTTCGTAGTCGAGCCATCTGCAAGGTACCAAATGTTTTCGCCAGTTTTTAAACTTTACAACCTATCTCGGCAACCACTTGACCAATTATGCTTATATTCAAAATTCCACTTTAAACTCGGGTACCTATGTCGGGTATGTAACTAAATCTTATCAAAATTGTTCGGTAAATAGCGCCACAGCATAATTTCCCCCGTTTTAGGAAAGCATCCCCTCTATTGCCGACGACAAAATATATAAAATAGTAGAACATGCATAACAAGTTTCGTCAAGATTGGTTGAAAAATACAACCTGTACAGGAAGATCAACATACATCCTAACAAACATACGGATAGATGAAAGTCAATTTGGCCAGTTAAAGCTGAGACGCTCCGTGCGCTCGGTCTATTACTGAGCGAAAAAAGAATCAAAAAACAAAATCGAGAGTAGATTAGCATGCAAAACATAGTACGGTCAATTGTAAAAGTAAACGCATATAAAACGATTACCATATCGTTGTTCGCGATAAGGCAGATCATATTTATAACGTACAATCACCGTCGAATGTTTAGCAACACAATATCATGGGAAATTAATGTCTGTCGAAACCTTAAATGTTAGCTCGTCTTCACTTCTAACCTTCAAAATTTAATGGGGCCATTGTTGAAATGTAACTTAGGTTTTACAAAATGTAAATACCGTTGGAGCCACGAACTTCATTAGTATTTTAATATTTAAGTAATTATTTTATTTAGAATATACATTATGTATGTATGTTATAATCACATTTATCATTGTTAAATGGTAAAACCGGCAAACGCTCACGTTTATCATCTAGTCGTTATATTCCGACCGGTGTTCGGGCAGTACTGATGCCCATCCTCATGGAGAGCGTGGTCTAGCAGCGAGGGCCGCTAGTCACGCACTTTTTTTATGTCCACCGTGTTTTTTATGACACCATTTATCATTGTCTTTGTTTTACACACTTATTAGGTCGTAGACTCCTAGACGTCAACATGATTTCTATGAAATTTCATAATCTTTCGTGAAGTCCAATGGCAAAATTCAGCTGCAGGTATTAAACCGAACAGTTCCTCGGAACACTCCCCGTGGTATATGCTGTACAAGATGCAAAGTGTTCCAACATCTCTACGCAGTGCCAAAGGGTCGAGCCGATCGGAGAGAGCTTGATCATCGAGGATTCGAGCCGCTCTGCGTTGAATGCGGTCAAACGGAGGGAGCTGGTACTGGGAGCTCCGCACAGAGGTGGGAACAGTACTTAATAAGCCTTATAGAGTTGCAGGTGATGAGTCAACGTGAAGTACCGTCTCGCTTTTCCAAGCACACCAAACTTCTTTGAGGCTACTTTATCGTGCCCATTGTTTCACGGTAGATGAAGGTGTGATGGTAGTACGACCCCGGAGGAACTCATTCAAGAGTTCTACCGCTCTTAAGGTGAATTAAGTGTCGCTTAAGCAATATTGATCGAGCTTTTGAAGGAATGTTAGCTAGGAAATAACTGCGTATCTACTGTACTTATTGTGTACATCAATATTTTTATTTCTCAATTATACTTTAATCTGTGCCCATAGCAACAAACATAAGAAATATTTCCCAATACAACTTGCGTCAACATTTCCGACATTCCACTGAGTGGGCGCAGCGGGTTACCTGTCGCGTAGACCGTAGCCGGTTCGATTCCCAGCGAGAGACGGCGACACTTGTGATCAGAGTCGTGACTGTCGCAACCGCTAAACAACTATTCTGATATAAGCTGGGTGTGTTGAAGCTATTATTGTTAAATCTATGTAAATAAACCAATTTATACCTACAATACAATTTTCAACCGACCAAAAAACAGGAGGTATACAATTACACTTTTTATGAGATAGGTAAAACGAGCAAGCGGCTCACCTGATGGTAAGTGATACCGTCGCCCACGGACATCCGCAATACCAGAGGTCTCGAGGATGCGTTGCCGATCTTTGAGGAAGGATTTTAGGAAGGAAGAGATAGAAGGGTGAGGGTGGAGGGGGAAGGAGAAGGAGAACGGTAAAGGGGGGAATTGGGCCTCCGGAACCTACCACAAACCGACGAAACGCCATAGCTTGCTATGTTACTTCATGTCGGTGTTATGTGGGAGTGTGGTACTTCCCCGGTCGTCCAGGCCCGTTCGGCAGTGGGTTGCAGCGTGGCACTACCACTAAAAACTGTATTTTTCTTTTTTTTATGTGTGTTGTCTCAGAATGTTTTTAAGTGGACCGATTTCGATGTTTTTTTTAAAGCTGGTGCTTTCCTCCTGGTCTCATTAAAATTTGATCAAGATCTGACTGAACATTGAATATTCCTTTTAAATAAAAACTAAATTAATGTTTATGATAATGTAATATACCTACATCATTTAGATGTTTTTTTTCTATTAAATTGTTTTATATTAGTTATAAAAATTATATATGAATATTTATTTTTAAAATTACTAGATTGCGAAAAATGTGCTACTGTATCAAACGTAGATGTGCTATTAAGATGCGGTCCAACCCCAATTTTAAAATAATTTACGATGCTTTACGTAAGGTTGAAAATCGCATATTATATTGGACGATGTCATGCGAAAATGCATTAATTTTGTTCGTTTTCTTAATATATTTCGATATATACTAACACAATTGAAAAAACTGCTGGGTACTAATTTTGTAGTGTATGTTGGCTATGTATTACTTAATAAAAAATATAGTGTTATCTCTGAAAATTCTGAGAGTTTGGGCGTCAAAGTTTATTTTTATGGGCCTATTCAGGATTTTTTTCTGCAGAGAGCGAGTAATATTATTGATTGATTGAATTATGTTCGGTTATTACTCTTTGCATGTTCCTTTTCTAACCTAAGTAATTTTTTCATACAATATTATTGATCTGTTTCGTTACAATAGATGTTTAAAGATTCTGCTTTTTACTAATATCAGGATACGAGCGCGCCTTAATGCCAAACATGGTGACAGTACAAAGTACGAGGTACCTATAGAAATAAAAAAAATTCTGAGAGTTTGGGCGTCAAAGTTTATTTTTATGGGCCTATTCAGGATTTTTTTCTGCAGAGAGCGAGTAATATTATTGATTGATTGAATTATGTTCGGTTATTACTCTTTGCATGTTCCTTTTCTAACCTAAGTAATTTTTTCATACAATATTATTGATCTGTTTCGTTACAATAGATGTTTAAAGATTCTGCTTTTTACTAATATCAGGATACGAGCGCGCCTTAATGCCAAACATGGTGACAGTACAAAGTACGAGGTACCTATAGAAATAAAAAATAATGATTTTCCTGTGTCCATATCTTATGGAAACTAAACAAATCTTGTTATTTTAATTGCTCGTGTATTTTCCCGTGCTTTTTGCAGCCCATTGAGTTAAAAGAGCAGTTAGTTGGAGCATTCTCCATATAGACTTTTTATCTCAAATTATGTTTGTGTTAGAGGCCCATACTCTACACGGGCGGAGCCGATAAATGCAGCCACTGAGGAACTCGTAATATAATTGGATTAGTATAATGTATCTAATATGTAGTTTGTAATCGACAGGACAACAATATCATTAGTTTAAATATATTTAACGCTCTTGAAATTCACCTGAGTGGTTTCTACATAACCTACTTTTAATACGAAATATTTTGTGCAACAATATTGTATGGTTCACTTTGTGATTTTATTTCAGACGAAACAGATGTTAGTATTGTCGTAAAATCTCTTTATCCGTTTCACCATCTTTAACGAGGTTTTCCGGACAGACAAAAATTCAAAAAATGTTTCAACCGACTAAAAATAAAAAAAAGGTACGGAGGAGGTACTCAATTCAACTCTATTTTTTATGTTTGTTACCTCATAACTATTGACTGGGTAAACCGATTCCCAAAATTCTTTTTTTGTTTGAAAGCTGGTGCTTCCCGTGTGGTCCCATTTAAATTTCATCAAATTCGGTCTAGTAGTTTTTGAGATACCCTCCAATAACTGAATATAATGGAAGTCGGTATTCAATTTTTCAAATTGTACGCGTACTTGTAGTATGAGATAAATTGGCATTCTGTGACGTTCAAACTACGCTGGTGACTGATATTTTCTTCGCAAAATTGTAGCGTCACACCTAGGAGCATGCGAGAACGAATTTAAATTAAATTTGCTTATATATGTGTTGAATCTCATCATAATAAATTATCGAGACCCTTCACGTAAACTTCTCAGATCTGGTCAAAGGTTAATTGATGTTCTGTATGCGTGGTTAATTATAAACCATGCTCAGTTAAAGTACTACTTTACCTACATTCGAGATTTCAATTTTCATTCCATTTTATTCTTCAAACTACGAGTAGTCTATGCCCGCGATTCGCTTCACATGGCTTTGACACGGAAAAAAAACTGCATACCCAGAGACTGTAATTGTTAATGCAAGTAGGAATATTGATGACACGAGTTTCTTCAGTGGGAATTCAATGGGACACTTATTAATATCGATCACTTTCATTGCAGAATTGATTGAGCGTAAATTGGAAAATTTTAATAAATCAGGTTAAAAAATTATAAATTTAGCTGTGTTTTATATGTACCTATGACTTGACTTATTTATCGACTTAGATTTTTGCTGCAACATAACTTCTGATATTGTTTCGACTTACTTTTTGTGTTAGTTATTTTCTGTAACATAATTTCTGACATTTTATTTTTAGTTTACTATATTAATATTTGATTATGATATCTTTATGTGTTTGATTTTAATTTAATAAGTTACGTTACTTGAAATAAACAATTTAGATTTTATTTGATACTAACTGCTCTCCGTGGTTTCACCCGCGCGGTGATGGATGATATAATCTTATATTATAGCCTATGTTACTCAGGGTGAATGTAGCTTTCTAATGGTGAAAGAATTTTTAAAATCGGTACAGTACTTTTTGAGCCAATTCGTTACAAACATACTTACATACAAATCTTTCCTCTTTATAATATGAATAGTAAGTGTAGATTAATCTTAACATTTTTTTTTATATTTATTCTTGCTCCAAACTTGGTATATATATATATTGTGAAAATATCAGTAAGTTAAGATATCATGACAGTCCAAATCACGTAAGAATATCATTAGTGTTCATGTGTACATATTCACAATGAATACTTTTATCCCTTGGCAAAATGTTAATTGTACAATCGGGTGCTAAAAGCAACCATGCAGACAACTAAAAGTAACTTACGTTGACCTTTCGTCACAGTTGTAATACGCAGGGTCTTTGCGCTTAGGTAGGTAGTTAATAATAGATTGTTGAAATTAACTGAAAATTGCCCGCCATTGTGCATACGAAATGCAATTTGCATCGGAACTTAACCGCAAATTATAGTTTATATGTCAATGTTCACAAATAGCTGTTTATCGAGAAACTATGGTCGGTAGTTATTTGATCTATAGTGACTCATTTAAGTACTGAGTGCTTAGAGTCAAATGTTAGAACGGTTTGCTAACTTTCCGTAACTATATCGTGTAAACGGTACAGATCCTGATTAAAAGGTTATGGATTATGCATGGACTGTTTCATATTCTCCTACATGGATAAAGTAGAATCCCACTAAAGAATAGTAAAAATATGCTAGCACCTGTTACGTGAACATCTTCTCTGATGAATGAAAGAACATTGACTGTCGCGATGTGGGCTTAACTTATTACTCCTCTGCTGATCCT
Organism: Selenia dentaria; assembly: GCA_917880725.1. NCBI lineage: Eukaryota > Metazoa > Arthropoda > Insecta > Lepidoptera > Geometridae > Selenia > Selenia dentaria. Next base: position 31,521,689 of record OU862881.1, on the reverse strand, counting down.
TGCAGGGAACTAAAGGCGCATAATTCAGAATTGGACAGTATTCAAGCCAAACCCGCAATGTTTGGTTAAATGACATATATTTCAGCATTTTATAATTACTAATTATATATGATTAAGCCTACCTTCTTACTAGCTTGTCTTAAAAATCACCTTCAACTAGCATGGCTATATATCACGAGTATTATGATGAATGACGCAACATTTAAAGAACCATATCTAAACAGCATCAAACAAACTCATTTGCTTGTTTACAATTACGATATGTAGTAGGGTTTTCACAGATATAGTGCACCTCTACCCTGTACCTTACTCTTCATAGATGTACCATGGTCAGGTATGGTGTTATGTTGTGTACCAGCTAGCATTTGAAAATGCTAGATATCTTCCGTTTACTAACTGTTGACTTGATTCTCCAAATGCGTAAGCGGGGAGCGATTTCCAGCTGATACATACCTGAAACAATACAAACATATTTAGTCAGTAACCCAAAAGAAATCAAACTAGACTGCAACAAGGAACAGATTTTTTATGATGTCACCAGAATGCGACTAGCATAATTAATAATTCACGAGAGTCTTGTTGGTCCAGTGTTATGCCTGATCGTTAGTTCTTTGGTTTGTGTCCCAGGTCAAAAAAATATTATTAAATGTTCATAAAATAGCTTCTCACTAATAGTCTAGTTATGGTTAATGACACTTTACTCAGAAGATGACAGCAAGCTCACCCCTACTTATGTGACTGAAACCTTAACTGGTAAAATGAGCAGGAGGCGAAGAAGTGTTTTTTAACAAACCTAACTGTTAGACTACCTTTCGCTCTCAATTGATGATCAGTGGTGATACGGCTTCAAGTGGTATCACAGTATAACTAAAATTACGGCTGGCTCTAAAGGACAGCTGCCAGAATACATCATTAGGTGCTTCATGACAAGTGTCCACTCTTGAGGGTGGCCAGACTGGTTGTAGAAAGTACACTACTACCAGGCTTTTGATTTCATGATGATATCTTCAGCCGATTCTCTCATATATGATTCACCAAAATCTTAAGCCCAAGGAAGGGATTGAACTCGCGTTCATTTGATTAGCTGCCAACCTTGCTATCATCATTGACCACTTTGATGTACAGGCAGGTATGACTTTGATACCTAAAGTACTGCAACTTCTTAGGCGTTAAAATAGATAATTTGTCCGTATCGTTTTCTTTCATTAAGAGAACCTCTGCCTAACTGTTCCCTTCTTAAATCATCTAACACGTAAGTGCCTTCTTTATCTTCATTACGCTAATCTCCATGCAATTAAACTAAGACATTACGTAGCAATAATTAGAGCAGCCGGCAGCAATCACGATTCTATCACTGATGGTGATACTTCGTGACCAGTTCAATTCAAAGTGTATCACTTTCAAGTTACATAAATAAATCCACATGGGCGCACAATGATACATTTTTGCTGAGTTCTGTCATCGGAGAATAGGATCATTGGCTAGAATTTTGGAGGCTTATTCCTTTTTAAGAGAAGGACTAGCGGTAAGGTAGGAGGGGGAGGGCTACAAATAGCCTTGTGGCCTTTAATCCTGTGGTAGAAATTTTCAGACCGCATTAATTCTACCGTTGCTTGTGGTACTTAATTAGGTACCTATATGTCTCTTTCACCGGTGCTTCGTAGGACATCCGTTTTGTAACTCTCTTTTACTTGACGGTCAAGTAGGTAATGATGTTATTGAAGGCAAGGGACCAGTAGATCTATAGAATGGCAAGTGACTCAATTTAATAACCGCTCAACAAGATCAGCAACGCTTGCTGCGTTCAAGAGTTGAATGGGTGACTATTAGTGGCAATATTGAACTGAATGCTTCTGTGCTTCGGAGGGCAGGTTTAGTCGTCGGTCCCTGTTGTATATCTTAGGACAACTCTCGTTAGGCTATGTCGAAGTTTTCTGGGCGGCCTTAAAAACTTCGACATGGGTTGGCCACTAGCTTATCCATCAAGCCGCACTGGGCCCGTGTGGTGGATTATGGCCCAACTCCTCTCTCTGTGAAGAAGGCTCGAGTTCCAGCAGTGGGAACATAAAGTGGCTGATTATGGTAAGTATGTATGGAATGACGATTGAAATACGCAAATTGCAATATGTGAATCTTGCGCAAGTCGGCATAAGATCCAAATTTCGTTTTGTTTTGCAAAATATCGCAAGACTAGCTTATTATCACCATTACTTACAGTACTCTTCCTGGTTTTAACACCATTTGCATAACAATTATTACATAACTCTGACTACATTTAATTACTAGATGCATACCTAAAATGTATTGTAATAATACGCTATCATTAGTACAAATAAAAATTAACAGAGCACAGTTTTTACGTAAGCCAGTGAGTGATGTTTATCAAAATAATTTGACTGCTTATTTGTAATATGATTTTATAACGACAGCTATGATTATCTAATATTTAGATACTTAACGTAAAGTATTAGATTACGAGTATTTAATTTTTAGAAACTATGGGTTTCTTTTACCTATATGAGATTCTGTAGTTGTTATTTTTGTCCTAACAGTAAGTGACTCTAACCAATTGTTTTCACATTTATTTACCATTGCTAATAACGGGATCGATTTCATTCACCGTCAATGATGATATCATCAGAATAGGCGAAACACGTTTCAGTTATTGGAGTGTAACTCATAAAACTGCTTAACCAAATTTGATTAAATTTAAATGGAACCACGTTGGAAGTATACTCTATTAAACAAAAAATGAATCATCAGAATCGGTGTATAAACGACGAAGTTATGAACAAATATTAAAAACAGTCGGATTGAGAAACTCCTTCTTTTTAAAGTCTTTTATAAATTGGTGAGAACTTCGATGAGTGACACATTATAACTGGATATAATATAATTAACCTACACATCGTATGGACATAAAGCTATTACCATCATTGCAACTATTAATAGTACCTAACGTAATAAAATCAAACATAATATAGTAACGATTTTAGTAAGCTTACGTCATACAGCTGTTGTACTTACCTATTTTCTAACTTTAAATGTGATAAATGTTGATCAATGATAAAAAGAACCGTGAAAATCTCAAATTCTGCTAAAGTTTTGTTGCTGAACCAATATTTGCTCTCAGATCGACACGGTCACTCGACTGGAACGTTTTTAGTCATAATCAAATATTCGCCTTCGGAAACATTGCAATTTAACTGTATTACGATTTATATTTTAAACTATCACGGTCACTTTTCCAAGAGTTATCATTAAAAAGGATGTGTTTCTTTTTGTTTGAGGTCCCGATATTTCGGCACTGTTGCAAGAGCCATGGTCACAAGTAAACCCATTTGTTATACCTATACCTAATGGTTATTAGCTTTTGTATACTGATTTTAAACGACTTTAATGTATATATCCAGGCGATTTAACTATTTTTCTACCGACTTTAAAAAAAAGGAGGAGGTACTCAATTCGACTGTTTTTTTTTAATGTTTGTTACTTCATAATTTTCGACTGGGTGAACTGATTCTCAAAATTCTTTTTTAGTTTGAAAGCTATGCTTCCCGTGTGGTCCCATTTAAATGTCATCAAATTCGGTCTTTACTTTATTAAGAACTTTTTGAGATATACTTCAATAACTGAATAGAATCGAAGTCGGTATTATTTTTCAAATTGTACTTGTTATTAATGTCATATCATTTCAAAATGGATATTGAGAATTTATCTCAATCTAATAAGGAATATTATTTATTAAATTTATTTTATAATATAAGGCGCGGTTGCCCTTCTTATTTTAAATAAGGCAAGCGACTAAAAGTATCTAAGTACTCATATATGTGTTCCAAACACCTCTGCCTACGCCTTCGAGGATGTAGACGTGGCGATTTGTTATGTTGCATTTAAAATAACATGTACTCGTATATAATAGCTGAACCACCAGCAGCATTCCTGATTTTGCGCCTACCCTACCCCACTACGAAAGAAGAAAAGTTCTTAAGAAACCACTTTGTAACCTTAGCACTGAAAACAAAATAAAAGGTCAAAACTCGACCACTTTAAGGTCAACCTCTTCAAAAATATCATCAAACACATCTTGGAAAAGATTAACGAACAATAACAAAGGTTATATCACTGGTTTCGCCACATTTGACCTACGACTGCTGACCTGGTGGTCAAATGGAGCCATCTGACTCATCTCGCCTCGATTTACACCTCGACTATCTTACGACTATTTACTTTATAAAGACCAGAAGAACTAGCCGGCTATCGCGAAATGAAATATTATATATGAAATGAATATTATTTGAAATAGTGACAGTCTGATGTTTTCTAAGGTCTTTTACCATTTGGTAAATTAAGAAACAAATCTATAAGTACACATAAATAAAATGTGTATTTTTTAATTCTACATTAACAGCTTTTAACTTGATTGAAACAATCACTGAATTAACAGCTATTCTAAAGCTTGTTCTAATCTTTGAAACGGCTGGACCAATTTTAACAGGACTTTCACTGACAGATTGCTGATGTTTGGAGTAACTTAGGCTAGTTTTATTACATCGTCGTCATCATCATACATCACCACGCGGGTGAAACTGCGGAGCGCAGCTAATATAATAATAATATGGGCAGCACCCACAGGCAGAGCCTGTACCCTGTTTGGTTCAACCATGGTATTATGGTAACCTGACCGTTATGCATACATATACAGGTCAAACAGACGTATTCATGCATATCTACAAATGTTTGACCTGTTCCTAGGTCCAACCAATGAAACCAATCCAACCAAAAGTATGTAATAACGCATTTAACTATTGCTAATTGTTTGGCATGATAGTAGGTAGAACGAATCTTCGTAGTCACAGAAATCTTTCAAAGTAAAGATCCGGCTCCGACTTCATTCTCTTAAAGACGTTGCAAAACATTGATTTAAAGGTAACTGTTACGTATTTTTATCGTCCCACATTCATACTCAGTGGGCGAAGTCGCCCTTCAAAGTTTCCGATTATATGGCGTTAAAGAATAAAATCATAATTCATAAATAAATAGATAGAATAACTATTTATTAAAACACCTACGGTTCGATTGCAGTTGGAACAAATTTAGTTAGTGGAATCGTCCCCCTGTAATACCTACATCACTTTGCTCTTATGTCAAAAGCATAGATAAATATTGCATGGTCAATAGTTTGAGCAGCGTACGCGATATAAGGACTTTTTTTGGTATTTTTTTCACACCTTGGGTTACATTATCGGAGTTTTCATACGGATCCCTTACTTTTGTGAAAATATTATATCGCCTATGTTCATAAGGGGAAATGCAGGATTCTAATAGGGAAAAAATTTTTCTAATCGGTAAATAGTTCTGGAGCCTATTCATTACAAACAAACAAACAAACAAATCTTTTTTAATATTATCGAGAAGATAGATTAACTCTTTATTAAAACACCACAATACAAATATCTGTTACAAATAAATAAGAAAAACACATTCAAAGAAAATATTTCACGGCAATTAAATACTTAAAATTAACAGTGTCACAATGGGCGGTTTTATGGCTCTGAGCCATCTCTTTCAGACAACCATGCACGGAAAGAAATAGGCATAAACATATATAGGTGGTGGTATATAAAGCACATATACATATACATACATATATCAAAAAAAGAATGTAACTAAAAAAAATTGCAATATATACAAACTATAATTATATAGGTACATACATATATACCACATACATAAATACATTGTTATCACCATATTGTGACATCACCGGAAACCACCTCCGACCTGTTACCTAAAAATACTTTAAATGTCACCGTCAATCATCCGTTACAAATTCTATATAACTACAAATAATTATTTGAATTAACTATTACCTTGTCACAATAAAAACTATTTGCATTCCTTTGCAAACAATGACAAACTTTAGATTATTACCTGCGACAAAGAATCAAAAGGGATGTCAGTATTGAAGAATCAGAACGACAAAAAAGAATGTTATATAATACCTACTTTAGGCAACTTTATTTGACAGCTATCGGTGTTTGCTATTCCAAAGATGTTAATATTTTACGGAACATACCCGGTAACATTGTAAAGTTGAATGCTTTTGCAAGCAAAGTGTAATTATACGTATGCAAGGGAGAAAAGGTCACTTGGCCGGGGCGGTAGGTCAGTGGTTATATTTACCTATAATATATTGAAATGGGCAAAAGTTTGTAAAAGCTTCATTGGTTTGTTTATACTAGGAATGGGGCTGGTTGGTCATTCGGATAATGGTAAGCATCACGTCTGCTTATGACAGGAGACACGCGCGAAAATTTGATATATAAAGATACTACCTGGTGCCCGCAACGACGTCTGCGCAGGATTAGTATTTCGAGTATATATTATCTTCTTCAAGGCCGTATCTACCTTTGACGGTATTTGTGTTATATTTCATCGCCCTTGACGGTCGTCGAGCACGTCTTGTGTATCGAGCTGTCAAATTGACTTGGGTTTTGACTAAGCTATCAGAGACTGACCCAAAATTTGACAGAACTGTCATCATTACGATCTTGACGTAGGCGGAGATCTTATTATTTTGACACAACCTTTCGCGTTTTTAATATTAGTAGGATAGGATTCTTATGTTCAAAGTATTACGCTGCATTGTATTGAACTCTTCATATTTGCTGAACAGCATTAAGACGAAGCTGTCTGGGCCCGTTCACCCAAAGACTTCTTGATCAGTTTAAATAGAAGTATTATGCTACTACCTATATTACACCTATTTTACTTCCTCCAGTGCCATTAAACACTGTTTTTAACCCCACTCTCGTTGCTTGTTCTTGGAGCTCATTGGGGTCAACGTGCTCAGGAATCTCCACCTTGTCATTCACATCCCCCTATCCTGCATGCGTCCTCGCCCCGTGCCGCACCCTAGCCCAGGCCCGCTTATTTACCTAATCTACAGGAGGTTCTGGAGTTCATTGCCGTCTTTGGCTCTGTTTTGCAGAAATAAACTTGCTTGAGTATTAGAAAAACTGGTATTTATATTACACTAGCCACCCGCCCCGGCTTCGCACGGGTGCAATGCTGATACTAAATAATATACCTACCTACTACAAAATGAAATGTAAAGGGCCATATTGATCTATATTGAATGAACAATGTATTTAAGGTAGGTACTTAATTGGATAAGGATTAATGCTGTATTGCTTAAAATAACTTCGTAAATAAGCCATTTTTTCACGTAAAATGTAAAGGATAAAAAATGGTTATTGTGGGTTATCCTTAAGAGATAGACATATACCATCGTGGACTTTTTTGTTGACCTTTTTAAGGTGTACATTATTTTGATTTATCTCGTGGGGTTCAGTCAGCGTTTGCAATGTAAACGCAAAAAATGTGTTTATTCACATTAGAAACTTGTAAATTCATCAGTGTTTCTCTACAATATTATGCATGTATCATACATATAAACCTTCCTCTTGAATCACTCTATCTATTAAAAAAGCGCTTCAAAATCTGTTACGTAGTTGTGAAGATTTAAGCATACATAGGGACAAACATGGGGACAGACAGCAACAGCGACTTTGTTATATACTATGTAGTGATAGTGATAGTGATAAGTAGAAATTTTATTACTTCCTGGGACGCAGTAGTTAGGTCCCAATTGTATGCAAGCTTCTGCGTGTGTGGTTTTAGTATTACTACTCCTTTTTGTTACACGCTGTATATGACAAGTTGTTATTTTGTTATATATCAAGTTATCTGCATATTCTAAATTATAATAATTTATTTTTATTTGTAATAATTGTTAAGATGTGTGCTAGTCACTAAGGTAATATTATAATTAAATGGGTATATTATTATATTTCAATCAAAGCATACAATGGTTCCGTTTAACCCACATCATTCAGCCATCTACTCGTATCATCTGGAGGAACCTGTCTCCGAACTAAGTGTCATAGATACTTGTATTTCAGATTATATGAAACTTCTCCGACAGGGAAAAGCTAGAACTAGTGTAGGTCAAACATAATTATATTTACTACAGCAGTGTGTCTAAAATATGATTCAGTGAATTGCACAGAGTAGATAATATTAGATTAGTGTATACTTAATATTCAATACATATATATTGTTTCATAACTTGGAAATTCAATACATATATATTGTTTCATAATTTGGAAATTCACTTTGAAATACTACAATAGTATACGTATAAATTAATGTATTCAGACAAGATACGTTCTCCTTTCATATCCTGTGCATTGAATTTCCATTACACATTCAAACAGAATGCTGTGTTTTAACAGCATTCAAATAAAACGCAGCGTTTGTATAAGCGTGCAAAATTCAGCCACCGGCCATATCCGGCAACAGATACGAGTATGTGAGAAGTGTGCGTGGTTACATTATCACACGACACGTCATTATTCTCTCCGTTGCTTTTGATTTCCTTATGGATTTTGATTGATGTCTGGTGAAAACATTGTGGTCTCACTTTATATTTGAAACTAGTTGACCTGCCAGCGGCTTCGCTCGCTTGGTCTTGGTGTAGTAGCGAGAGAGCTATTCTGTAAATTTTAATAACTTTTTTATTTATGAACCAATTGACATGAAACATAGACTAAATGGTCAATGAAGCTTACCACAATGCATTAGTGAACATCACATCTAAATTAGATAAGCTGTTCTGAGATTAGCGTGCACAAACGCAAAGAAAAACAGATAAAAAGACATATAGGAAAATTTCTAACAATTTTTTTGTTCTGTTTTCATTTATAAAAGTCCTAATAAATTTTTTCTCTTAAATATTTCCATGCACAGACAGCGATCCGTTACATTTTTATTATATGTATATATGAAGTGTTGCTTATATTGACCCTGGTAAAATATTTGGTTTCTACTGATGAATAGGGTCGACTTTTGTCAGTCAGGTTCAACTGCTGTCAAATAATTGATTACCATATTACTAAACAAGAATACGAATGTTCAGACTACGGATATAATTAGGTTCGATTTATAGCGCATAAAATTCGCCAAATTGATTTTTAACTGTTTTGTGTACCTAGTGACATTCGCGCCACCAATACAAGTTTAATGACGATATCAAAATCGGTGGCGTGAGCCGTTTCTTTTTCTAGCACGGGGTACACCTGGTGTTAAGAAACCTCTGCCTAGAACAGATGCATTTTGTCACAAGTTACGAACTGCTCGTAACCCCGAGAAATTGTTGTTGAGTCTCAGGGTCCTCTATTTTTTTCCGACAAACCCTGCATCCAGAACGCAGTATTGCGAACATTACTGCTTCGCGGTACAAATAGGGTATGATGGCAGTACTTCACCGGACGAACTCATTCCGCGAATTCGAATTCATTCACTAAGAGTTATTTTGCTCTTAAAAAACTACTCTTAAAAAGTTACAAGCGGACATAGGAACGGACATATAATACATACATATAGGATAAACACAGAACCATCCTTCAGGGCTGGCGGGTCTTGACATATGGGATTATTTCATGTTAATTCATATTACATAATATACCTTGCACTAGTATGTATCTATACTTACTAAAGTAAAGGTACATAAATTTATGCAATATATTATAATGTTTTTCATCAAAGTTTTATGCTAAACGGTTAAATTTAAAATATATTTTCTCAGTTCGTGACGTCAAAAAGTACGACACAATGGAAACGCGAGCCCGCGTAGGCTACCAGGAGATAATAATTGATTATACATTATGGCATACATAATACATTATGTATGTGGATACTTTATCTTACTATAGAATGTATGAAGTTTAAATCTAACTGTATTTTCGTTGATTACGCTTAAATGATGTGTCTGATAAAAGGATTATTTTGATGAATCAAACTTTGTATATATCATATAAAACGGTTTATACATTAATTTATAATAATTATTTATGAATAAATAAGTAATTGAAATAAAATATTTTTCATTTTCATTTTATTTTTAGATCAAGAATTTAAATTTCTTCAAATTCATGATTTGAGAATTGAATTGGAATATAAATTAATTTAATAATATTTATTCTTAATCTCAAAATCTAAATAATGTAGTAACATCTCATTCTTCTTTAAAACATTTTTAACACAGTATATTGCTTCAATGCACTTCTTATTTGTTATTATCATAAAATTTATCTAATTTAAAAGTTTTGAAATAAATACCATCATTTCTATAATAATCAATATCTCAATATTAATAAAAATAAAAGCCCTTGTGGTTGAATAAAATATGACCCCTACTCCTCTCAAAAAATAAAGCCCAAGTTCGAGCAGTGGGAACATCTATTCGTTAGATATTCCAGTGACTTTCGTGCGATTCACTAATGATTTGTCGATGCGTTCGTCGACGAGCTCACCGATGTCAAATAGTTTATGAGATACCACCACCATTATACATAAGGTTGTTTTTATTGTTAAATCGTCATTTGTTTCACGGATGTTGTCAAAGATGCAACGATTTTTGCTCTTAGAGAATCGCACGGTTTATTCTACGATTTAAAATAAATATTTGACACACATAGTACGAAGAAAACGTCTCTTTACCAGCAAACTTGTGAATTGAATGATCTGGTCCACTATTTCATTGAACACACTCAATGCAAGAATGTTTAAGCAAAAACGACGTTTCCACAACGTTGAGCATGACATGTTTTATACTGGACTTACCAAATAAGTGCTAAATGCAACCATGTACAAACTTAGTGACTAAAACTAATAATTTATTTCCTGTTATGGCAATGGCTTGCCAATCAAATATTTATTTTTTATACCATCAAGTTATCACAGTAAATCTTTATATGCTATGGCAATTATGTACTTAACTTCCTCTTTTGTAACAGATATTATTAAGACATTAACTTTACACTGATTACTTCAATATCACTACAACAATTTATTTATTCTCTGACTAAGTATGTGTATGGTGTAATTAGACTGTTTTATGGAAGATCCTTGAAGGCGACTAAGGAATACAATACGCCGAAAGAGCAATATGACTCTAACTTCGATGTTTTTTTAATGTCAATCGGTGACAAGATGAGCAAGTCGATATCCTGATGTTCAGCATCACGCTTGCCCATAACAGTTCAGCAGGTCTAGACAAAAGATGTTTCTGTTAACGCCAAACGACAACTCCAAAATGTATGGCGTTGACAATACCTCTGGAAAAGTGACGTGACGCTAAGCTCGTAGACGGGACCCGGGAACATTCTGTCTGTAGCGTGTGCGGAAAACGCCAACTTTAATTTTGTCTAGGCCAGCAGTGCCAACAGAATTTTAAAATACAAGAGTTCAGAACCCTGCATTGTAATGCACTTCGTTTGTCACCCTGATGTGACTTAAATTTCTTGCCCTGTGATTTCACTGGAAACATTGCCCTTCAACGAAACACAGTAATGTTTGCACACTACTACTTTACGGTTGAATACCTGGCACTGGCTGGTGTAGTAGTGTACATTAGGCGCATTACAGTGATCTTTACTCTATTGTCCACACTGTAAAGCTGGTAATCGTTGATTTGGCTATCTATTTATTTGTATCAACTTATTTTACTACTACTATGTACCATGTTAGCACAATAAAGATTAATCACTTTCTTCTTATCGTCTTTACAATATCTAGACACGAAAGGTAACGAGTGAATAATAAAAAAATAATCTTCACTACCAGTCAAGATTCCCAGAGGGTCGATATCAGGCAGGCGGCCAGCCTTAATTACAAAATAAAAACTTGAAAAATATAAATAATATAATATGCTCACGTGGTTAGAAAATAACATGTTGTATCGACCCCACCTCCAAAGGAGCTTAAAAGTAGGAAGATGATGAGTTATTATTCTCACTCTATAGAGTAAACGAAAAGAATTATTTTGTTAAATTCTAACTAAAACCGGGTAAGAAAATAAACTACATCTAATGACTTAAAGCCACGAAACTCAAGGCTGTTTAACCGCAGACAGTTGTTGAAACCAGGTAAATCGATACATAATTCTTAGAAACTTAGTGTCAACTTTGCTAATAATCTCACGCTACTTCGCTACGTGTTAAAAGGACACACAAAAACTTGAGACTTGACTCAAAATACAATATAGGGTGTTTGGTAGAGGGACCGACAAACCAAATGAGCGTGTTCGGGGGACCACTTGGAGAATACAGGTTGGCCAAAAAAAATCCCGTACCCCCCAATATATTTAACTATTTTTTGTGATTTTTCCCTTTTTCTTCGAAATTGTACCTATTACCACCATAACATTTGTAAAATCTGTTTTAGACCGGATGTTTTTAGTTGTATTTGGTCTCTTATACACCTTCAGGCCACGCAAAGCAAAATTGGATACCAAACACCCCGAACACGCTCATTTGGTTTGTCGGTCCCTCTCCCAAACACCCTGTATTATTTAATAATCATGCTTGTTATCATTGATAAAAATCATTACAATATTTTTATACTAGCTACGCTCCGCAGTTCACCCGCGTGGTTATGGATGATAATGATGAATCAAATTATAGAATCAAAATATATAGCCTATGTTTATCGAGGATACTAGCCGCTACTTCGCTTGCTTGGCCTGTAAGATACGATGCTGTAGAAATAAATTGAATTCAACTGCTTAAGTATGAACTTTCAAAAAATTCTTCCCTAGGAGAAACGTACAACGTAAAAGGCATTCACCTAACAAAATATGCAGTCCCAGTGGTTTAGACTATGTGTTGATATATTAAAACAGTTTGGTTAAGGCATATTTTTTTGTAACTTTCTTTAAAGTACTTAATATATATATTGTAGACATGTAAGCTGCACTCAATATTAGAAGAAGACCCTGGTTCCTGAAACACAGTACCCACTAGTTCGGGAACCAGTGGCTTTCACATTTTTAATTGTAACATACTCTACAACAGTAAATACTTTGATTGATTGATTAGCAGTCAGAATAATATAAATTAAACATGCACAATATACGGACAATTCGATAAACTGCAGTGGACGAGTTACGACTATGAGATGGACGATGATGATACAGACGATATAAGATGGAAGATAGGTAGTCAAAGTTCCTTTCTAATTTAGATAATTGTTTTACTTTACACTTATGATAATTTACTTGCTAGTTGCTATACAAATCAAGCACAAAATCTAGGGCACCGTGACCAGCATCGAGTTCAACAAGTTATATACCTATTTAGTGCATATCAGTGTTATGTTCAACAAATAGCCAGATCACGACCTGATAGTCTGATAGCTAATAATCACCGTGCACAAGCGCAACTGAACGCTGAATAAAGTGTAGATAATCATTAATCATAGTAATTTGGAGAGAGGCTGTTTATAATGATTTTAACACGTGCTGAAGACAAAGCAGGTGTTGCAAATGAAAGTATTCTTAATGATATTATTCGTAGTTGCTTGGATGGTGAAGATTACCAAAATAAATTATCAGTCTAATCTAATGACGTTGTCAGTAGTTTAGGTAATATATTGTAACGACGAAAAACCCGACAATGGATGTTATATATTGTTTTTTTTTGGATTTACGTTACTTACGTACGTCCGTTTTACTTATTCATGTTCGAATGTATATTAATGGAAGATTATTAACTATAAAATGTTAAATATGAGCACGAGTGTAAGCAAAGTGCTCAAAATAGTACAAAGCTGTGTTTGGGAGAGAAATGGCTATTCCATTATGTCAAGCAAATCTTACTAAGGTCATGTTAGGCCATTAATCCTGGTCTTATGATATGTCAGAAGGTGGATAGTCGGCAAACTCTAACATCAAGTTTGGCCACTAAGCTTTATGCCAACTCGCACTGAATCCAAATTGATTGTCATATAACCCCATAACCCCATAGAGGAAAACTCCTCTATGGGGTTATGGGTCTGGGCTATAGAGGATCTCTATAGCCCAGACTCCTCTCTCTACCATGTTTCTTGTTGATAGGAAGAACGCAGCGAACTGTTCATGCTTATTAGAATTTAGATCACCTACTTCTGACACTACCTTACATATTTGATTTCACCAAAAGCACGAGCTAATCTATGTTACACAACACTAAGCCACGTTGGTAGTTACTTCGATATACTAAATGAATTTGCAACGTCTGTCCGTAATGCTGATTTAAATCTCAGTTTACGTGAAACATAAATGGTGTTTAGTTAAATTACACTAACTCATGATTTATGACGGCTGGTATATAGTGTTAAGTATTATTTAGATAATGTGTGGGAGTTAAACCGTAAATTGTGTTGCAATACTTGTACCTACTTGGATCCAATTTCTTATACAAGAATATGCGTGATTACCAATTACTTAGAAACTCAGTACCTAAACCATCCTAAAAAAATAATTAAGAATAACGTTGAAATTCTCTTGCGTTTGACACATATTAAACTATTACTATTAACAGGCAAAACCCGTAGTGCAAGTACCGTAATCGTCGTTAAATTTGTCGAATCGCTAAAATCGATAAATTTAAAGAATCGTGTCGGGCCCTCGTAAGTTTGGAAGTTGTATCGACGACCTATACGATCGTCAAATGGTCGACATTACGAATTGTTTGCATTCTACAATGCGTCCTTCTATCAAAATTGGGCCAGCCGTTTGAGCGTAAGATAATAACAAACATCCATTCATCCATAAATACAAACTTTCGCCTTTATAATATTAGTAAGATCAAACGCAACTAAACGATATCCCCATTGCCGTCGCCTGTCGATAAGCTATATTGAGGTCGTCTTCAAATCTGACAAAAGAATCGTTAAAATCGATTAAGTAGACAATCTCAAACTTAATTTTATAGTTCCATTGCTAGGGTCACCGTTACAATCGTAAAAACTTATCGAATTTGTCTACCGATCCCTTAATTTAGTTACTTACTTGCAATGATTGACAAAAGATCGATATAGCCAGTTTTTTCGAAATGTGACGAATTGAAGATTCAAATTTATCGATCGATAAGTTTGGTACTTGCACTGCCTGGTCGACGTATTCGATCCCTAACGTGAGTGTTTTGCCGGGTAATAGATTATTATTGACCGGTAGTTTTAGTTTAATAAGAATAATGCCCTTCATGTAACAATAAACAGCCTTATGTTTACAATAAGCAGGCGAGGCATCCGTGTATATAATCACAGATTGTATTCCGGATTCCACCGAACGATTTCATCACTTTGCGTCCGACGTAACGTCGAGTATGCAATTGATGTAATTGACTCTTACCATTATTATATATGCATACTGAATAGTAACAGAAGGCACTGCGTAGCAATAGAATTAATACACATTTCAAATTATTTAGTCGGCACGTTAACCGTGATTAAACCGGAAATAAAAACACGAATATACCAGCTGGTTATAATCTAACAGAAAAGAGATTTCATCAAAAGTGTTAGTGGGTAGGTAGGAGTAATGTATATAATATTATAAGCAGTAAACATTGTAAAATTTCTAAAAGGAAAAAGGCATTGTAGCGCAGAATAACTAATAGTCTGTAGGAAGTGAAATGCGCTCGCAGGTTGACTTGGTGATCTTAGGGCGCGGTCCAACCCTAATTTTAAATTAATTTACGATGCTTTACGTAAGGTTGAAAATCGCTTGTTAGATTGGACGACGTAATGCGAAAATGCGTTAATTTTGTACGTTTTCTTTATATTTTTCGATATATACTAACAGAATCGAAAAAACTGCTGGTTATAACTTTAGTACTATACGTTGGCTATGTATTACCAAAAAAAAATATAGTGTTAACGCTGAAAATTCTGAGAGTTTGGACGTGAAAGTTTATTTTTGTGGACCTATTTAGGATTTTTTTCTGCAGAAAGAGAGTTATATTTATGAATTCTATTCGGTTATTACTCTTTTCCTATTCCTTTTCTAATCTTTGTATTTTTTTCATAATATATTATCGATCTGTTTCGTTACACTAGGTGTTTAAAACATCTGATTTTTACTATTATCAGGATACGATGCGATCAACAAGTTGAGCAACGCTTGCTGCGGTCAGGAGTTGGATGGGTGACTGCCAGTAGCATTATTCAACTGAGCGCTCCCGTGCTTCGGAGGGCCCGTTAAACCGTTGATCCCCGTTTTTTGTCTTAGCACAGTAGTCGTTAGGCTATGTCGAAGGCCTTCGGGCAGCCTGAACACTGCTACATGAGTTTGCCACTTACCTAAGAACCGATAGTTAATTGAAAATTATGCACCGCATTTCTTCGTACGTCAGAAAACTCCTTATAAGAATACGTTTATTGTATACTAGCAGCACCTTGCGGTTGTATCCGCGTGGTGATGGATAATGGTAATGATGATGAAAGTATTCTATATGTTATTCCAGCGCCTCATCTATATACATACCAAATTTCATTAAAATCTATTAAGGCGCGCTCGTACCCTAAATAAAGAAAAAGCAGAATTTTTAAACACCCAGTGTAATGAAACAGATCGATAGTATATTATGAAAAAAATACAAAGGTTAGAAAAGGAATCCGAATAAAATTCATAAATAATTCATAAATTCTCTTTCAGCAGCAAAAAAACCTTAATAGGTCCACAAAAATAAACTTTCACGTCTAAACTCTCAGAATTTTCAGCGATAACACTATATTTTTTTTAGGTAATACTTAGCCAAGGTATAGTACTAAAGTAATAACCAGCAGTTTTTTCAATTGTGTTAGTATGTATCGAAAAATATAAAGAAAACGTACAAAATTAACGCATTTTCGCATTACATCGTCCAATCTAACAAGCGATTTTCAACCTTACGTAAAGCATCGTAAATTATTTTAAAATTGGGGTTGGACCGCGTCTTAAGTAGTTTTTGCATGAAAGAGTAACAAACATCTATACATACAAACATTCACGTTTATCATATAGGTTTCCTCACGATGTCACCTTCTAGGGTAGTAAGAATACAGGATTCTAACCCCGGATTTCCTAATACGTGGAAGGCCTTCCCTCACAAGCTCTGAGCTATCAAGGCCTAAAGCATGGTATGTCGCTAGCTCACTCAGACAATGTTTACGCATTATTATATAAAAGTGATTTAGTTTTAAATATAAAGAAGCGTGTGAGATTACGCACCAGCTTAATTGTGGAGTTTATATGTAGGTGAACGAGCTCGGTATTACTTAAGTTATTTTTATTAATAGATTTTTTATTTTATATCTTCCGCATTACTCTAGAGTTTCACTTAAAACTTACCTCACAGTAGGCAGGTGTAGTAACTTAAGTGTAAGAGCAAAGCAACGGCCATTTGACGTCTCCAAGATATGTTTAAACTACCACGAAGTGTGACTAAATTTTTATGACTTTAAACTTACAGCCGTGCGATTCTCTAAGAGCAAACATCGTTGCATCTTTGACGACATCCGTGAAACAAATTACGAGATGACAAGAAACGTTGGAAAAACAACCTTATTTACAAGGGCGATATCTCATAAAGTAACTGACACTGGTGAGCTCGTCGACGAGCACATCGATGAATCGTTAGAGAATCGCACGGCAGATTTTTTAGGCTTTCACGATTCCTATGCATTGAATTATACACTTCAACAGATTAAATAGCGTATAATTATATATTATTTTATCCCGATGTTTCGAACACTTTTCAGTGAACATGGTCACGGGTAGATGACAGTTGTCTGTTATTATTATCATATCTTTTGTGATTGCAGGACAATCACTGATAGACCTACATCACGGTAATGTAATATTACCGTGCCTACATTTTGTTTCACAAATAGACAGCCGTGCGATTCTTTAAGAGCAAACATCGTTGCTTTCTCTCCGTGAAATAAATTAAGAGATGACAAGAAACGTTGGAAAAACAACTTTATGTGCAAGGGCGATATCTAGAAGTATTTGACATCCGTGAACTCGTCGACGAGCGCATCGACGAATCATTAGAGAATCGCAACTGACAGATTAATGATAATATGTTACTCAATTTAATCTTAACTATCATTTGAGCAAATCCACACCCAAGATATCCCTGGACGACACCCCTGGGGGTGCCACGGCAACTTCAGGCCTAGCACTAATAACTGCGTAAATGTAACGTAACGTGTAATACAAACACACAGTAAGTACAAACTGTCATGTATCTAGGGCAACTGTGGCATAGATAACTCATAGTCTGTATGCCGAAACGTGACGCGTTGATGCTTACGATACGAATACTTTATGCACGAGCAACTTCCTTTAAACTACTGTAGTCAAGGTAACATTAAAAAGAGTACCGTTAAACGTTACCTGACGGATAGTAAACTAACTCTTTTCAAACCCATTTGTAAAACTGACATGTCTTAATTCAACATGAATAGATTTGAAATGGAGATTCTTTCTAACTAGAGCGATTACCAAATGGAACTATAAAACAGTTTAATGTATATAAAATAGGCATATATCTGTTTAATTGCCGTATATGCAATCAGATTACAAGACTAGTTTGCATTTTGGCTGTGATTAAGCTGTAACTAAGTCAGTTATGCAAGGGAATTCTACGATTGGTTCTATACGAGATATTATAGTTTAGTCTCTTAGGGGCTGACTCATACACATCCGCAGGAAGGCACTCTGCAGGGAATCCCCACATATGATAGATAAATAGATTAACTCTTTATTGTAACACCACTTTATACATAAGTCATTTCGATACAATTGTACACAAAAATATCTTATTATAATTAAATGCTTAAAACTAATAGTGTCACAATGAGCGGTCTTATCGCTCAGAGCGATCTCTTCCAGACAACCATGCATGGAAAGAAATGGACATAAGCTTATAGAGGTGGTGTATAAACCAAAAATATTTACATACCAAAGATTCAGAATGTAGCTAAAAATACATAATTACATTAAACACTATATATATATATATATATATACACACATGTATACATACACATATGGTCTCATTTTGGTGCCTATCAGGGGCCATATAAGGTGTTAGGGATCTTCTTCTATAATATCCGCTTTTGTGGGTTTGTGTCACAGTGTCAGACGTTCTATTGAAATGCGCTTTAGCAAATCAATAGGGCCTAACACCTAATGCCTCAAGGTGATAAGGGTGGTGAGTTACCGAACACAACTATAAAATCTTAACTTTTTGAGAGTAACTACGTTTTTATGGGTAGGCGTGACGCTTACTATTAGACAAATGGCTTATCCGACTCGTAACTATAAAAAAAGTCGTAGCCTATTTCATTCCTTTTGCTAACCGACTGCTAAAATGAAGAAGGTTCTCATGTCCCGCCGTTTTGGTGTCTGACTACGCATTATGCATTTACTGGATCTTGCGATTTAGCAATTTTTTTTATTGAGGTAACTGTGTAAGTTAGTTAGCTCCAAATAGGCTGCATTTGAATTTTATTACCGTCTGTTGAAAGTTTTTTTGAGCTACGTTTATATGCTAATTAATAGTAAATAATAAAGTGTTATGCAGATCTTTATTTTATTATAATATATTTTTAAGCACTAACACCTGCTTAGCGAAACTAAATTTTGTATAATACAGTTGCAAGCGTTTCACTTTAATATGAATGTAAATTTGAACCTTAATTATAAGTAATTACTTATCTAATTAAAAATATTTCCTTAAGGACATAAATGTCGCCAACCACTGATTTGGCCGACATCGTCTGGGTTGTTGGCGCAGTTGATCCTGCTTTCTGAGCCGGTAATCCCCGGAAAAGTCTAACATGTGTTTACATGAACATGCCTCTTTTGATATGTGTCTTGGTGTGTATATGTATATAAGTATGTATGTCAGTTATCAGGTTGCCATAGTGCCTGTGCCTAATTTGAGACCTCAAGACTTTGAGTGGATGTTAAAACAGTAAAGAAATAAAATATTTGATAAGGTACTCAATCAATTATTCTGAAACAACTGTAAGTAACTATAACTATTCTGTCGAAGAGTCTAGGTTTAATGGTGACCTCGTCAAACGGCGAGAAATCGCTGGATGAAGGAAGCAAGTAGCCGTTCCAAGTGGCGCTTTATGGGGGAGGCATATGTTTAGCATTGGACGTCTTCCGGCCGATAACGAAGATGATGATTATTATGTCAGAATTTAAGAGTCGAATAGTGCCAATATAACAAAAAACTACAAAGCCCATAATGCTATACTTGTTTTATCTGGTTTTAAATGTACCGGAATTGACAAAGCGTCGGTGATATACCACGAAAAACAATCATAGGTATATGATAATAAATATATATAATAAAAAATAAGTAAACAATGAATTTAAACACATTTTATGTGGTTCCGTGTATTTTCCCGTGTATTTCTCCTCATAGTTTCTCATATTATACCTTTGTCAGTCATTTTGGCATTCGTGCCCCGACATTTTATTTTTGGTATAGTCTGTTTGAAAAGTTTGGCCTAGAAGGGTGGGAAGATCTTTGATAAATAATACCATTACCAGATCATTTTATATTACTACTATTGTACTAGGCAGGTACAAGAAACCTACCTAAGGAGCAAGAGGCCGTTTTGATTCATACCACCACAGTGCCAAATTATTTATGTGTTTAAGTCTCAAGTACTAGTGAAATTCCTTGGGGAAAGAGATTCAAAGCATAAAATATGAATAAGAGAACTCATGAGAACTTCAGACTTATTAGGAGTAATATATTATAATAAGACACATACATATAAAAAATATAGCTAAGTTAAACCGTGTTAGAAAGTTGATAAAGTTCTCCTTTCCCGTTTAAAATTGAATCCTATACGATAGGATTCTTCAGATTGTGCAAAGTCCGATTTCCTCAATAAAGCCGCCGCTACCAGTCTATCGTGACCATTAAACTGTCGGTTAGCGAACTGTTATGTGGATAGCAGATAAACTATTGTAACTTGTCCGTGGCCACGCGCCTTCGAGCTCCATGAGTGGTACAAGAGAAAGAAATAAGCGGGTACTACGCTTTTTTATCGGTGTCTAGAAAAGTTTAAAAAATACAAGTGCGAATTGTATAAATCACGCTTGTAAACCATTATGTAAAAGCAAATAACTAATAATTTTGTATAATATTTGTATTATTATATACCATAAATGAAATGTCATCATATCTGTGTTATAACCATCTTTTTATTCAACTTTTCATACAGGCAGTTCCTCTAAGATTTAAATAAAATGTAAAGGCTTTTCTAGCTTGTCAATATTATCTCTACGTACTCGTAGCATTGACTTCATGTCTATTTCAGTAGATTGTAATAGCAGACTTTTCTTGACGGAAAATAAAATAGCAATTTATTCTCGCTGTTGATTAAAATATGGGTAAGTAATTAAAAACTTCAATCATTAATTTGAAAGTAAGGTCGTTATCATTCAGTACCCGTAATAGTTGAATTAAACTTGATGCAATATGGAATGGACACTTTTGGTGTACTCTTTAATTATGTTTGGTTTTTAAAGTATCATGGTCACAAACATTAGAAATATTCAAATTATTCACGGGATAATTACGAGTACGGAAGAGGGTAGACTGCTTCGTCTGCACGTAAACATTCACCCACCCGCAATTTCTCAGTTCATCCGTGAACATCGCGCTTGCAACAGTGCCAAAATATCAGAAACTCAACGAAAACATACATGGTAAATATCCCGTTAGTAATATTAATATTTCTAATATTTAATTATAATTACTTATTTAATTATATTCTTTGGGTAAACATACTTGATACTTGATACTGCCGACGTTATCGAACTAGATTTCAGGCATGCAAGATGCCTAATGATACAAAGTGCCATGAGAATTTATTGCGTGTAAAGTAAAGTTACACTTCCGGGGTATGGAACATACGAATATAAAAATATACGGTGTTATCTTCTTATTCTAAGTTTCTATGATCCTTTTGCTCATAGCTACCAGGAACCAGTAGCTACCCCATTACTATTGTGTAATATCGCTTCGTGCATTAATTTAAACCAGTCTTTGATTGCTTAGTCCACATCCTCCAGATCTCGCTAATCACAACTATTTATTGTACAGTATCGGCCCTCGTAACTACTCCGGTTACGTGCCACCTTATGTAAAGGATTTATATCACTCTATCGTATAATAGCATTATACCATTTAGTTAGTCTATAGTCGATCGTTTGTTTCGTTGCATAAGGAATGTGGAGCAAGCTTGTGGTGTAAGATAGGAAGCTATGTTTCAATGGGGAGTCATTTAGATTATTTATTATAGACACCTTGTTAGTGGCAGGCTTGATAAGTGCTAAATAAAAGACGGAGAGCGCAGTACACGTGCTGATGACAGAGAGATATCGTATGTTAAACTTCGAAATGGAAACATCTCGATATTTACAAGGAAACCACGATTTATACGACTTTATAAAATGTGATTTACCTACTAGCAAATCAACTAACGCGACAGCTTGTGCAGAACACATTTGATAATGTATTATTGTTTGAACATTCTTTGATTTGGACACACTAGTATTTTAAATCAAAAACGATGTTAATCAAAAAAACAGCTGACGTTCTCGAACTAAGCTTCAGGCATGTCAAACGCTCATCTTCAAGTGTGACAGTCGCTAAGAACTTGCAACTTAAACTCCCTGAGGGTAGACAATATTTCATTTGTAGCAAGAAACATATAAATATACATACATTTATAAATCAACACAAAATAACATAATATAATTTATTTTTTGCCACAAACCGGTCCCAACTCAGCAGATGCACGGCCCTAGCACGAAAATTTGCGTACGTGTAACGTAACCGTATCGTTGCAGTATACAGCACAAACTATCATTTATCTAGTACAACTGTGGCACAGATAACTCATAGTTTGTACTGCATACGTCAACGATACGCTTACATTTCGCAAATATTCGTGCTAGGTCCACTGGTTTAAAACCAATGCTGGTCTTCCATTGAAACGTGATGGGATGGAATCATGATGGACATCTGACATGATGTATTTATATTTTTTATTTTTTTCAACACATGTATTTATACTCGTATATATAGAACCTCGGAAGTGTAACTTTTCTTAACACACAAATAATAATTCTCATAATACTTTGTATTATATAGGATGGGCATCTGACATGCCTGAAACTAGTTAAATAAGGTCAGCTAATGGGGTTATTAAATCTAGTTATGATATTAAATAACAAATGATATAAATAAAAACAATTAGCCAATAACTTATCACAGCCAGATCTTTCACCTGCGGCGCCACACGACATCTAATTTACATATAATTATTGTGAAATGTCGCGTCAATCATTTATTAAGCAACGCGAGAATACACGAATGAAGTTACTTATTCTGAATCAGCGACTATAACTAACAGGTGGGTACTTAGTAAATGTACTTAAAATATTGTATAAATTATTGTTCGCATCTAACACCTTTAAATGAGCAATTATTTTATATAGGTATGTAGGTAATATATAATCAGAATCTCGGAAACGGCTCCAACGATTTTCATGAAATTTTATATGCAGAGGGTTTTGAGGGCGATAAATTGATCTAGTTTAACATTTAGAAAAAGTCGTTTTATCCGTGTTTTCAGACAATGAAAAACTGCTACAACATTAAAGCTACTTGACAATAGATGGCGTTGTTAAGCAACAGTAAGAAAATCAATTGTTTACTTACGTTCAAAGCTCGATCATTCAGGTATTTTACATAATAAGCCATCAATAGTGCACAAACATTGTTTGTTGTTTGAACTGAGGCGAATTTATAGGAATACAGAGCTACGTCTTGGGGAGATGAGCGAAATGCAATAACAAGCAAAAGAACTGCACCTGTCATAGCAGGCATAATGCTATCAGGTGCACGTCTAGATTGTCTCAACATATGATAGCTATAAAAATCTTAATTTTAATTAGGTACTTAGGTACTTCTATTCAATTATGTTGTTTCAATATAAATTATTTTAAACTAGCTGCTCTCCGCGGTATCAACCGCGCGGTGATGGATCATGATGATGAATTTTATATAGCCTATGTTACTCAGGGTGAATGTAGCTTTCCAATGATGAAAGAGTTTTTGAAAATCGGTCCAGTACTTTTTGAGCCAATTCGTTACAAACATACATACAAATCTTTCCTCTTTATAATATTAGTATAGATATAGATTAGTATAGACGGATACCTTTAATTAAATTATATATGCACTCCGCGGTTTCACGCGCATGGTGATGATTGGTTATGATGATGAATCCCATGAAGAATATAGCCTATGTTCATCAGGGATAATGTAGAATTTTAATAATGAAATAATTTTTCATATCATAAGTTAATAGGCAGAGATGGAAGCCTACTCAATTCAAACAAATCTATCTTCTTTATAATGTCATAAGTACGTTATAGCAAGTTCATAACCTGTCACTTAAGTTACCACTAATGATAAACTTATAAAAACGTGTTAGCTTATCAATTTCAATAGTACTTAATCGCATTCATAACATTATGTAATTTGTATAATCATTACCATCATCATGAGATGGGTTACTTGAGATGAAATGTCAAACGACTAAGTATATTTTACCACTAGCTTACTCACCAATATACACAGCAAAATATAAAATTTTTGCAGCATCCACTTTTTTACTTTGAATACGTTCAGTGTTTATGTAATGCACATTTCTACCAACATTCAAACCGACAGAATTTATATTATATATATATTTTTTATAGAAATATTTATCATACTCGTATAACTCAATTATTATAGCCTAATGTTTCCGATCCGTAGACTCAACAGGCCATAATACAATAGTTTTCTCAGAAATCATACTCCAATTACAAGACTCACGATGGAGTCCTGTACAGTACGACATATTTGCTTAACATTAATATATTTCTATTATGTTGGTATACTAACATTGTACAATTTGTATACAGCGTGTAACAAAAATGTGTAGTACCCACGTCATTACTACACCATTACACAGTAATGCTTGCGCACTATTGCTTTTCGGCAGAATATCTGGCACTGCAGTGGTACCAACCAAGATGGCCACAAGAGACCTACAACCGAGCAAGGTGGGTTTTCTCGCCTCTTACAATTTGCAATCCAGTGGAGGAGATATTTTTCAAATACTCACGGAAACAATACATTTCTTGGCAACGCGTGTTATGAGAGTGGAAGGAAAACGAGTTTCACGTAAAAGTAGTCTATATTTACACTAAAGTTACTAAAGAGTATATTATGAATGCTATATGCTCTACTAATGGGGCAGTTATGAGTGCTCGAGTTTCAATATTGCGTAAAATTACGAGCTCAGATATTTAAAAAGGCTATAATAGTATGTGGTGACAGTTCATGCATCACGATAAATCTGGATACAATGCATTCTATAACACCGTAGAGGCATGCCAATGCTTCATCAAAATCGGCAATAAACAATGGTACCAATATTAAATACTTGGAATTAATTAAATGTCACTATCACTTGGTATGTCTTTATCTAACAGAAGCCTATTTTTGTAAAATTCAAGTAAAGACAATAAATTTATTTTGTTTTTAAATTACTTCAATAATATAATGCTGGATGAACAAATAAATTTTTTGTTCACAGTATGAACGACTCTCACTCGTTTTAGACAATGTATTTTTGATAGTAGTTTATTAAAGACCATTACCTTGGGATAGTACATCGTTATCTGCTATATTCAAATACAGGACATGGGTATTAAGTGGGAGTAAAGGCAATGGTGAATGAATGATGATGACATGTTCGGCACTAAGTTGACTTTATCTGATGATTGATAATATTATCATGCAAGTATATAATATATAGGGTGTTTGGTAGAGGGTCCGACAAACCAAATGAGCGTGTTCGGGGGCCCACTAGGAGAATACAAGTTGGCCAAAAAAAATCCCCTAGCCCCCAAATTTTTTAATATTTTTTTTGTGAATTTTTCCTTTTTCTCCGAAATTGTACCTATTTACCACCATAACATTTGTAAAATCTGTTTTAGACCGGATGTTTTCAGTTGAATTTGGTCTCTAATACACCTTCAGGCCACGCAAAGCAAAATTGGATACTAAACAGAGGTAACTGATTAAGAGCTCATAGAGTGAAAATATGAAATAAATTTTACCTCATAGTTCACAGTGATAAAAAAAACCCACTAGCAAGCTTTTTTAGAAAAGAAAGGAAAAAAAAAGTTGGGGGGTCGGAGATTTTTTTTGGCCAACTTGTATTCTCCAAGTGGGCCCCCGAACACGCTCATTTGGTTTGTCGGTCCCTCTACCAAACACCCTGCATAGTCTACACTAATATTATAAAGAGGAAAAATTTGATTGTTTTTAATATATATATATAGTTGAACAAAAGGCCATATATAGACAAGTCAATGTCAATGACAATTCTCATAACTACTGTTTTATGATATACATAAAAACTTGACATATAAAGTTTGGTCTTAAATTTCAAACAATAGAACCATCTCTTTGTGTGTCGATGTTTGTGACCACTAGTTGCGTTCCGCGATTTACCCGCGTGGTGAAGGATGATGATGATAAATCAAATATAGCCTATGTTACTCAGGAATAACGTAATTTTCTGCTGGTTCCTGCGGTATACCACAGGGGTCGGTGCTGGGACCGCTCCTGTGGAACATAGGCTACGATTGGGTGGTCCGTGGGACTTTCCGCAATTATGCGGGTAGCGTGCTACGCGGATGACACCATAGTCGTAGTTAATAGGATCTCAGGGAGGTGCGGGTGGGAACCGTGGGCGCCTGACGAGGGCGTCATCAACCGCATACGTGCTCTGGGATTGGAGGTTGCCCTCCCCGAATCCGTGGTCCTGGAAGGGGTACCCGTCCCGGTTGGGGCCCTGATGAAATATCTGGGCCTCATCCTGGACGGGAGGTGAGCTTTTGGGGTCCACTTCGCCCGACTGGCCCCGTAAGAGTCGTGGGAGGCGCGGTCGCCTTGGGAAGGCTGCTGCCCTGCGTGGGTGGACCGAACGCCAATTGTCGCTGGTTATACAACATTAAAGTAAAATAAAAACAAATGAATCTTATTGCCTTTACTACAATTTTAATATATGTAACCAAGTAATATAACTTAAATGATGTAATGTTTAATAAAAATCAATAACCATAAAACCTAAGTCACGTAAGTTCTTAAGGATATGTTTCAACTGTTTCAAGTTACATAATTTCTGAGGATTCCCAAAGTCGGTTACAGAATAAATCTGTAAACCTGTAATACTGGTACCTGTACCCAAAATACATTTTGGTACTTAACCTTGTAGCGGCGGTCCTTTAAAGGAAAGTGGTACCTCGTCCGCTCATAAGTTGTGAAATAAAAGTTAATGTCAAAAGAGATGAAGATAAATAGACCGAATTCAGTGTGACGGATATATATTTTTACTAGCTGCGCCACGTGATTTCACCAGTGGTAATGTATGATAATTATGATGACGTCATCTATGTACACACCATACTTCATCTAAATCCGTTCAGCCGTTCTTTAGTGATTGAGTAACAAACCTCCATTCATCCAAACAAAAAACCAAAAAAAACATTCGTTTTTATAATAGTAGTAATTTATTAACTTTGTAATGTCTTTCAGCGACCATAGACTCTCTAGAGGTGTCACGTCAGACTATTGGATATACTTCTTGTCAAACGAGCTGACACTAAATACAATCTTGTAGTAACAATACGGCACTGCGTCTGAGAGTAAGGTGGCGCCGAATATGGCGTGGTCGTAAGAAGAACTGTATTTTGTCCTGGGGTTCGTGAGGTCATGACAATGGGTAACGGCTGAAAATCAGTGAGTAAGGATTCTGTCCTTAGTCGTATGCTGAGTCGGGACCCATGTTCATGACACACACAGCACCGCGTCGTCTTCTACATGTGTAATGTGTTTAATATGTAAGTGTATTGTGTTCCTCTAATGTGTAGAATATGTAATGTGATGTGTGTGTCTTGAATAAATATGTTTTCTTTCTTTCTTTCTTTCTAAGTAGTAATAAAGATTAATATATGTATGTATTATATAATATATATATATATATATATATATATATATATATATATATATATATATATATATATATATGTTTTTCCATTATATGGGAATATAATAAATTCACATACTTTTCTTTACACATACATTATTAATTGATATGCTTAATTTACCTACTCATTATAATAGTAAAACTAGTCTATATTATAATTTTATAGTCGCCCGTCGAACATCCAATAGTTATATACAATATACCCTGCGAAGGAATGCGGTTAAGCGGACCAGTTATAAAAATGCGGTAACTTTATATCATATGAGCGACAATTTAAAAAAAAAACTTTATTAAAGTTTATGTCATTAAAATATAGATAGACAAGTAAAATCTTTTATATATATTTTAAAATAAACATTTTCACAATAATTCCCAAATGTGTATACGGTATTAATTATGCATGTGTAAATGTATTTTGAATTATATTCAAACATTCCTCCAGTTTTTTTATAACCCGCTTTCTTTAGGGCCCAGTGTACAATGTTGCTAGCATAGCGCGCTATCCGTTTACGCAGAAACGCTTCCGTCAATGCATGTTGCTGCGAGAGACAGTCGCGTGCAAGTTAGCAGGACTGCACCTAGGCCGTCTATATAATGTGTATTACATCGTCGTTCACAAAATGACTTACTTAATGTAAAAGTAGGTTGAGTAACAATGTGCGCAAAATTATTTCCTGAAGGCAAAATTGGCCGCCAGTAGACAAGCGGCGAACAGTCGATCGCCTGCCAACTCGTGGCATGTAAATATGCGCGCACGACTCCGTATAAACCGTAATTATGTTGTAACAAATGGTTTTAGATGGTAAACAATTGTAGACTTTGTATAGATTGAAAAGAAAAAATATTCCTTTACCATATACTTAAAGATACAAATATTTCATCATCATCATCTCAGCCGTAGGACGTCCACTGCTGAACATACGCCTCCCCCATAATTTTCCAAAAGGACCGGTTGGAAGCGGCCTACATCCAAAATCGTCCTGCGACCTTTATCAGGTCGTCTGTCTACGGTGTCGGTGGACAACCTACGCTGCGCTTGCCGGTCCGTAATCTCCATTCCAGAACCTTCCGGCCCCATCGGCCATCTGTTCTGCGTGCTATGTGCCCTGCCCACTGCCACTTTAACTGGCTAATCTTCTGGGCTATGTCGGTGACTTTCGTTCTTGTACGGATCTCCTCATTTCTGATTCGATCACTAGAGAAACCCCGAGCATAACCACACATTGGTCGAAAACACTTGTCTTGAGGCACTGAGGTATTTGACGAGAAGACTTCACGAAGTTTCCGGAACGCTGCTCGGAAACTGGTAAATATACAAATATTTACAGAATATTAAATGTATAATAAAAACTAATCTATAAGCCCCATGGTGGGGGAAAAGAAGCCGAAATATTGGCAGCATTGCCACGCGGGATGGCTATGCTAGCTTTTTGCCCAAGGTTGGCGCCGGCGGCGTTTCGTCATCCGCGCCTCAAGCAAACGTTTGGCCAGATCCCTTGAAAAAAGGACAATGGTTTAGTTATAAAAAGATATTTCAAAAGTTTATGTAATAATTAAATAATTAAATAATTAGTCATCAGTTTTACTACATACTATAATAATTACTTACATTATTATAATAATATTATAATATATTATCGAAATAAACATAAAATCATTATAAATATCATTTTGGACTGCGAGTACTGTATCATCATTTCAGATTCGAAAAGAGCTGGTCAAACGCCGCCATAAACCTTGCATAAATTAAAAAAATAACTCTTTTTTAATGAAAACAATGAAGCATGTGTGTGTGACACGGTATTTGCTTTAACGTTTTTATTATTAGGTTATTTTATTCTTAAAATTGCAACTGCTCTGTTGTATTTGATTTCTTACTGACACAGACAATTAGATAACTCCAATGCCACTAGCCACATCAACGCATATATTAAACGTACAAGCAAATATAATTAAATATATATACTCAGTTTTAAGAGGCACTAGCACTGACCAAACTGGATAAACAGCCTTAATTAGCCGCGTAAATTTGCCATGCAATTATACTAAAACATTGACACAGTTACCTATCCGACTGTACTACTCTTAGGGCAGTGTTACACGTTGCGACACTTTACGCAACGGCCTTTAATACAGAACATTTCATTGCGCTCACGTATAGAGAAAGCAGTTGCAACAAACGGAAGGACAGACAGGCAGACTGATCTGTTTTTATACGTGATACGAGATAATTTGCGTTCAAATCCTGTCTTGTGCAATACCGTTGACGAGGTCAGAGCAAATTGTTATTCTATTTAAGACCTTGCCTTCTAAGTAATAGGAGTAATTAAATCTTTATCAGCTACAACTTTGATAGAGTAGGTCTGCATTAGCCATGATTATCCTTCTTGATAGTCGACGTGTGGTCTACGTTATATAATAACGGGTCTTGATAACTCTATTGTTGCATCTACAATTAGAGGATGGTGTTATGCAATGTAGCGTCAGGGGATTGAAATGTTGTGATTGGATTATTAATTATATTGTAATCTGCTTGTGTCATTATGTTCAAAATTACAGTGTAACTTACGATGCTTTTTAACATATAAGTTGGTACACAATTTTATAGACTAATTAACAAGTGTAATTTGAACAATTTTATACCGACTTCATTCTATTACTTTCATAAAAATCAGTTATTTGAGCGTAACTCAAAAACTACTTGACCGAGTTTGGTGAAATTTAAATGGGACCACTCTGAAAGCAGCAGCTTTCAAACAAAAAAATAATTTTGAGAATCGGTTCACCCAGTCGAAAGTTATGAAGTAACAAACATAAAAAAAAATATAGTCGAATTGAGTACCTCCTCCTTTTTATGGATTTCGGTAGAAAATGAGGTTTTCCCCTCTATCGTCGGGATGAAAACTATAAGAGGCCAGGATAACTGAATTACTAGTCTTCTTGTGCAAAATACCGTCTTGGTAGGTACCTCTGTGCCCGATATTCTTCTGCGAAACATTACTGTGTATATGTGATAAGAATACTTCAAAACCAATATCTCACGTTGACGAGCGCAGTACAGTGCCATCTGAAACTTTCGTTCAGAAATCTGAGTGACACTCTAATTGTTAGCAGGCGTAATGCTTATCGTCAAGCGCGCAACATGCTCGTTTGTTCATTGAAAGTGTAAAATGTTTATAAAATACTAGCTGCACCACGCGGTTTCACCCGCGTTTTGATGGATGACGATGAAAAATAATTACGGCCTATACTCAGACCTGCGTAAACACACAGAATATTCACACAAAATTTCATAAGAATCGGTCAAGTCGTTTGGATGGAGTTATTTTACAAACACTGTGACACTATAATTGTATATATTGAACATATTTGAATTTGCATTTTGCAAAGAAACCTTATTAAAAATTACTATTATTTTATGATGTCAGTATACCTGCAGCTAATGCATGACTGGTAGGTACATTATTTCGAAAAAAAAATTGCTAGAATATAATTTGTTTTACTGTGTTACGTTTAGTAGAAAATAAGTAACGTCACAAATCTACAGACGTAATTTTTTATTGTTCTACCTTTAAGTTATTATTAATTTAATTTATATATATTCTTTATTCATATATCATGGTTGTCTAGAAGAAATCGCTCTGAGCGATAAGACCGCCCATTGTGACACTTAATTTAAAGTTTTTTTTTATTTATTTGTTGTATTTTATAATGTGTGTTGCAATAAAGAGTTTATCTATCTACCTATCTGTCTATCTATCTATATATCTATCTATCATGGGCAACAGAAAGCGACTCCTAAACAATTTGAGATTTCGGCCATTTTATTCTACTTAGTAACAAACTTACTTTCTGTTAATTTTCATTTTCTTGTAAGAAGTCGTATTTACTAGTATATTGTTACCTCATTAAAATGACATTATGTATGTCTATAATTATGTATATCATTTACGTTAGGAAGTGAAATAGAAAGTACGCGAATAGTACATTTCCATGCAATAGTCATATACTTTGTTTCATAACACTTTTCTGAGAAACTCTGTAAAGCAGTTAATTCTATAACAATAAACAATGAAATCGATTTTGTTTCCGGTATATTGAAAAGTAACTAATTGGTTTAAAGTTAAAATTAAAAGATAATGATCATTGTTGCGTGTTTTTTAATAAATTGTAATTGAATGGATAGAAATATAATAGAACAGTGTTTGGAGATCACGATATTTTTATAATGTCACATTGTATGTTTCATTTCTATGATTTGCTTTGTTTCTACATTCAGTAAGTTAAACGGAGAGCTGCATTTTTATCAGTTTGGCTTTATTATTTCCATTACAATCATTATTTATATGTTTGCGTCATATGTCACAGATCACGGACATCTGACATATGTGCTGAGGTAGAACTGATTGACATATTGTTCTTACTGCTGCCTACATTACTGTTTTTAACCTGTGTGTCAAATAATTTCTTTCTTTCTTCTTTCTGTTATCTCCTATTTTGATCGCTTTTCATATAATAAAAATTGCAATACGATTAGTTTTACATCTGCGGACCCCTTCGAACATGTACAGGTGTTTCGTAATATTACATAATGTGCTAATTCATAATTCGTTAATATTCCGTTCTCGCTCTTGTATACAATGACTTTATGACTGATAGTCATACTTGATGGAGTGGAGACTTATTTTATAATGTATATTTTATTCATTCTTTTATTTTAGACTTGGAGAGTTGTATGGCTGGATGGTTGCCGCAGTTGGTAGTAACCCTGCCTTCTGAGTCGCTGAGTCCTGGTTCGATCCCTGGACAGGTCAAACATTTGTGTTCATAAACATTTCTGTTTGACCTGTTCAAATTAAAGTATGTATATCAGTCTTCAGGACAGCATAGTACAGGCTCTGCCTAGTTTGGGACTTCGTGTGGTTTTCTTCTAGAACGCTATTGTACGCTTTACATACTAAATCAAATACTAATTAGATAGGTAGGTACAAGAACCATTTGTTCTAATCGGATCAGGACACAGGGTTTGCTTTGGTAATTTAATGTTTTAAAGTATTTATTATTAATATCGGAAACCGCTTGACTTATACAAAGACTTACGCTCATATTCGAAATTCCATATTAACCACACACGTTGCAGTTCCTAGAAAAGTAGGTTGATTTCTGCGAAATATATTGTATTATTGACCAAATATGGCAAATCGCGAGTCGACGGGTTAAAGTCAGGTATCTAATGTGTGTACTAAATTTTATCAAATCGGTGCGTAGATGGAGACGCAAGCAAACCTTTCCCCCATTTTAGTAAAAGTACCAAAACATCGCCGACAACAAAAACTATATTAAATAGAAGAGCATGCATACCAAGTTTCGTCAAGATTCGTTAAAAATGCGATCTGTACTGGAAGACGTACATACAACCTCACCAACATACGGACAGATAAAAGCCAATTTGGCCAGTTAAAGCAGTGACTCGTTCGATCAATTATGAATATAAACGTGCGCGTGTGTGTGTAACGAATCAGTGCTGAAAAAGCTAAGACTATACGCACTGTACGAAATAGCATATACTATTGATGCTTAAAAATATAGATGGATTATGAAGTGTACTATTATCTAACACATATATACCTCCAGCTAGCTTATACGTACGTAATGCACGCTCTACTTGCTATCAAATTCTGTTCACATTTCGTATCGGCCACCATCGGTATCGGCAGGAGCGGATCATAGTGAAAGTCGATCACGACTTTGTATAGTGTGGATTACATACTGATCAATCGGTTGGTCAGGGTGAGATAACTTCTTGTATTACCTGTAACAAATAAAAGATGGATTAATTGTATGATTTCTTAATAAAGATAACATATAAAGGATAGCAGAAGGTGGTGTTATCCTTGTATAAGATATTGGTCTGTTGCGCAAACTTATGGCGCCGTGATTCAATCTCCCTTATTATAAAGCATAGAGTAAAGATAGTCCTGAGTTTAAACCATGGCTAGCCTTCAGCTGTATTAGGAATCAGACACAATAGTAAATATATTGTTATCCTGGTTAAGGATAGCTGAGGGGCAAATTTTACTGGTTTAAGACGAATTCGTCAGGCGGGCGATGAAAACATCAGAACATCGAATCTTACAAAACTTGAATCTCAAAATGGCGATAAAAGAAATGAGGAGATCGTGAAGCCTTCATTGAAAATGACAGTGCAAAGGCGTGAACCTAAGGCCGGTACTTCTGGCCAATAGCATAAGGATAGCATGCAACATAACTATAAAACTAACAAACGCCACCATAGCTTAAGACCATCATTGTGATTTTTGGAGAACGAATCTCCAATTAAAATATATTATCTTATAAACACAAATTTAAATCTGAAAAAGGTCGTACGGACCAAGGAGTCTGTAGTGCTGTACTTTTCTACCGACTTCCAAAAAAGCAGGAGGTACTCAATTCAACTGTTTCTTTTTTTTATGTTTGTTACCTCATAACTTTCGACTGTAAAGGTTTGGAGGTAAACCGATTCTCAATTTTTTTTTTTGAAAGCTGGTGCTTCCCGTCCTATTTAAATTTCATCAAATTCGGTTTAGAAGTTTTTGAGATACACTCCAATAACTGAATAGAATGGAAGTCTGTATATTTTTTTTCAAATTGTACTTGTTCTAAATAAAAACAAAAGAAACATGGTTTAAACTTGGAAATATCTTTAGCCCACGTTTTTAATAAGGCAGAAACTCCTGTGGTCTCGAAATAAAAAACAGATAGTGGAACTGGTGTTTTATGTGTTATGGCGTAAATATACCAAATACTATATAAGACTATATTCTTTACATTTTATTGTGATACGATAGTATTCAACTCGTTTTAATTTTGAATGTTTTTATTGATGTATGGATATGTTACGTAACCCAAAAATGCTATATAATGAAAATAAATACTTAATAGTTTCATTAAGTACCCATTGCCAGGATACAACTGCCAAGTCTTATTCACAAAGGGAAGAATATAAAGACGCTTTAACATGCGCCCAGTGCCACCCCTGTGAGGTTAGTATTATGCAAATACATATTTATATCTATATCTATATTTACATAAAAATGAATCTCTATTTCCATTGGTTATAGTATTACACGTGAACAGGTGGAACGATTTAACTAAATCTTTTTTGTTGTGTATTATTGTCAGGAGAAGGTCCTTATGAAAGAAAGTACTAGAAAATATGGGAGGTTATGGCGAGACCAAAGGCCGAGCCTATTACAGTACAATTCTTCACAAACAGTTGAACTTAAGGGTTGTATTTAGATATAATATATTTGATACTGTTTATCAGAACTGTAAACCAACATAAAATCTACCATCCGGGAAGCACGCCCATCAATTCGATGAAAGTACTGGGGTACCAGTATATCTGAAAGAGATCACTCTGAGCGATAAGACCGCCCATTGTCGCACCTAGTTTTAAGCATTGTTTTTTATTTTATTTTCTAATATTAAGTCATAAATGTGGTGTCTCAATAAAGTGTTATCTATCTATCTATCTATATATCTATCTATCTATGCGAGCATTTTAATCATCTACCTGTCCACCTACGTAATTACTCTAAAGTCAGAACCTTAATTATTAGCTTTAAATCTCTTTAATTTACTCAAATACCTTAATTATTAGAATAAAACCTCTGGAATTTACTCGAAACCCTTAATTGTTAGCTTAAAAGCTCTCGAATTTACTGGAGCCCCTTTACTGTTAGCTTAAAATCTTGGCAAAATTAAATAAAAGTTGTCATTACAATTATTTATGACACATTATTGTGAATATATATCCTTCTAAATCTTTTCAAATATACAATCAAAGCCTGCGGTCGTTCACTACCTCTGTCTATTTAAAGGAATTGGGTTGTTGTCGTATAACACTTTTATACAACTCAAGCCCTGTTATGTCGAGTTATCAAGTTGTATAACTCAAAGCCTACTCTATATTTAACAAGTGATAAATGTCCCTTGTATTCTAGTTGCGTCAGATAGCAGGTTATATATCCAGTTTGCAAATTTAGAAAACAGTAATGATTTGTTTCGTAAGTGGTAGTGATAATTATTTTAAATTAGCTATTTTATCAGGAGTTAAGTATATGTTTCAATGCACTGCATTATGAAGTAACTTAGCTATTATATAAGTCGTAAGTATATAGTTGTAATCTATACATATAATAAAACTGTGAACAAGATCGTGTCTCTACATTTGAGATGATTAGGAAAAGAAAATGTTTTATGGTATACTAGCTAAGCCCCTCAGTTACACGCGCGTGGTGATTGATGATGCTGATTGTAATTAAAAGTATCCTAATGTTAATCCAAAGCCTCTACCCCATACCAAATTTTATAAAATTTTGATGCAGGCATTTGAGCGTGAAGAAGCAACAAACATACAAACACACTCACAAACTTTCAGCTTAAATATACCGGTAACCCTTTGCATGAGACGTAAATATAAGTCAATTTCATTCATAAATCTTTTGTTTTAATTATCACGGTACAGGAAGGATTAATAGACCTAAAGGTGTTAGAACCTCCAGCATTGTTTTTAATTTTCTTGTCTGATTGTCTGTTTGTTCGAGCATCACGTGAAAAGTGTCCAGTGCCGTTATTGGCTATGACCACCCAAACAAGTAACGCGTCACGCTATGATATCTTCAAGGAATGACCGTGAAATCAATACAATTTTGCGATCATTCCTTGAAGATAACATAACACGCCGCGTTACTTGTTTGGGTGGTCATAGCGGATAAGGCCCCAGGTGTTATATATCCATTACAAAAATCTGTTAAGCGATTCCATCGCTGAGTTAGGAACAAGGAGGTAACAAACACGTTTTTTAAATTTACAAATTCACCCGCAAGAGATATAGATTTTAAGCTCACATTATCTGACATAAGTACTATTTGTGGTCTTGTTTTCTCAATTTGATTACCTGTTAATATCATGTTTACCAAACAAATTACATGCCAATGGTCCCCTGAGGCAATTACGCATGATGACATCTCAGAGCAAGATCTCTGGCATTGACCGCTGGCGAAAGCTAGAAAATACTAGTTTTTAACGCCTTCTGTAATTTACTGGATATTCAAGTTAAGGTTATGTTTTGGTTTAGATTTTGCAACTATAAAGTGATAATCTTTTCAGTCTGCCTGTCAAGTGGCAGCTTATAGATACACAATATGCAAAGTGCATTTCAAATTATGTAATTTGCATTTGTGACTCCAATTTGTCATTTTAATCTATATAAACTTATGAAAGGTAAATGTCTCTTTAGTGACAGCTAAAACAAAGGTGGTACCAGTAAAACAGGTGTACATACCTCAGTTAGAATTGTGCAGTGTGGTGCTGCTCACAGGGTTGATTCTATAAGTGGCGAAGGTACGAATCAATTAAAAAAATATCCACACTTGTACTACACTGCACTTTTTCATTGTCCTGTATAGGTTTTAAGGTTTTTGTATTTATGTTATTACCTTCATGTCTACTTTGGGTCCGTGGGGTCTAGGCGCAAACGAAATTTTCGGAGTTGGCTAAACGTTTTGTTGAAGCGTCAGGTGACCAGAATGCTGGCTCATATTGTACGCAAACAATTTGCATAGGTATACAACGTGGAAATGCAGCCAGCATTCTGGGCACTTTTCTGTCAACAAATGGTTTACTATATTATTGAATGTTTTTTAATCTTTTTCCATTATTTTTTGGCAATACTTATAGATTCTATCTGTATATTCTATAGATTCTATCTCTATTGTTTATTTTATAATAAACAATCTAATTTATTATTAGGAATAAATAGATTTTCATATTTATACCTAGACCATGCCCCCGGTGACAAACAAGACTGTCTATAAATATGCAAATTGAACTGGTTTAAACTATTATACTAGTTATATAACTGTACATTTACCTAAAAGTGTACCTTTAGGTGTACTACCTAAATAAAGCAATTTCTCACGCCTTCAGTTGTCACTGTAACCAACCTTGCCTCACTGACATTGTATTATTTACGTGATCACACAATTTGCGGAATATAATCTTTTTATGGTCATATTCTATTACTGTAGGTACCCATTAAATATACGTAAAGTGATCGAGATCAGTAGCAAGTGACCCAGTTTGCACAGCCGCTTGTAAGCCTGCGCACTAGTCGTCGACGTCGTGAGGTCGATTTCACAGATACCGTCTAATCAACAATATTTTGATAGAATGTACTTTAGGAGACAGCACGAACTCAGAAGTGACACAAGTGCATTTGTGTAATGCTTTCCACACACGTATCAGGGCTATTATGTATCTCAGTTGTTAACAAATGTTGATTGAAATAAAACAAAATGGCAGTTATATGTCATTTTGTCAGCTCAGTCATCAACTTACTAACATTTTTGCTTACTGGAGTTGTTAAAACTGACATAGAGCCGCCATTTTTAATAATTTCAATTAACATTTGTTACCAACTGAGATACATAATATATCAAAATAAGATCAGCGACAGTTGTCTGACAATAGCATTACGCTAGCCTATGGTAGTTGCAGTACACAGTTCTGCGCGTAACTGCACTGCAATAGTCACTTTTAGGATTTCGTTTTGGTAACCTAAATAGAGCAAAGTTTTTACACAAGTATCAGCTTATATAAAACATATCCCAAAATGATAATTATAAAATATAATTTAATGAGATTTCAATTTTGTAATCGAATTTCCACATGAACCTTTATTTGGCTATAGCTATTTGGCGATGTAACTAATTTTAAAAGTCAAAATTCGTCTTTTTGAACGTGGTGCTTTCTCAGGCGCCTACGCCACGGAGTCGGGTTTTCAATTCTGTAGCTATAACCAGAGATTCAGTTTCTGATGGACGTCTAACGTAGGTCGTAACTCCACTTGGCTGGAGGGCTTACTAGTTTTGCTTAGGGAATGCAGCATGTTTAGACATAGTCTGCACGAACTAGTGGAAAACGCCATAATAATGATATGTTCAATGAATATTTATCACATGCTTAGTACAATATATAAAACTTTTTTAAATGTTTACATTACATGACGTTAATTGCATGTGTAAGCAAAGTCAGTATATATCTATACTCGGGGCCGCGCGGTCTGACTACTTTGGTGTGAGTAAGTTTATAGATTTCTCAACTATTTCTTGTTGTATACAATTTTAGTGCGAAACTTCAAGGATTATACCTCCTCTGTATTAGCAACGTATTGCTAGTTTCATTAAACTGGGTATTCCATGTCTGATCACTTATTTCGCAATACTACGCATGACGATGGTCGAAGGTGACATTAACGTCGGATGTGCCGATGAGTCAAATGTTACAGCATAGTTATAAGAAAAAGTGATCAAAATGAAAATATACTATTTAATACGATCAAATATTATGGTTTTTCTATATAAATACTATACGAGAAGCATTTGATTTGCACAAAATTTAAAAGAAAAGTAACCAACTTATATGTTTTTATGATGAATACAATATGTTTAGTTTCTATAGGTGCCGTTACATATTCGTTTATTTTTATTTTAATAATGTGTTATAAGCTAGCTTTATTTTTTTTTTCTTCCATGATAAAAAATATTAATAATGTTCGATATGACCCGTATATTATGTGTTAAAATAAATAATAAGAAGATAGTAGGAACTTTTGCAGTGTCCAAATGGGTTAGTACCATTACCAGTTATTCGACTGAGATGCAGTAGCGTAAAAACACTGTGTTTCATTGTAGGGTAATGTTTCCAGCGAAATTACAGGGCACGAGATCTAACATTTTATATATCCGGGTGACGATCGCAGGGAATTGCCATGCCGGGTTTTAAACTGTTGTAGTTTAAAATTCTAAATGGCTCTGCAGGCCTAGACAGAAGTTGTTTCTGTTATCGTTAAAGCCAAACGATAACTCCAAAATGTATGGCGTGAACATTACCTGTGGAAAAGTCACTGTCTGTAGCGTGTGCGGAAAAACGCCTGTTTGAATTATGTCTTGGCCTGCTGAACTGTTATGGGCAAGCGTGACGATTAACATCAAGCGACAACTTGCTTATCTTGTCGACAATTGACATACAAAATACACAAAAGGAACAACAACACAAACAAAAATTGATAACACATTCGTGTACTCTCATTGAATTCTATGTTCCGCGGTAGAGTCCGTACAAAGAGATAACCGTTGTGGGGTTACGGTGGACTAACATTCACATTTGTATATAAAATTGTAATTTGTGTATAAAATTGTAATTGTATATTACGAGTATATGGCAACCCAATCCAGCTGCCGTGCGACTCTCAAACAAAAGAGCAAACATCGTTGCATCTTTGACAACATCCGTGAAACAATTGACGAGATAACAAGAAACGTTGGAAAATCAACCTTATGTAGAATTGCGATATCTAATAAAGTATTTGACATCGGTGAGCTCGTCGACGAACGCATCGACGAATCATTACAGAATCGCACGGCTGTTATTTGTCCGTCACACAACTGTCAAGTGTGAAATTGGACTCGATAAAACTATAAAACAAATTAGCAGCTAATTTATTCAGCTGTTTAACCGACTTTAAAAGGGGAGGATGTTACACGACTGTATGTATTTTTTGTGTATGTTCACCGAACTCTTCTCCATTTGTGGACCAATTCTCATAATTCTCATTTTGTTTGGTAGAGTATACATCAGAGGTGGTCCTATAATTTTTTTATCAAATTGGGCCCGGTAGTTACACCGAGCTACACTTAACTGAAAAGTGTTTCGCCTATTTTCATGATATCATCATTGACGGTGAATGACAATCATACCGTAATTAGCAAGGATCACTAAAAAGGCTGAAAACTATTTTTTACCAAGAAATGGTGACGACTTCAACACCAAAAAGTGTGAAATAAGTTGTTGAAGTCAGTATCATGATAGTTCAAAAGTACCTATTATCACAATATTGTACGCATTGATGTTGATGTCGGTTCCATTTACTAGCATGAAAACAGTAAGTATTGCGATTTCAATTCCTGGACGCTTCTCTTTTAAATAGAGTGTAGGCACGGATATATACAATAACGAATCACAACATCCAAGACCCGAGAACCAACATTTCTGCTCATCTCACAAATATTTACCCCTGGCCAGGGATTGACCTGGGACACCGCACTTCTACGACAAAGTCGCTATCAACTGAGCTATCGAAGCCGTCGGACGAACATAAAGAAACTTTTCTTGTATCATAATTATTAGTTTCACGTCGGAACTTTATACGTTTCACAATAACTCGACAAACGATGACGTGACATACATCGGAAGTGCGGACATGGTCGTAGTAACCGAATAACCGAACATACGACATGTATTTGTTACGAAATAAAACACGGTTAAAATTTTAACCGTCAATTGTTTTGCAATAAATATTACGAATGTTCTAGATTTGAAAGAATGTTAGAGTTGTCCTAGGATGTTTTTTGTTAAGGTAATTGAAAAATAACTAAGTACAGTCAGAATAGTACTTGGCCTTGTAGTTACAATTCTTAGGTCTTGTTGTAATTGAGAAACACTGCAAACTGTTGATATCGTTATGACTGAACGTAAAATATCAGTCATGTTATGTTAGTTGTTGGTGACAGAGGTTTTTAAAATGGTTCTAAATATGCCTTACGGTATTAACGTGCGTAATTGACACATTGCAGTGCACGCTTATAAAGATTTCATTCTATATACTCACTGACACCTCTCAAGAAAAGATCCTAGTGCTTCCTCAAAGACCGGAAACGCATTCTCGAGAAGATGGTAAGTGATTACCATTGCCAACGACCATCCGCCATGCTCTGTTATTGCAGATGTTCCCTCAGGTAAGCCGCAAGCTCGTTTGCCAACCTATCTCATAAAAAAAGATCCTATAATGTTGCTCGTTTTGTCGTTTTCTATTTGTCTACAACTGTAAAACAAAAGAAACGTTACTATAGAAAAAGGCATTATAATGTGATTATCAGATCGAATGAAAGAAACAAATGAACACTGCTCGTATATTGCGAGGTTTCGGTAGAGCAGTCCTTTGTTTTCGATTGACTCACATTTGGAGCTTCTACCAGAAGAGAAGACTCGAACAGTCGATAAAAATGTTAACGACAAGGTGCACTCAACAATTTATCACAATTAATTTCAACAAGTTCACACCCACGAATTTCCTCGCAATCATATTCCGTAACCACTTAGCCGTTTTGTAATTTTTAACTTTGTTACTGATTCGATTGCGTTTACGTACACTTTTTATTTTACGCTAGCTGCGTCTAACCTTGGCGTAATGGTTACACGACAGATTACAGCTGAACTGCTTTGTTCTGGCTGTAGTTAAAGATTTAGGTGAGACGACAGTTCTTAAAGGTAAAAGGTTCTTTTTAAGTAACTAACGTACACATCTAATACAGTATTTTTACTATCATTGTGTCTAG
The DNA here is from genome assembly GCA_917880725.1 of Selenia dentaria. NCBI lineage: Eukaryota > Metazoa > Arthropoda > Insecta > Lepidoptera > Geometridae > Selenia > Selenia dentaria. Next base: position 31,479,204 of record OU862881.1, on the reverse strand, counting down.
TCTAATTATAATATTTGGTCTAGCATCGTTTTGGTTGTTAAACTGTAGAGGTAAGTATTGCAATTTTTAGTACAATAATAAAAAAAATAACACGTGTATTAAAGAACTTAAGCCATATCGACGTTCAGCTCAATATCACATGACTGACCTGTCTGACCTTTTACTTAAGGTGGCGATGGGTCACAAGTCACAACCCGAAATTTGCGGCTCCAGTGGGGTTTGGTGGACAGGCGACGAGCCCTAGTGTCGGAGTATTCAGACGATCTGCAGGCCTTCGTCGAGACTTTGTTTGTACAACCACAAGTGCAATTAAAAAAATTGTATACCGACTTCCATTCTATTACTTAAGTAAAAATTAGTTATTTGAGTGTAACTCAAAAAATCGTGATCCGAATTTGATAAAATTTACATGGAACTACACGGGAGGCACCAGCTTTCAAACAAAAAACATTTGGGAATCAGTTCACCCAGTCGAAAGTTAAGAGGCAACAAACATAAAAAAATACAGTCGAATTGAGTACCTCTTCCTTTTTGGAAGTCGGTAGAAAAGTAACTGCTTAACGGGCTTGTTAAACAGTTAGGGAGCGCTCAGATGCAAATACCTGTAACCGTCGTCTTTCCCATATAAGTAACCATATAGAAATCAATTTCTAAAAAAACTAATTATAAACCTTTTAATAAATGACATTGTAACCACATTCAAACAGACTGACCATTTGCAATATAACCAAGTATTTTCTAAGTGCACGGCTCGTAATACTGCCGCCTGTGAAAGTGACAGTGGCCTCGCATGTTAGCATTTCCACTTCGATCAATGAATGTGAAAATATTGATCAGAATAATACCTATTGAGGTAGGTCAATGATGAAATGTTAATGACCTCTATATAGTTAATTGACATTTCATCATGTTTTGGAACTATGCACTAGAAATCGACGAACTAATGTAGGTTATATTAACATTATTCCACTTTTATTGGAGAGGCAAACAAAGTGTATGTTGACGAATCACGAATACATTTTCTACACTGAAGCCAAAAAAAGTTAACGTTAACGTTATAAAAATTTAGCAACTACTTATTGAATTTTAGGAAATATTTGAAATAAACATTCACGCTTTTTAGTGACCCTTGCTACTTACGAGATCGATTGTCATTCACCGTCAATGATGATATCATCAAATCATCAATAATAATCAATATGATGCAATTTAAATACTATCTCTGGAAATATACAATCTACCAAACAAAAAAATAATCATCAAAAACTGTCAAATTAAGAATCCTCGTCCTTTTTGAAGTCAATTAAATATCACGTGGATCTGTCGCTCTATTGTTGCGTGTAAACGGTATAAACCTATAATCAAACTCACTTTAATTTTGCATATTGACACTATATATATATAGTATACTCCGTGGCTACAAAGTACATAATACAATTTTTAAATGACAAAATGGGCAAATATGCAAACAAAAATTTAATACCGACTACCCGAAATAATAAGCGCGCACCTAAAGTGCATAAAATCATTAATTATGATTTTGAGCGTTTTATGCGTAGATATGAATATTTCCAGGACAATCGCGCGTTCAAGACGAATGTAATGACATATCATTTATCAAAATCAGTTGAGCCGTTGCGTAGTTACGAGCGGACATAGAAATGGGCATACATACGTTCATACATACAAAGGTCAAACACAAAACCCTGCTTTTCGGCTTCACCACGGTCGCCGGTACAAAGGCTTGCTTGGTGGTAAGCTTCGCCTCATGACATCATTTATTTATTTATTATGAAAACAATACATCATTATCATTACAGGCTTATCCTAATGCAATGAAGTAGTTAGACAAATAGTAATTATTATTTACAATTTTATCATGTAGAGTATTGTAGAGCGTTTATGTTGTGAGGGCCGTGACTTCCCCATTACTCAACCAGTTTGCTCAACTGGTTGAGCAGTTGAGGAGTAGGACATAAAGGACACCCCGATACAAAGTGTTCTATTCGCCAAGAGATTTCACTTAAATCGTCAATAAAAAATCTGGTACCATTGCAACAGTACCCACCAAAATCGACTCTTATACAAAAATGTACATCTTCATATTATTATCTCAAATAACGGTACCGCCCAGGGACCACATGTCGAAACTTTACTCGTACCTATCTACTATAACTTATTATGTGCCTCCCATTTCCCATTTGCCGATGGGTATTCTTCATTGTTGATAGGTTTATACAGGTAGGTATACTGTTGTACACATACCTTAATTAGGGAAAGCCAATCGACGACATGCAAATTATAGAATAGGCAAGCCTTCTTGCCAAACTATCGGTCACACACGATTGCACCAAATACAGTGTCGCAAGTAAGAATGCAAAATTAGAGTCTATCTACTCCACCCCCAAGAATGTAGTAAAATATAGTAACGCAATATTAGGCAAAAGGCTTGTTCAAGAAACTAGACTGTATCATTGTTACAAGGCTAACTACAACAGCGCTGAAGCTACGCTGTTGACATCTACACATACTATATACACTATAGGAGGAGAACATGAATTAACACATTTTTTACATATATACAGTATAATCTCACTAATCCGGCACTTTTAAAACCAGAAGGTGTAGGATTATTGGAATGTTCGGATTACTGGATTAATCTGTTGGGATCAGCAACTCTCTTTAGAGGCAAGGTTCATTCATAAATCCATTGTTATTTTTTGTCCTGACGCGGACGAGTTAAGTATGGAAAAAATCATAAAAAATAAAATAAAGCATTTCAAAAAGATAACATAACAACAACATAACAGGTAAATAAGTACTCGGTCGATACGGAGCGCATAGACGTAAAGGGGCGAAGTAGGCGCGTGCGGAGGGTGCCGGATTATTGGACGTATCGGTCTATTGAAGTGCCGGTTTAGTGAGATTCTACTGTACTTGTATTTATATGTATCTATAATATGTTTATGTGTCCATACCCTTACTTATAGTACATACCTTTTTTAATTGAAGACGGCCGGTTTTAATAACTATTTACTACTAGTGTGGTGTTGGTATGCTTGGAGACGCAAGCATAACAATAACAATAGAAGCGTTGAATATCTTTTGTTTAGTATATTTGCAATTTGTCTACTGGTAATGTCTATAGGTAAGTATTACCTGCCCTAAGGCAGGCGTGACGGAAATACTCAAATTGTATCACGTTCATGTATAACTAATAAAGTAAACAGCTTTTGTTGCATTTACTCACTGTTAAACCACACAAGTTGCAGTTCCTGGAAAAGTAGGTTGATTTCTGTAAAATTGTATTATTGGCCTAATATGGCGAATCGCAAGTCAACGGGCTAATCATAAATTAGTAAGCTAAGATAAGAGCCTAAATTAAAAGGCGTAAAAAGCTTAAAGTTAAAACCATATTTCAAATTGGTCATCGCCGCATTTTTAGACCAACAAAAATTACAATTTCTTACGGATCATTAAATAAAAAGCTCGATTTGTAACATGAATTTCTCTCAAATGAACTTTCACGTTAACACAAAACCTTTCTGTGTCTACATGTGAAAACATTTAATGACAAACAATAGCTATTTGAAAGTTCTTCATTAAATTCGACTAAAATAGAACTTTTGTGGTCTGACTCCAATATTTGCTTATGTGTGCGTCACAACCTCACCCAAAAATTAACAGGTCATGTTGGATAGTTAAAATATGGCAAAAGTGATGACACCAATTAATGTAATGTAAAAACATGTTAAAAAAACAATAAATGCAAAACATATTTTGAATCGTAATTTATATATATTTATATCACATATATACATATATACACTAATTGTCTACATTGGTGTAAAATGAGTAATCAAAGTGAAAATATGAATTATTAAAACAATAATATATTATATAATTTATTTTAAATAACAAATTTCAAAATAAAAAGAAATATTATGCAGTATGTTTAAGCAACTGAACTGCAAAATAAACTGCATATAACAAATAGGAGCACATAAATAATTACCTATTAAGCCATGTTCACACGTGCATACCCATTTAATTAGTGTATAATAAGGATCATGTTTTGTTATTTGGCATTGACACACACATTAAAACACATCACAAAATCTAAAGCTCGCGTGCTCTCTGCACCTCTGCTCATCACTCACATGTTCTCCTCAGCCAGAACCGGAAAGCATGGTATTATGACGATATACTCGTAATATCAGCCGTTAACATTGTTGCATCTTTGACAACATCCGTGAAACAAATGACGATATGACAAGAAACGTTGGAAAAACAACCTTATGTACAAGGGCGATATCTCATATAGTATTTGAACTCTGTGAGCTCGTTGACGAACGCAACGACGAATCATTAGAGAATCGCACGGTGGAACCGATAACCGTTGAAGTGATAGAAGACCGTTAAGGTGATATCAGACGTTTCACTCGAATGAATGTACACTCGAGTGAATGATTCATCTTTCTTTCATTCCATGTTCACACGACTTAGGTGGAGTGAAATAGAAATGAACATTCACTTCTCTTTTCATCCAATATGTCGTCGAATGAAGTGCGGCTTGAATATTAAGTATTCGGGAATTTGTGGTTCCAAAGGCATTGGTAGTTTTTAAAGTTGTCCAAAAACAGCAGCTTTTATACATCATTCCACTTGAACACCATTTTACCGCGAACTCAGAGAAAATATTTAAAGTAGCAATGTAGCGTAGCGACAATCATCTTCTTCGGGACTCGAGACAAAATGACCAAATCCGAGTGAACGCTCTCTTTGTATTCAGACAGTTCATTTGTCGTTCATTCGGAATGGGAGTGAAAGAGCCAATGAAAATATCCAACATCGTTGGATCGGTTCATTAATTAATTCATTCGGCACTCTTGTTTCATTTTGTGTTCAGAAGTTTCATTTAGAGTGAAAGTTGCCAAATGAAAGAGTAAAGTGAACGAAAAATGAATCGTCTGATATCACCTTTAAGGTGCTGTCAATTCATGACGTAGATACAAAATGAGGGTTTTTGAAGCAGTTTATCTCATAAGCAGCTATTTACTTAAAATTACAAAGAATGATATGATATTTCTAAGACTTTTATGTACAACTTGATGGACTTCAAAACATAATTTAACATACTAGAGTTCATTAAAAATAATTTCAAACATACCATTTAATTTCACTTTTAAAACAGTTTGCTCTTTATTTACAATTGTATTTTTCATGAACACATATCATAAAATAGAAATGATAAATACACTTACACTGACGGATACTGTTTTTATTGATTTTGATCTGAGTTATTTTGAATATGAATTTGAGTGAACATAATTTTTTTATGGTTATTATACGTTTTTACGAGATGCGATTGCTTGATTTCAAGTGAAAGAAATTGAAAGAATTCAAGCTCTGAACTGGCAGCGCCTTAATGGTACGGAACACTCATTTTGTATTAAAACCTTTTTTTTTTATTTTCTACGACATTCGCTACACAGTACATTCGGCCGTAGCTAGTAGTCTTTTTTTATGTGTAACCTTACAGCCTGTATATATTTTACAATGACTTCCCACCGAAATACGTGCCTACTATGATGTTTATGATGTACTTAAGCTATGATCTCTGAAATTAGGCCTACAGGGTTACCTCGTCTGAGATAATAACTGCAAGTTATGAGCTATACGTGGGTTTACAAGTCTGCTTGCTTTGCGTTGAAGAGTTAGACAGCAATACAGCTAGAACATTTGGTCTGATTTCATTACGGGAAAATGTTCCAAAGATATCTTTAACCTTTCATGCGCAGCAAGTAAAGAGAAGTAAAACTTTGACGACGAAGACAAAAACAACATAAGAACAAAAACTATATGCTTAAGCAGCAGTCTGTGCCTTGCACCACACTGAGGGTCAGTCCCTCATTATCCATGTTTGATGCAACTGACCGCAATGCATTTTATCCAGGGCAACGAACTACCAGATGATCGACGGACGAGCTGATGCATCTTATCCGATGTTGCAATGCATGCCTGCATAAATCAAGCCGGCCCGAAATGATGAAAGGCTGTCATATAAAATATGCTTTTCTTTTTGTTTGCTTGGGTTGTGTTTCCGGTTTGAATATCATGGTTTCATCTGTTTATTTTTTGTAGATAACAAAATTGAGAATAAATGCACAAATTTTACCTATATATAATTTACAACAATAATGATGACGTTTATCGGTTAAAAATAATATGTTACAACACTCATTGGAACACTGCCTACCATACTAGACTCGTAGTGTGAGGACCTGTATCATAAGAAACAATGTCAGCATATTATATATGTAGGTACATAAAATGCGTTTGACACTAATCTTTAAATATTATTATATAATAATTTCATGTCGTCAGTCTCCAACGTATTAGATTTACCTTAAAGAAATTAAGATATTACTAGATTGATTAATATCATCATATTAAGAAATTATACTTTTAGGCAAGATTGGAACCTATTGCGGTGTATGATATGACAATACTTATGCACTTTGTCCTTTAAATTTTGTTTCTAAACGTTATAAAATGAACTTACCAATATAATAAATTTGGCAAAAGTTACCTACTTTCTGTTAATAAAAGGCACTATTTCTTAAATCACGTGTTTTAAACGTTAATTTTGACCTAATTTTCCATGCGTTTATCATTATTCTGTAAAACTTGATAAAATAATTAAAACTCAATTCAAATAAATATATGTAAATATGGGAAACCGGTTTAGAAAAGCAGCAAACCACTGACGACAGAGTCAATAATTATGCCTATCGCGATTTACCTCAAACTCGTATTTTCTTATTAATAATTAAGTAAATCGTTATTGCTCAGGAGAGAGTGTCTTTTAGCAAACTTGGTTCATGCAATATTGAACACTTTATATGATATCAGGTTAGGTGTTACCAGGATTATTCTGTTTTTTTTTATAATTGACGTCTAAACTAAGTTGCGAGTAATACCTACACAACATTGGTTTAAAAAATGAAGTCATCAAAGGTAATAGCACACACTAAAGTTTCGTAAAGTTACTTATTAAGAATCCTCTCCATGCAAGGTTGCCTGTAAGAGATTGCTATAGCTATAAGGCTGCCAATTCAATCCAATCTACTGTAGCGCGTTTTTATTGTATTATGTTTTTCTTTTATGATTGATTATCAATAAAAAAAAATTGTATTGTATTGTAAAGTGTTATAAATATGGAATTGTTTTGGTATGGTTGGATATATATTGTTCTATTACGCAATAACAGCTGAATGGATTTGGATTAAATTTAGTAAGTAGATAGATAGTCCTGGACTAACACATAGCATACATTTCATCATCATCGTCATTATCCGTAACCTCACGTGTGAAACCGCGGGGTGCAGCGAATATTATATTATATGGTGTTAAATCAAACAAGTGTTTTTACAAAAAGTTTTATTCCTATTATTGTCAAATCATTATGGTTATTATCTCTTTCTCATCTTAGTTATTCAAAAAGACATGGTATTTTAAAAGGCCTACAACCTGTCTGCAAATGTCGTGCTGTACGTATTACCATTTTTACGTATATATTATACTTTATTCTGTGGCGATGTACCCACTAACTGGCAAAAACAAACACCATAACGAGACTCGAATCAAATAGCCGTTTGCCAAATGTACTGTGTCAATGTGTTCTTGGTAGCATATAGAAAAGATGCATAGCGCAGGCTCCTTGACAAACAGTCGCTTTCGTAATCACAGATACCTACATATAGCCTATACTGGATAGAACTGAAATTTGATTTTACTTCTTAATAGGTTAATCAGCTACCCATTGCCCTTTATAACAAGTGCAGTTTGAAAAATGTTATACCGACTTAAATTCTATTACTTTGGTAAAAATCAGTTATTGGAGTGTAACTCAAAAACTACTGGACCGTATTTGACAAAATGTAGGTACATGGGACCACACGGGAAGCACCAGCTTTCAAACAAAAAGAAGAAATAAAGAATTTTGGAAATCGGTTCACCCAGTCGAAAGTTATGAACAAACATAAAAAAAGAATACAGTCGATTGAGTACCTCCTCCTTTTTGGAAGTAGCTAGAAAAAAAGGTCACGCACATTGCAACTAAAAAAATTGCGTCTAGAATAGAATAATTTGCACTATAACTCTCTCCTCATATTAGGTAGGATTATCTTTGATTTTTGTAGAAGTTAAAGTGACATGACCTTACAAAAATACAATACCTTAATATCTTTACAATAAGTTTTAAAAGTTGGGTTCCTCTGACGAAACGTATTATTATCCAGTGATCATTTGGTTAAAGATATTTTTGGATCAAAGACGTAGGAATTTGATCTCAACTACGAGTATGTTTATGTATGAACGCCTGCCATTGTTCTTTATGGAATGTACGCATATTATTGCAGGCAACTGAACACTTTGCAAGTAATTATCACTTGATAGCCCTACAGATCGTTGCGGCGGCTTGTGTAATTTAAGATAACAGGTGAGGTACGATACACTTAAATACAAAATGAATGAAATGAAAAGAAATGAAAATATAATATATTGTCCGCCTGAACGGTAGGTCGGAAGATAAAAAAGAAATCTCACGAATACCCTCTCTAAATATGTGCGATATGTTGCCTGTAGGATAAAAGTACTACATGTTGGTTTAATATCTGAAGAATAAAACGAATATGAAATATAATGGTATTTATAACCTACTAGCGTTTACCTGCGATTTTGATCACGTAGTAGGCTACGCAGTTACAGCCTCGATAATAACCTCCTTTTTTGATTTTTCTTTCATAAGAACCTTCTCCTGCCAATAATTAACACAACAAAAAAGAATGAGCGAAATTGTTCCATCCGTTCTCAAGTTATAGCGTGACTAGGGGAAATCGAGGTTAATTTTCATATAATAATATAACCGATATATTGATTTGACATGGATTTAGTGTCCTTCGTTTCTATACCACTTTTATATGAAATGAAATAGATATATTTATTCGGACACACACAATATATAAAAAAAAACATAATATAAATACTAAATACACAATTAAAATATACACATGAGATTAATATGAAAATATTACATTAGGGAGCTGTATTAAGAAGCAAACTCAGCTGGATTATTATTTGCAAATTATCATATACGTTTCATTTTAATGTGCCTTGGGAGCACCCTTAACCACACACGTTGTTGTTCCTGGAAAAGTTGAAGGATTTCTGCGAAATCTATTGTATTATTGGCCAAATATGGCGAATCGCGAGTCAACGGGTTGAAAAGCGAAACGAGCTGAAATACTATATGCAAGAAAACGTGAAAATTCTTAAATAAGAGCAAACTTTGCTGCGATTTTTACTACGGGGGACCGCGTTTTTCAACTGACCACGCTTCGCAGGGCATGCTATAGCTCGTCGGTCCCACTTATAGTCCAAAATTAGCCAACCGTGTTATTTTAGGTCGTCTAAAATTCTGACACAATGCCTATTCACCAAGGCCTGCATTCTCCATTCCTATCCCTGAGAAAAAGATCCAACCAAGTAGTGCCGGTCCAAGTAGTGAGGACGTAATTTTATTGTAACTGGAATTACCTACATTAACTTGACAAGAAGATTCGTCACTCAAATATGTACTCTCTATATATAAGTACGTCTCTGTATCAGACGTTGTAAACAAGATATTATTTTGTAGCCGTATGACATGTGGAATCGATTCGTCAGAGCCCAATAATCGATCATGATAATCGATGATGCTCGCTCGACTTTAATAAATCTTCGCGATCTTGCATCAGCAACCTCTTCAATGCACGTAAACCATGATTGACGGGGGTCATCAACTACCACTCAAAACCCACTAGAGCTGCAGAGTCACTTGAAGAGTTGAGAATTAGAAGAGAGGTAAAGTCTGGTCGCTTGGAGTACGCCACAATTTATCACATACAGAATGCACAGCTTACAGATTAATGTGCATGAACAAGCAGGTGGAAGCTTTGGCATCAGAACAGGTGACTATCATCAACTACCAGGCTGTGAGCAGACACCTATTTCTTCTAGGCCTGGTTTTGGTCACGCTTTGAAGACCCTGTTTTTCACTATTATTCAATACACTAATTACCACTCGTCTAAGAAGGACCGTCCCCAATGAACCATGTCTATATTTACTAATCTATAAATTTGTGTATACGAGTATATACTGCATAATCTGACATGTTTTCTGTGATATCTGTTCGATCGTTTCTATGTACAGCATAGTTTTACCCAAACTCAGGCATCCACATACGTTGAACCTAATTTCGAACCTGGTGATTTTCGTCCCTTTGTCCACTAACTTGAACTGCCCACCAAAACATTCCAACACTCAATAACAGATGTAGCAATAATCGATATTATTTAAATCGATTTCTTTGCGAACAAATCGATTAAGTATTGGTCTATATTAAAAGCGTTGACAAAATCTGATGAAACAGTAGAGTTAATTCTGCAGACCAGCATTGCATTGCAAGCACCTAACAATGTGTTCCAGCAGCTGTCTGTGAGATACAGTCGCTATTCTAGGTCTAGTGTTGTACTACCTTCGACCGCATCATCACTGACCATCCAGTGCTAGTGGTCAACACTAGCCTATCAAGTTCACAACATAGATAGGTAATATTTTTTTCATTTTGAATAGACTTGCACTTGACTTTGATCGCTTTTAGCTATAAGATCGCCGATCTAGTTTGAAGTTGTTTTAATATTTTGCTCGGTTATTTGCGTTATTGGCACTACGTCGAAACCGTTACTTCGGTGCCGATTAATATTGACATGACGCGTTTTTCTGTTGTATTTTGAATAGTATTATTTAAAAAAAAAATACTCTGGCAGTATTAGAGGCTACTGAGAGGATTTCTCAGCATCATCAGCCATCACGCGAATGAAACCGCGAGTTGCAGTAAAAAAGTCATATAAAATGCAAGCGTTTATGAAACAATCCGTAATAATGTTATTCCATCCTGATCTGTATTTAATTAACAATATAGTATGTTTGTCTATATTATAGACAAACCTAGTGTAATACCAGTGATGCGTTGATTTAATCACACTGATATTACGAGTATAAACGGGATAGTTTGTGTCTGTTACTTTTTCACGCTCAAACGGAGGACCAATGTTGATGAAATTTTGGGGCGTTGTATATGATACTGTCATCATCATCATTATCATCATCATCATCATCCATAACCACGCAATTGTAAGTTCAAAAAAGGAGGAGGTTATATGTTCGATTGTATGTTTTTTTTTTGTGTATGTTACCCGATTTCTCCTCAATTCACTTCAGCAGTTTTTGAGTTATCCTATAACTGAAAAGTTTTTCGCCTATTTTGATGCGATATTATAATTTACGGCGAATGACAATCAATCCCGTATATTAGCAAGGGTCACTAAAAAGGGTGAAAAATTTTTTTTTTACCAATTAATGGAACCGACTTCATCACCAAAAATAACTGGTCGAAGTCAGTACCATGTATATATATGTATATAATAGATTCTTTTGAAATATCATGACGGGGACAATTTATTTCACACTTTTTAGTGTTGAAGTTGGTTCCATTTTATGGTATTTTTATACAACAAAATTATATTGAGTATTAGGGATTATAATTTGTTAACCAAGCAGTATGTTGCAAGTCGACTGTAAAAAGAGGAAAGATATAAAGCTAATAGCATAGAACTAGCATGGTTTAGCAATATTTATGATACAGCCTAAGGCGACTGCAGTCCTAGAAGCTGCATACAGATGAGCAGGCGGCCTCATACTGACAGCCTCGACCTTGTGCTGGTGTTGCAACCATGTCACAGCTACATTACCTAATCATGAATCGTTCGACACGACACGAACTGCGATGTCGATCAAGGGCTGAAGATGAACATGATAGGAATGCTGCTCATACCACAAGGGCTTTGTTAAATATATCTGATTCCGACATTTGAATTCATAATTGCAATCCACTTTGTAGCCCTACAACCAGGTGTAGGTGGTAGTGGTGGTCCTAGGGTGGTTCTGTACAGATGAGGACTAGGTGAACTCAATTGTATGAATAAATACGTCTGGATGGCTACCACCTCAGTGTGCAAAACAATAATAGGACAGCTCAAATAATGAACGCTAAACAATATATTAGAAAGTCAACCAATCGACCACCATCCATACATCAACCTAATCAACACTATAACAAATGCGAAAGTGTTTTGGTTGATTTGTTTGTTTTTCCTCGCTGTAATGGAACAACTATGATATAGCTAGGGCTGGGCAAAATACATGCTTTGCTTTAATTGAAAAACAAATTATAAAATACTGTATCGCAAATAATTAAAATACGAAATACAAATTTCATTAATAATACAAAATATATCAATAAACAAATACAATAAGTAATCTAGACCATCACGGGCTGAAAAGTAGAGGAAAACAAGAATAATTAATCAGTAAAACTAGAGTTTCCTTTCATGAACACTAGATTTTTCAAATGTACTGTCAGACAAACAGACTCTTGTTGGAGTGAATTAAACCTGCTAAAGAAAACAATCTTTCTACTGGTCACTCACAATCGCTTATTAAAGGTTAAGTGTATTTTACTGTTAAAATGTATATTGAAACCTCTAGTATTTGAAATACTAATTACAAAATACCTCGGCGTCAGGTATTTGAAATACGAATTACAAGTTACACTTTAAGGAAGTAATTGAATTACTAAATACGTATTTGTATTTCAATTACGTATTTTAATTACAAGTAATTCAAATACTGCCCAACCCTGGATATAGCGTAAAAATAGTGAGAAAGAGGAAGAGAGTGACACAATGGATTTCGAAACGAAAATTATTTCAAGTTTGTTAAGGCAGGCTCGTATACTGATAATAGTAAATAGCAGAATTTTTAAACACCTAGTGTAACGAAACAGAAAGATAATATATTATAAAAAAATACTAAGGTTAGAAAAGGAATAGGAAAATAGTAATAACCGAATAGAATTCATAAATATAACTATTTTTCAGCAGAAAAAATCCTGAATAGGTCCACAAACATAAACTTTCACGTCCAAAATCTCATAATTTTCAGCGATAATACTATATTTTTTTAGGTAATACATAGCCAACATATAGTACTAAAGTAATAACCAGCAGTTTTTTCAATTGTGTTAGTATATATCGAAAAATATAAAGAAAACGTACAAAATTAACGCATTTTCGCATTACATCGTCCAATCTAACAAGCTATTTTCAACCTTATGTAAAGCATCGTAAATTATTTTAAAATTGGGGTTGGACCGCGTCTTAATTCTCGTGTGGTTGGATAGCAGCTATTCATACCAATATAAATATTATAATCTCACGGAACATTTTTCCGGAATAGAAAGTAAACGTTCATAATTACATTACGTCTATTTATTAGTAGTTGTTATGTTTTCACTTGTATGATAACTAATTTTAAAACATGTATCAGTTTTCTTAAACCATCAATTAATTATCTTTTTCACTTTAAAGATATGCTGAATCCTTAAATTTACTCTACTATTATTTTATTAAACAATAATACAAAATACTATTTTTATATTATTATTGTTTTTATTCAAACAATTTCACGGGTTTCACCCGGCCCTTTACATAGGCATAAGTGGGGCTGTAGCCAACACTTAGAGGCCCGTTTCATATAAAAATACAATGTAGTATAAAACAGAAACATTTTGCATGGATGGTCACATGGTATATCTACTCGTATTAAAAAACTGGAGTATGGACGAGACTACGGCACCTGCCAATTTCAGTCTCATCTTAAAATATTTAGGCAGGTGGTGTCTTGCCACCCACTAAACGGGCTCCCCATAAGAACCACCATCAATGGTGACAAAAGGAGCAACGTTGGTGTGGATGGCTGAAGGGTGTTGAGAGGTGTGCTGCGGTTTCACTAGAGCGCTACTATCGGTGTTATGCCCTTTAACACTTCCACCCTTGGAGCTTCTTGTTTCTTGCTCTTGCGTCTCCACGCCTAGACGGCCAGTTAAGGCAAGCCGGGGTCAGGGGTCTCATTTAGCCCCAGGGAGAATCGGGGTCCGCGGTGTCGCCACTCACCGACGGCTCGCCACAAAGCCGCCACTGCGGTATTATTATTTATATTATTATCGTTATTGTTATTTATTATTATTGTTATTATTAAATCGATCATCGAGATTATTTTTGTTCATTTATGAGGAGAAGAGCATTTCCTTATAGTAAAGCAATTTGCTTAGCCTGAAAGAAATCTACTTTATTTTAAGAAATCTGTTTTGACTTTGTGTACGGAGCCATGAGGCGCGGTTAGTAATATACAAATATAAAGAAAATATTTGCAAAGTTTGTAAAGCTGCATCATTACTCAGCAGAAAGATCTTCAAAGAAACTTGTGCAAAGAAACGCATATAATAACTAATTAATTATCAATTCAACTAAATTATCTAGAGCACCCGAAATTACAAACAAGTTTGACATTGATTAGAAAATAGATCCATTTAATAATCGATTAAGTCAATCTTACATTAACATGGTCTAATCGCTTCCAATTATAAAGAAGCATGTCCAATCTCGTCTTAAGGTCGTTTTACATCCGTCCAGTGGTTTTGATGCAACCGTCTCGGCCAACCTTTGATTGCGCCGATGCACCGGACCGAGTGAAAGTGGCGATTACTGCAATCGAGTTATTAGGTGGACTGATGTAATGATCGATTCTTGCACTTTTTGTCGATTGTAATGATTGTTATTCGATAATAATGATTCAATAACTGCCCGAATGAAGTATCGACCGGTACGGAGTGGATGTTTATGGTTTCATTTTTATTATAACGTTGCATCTGATGCGGCTTTCTTTGATATTGAAAATTCATGTACAGTGTTTATGTTACAGTAATGATAGTTTTATTCAAATAGCTTTCTTTCTCAGCATATTCTATGCATATACATTCATATCATCATGTATTTACAATCATATCAAGGTATTTGTTCTTTTATTTAAAACTAGCGGCTGCCCGCGACTTCGTTCGCGTAGTAGGCTCGGCCTTCGGCCTCGTCATAGCCTTCCGACTTTTCTTGGTTTTTCTTTTAATAAGAACCTTCTCCTGAGAATATTTAGGGGTTATATTTTATACATAGATAAATAACAACAATCAAACTAACCAAAAATAAAAATAAAATTGCCTAGTCTAATTAATCGCTACCGGTGGGCTATGTTGCGAAAATGCTGGTGGCATTGCCACGTTTTTTTATGGCAATATTTAATCTTTGACCAAGATAAAGACCAGCATTTTGGTCACGTGTTGCTTCGACCAAACGCCTATATAAGTCTTTGAAAATTCGGTGCGCCGTAGACCGGTGCGCGGTGGAAACGGTCCAAGCGTAACCCCGGTTTAATTTTTGTTTTTTAATGATTTGAGTTGTATTTTATAATTACATTAATATTTTTATTTATTTACCTTTACGTTATCACGGTTCAATGGAATTGTACAATTACCCATATTTCGACATCTTACGGGTTTGGGCACATTGCAGGAGATGTGATTTGTCGTGATAGGAAGCAAGCCCACTTCTAAGTCGGTTTTACGAAATCAATGTGGGAGGGTGCGAGATAGTGCATGGAATTGTAAAGTTTAAATTACATTATATTTATTATGGTATTATGTATTATTATTATTTATTTATTAGTTTTATTTATTTGGGTATAATGTAAAATTAAATAAATGTAAAATACTTACGATATGTCAATGAAAGAAAGTAAAGCGCCATAACTGGCATTGTTTTGTTGACCTTACCTGAAAAGAAAAAGAAAAGATAAGTGAATATTACAGAATAGGTACATATTTTTGCAGATTAAAAACAAGCTGTTATAAAATAGGCAATTAGTAGACGATTTATGCTGATCAGAATGAATCTAAGCACCAATATTCTACTGTTAGTCATTGAAGAGTTCCGCTGTGTATCCTCCGTATGCATAATAATAATTATATCATCTCGCCGTTATCATAATATTGTGGTATTATTGGAATTTTATTTAAACAGGCATGCAAAATTAGCTCAGATCTTTGAACTATGGTCGAATTTTGAACCAAGAAGACACACTAACAAGTAATTCAAATAAAAGCTTGTCAAACATATACATTGTCTTCAAATGAAACCATAATTAAATTAAAGAATTAGTGAATCAATTATCTGGTAACATAGTTGTTACTCATCAACCTTTCAATGTTGCCAATTCTAAAAAATCTCATACACGCCGCAATGCAAGTCAAAATAAACGCAACATAAAAACGATGAAAGGTTTCCTTCACAATTTTATTGGAAAATATTTAAGACATGTTAACGGTGTTCATAATTATTATCCAGTTATAGTAATGTAACTTCTGGCGTAACCGTTTAAAAACATAAATAAGAATGTCATTCGGCTCGGCAGTTTTTCTCAGCAACTTCGTGACTGGACTTCCAAAAGTGTCCTCAACGGTTTTCTACAAAACAAATAATGCTGTTAAAATATTTGCGAGTAATTTTAACGGTGATACCTACCAGAACAGCTGTATTGAATGTGGGCTACAATGAATTATTCAACAAAGTATGCGGATAAATTTAGGTGAAATTGAGGCACAAATTTTGTATATATATATATATATATATATATATATATATATATATATATATATATATATATATATACACAAAATTATAAATTAATTTGATAACTTAGAATAAACAACACAACGAAAGTGGAGAAAAGTTTTGAACGAAATCGACTTGTGGAGTTCAAATACATTCTGTATACATCGTAATAAACTTAAAAATACACAGGCGAAAAACAACAAGAGAGTTGGCTTATTTGTAAGAAATTACCTGGTATGCCACCCCAAAATATGTGTACCTACTCCACAGCTGGAGTACCTCCACAAGAGTTTCGTGCATGCGCAGTGCAGTCCCTACTGAAATCTTAAGTTAGATTCTGGGTGATACTACTCGTACTACTCTCATAGGCAACACATCTTTTACCCTGTTGATTTAAAAAAACTCGCATTATATTGTGCAATAGAAGGAATATCTTAAAGTGATACCGTTAGCGGTGTATTCTAAGTCTTCCAGCTATTTTCTTAGACTATCGAAAGGATTTATTCGATACAATCACCCCTGTCAAGTTAACCCTTGTCACTACAAGAACCGCGGCAGGCGACATGGTGGACGGATCCGAAGATGTCATTGAGATAACGCTCACAATGCTGCAGCGGCAACAATAGGGTATACACGCATTGTACTGTCCATATAATACGCTAGGAAGCTGAGGCCATCACAACCTTGGGCAACTGAATAGCCACAAGTGACTTGATCGATGCTTCTACATGTGAGCAGTAGGGACTGTAACCGCACATAGCTTTGTTCGACACGCGTTTACCAAAAGCGACAATATGACTATCACATTCGAAATGCGATAGACACGAAATACGAGTACCTTATTTAGGTTTATGGTTACGGTTACTATAGTCTGTACCATTTTTATCACATATGTACACGGTCATGCTGTATAAAAGAGGCAGAAGGGTGGTAAAATGTCACAAAGACTAATGCGTGATTCAACATCACGATGATTCTGAAGGTAAGCAGTGGGTGGACAGCGCTTGTGCTCGCGATTAGATACGTTAATAAAAGCCGACGTAATCTATTTTTAAAATTAAGGGTTTTTGGAATTTGAAATAGGTATAAACGTTTGAATGCCCGTACTGTTTACATAACTTTGTTGCTACGATTGTATGTAAAACATCGTCAAATTTAATTGGTGTTGCAACGAGAAAAATAGTCTGTAAACTTGGAAGAGGAACTGAGAATTTCCGTTCTTTTTATTGAGACAATAGCTCGTTAGCTTGAAGTGTTGTATAATCCACAGATGTGTCCCGACGGCGGTTGGCAAACGCTAAAAAATGCAATTTATCTTGTGATTTAACACGCTGCCAGCTGTTGGATAACTGTCTTTTGTTTCTTTTGGATCAATTTGTTTATTGGTTCGATTGAGTTACTTGATGGTTGCCTTCGTCATTGCGTTGGTGCGTTGCAAAATATTTCCGATCTGTCACACTGGTAATACGGTTTTTCTTAATATTGTTTTATTACCTCATTGTATTTTCGCTGTCATTGTCATTTCGTTCCGCATTGCAAAATATTTTGATCTGTAATGTTTTAGATAAATTTGACACTGATTTATATTTGACTTGTATCTTGTATGTCAGCTGTCTAATGTTTCAAGGCAATATCATCGATATTTTTGTATTATATTTCAATTGTGACCTCTGTGCTACAACTTTCGAAATCTAGATCAAGAATACGATTGAATTTATTGCAAAAACTGTTCCATGACAAATCGTATTTGAATAGATCAGCACTGAAACGATCCCATTAACTGAATAAGTAAATTGTAAAATAGTAAACATTAGCACTTAACATTCCATTTTTCTTCTAGGTATAACATTACTTTTATTTGTTTGTTAGTTTAAAGTTGTCACGAAAAATATAATGTCCGTGGTTTCGTAACCAACGAGCGTGGGATATTACGCGGACCGTGAGAACTATTTTCAACCGACTTCCAAAGAGAAGGTTCTCAAACGACTTGATTCTTGTGTACCACCACTTTTTACTGGTTCATCCGTTATGTTGGATAGGTTAGTTAGGCCCGTCTTCATTGCCAAAAAAATATATAAAAAGAAAAACTACTACGAACATAGATTAATTATATAAGAAAATGTAGTAATTTTTACTGTAATTGTTAAGTACTAATGTATACTTCTACATTTTTAACCATAATTTGAAACGCTGGCAACCAATCCACCAGCGACAGTATAGCGGATGTCCGTGAGCGACGGTGATCACCAAACCTAGGTGAGTCGCCTGCTCGTGTGTTCGCCTGCTCCTATAAAATTATTATTTACCGATCCTAAATAAATCACCATGTTTTAGACAAAAAACAGATTTACAGACATACCCTGCGTACTCATTCTGTAGGGGTACTAATTTTTTACCACCAGTGATATAGTTACAGTTACACTGGCAAACGATTGCGATAGGTGTCTATCAAGAAATTTTATCAGCCGCGGTTAGGCATTTGTTGTAATATATGTAATACAATACAAACAAATGAAATAGATAAAAATGATCTCTATCGTGCTACATTTTAAACAAACTAACGTACACTTCGTATACGATTCACCAGTGAAATCTAATTAAATTTAAGATGATTTAATACGCCAATAAATTGTAATTAAGACTGGGGCAAGTTCAAGTGTTGTCGCGAAGGTGAAAGATGCTGATCTTCCAACTGATATCTAAAGTTATAGATCTGATATTCTAAATTATGTAATTTATGTTATCTTACCGATCGAAATCTAAATAAACTCTAATACGCCAATAAATTTTCGTTAAGGCTCGAGTCAAGTTCAATAGCGCCAGGCAAGTGTTGTCGCAATGTAAAAGTGCATGGCCTTCCGACTGATGCGTCGTTATCGAATTATAGATGATCGGATATTTTGTAATGGAAAAGGAAAATTCCTACAACATTAGGAACATAATTCAAATAAATTTACCATCTCCTAATACACGGCTGAAGATTTAATACGCTAATAAATTTTAATTTAGACTCGAGTCAAGTTCAATAGAGCCGAGCAAGAGTAGACGCAAAGGTGAAAGTGTATGGCCTTCCAACTGATACATCGTGATCGAATTTCAGATGATCGGATGTCCTTAAAACGAGTCTATTAAAATATCAGGCACATAATCCAAATAAATAAACCGCCTCCTAATACACGTCTGAAGACTTAATACGCCAATAAACTTTTATTAAGGCTCGAGTCAAGTTCAGTAACGCCAGGCAAATGTCGCAAAGATGAAAGTGTACGGCGTTCCAATTAATGCATCGTTATCGAATGTTAGATGATCTGATGTGTCTAATTCCTAAAGCATTAGGCACATAATCCATAAGATTTAGTACATCAATAAAGTGTCATAACATCCGAGCCAAGTTCAATGGCGCTGGGCGAGTGTCATCGGGAAGGTGAAAGTGCGCGGCCTTCCGACTGACGCAATGGTTATCTAATGTTAGCAGATCGTAACCGCTCTGAACTTGGTCGTGAACTATTGAGATCTGGGATAAATCGATTGAGATGGCATGCAGATGAGACGAGATGTATGATAAAGGCGCACGAACAATAAACACTATGCTCAAATGTTTACGTTTATTTCATTATTGGTCTATGTGGCTTAAATATATTCGTAGATTTATTATTCATTAAAAGGGAGGATAGAAAACGCTCGTAGAGGAGCTTGACTTGGCGGCCTTAGCAACGCTTGCTGCGGTCAGGAGTTGGATAGGTGACCGCTAGTGGCATTGTTCAACTGAGCACTTCCGTGCTTCAGAGGGCATGTCAAGCCGTTGATCCCGGTTGTATGTCTTTGTCGGACGACAGTCGAAGGCTATAATATCAAAGGCCTTCGGACGGCCTGAAAACTTTGAGACGGGTTGAACTATAGATGGACCATCTCCTTTCTTCGCTCGAGTCCCAGCAGTAGGAATATAAGGAGCTGATAATGAATTATTCATTATACTATACACATGCCACTTTGTACTCTGTGTTATACTGTGTAGAATATAATTTAAAATTGAAACAAATTACACATACTGGTTTACTTTTTACTACATTTACTTTTGTTACTTTTAAGCTTTACAAGTTTTACAAGGTTTAAATTTTGTAAACTTTCTCTTACCTTAAAATACCTAAATAAATATCTGTTGATTATCCGTTATAGCAATAAGTGATTGTTAAAGCCAAAATAATAATAATTATAAAGTACAATAAGTATTTAATACCTGAAAAACAAAGGAGTAGTGTTTGTTTACACAAAACATGTTTTCATTTAGTACTGAAAACTGACCATAATGTGAGTTCTTGATCAAAATTTGAATACGTTTCTTATTGATTTACCTACTTACCACATTATCTGTTATATCTTATTCGTTGTTGTATGTCTTTAACAATCGTTTAATCTATGAGAAGTTTTAAGATAACTGTAAGAATACAGAAGCCATACAACAGTATATAAATTATAAAAACCTGTGCTTAAATACATCTTAAGCATGCAAATAGGCTTCATATACACGTGTTATTTTTACCCATACACAATTTGAGAGTATCATCTTGTAAGTAAGCACTTGAATAAGTACACGTACTTGAAATACTCAAGCTCAACTCAAAAATACTTGAGCGTAGTAAAGCATGTCCGGGTGGAATAATAACATTCTTGCAAAATGCGATTGTTGAAACAAAAAAATATAATAGCACAGTTCAGAACAATTAAGCTTTATTTTCTCGTAGTCTGGAAGAGATGCCGATCTTAAACGTTAATATTTTGAATAATGAATAATATAAATATATAGTATAAAAAAATTATATATACTGTGACATAGTGAATCCGATACTTTTCAGGTATATTTTAAAGTAAATGAAGAATTAAACCACTTGCCTGCCACTGCTCCGACGTGGCTGAGCATTTAACAAATAAACTTAATTTTAATAAAGAAACACCAATAGTATAGGTACATTATAAAAAAACTTACGGGTAACAGCATTTGTTATAATTCTGATGCATATACCTTTAACAGATATTTACACCACTTATCAAAGCAGAATAATTATAATGAAATTATTTACAACTGCTATTATGAAAATTTTAAGATTCAATGAATATGTTATTCAATTTTGGCATAAAAGACAGACAAATTACTAGCGCAGCGGTCCAAAATGACCTGAGTCAGTACTTTGAAAATATACGTATTTTCCATACAGCTTGGAGTGTATATCCGTCTTTTAGGAATTTATTATAAAAACAATTACAGTGGCCTAAGAAATAATAAGTTCCGTACAAAATATTTATTCTACTACGAAAACTTTATGTTCAGCAGCTGAATTTTGCCTCTAGAATTGGAATAACAAGTACAATTTGAAAAAATTAATAACGAATTCAATTCTATTCAGTTATTGGAGTGTATCTCAAAAACTACATGACCGAATTTGATGAAATTTAAATGGAACCACACGGAATGCACCAGCTTTCAAACAAAAAAAAGAAGAAGAATTTTGAGAATCGGTTCACCCAGTCGAAAGTTATGAGGTAACAAACATAAAAAAATACAGTCGAATTGAGTACCTCCGCCTATTTTTGGAAGTCGGTAGAAAAAATAATAGTTGTGCCACACTGCGAACATACGCTCGCAACTAACTGAACAGCATAAAATAAACCTACACTATGGTTAACCAAGTATCTACGGAAAATGTCCATTAAGTATTTAAATATTTACAGTATAATATCGATCATGTCGTTAAATATTCAGGATTTTTCCAAATGACATGCATAAGTACTCGTTCACATTACATTGCAGAAGTGGGCTAGCTCGAGTGAACGGAGCGGTTGGCCTCGGTGTGACCACACCTTGTAAGGGCGAGTTACCACGCGGAAACTATGTGCCAGGTACTTATGTGCTCCTGGTATTATTAAAAATATATCAGATGAAAGTATGCATGGAGAGCGTCATTTAAGAGAATCAGGAAACAACGTCGATGAGAATTTAGGTATTTTAAATGATTGCTGTCTCGCTGTGATACGTGTATGTCACTATTTATATCATAAAGACAGCAGCGGCTTGTTCACACCACTATCAGGTTATATTAGTTTTCTGATAAATTACGTCTTTAGGTAGAAAACATTGCTCCCATAGTAATCTATTTTCAATAAATCACAACTAACCTCAATTTGGCTTGTTTGAAATTTTTCCTCTTTTTTTACCAAAACGACACCGGAGGACCTAACATAAAAAAATTGCGAATAGTATTCGAATCATAAGTGTCAACGCGTCACGCTTTGGCGTACAAACTATGGGTTCTCTGTGTCACAATAAAATTACCCTAGATAAACGACAGTTTGTAATGTTTCACGTGAAGAACACGCAGTTATTCGTGCTAGGGAACGTGCCACTGAACAAATGATAACTAACGGACAAAAAATTAAATTTTAGATGTCACTAATCGATAAAATCAGTAAAACTTATTAAACGTGATATCTACACACAGCCAAAATCATTAAAACATAAAGACTGATAAGGTTTATTAGTAAAGTATAGATTTACTTAATGAAAAGCATCAATTATTATTCTGACTTTTTGTATATGACCACTAAATAGCAATTAATTAATGAGTGAATAGATAGTGACAGCTTTTACTGGCAGAACACGATCTCCAAGATAGAATGCATATGTCTGTTTACTACCCTATCACGAAACCTACTTAAATATTTCTTGATATAATTTCCATAATTAACAGTTTGAGATATATGAGTATATCGAGTGTATATACATAATTGTAATGTGATAAAAATTACGGAAATCATGTTCTAATATTCTACGAAAAAAGCAACAATTGTAATTTTTATTTTTCATACAAAACGTCTAGAGTATTCTACAGAATTCTACCACAGACTTAATAGCAGTTTTTCTTTGTTGCAACAGTCACCTCGCACTCCACGACGGCAAGTGGCAAGTGGCTGCCAACCTCTGGTGAAAGGCAAGGGTTGCTAACTGGCGCGACCTTGACTGTGAAGGTCGGACGGCGACCGCTGACCGCTACTTCCGCCTTACTTGTATTGAAATGTTAGTGGTCGATATAATTGTAGTAGCCGTGGAAAGATACAACTGGTTTCAGAGCCGATATTAATGCCGATATTACAAAGACAAAGTGCGACTTTTATGGAAGCGGGATTTTGGCATTTTATCTGTCAAATCTATAAGTGGTTTTTTTATTTTTTTTATTTAAGTAGATTGCGAAATTCACTTTACTTTGTAATTCAGGAGATTCGAGTAATATTCTTTGCATTAAATAATTAATATACAAAATAACATTAATTCAGCCGATTACAGGTGTTATGGTCTTCTATTAGTTATTCTGTTGGTGACAACCCTATTGATTAGTAAAATTTGGCGGTCGGATAGTGGCACTATGGTAGCTATCTATGGAACAAAAGTCCTTGGAATTATTTATTAATATGGATACTGATACCTTTGTGCCATAATAAAAATATAATTTTCTAGCTCCGTGCTAACGCTTTCTTATACAAAACAGCAGGGCAATCACATTTTTCATTTACAATTACATGTTGATTGAAATCTTGAAAAATGGCGGTTCAGTCAGTTTTAACAACTCCAGTGAAGTAAAAAAAAATTTTGTTAGTTGATGACTGGAGCTAACAAAGTGACAGAGCCGCCATTATTTAGTTTATAATTAATACTGTTGAATCTCACTAATCCGGCACTTAAATAGACCGATACGCCCAATAATCCGACACCCTCCGCCCGCGCCTCTCTCGCCCCTCTACACCTATGCGCTTCGACGCCGAGTCGTCGTCTAGCAGTAGCAGTCTAACCTCAAAACTTATCACATGTACGTATTTACCTGTTATTCTGAAGTGTCGAACAAGAATACAAATATACATACATGCATACATACATACATTAAATTCCCTTTATGAAATGCTTTATTAAATTTATTATGATTCTTTCTCCATAATCCAGTAAACCGAAAATTCCAATAATCCGGCACCCTCTGGTTTTTCATAGTGCCGGATTAGTGAGATTATACTGTATTGGCTTAACTAAGACACATAATCTACAGATTATGCACTGCAGATATCCGATTGCAGTCCGTAGAGAAATCTTGTTGACACACGATACATTTGATCGGATCAGCCTGTGATCAAAAAATAAACACGGAAGTGTTCACGAAACATAACCAAACCAAACGTGACAATTAATTTTAGTATGGTCAGTAATTATACATATTAATTACATTTGCTTCCTGAAACTGCATGCATGGTCAGAACCACAACAATACGTATAATTAAAAGAAACCTTAAAAAAATATCATAGTACTCTATAAGTATATTTCCTTTTACAACAGACAATATCTATTAATTTTATGACTTAGTTGTTGTTATTAAATAACATAATTGTCATTCCATTTCCAGTGACAATTATCAAATTATTTAATTATTAATAATATAATTGTTATGGGTCGCCACCTCGACACATAACACCTTTGTGTCTAATAGCTTCCACCATTTTACATATTCGGGATTATATTTAATTATGTTTTGAATGAATAGTAGTATTTATTATATTAAACCAGTCACTTCGTTTTTTCTCAATTAAACATCAAACGTAACACGCTTCAATATAGTTTCCTTTCTCACAGTGCATTAACAAATTCGAAACACTCAGTTTTATTCCTAGTCATATAATACACCTAAAACAGCCGGGTTTACACCTAAAACATACAACGAAAGAGATTTTGTAAAAATCTTTATGTTTGGTTGAATGATGATGATTCTGATTTAACCCTTTGCGTACCATTGACGTAAATGTACGTGCATTTCATTCATAAACCTTTTGTTTTAATTATCACGCTATAGGAAGGGTTAAATCGATTAATAAAAACAATTGTATTATTTGAATTGAGTTCACATATGACATAATATGTCATTAGTTTTTTTTTATATTATCTGTATTACTTACAAAGCGGTAGAGCGGGGATAATTTTGCCATGCAGGACTTAGCCATAATATAAATAAAGTTCTTTTTTGAATCTGTCGAATAATAGTACTTGGTAACTATGACGGCTAAAAATAAACGCAATAAGTATTATATAAGTATCATGAGCACATGTTACTTCTCCGTAGTATTTAGCGATGCGGATGACAGTTAACACCCACTATCTGTAGCAAGGCCGAATCCGATAGGGGACCGGTTCTTAACTAGAGCTTACAAGTTACTTGAAGTAAGTAAAAGGCGGACTGCAGTAACTTGCCAAAGACGCAAATTTGTTTGGTGGTCCTAAAACTACCGACCAACTCGCTGCTTACCGATCATTCTCTATCTTTTGTTGTCCACTCTATCAGCGTGAACTGTTAATGGCAAGATTGTGGTTACGCCGCACAGGCCATACAAGCAGTCGAGTCAAGTAAAGTCAATATTATACAATACAATACAATACAATACAATACAATACAATACAATACAATACAATACAATACAATACAATACAATACAATACAATACAATACAATACAATACAATACAATACAATACAATACAATACAATACAATACAATACAATACAATACAATACAATACAATACAATACAATACAATACAATACAATACAATACAATACAATACAATACAATACAATACAATAACTCTTTATTGCTTACCACAAAAAACAAAAACAGTAGGTAAATTAACTAATTTATCTACTTACAAGTAAGGATCTTAGGTCTATGCTGATAATACAATTGGTGGTCTTATGGCTAATGCAATCCCTTACAGACAACCTTTGAATGGACTTGACAAAAATAAAAGTTTGGACGGTGGTGTGTAACAAGATAATAGTTAAAACTAAACATAATATTTCAAAGAAGAACAGTGGGAGGGTAACTTAAATTCCTATAAATATCAATAATATAACAGATATTAATAGATATAATATTATCCTATTTGTTTAAACATTTTACAAGTTTTTGTCGACTAATTTTATATCCTGTTGACCCCATATGACGATTTACTTTTTCACATTCTTAAATGTAAATTTAAGTTGTATTAGAAGAACTAGTGATGAATTAAAATGTAACAACGCCATTTAAATTCTTGTTCACCTAAAAATCTGAGACAAGGTAATGCAATATTTATTATAAATAAATAAAATACTTGTACAAATATAAAGTTTTAAAATTATGAAATTGTTAACGTTTGTGAACTCACGCGATGTAATTAAATAGCGTGTGTTACACATTCTACAAAAACATAACCTACTTAATTAAATGTCAACATCTTATCAAAGAGATAATAATATTACATGTAAATCGAACTAGTTTCATTTCAAATAATTAGTGGTTGACTTTAAAGAGCTTGACTTGTGGTAAATTGATTGGTAACATATAATTCTGTGTATGTAAAATTTTACATCTTTGGTAATAAATCACATGTCGATAAGGACCAGATTCCTCAGCAAGGTCGTTCTGTTTAATTTAATGCTTCCGGCGGATATCTCGGATCTTAATTCTTGATACATTTCAATTGCCAATAAAGCCGTGAATGCGACCTCGCATTGTGAAATCTGAACAATCATATAGAATAGGAAGATTGTAGTAAAGCTGTGAAGTATAACAAGAATGAGGAGTTTTCCGCTCTACCATTGCATACTGCGAGAGGTTTAGAAGTGCTTTAGAAGTTGTGATAGAGTACATGCAGGATGGGTACTAGGCAAACAAAGGTTTGCTTAGTACCCATCCTTGTAAGGCTTGGTTGTGAAATATTTCTTGACTACTATTTTATGTAGTTATACTTAATAATAGAAAACACTATCGCGTATTTAATGGACTTTATAATTTCAAACGTCAACGTAGCGCGTATTATCTGCCATGCGATTCTCTAACGGCCGTTTTCAATATTCTATCTATCCATAGTTTTCCGTACTAGCGATAGAAATGTGACATAACGTCCATACAAACAGTGTCAAATATCTATCTCTAGTAAGTAAACCGGCGATAGATAGGTTATTGAAAACGGCCGTAAGAGTAAATATCGTTACACCTTTGACAACATCAGTGAAACATATGACGAGATGGCAAGCAGAAACGTTGGAAAAACAACCTTATATACAAGGGCGATATCTCTTAAAGTATTTGACATCGCTGAGCTCGGCGACGAGCGCATCGACGAACCATTAGAGAATCGCAAGGCTGTATATACTTAGTTGTGAAAGTTGGTTGCGTATTTTATAAAAATTCCGCTAAATTATTTTCCATTATTAGGTATAATTATTTTTTGGATCCTCCTTTTTGTTAGTTGTCTGGTAATTTAAAGCATTTGTGATGGCTTAAGTGACTATGCGGGTAACTCGGTTGATTTGTTTTGTTTTAAATGTCTTTATAAGTAAATCATATCAATCGTATTAACCCGTCCGAATCAGCAAGCCTCTACTTCATTCATAAATCTTTTGTTATAGGAAATCTGATGCGGACAGATTAATACAGTTGTATACATCTATATGAAGTTATAAATACTCCCAAATTTAAATAAATCATTTGAAAATCTGTCACTAAGCATCTGAACAAACTTTAAATTGGTTTACAAATTTCTTAAACAAACTTCCGCGTTTGCAGATATGTAAATTATTCCTAAAAATGTCTTAAAGGAGTCGTTATTTAAACCAAATTATTTATGCATTTCATAATGACATTGTTTAACACGTTCAGATTTATGTTTTAATTTAATAAGCTTCCAAATGATAATTAAATTAGTAGATGCAACATAAATTATCATTTTTAAAACATTAAGTTCGGAACTGGATTTCTTCAATGAATTCAGAATTAGAATGACCTATGAAACGTTGTTATTCTCCACAGCATAGATTAATTGTCTTGTTTGTATTACAGCACCCTGTAAGAACTAACACTACTCAAACAACCATATATATATATATATAAATTAATCTATCGTTCCCTTGGTCTTCGCATCACCCGTGAAAGGGTGGAACAATTGCGCTAATTATTTTTGTTGTGTTAATTGTCAGGAGAAGGTTTCGTGAAAGAAAAATCAAGAAAACATAGGAGGTTATGGCAAGGTCGAAAGCCGAGCCTACCACACGAATGAAGTCGCGGGGCAGTCGCTAGTATTGTATATATAACCCGCCAAGCGTATAAAGCGTTGTACATTATAAATTATACTTTCGTAAATGTGTGAGTGCACTAAACCAAAAACATAACTTTTGACTGGGTGAACCGATTCCCAAAATTATTTCTTTTTGTTTGAAAGCTGGTGCTTCCTGTGTAGTCCCATGTAAATTTTATCAAATTAGGTTTAGTAGTTTTTGAGTTACACTCCTTTAACTGGTTTAACCAAAGTAATAAATAGGAAGTCGGTATTACATTTTTCAAATGGCACTCGTTAAATCACTACTATCGATTTATAATATAGAGAGAGAAAGCAAATTCAACTATCTAAATAAGATTAATAGATAATTGGAGGTTAAGGAATCCACACAGAACACCTCTCGATCTCATTACCGACTATTTCACAAATGTGTTAAACCTGCTTCAATACATGCAGCTTAATTTAATCAGGCATGGCCATCAAGTATTTCGATATTACAAATTGTACGTATCTGTTGAACACAAGTTACATTATACTTACTGTTATTTACTCTGTGGTATCTACTTGGGGTTTCGTAAATGTGCTTGCTTGGAGCTTGGTTTAATTATTCCGAGTAGTAGCGATCTGGTGATAATGATGGTGTAATGCTTGATGCTCTCCGTTTTGTTTGTGTTAAGACTGATGGCTTGATCAAACGTGTTTCTGCTAATTTAGACGTCTTTATATAATTTCTGTATCGAAATGAAACACTACTGCAGATAAAAACTGTGAAAAAATATTTTCTAGTGTAAATTCATTATTAATTTAGCTATTAAAAAAAATTTACTATTGACGTGTCATTTTTTTTCCAAATCTTTAAAATTCTATAGTATATGATACAACGTGTACTACATAAACTGATTTGATTTTTTAAGTTCTTTGTTATTATAAATACACACATTTTGTATAACTCATAGCTAGATGAGTTAAAGCTATCCTTATTTGTTTACTTTACAGTTTACACTTATATTATAACCAGCTAGCTGCGCCCCGTGGTTTAACCCGCGTGGTGATGGATGATGATGATGATGAAAAGTAGTCTAAGTTGCTCCATAAAACTTTAGCTATCTGCCAGTGCAAATCCCGTTAAAAAATCGGTACAGCTGTTTCAGAGATTAGCCGGAGCAAACAGACAGACAAAAAAAGTAAAAATTTGTTTGGAGAGATGCATGATGACTCACGCCAAACTAGAAAGCCGATCTTGCTGAATATTTAAACACAGGTTCAAGTTGAGGCCTTGAAACAGAAATATAGGTTGACGATGACCTAGCATAACAAAGACTACTTTCATCCAGAAATAACAAACGCTTCTTTTTATGGAGTCATGGTTCTGGGTGGTTCTTAAAATCCTTAATTTGTAAACACAATAAGCCACCACATTTTGCGGCTACAAGCGGATCATATTGGTTTCACAGAGCAGGCTGAGACCGCGAGACCACGGAAGAGTGGTATCGAGATACAGCAGTGAAACTGCATTCCTGCGGAGCGCGGACGATGCGGAAAGCGGAGAGATGCATGTTTATGCACGATAAAGATAAAAAAAAAAACATTCTAGATGTGACGTATACATTGCAGAGTTTATGACGATCTGAGCGAGATGATTTCAGACACCTGCAACTTTTAGAGTTCCGTAAAGGGTAAAATAGGACTCTACTACTAAGACTCCGCTGTCCGTTCGTCTATGCGTTTGTCACCAGGCTGTATCTCGTGAACTATGCTAGTTAAGACAGTTGAAATTTTCACAGATGATGTATTTCTGTTGCTGCTATAACAACAAATATTCGAAAAACGTCCAAGTGCGAGTCAGACTCACACGCTCCATTATGTATAAAAATGGCAAAAAAATATGTCTGTTGTATGGGAGATTTATAGATGATACGGATGAATGACACAGAACTTTTCGAGTGCGAGTTCGACTCGCACTTCGCCGGTTTTTTACTAATTATATGATTTTTGAAGTACTAACACCTGAAAAATAATGCTTAATCTGTCCGCATCAGGTTTACGCTATAGCAAAATATTTATGAATGGACTTGAGGCTTGCTGATTCGGACGGGTTAATGAAACAATGCAATTTTTATAGGGAAAAAAATGATATCTGTACAGATCATCCTTACATATCGTCTGGCACGTACTGTAGGAAGATGCGGGTTCGAATCCTGTTCGAAGATATGTATTTTTTTCTACGAAAATAGCGTAATAAATGATATAGTTTTTCACCATGAGCATGAGCACCATGAGTACTACACCATGAGTACACTATTGAGGCACCCACACAAGGTATACGATCATGGTGTCTTACACGGGTTGTCAGAAGACATGGTTTCGAATCTCGTCAGAGGATTTGTAATTTATCTTTCTAAATTTGCATACTTTATTTCGAGAAGCAGGCGTTAGTGCTTTGAAAATCTACCTATATACATTTTTGACCGCTCTGATATCACTAAGTTGCGTGACTTGATGTTTATCAATTTGGGTAACAGCACACTACAGCTTTGAGTAAGAATATCTGGTACTGTGGTGGTATCTACCAAAACGATAGCAGAAGTGTCGTGCCATTTAGTAAAAGGTTTACTATTACGACCAAAAAAAGCTTGTTCCACTACGGTTTCAGTTCCGCTTGGACTGCTCATTACATTTATTAAATTGTATCTGAACATTCTATTTTAATTTTATCATTACAATTATATATACACGAGTGTTTCAGGCAAATAAAAACTACTACATTGAAATACACTACTGTGTTATTGTAACTAGGGAAATTATTGAGTGAATGAGACTGAGCAATAGGTCTCAGGGTCACGAACGCAGTCCTGTGTACAACTTTGGAGCTTAAAAAACTGGGTCATACTGCAACTGTCATGGGCAGGCGTGACTACCCATCAGGTGAACAACTACTCCTTACACTCACTTACACGCATTTAAAAAACCCATTTCTGCTGTCACTATTAAATATACATCACTAATGTTAAAAAGGTGAAAGTTTGTGAGTTTGTTTGTGTTACTTCTTCACGCTCAAACAGCTGCACTAATTTTGATGAAATTTGATAAGCAGGGAGGTGAGGCTCTGGATTGACACTTTTAATCATCATCATCATCCATCACCACGCGGGTGTAACTGTTTAGATAATATGATGACATTTTCATTTGAGCGCTTTCCATGCTTCTATGCTATGTAGTTATTTCTTCATTATCTCGTCATTCCTTTTTGCTTGTTTATCATTCGTAGATGGCTTTGGCTTGAGGGGATTGCATAGCTAGTACTCGTCCATACTAAAAGAAAAAACTCTTTTCTACCTGTTAACATTGTCCGATTTCAGTGATTTTTTTTTATGCAATCAACACATTGTTGGCTTTGCCCGTACGTTTTGTTTTTTTCAGTATTTTGAAGTTTTAAAAATATAAATCTAAATTACTTTGAAATCCTGCAAAAATCAAAACGTACGGGCATAGCAAACAATGTGTCGAATGCATGAAAAAAAATCACTGAAATCGGACAATGTTAAGAGGTAGAAAAGAGTTTTTTCTTTTAGTGTTGACAAGTACTAGCTATGCAATCCTCTTAAATGTTTTGCACATAAGTTACTTTCGTGAATATGTGTCTAATCTAGTTTTATATATACTTTGTGTGAGTTTTAAGCAATTACCCGTGGCTAGTTAAAACGAAGCACACGGCGACAAGGCGACGCGGAAGAGTGATTGAATGAACATTCATGATGGGTTTAATTGATAGTTGTTTTCTTTTTCTGTGTACATACGTAGAATTCGTACGTATTACATTATTACGTATTACGTATTCGTACTCATATTACCTATTACGTATTCGTACTCATTTATTCATTAACTTTTTTACATTTTTTTTTATTTATTTATGAATTAACAAACAGTACATAGCGGAAGTACAGGAATAAAGCAGAATAGATAAAACAGTTAATAGCTGGTGTACCAGCATCGTTGACCACAGACTGAATATAAATATGTTGTGTACAAAGATATAAATTATACAGTTATGCATTATTTCATTTACATATTAAATTTCTTCGTTAACTACTAACTAGTATAAGTAGTTGTAAATATATTTGTTGGTCTGCCTATGCCAAATGAGGAACGAAATAGTTTTTCATCAAGTTTAAGCAAACCACTACCAAAAATCACATTTTATTATTTTTATACTATTACGTAAGTAGAGAAGTATGTCTCGTGACTGTGCCCCAGAGGGGCAGCGCCAGGGGTTCCTCGTAGTCGACTAGCAAACAAAGGACAAAGACGATCAGATCTTTTTGACGCTGAATCAGAAACATTTTAGGAAGAATGTTTATACTATCACCATCCGAAGCTTCCAACACCGACCTCCGGAATTCACCGACACGAGCATGAAAAATGTCGATACTATTAAAAATTTCAAATTCATTTTATTTTTATATATTATTGTATATACTATTTTAATTTTTAATGATGATTTATGTTGTTGTTACTGTTGTTTTAATACCATAAAAATTAAAGTTCATTAAACATGTTTATATTTTAAAAGTTCCTATCTTAGACCACACACGTTGCAGATCCTGGAAAGTAGGTTGATTTCTGCAAAATCTATTGTATTATTGGCCAAATATGGCGAATCGCGAGTCAGCGGGTTTTGTTAAATATATGATTTCTAAGTGTAGCCTGTATTAAGTACTACACACATAGGCGAATAGCTGTAGCTCCAATGAAGCGTGGGGCCCTCATTTTTTGTCGGTGGCAAGAAATTGCTTCGCTTACAGAATATGGAATAGCCTGTAATGACTGGCGACACACGGGAAAGATGTCGACACTATCCGTGTACCGTACAATATACTAACCAGTACATTAGATCCCTCGGTTTTGTTTATTTGGGGCTGGAACCGTTTGCAGTGGCGCTAGCACGGCGCTAGCTTTGTATACCCAACTTTTTTATACTTGCAGATAGCCTACCTAGTGTTTGATCACTATCTCACTTGATGGTCAGTGATGATGCAGCCGAAGGTGGTGTCACACTAGACCTAGAATAGAAACTGGTCTTCATGGACAGCTGCCGTAAAACACTGTCTGGTGCTAAGCGACAGATTGTCAAACTTAGGGTTAGCTAGCTAGGCAGACACCAGAAGTCCCTTACGACCATTCCATCACGATGTTACCTTAAATAAAAGCTCAAGCCCAAGGTGGGAACCGATGGTCGATATATAAGCTAACACAATATTTGGATGGGTGACCGCTAATGTAATTTTCAACTGAACACTTACCTGCTAATAAGACAAGTTACGAAGAACAGCAATCGTTAGTTCACGTAGGCTTCGATTTATCTGATCATCTCATAATTGTATTAGGCCCATCTGGTGTATTATAAACCATACCCATTTCTTCGAAGCAGTTATTAAAAGGTTACGTGCTTTTTCACGTATCTTGTTCTTTTACTGACATACCCATTTAAATCTTTTTTATGTTGGTAGTATTGTTAGCAATATAAATATTTTTTATTACAATACAGTTTGTATACATCTTTATACAATATAATATTTTATAAAGATTGTATTGATAAATAATACAAATTTCAGACATTTTCGTAAATAATCGAATCATTATTTTTTTCGGGACATATAAATTGTATTCATGTGATATCGTTTTATTTACTTCTATCTGGTTATTTACTATTTCACTTACTTTTTGTTTTTCTGAATTATCATGATCAATCAATTTATCCACATTATTACTGACCAGACCAAGTTGTATTTTCGATAATTATTTCTGTATAAATACAATTATTGTCCTACAATAACGGCGATTTAAACAACGTCGAAATATCTAGGAGCTTATAATACATTAGTATTACGTATTTTATCCCGCAAATATCAAGAATAAAAACACTATTGCTTTAATATCTATTCATATAACATAACCACAAATTCTGCAAGCTTCACTCTTACTAACACTGCATGGCTAACATAGCCAGGGGACTATAAGTACTAGTGTATACAATACATAGCTCTAACTCTACCAGTCGTGTTTGTGATTAAATTAGCAAGCACCGGAGTCGGGTTACGAAAATTATTAGCCACGATATTGTATATCACAGGTAAACGTATCTATTTACATTTTATAGTCGACCAACACATGTAGTAATGTTTTGTAACTGAAATTGACAAACTATACTGTTCCTGGTACAAAAACTACATGAGAATATTTTATTACAAACCCAATTTACTTTATTTTTAAACTTTTCAATATACGTACTTATTCGTAAGAGAAGATACTGGGGCCTTTGGGCCGACTTGAACACTACAAAGTATAAAACTATTTGTTGAACTTTGTACCATGATAGTTCAAAAGCGCTTATTATCACAATATTGTGTGCATGCACCGACTTCGACTTCTTATTTTACACTTTTTAGTGCTTATGCTGATTCTATACGTTAGTAAAAAAAAATGTACCTTTTTAGTGACCCTTGCTACTTATGGGATCGATTGTCATTTGTCGTCATGGATATCATCAAGATAAGCGAAACACTTTTCAGTTATTGGAGTGAAACACAAAAACCGCTTGACCGAATTTTATGAAATTGAAATGGGACCACCTCTGAAATATACTCTACCCACAGACCACTGGTCTGTGACTCTACCAAACAAAAAATAGTTATCATTATCGGACAACTCTGTAAAAAGTTTGGGTGATGATTAATAAAACAAATATACGCGTCGGCTCCATATAAAAGTTGGTTGAAAAGCAACTTCTCTTAATCCGTTTTGGTCCGTACACGTTTTGGTTATTGATAACACCTTAATCCTTACTTTTCTTCTTCAATGTAACGAGTCCAAAGTCATGATCTTGCTTGAGTGCAGTGACCGACAATTTTTTTCTGGCACGAAACGAAACACTTCCACTTTTACAAGGCGAATCGGTAAATCCTCTTGAACTTCACATAAAAATGAATACAATACTTATATATAGGGTGTTTGGTAGAGGGACCGACAAACCAAATGAGCGTGTTCGGGGGACCACTTGGAGAATACAATTTGGCCAAAAAAAAATTCCCGACCCCCCAATATGTTTAACTTTTTTTTGTGATTTTTCTCTTTTTCTCCGAAATTGAACCTATTTACCACCATAACATTTGTAAAATTTGTAAAACTAAAAACATCCGTTCTAAAACATACTTTACAAATATTATGGTGGTAAATAGGTACAATATTGGATAAAACGAGAAAATTCACAAAAAAAGTTTAAAAATATTGGGGTGTCGGGGATTTTTTTTTGGCCAACTTGTATTCTCCAAGTGAGCCCCCGAACAAGCTCATTTGGTTTGTCGGTCCCTCTACCAAACACCCTGTATATAATCTTTAAGATGTACTTTAGTAGTAGTAGTAGTAAGATATTACTTTAGCTATAAGAATGCTTTAGTATCGTAAATAATCATACTTTCGATATCTTTATCGTGCATTTATAACGCTTTATTTATTTATATATATTTATAAAAATAAATCAGATTATCGATTGAATGGTGATTTCTCATCCGAATTTATGTATTAACAAGGTAAGGATTGTTATGATTTGATTTATGTATAAATATGATATATGTATCGTCTTGATTGTCCACAGAAAACGACATTACTTGAATATACATATATCATGTTTAATTATTCTAGTGTGGTTTGACTAAAAAAATGATTTTTATATGTGTATATAGAATTTGCAAAGGAAATAGTATTAATGTGGAAGTTAATTAATATTAATGTATTGTTTTTTTTATATTTTAACAGGTAAAAGAATGTTAAATTGTTATTATATTATTATACATTAACAGTTATAATTAACATTAACTTATTTGACCTTATTATTAAACGTGGATTACAGATAGTCCCGAATTTAAACAATGGTTTGAGAGAATTTTAATTCGTGAAATTTGCTTGAACCATAGTTCTTTAGAATTAGACCGGGAATCTTTAGTCCACGTTTTATAATAAAGCAGATTGAGTTTAGACAAAACACCTATTTAAATTTTGGAGTATTTCATTTTTATTAGTACACAATAATCGAGACAAAAATAAAGGCTATCTCCATTTCAAATTTCATTAAAATCCGTTGAGCCATTTCTATATAAAGACGTAATAAACATACACACCCTCTCACTAACTCTCATATTCATTATATTTACTAACTGCTCCTCGCGGTTTCACCCGCATGTTTCATGTGTTATTCCAGTGTGTAATTTATCTGCATACCAAATATTATCCATATCCGTCCTGACGTAGTTAAGTAACAATCCATCAAAACTATACTATAAATATTAGTAAGAGGTTTAGTAGGTATGATGATGAGGAGCATCTCGTATTGTAACAACCTTACACTGCTGGGATAAAGATACAGAGATGATGGTAGATAAGCCAACTGTTATGCCGCAAAGTGCATGTAGACAGGTGGCCGGTCGGTGCAAGTGCTCTACTTTGATTGTTGCGACAGCGTCCATATCTGATAACATTGCCTAATAGAGTTAAGCTCTGTGCAGTTCGAATGGACACCTTGGACTCTCACGAGTTTGAAAGTTACTAGTTTTCTTTTTCACAATAAGCCTTGCGCTGTATTTACTGAACCAAACCACAGCACAATATATAATATGTTTTCTACCGACTTCCAAAAAAAGGAGGAGGTACTCAATTCGACTGTTTTTTTTTGTGTGTGTTTGTTACCTCATAACTTTCGACTGGGTGAACTGAATATTAAAATTGTTTCATTTGAACGCTGGTGGTTCCCGTGTAGTTCCATTTAAATTTTATTAAATTTGGTCCAGTAGTTTTTGAGATAGACTCCAATAACTGAATAGAATGGAAGTCAGTATAAAATTTTTCAAATTGTACTTGTGTTATTTATATTATTTAACAGCTCCCTAAGGTTTGTACTATAATATACCCAATAGACCTAAATTGAAAGAAACTCTCAAATGTTTAATATTTAGGGGTCTCTCAATATTTCTTTTTACTACACATTATTATGATATCCGCTATAATAACACATTCTGTCAAAAATCAACCGACTCCCTATTATACCTATAAAGATATCTATTAAAAGTTCCGTGTCCGTGGTCTCTACACCAGAACCTTTCGGCCCCATTGGCCATCTGTTCTGCGTGCTATGTGCCCTTCCCACTGGCACTTCAACTGGCTTATCTTCTGGGCTATGTCGGTGAGTTTAGTTCGTCTACGGATCTCCCCATTTATAATTCGATCACGTATAGAAACCCGAGCAAGCCCTCTCCATAGCTCGTTGTGCGACTTTGAGTTTACTTATAAGACCCATAGTAAGAGACCACGTTTCAGTGTCATAAGTCATCACGGGTAAAGGGACCGCAGTCTTATACGGAGTCCTAAAAAATTATATATTATTTTGGAACGGTTAAGGACAGTGTAACATTATATAAGGCTCACAGATAATTGAATACGGACATTTCGAAAAAGTAGATTAATTAAAACTTACAATTTGTAAAAAGAGGAGGTTAAGAGGTTTCTAAATATTTTACTGTACATTAATACCGAAACAGACCTTAAATGCTCACTTACTACTTTAGAACAGCCACATTGTCCAACGATTCCAATTACATCAATTGCCCACAAAAGTACGCCTCCACCGAATCACAAGTTGAACCACTTTAACATAAATCCAAAAGCGAAAGGTATGGCAACATGAATGCAACCAGGAAAGGCTGGTGTCCAGCGGGAGGTATTTCACAACTCTTTGTCGATATTCCGATATCGAAAGATAATTCTGTTACGGTATTCGAGTTATGTAAGTCAGTGTTCCTACTTTGTGGTATGCAGATTTAGATTATGGGTGTTTATTTCATAATGGTCTTGCTGTAATATTACCACCAGAAACCTGAGCTGGTCAAGTTAGGTGGTATATACTATAATGAATTGAAATAAGTAAAACTTGTATAATAATAACTGACCATCGTGGATTTCAAAAGTATTGAACCAGGCGCAGCTCATATAAAAAAAAATCGTTTCGATGTTTTTCGATTTGCTGGTTTATCCATATTTGGATATTTACGCCTTAACGATTCAACGTCATTTTGTGAGTAAATATAGTTAAAGGATCAGAGAGTGATAAAATACTTGTCGTATTATATGTAAGTTCCTCACACAGTTCTCGATTGATTACGAAATAAACTAAACCCATGCAGCCAGAATAGGTAGGCGGATGCATTCGTAGCCGAATTTGAAGCAAAAAAGTATTTGCTAGTGACAAGAATAATTCGGCCTAACATTTACTGAAGTCCAAATGATGCATTTTTCAAATCAATGTATGAAAACATATTGATAGTTTAAATAAAATATACTCACCTACCTAACTACACCTACCTAACCCTATCGTACGATCAGCATAGCTTCCTTTACAGATTTTATTATCAATTATATATTACCTAAATTGAATAAAACTGGTCTAAACGCTTGTTAAGAGTGTTGATTAATACCAGTAGTACAGGTTCCATGTTACCCTCAATATTTCGCAAACATCATTTGTCATTTCAACAAGTGCAACTCTAGTGACATAATGAGAGCACCTGCTCTCATATATCAATGATATTAATTAGGTAGCGTTGAAACAATGACTTATATTATCATTATCTCTATGCTTCAAAGACAAGAGATTTGCTACGCCTAGAACTTTTCTTTTAAATTGCTTGAGACGTATGCTTACCTCTTTGGGGACCAAAATGCGTAATAGTATATGAGATACTCGTCGCATTGGTTATAAGTATTGATTCATCATTTTCATTCATGCACCATACAGGCATAACCGCAGAGTGCAGCTAGTTAGAAATACATTTCTATAAAACACTGTACATAGAGCTATATGTATATGTATGTTTTATAAGACCAATAAGTAATAACTGTGTACCTATATTTCAAACAAAGGTCAGATCACTTGACAGTAAAATATGTTTTATTATTGACAAAGTAGAGCAAACAGAAGGCTGTTGTTAATGTAAATGCTCCTGGTAGGCCTTGATAATAACGGACGTGTTAACCACCTAGTTAATGCCTAGTTTAAAGCTCCGATAATAACAGGGCAACAACTGACGTGATCGAATTACTCGAACTGTATTTCGATTTGAGCTCGGTCTTGTTATATTTCGTTATGATTCCGTACGAATTACAATAATTCGATATTCAATTGTATCGGAAGAGAGAAAGAAAACCATATTAAGTATAATTTACATTTACCAGCTTTAGCTTGTTCGTGTTTATTCATTGTACGTATGTATATGATTATATTTTCTATTAGTTACGTTTTTTTCAGATATTTCTTGGGATAATGGAACCTTCCAAGTACTATGACAAACTAACAAGTAGAATTGGCAATGGGCAGGCCACTTCGCCACACCGACCACCGATGGTGAAGAAAGGTTCTCGAGTGGCGACCACGTACCGGAAGACGTAGTGTAAGCTGGCCCAGGCAGACCGATAAACTCGTCAAACCGCTGGGAATGGCTGGATGCAGGAGGCAAGTAGCCGTTCCAAGTAGCGTTCTATGGGGGAGGTATATGTTCAGCAGTCTTCCGGCTGATAAGGATGATGAGTTTATGGCTCTGTTAAGATGTGGATCGATAATTTTATTCCATAGATTTCCTTAAACGGTCGGAAAGTAACATAGGGACTATGTATATATATTGTTACCAAACATGGATGCACTTAGTTGAAAATACCATGAGCAACCTTTCGTCTTTCTCAACGTCACGCTATGCTTAACCTAGTTGTCCGTATATTCTCACAAAAGAATAACATGAAGTTCCAAAATGAATAAAGAGCAAAAGTAATAAAGGAGCAACGGTTAATTCACACTTCAATAATTGCCCAAACCTAATCGTGACCGAGTTGTGTCACAGACATAGAGATTTTAATTAATGCAGATGTCACATTAACCGAAACCCCGTTACTTGTACCAAAGCTTTCATCAGTTTGATTTATAACACGATAAAACAATAAGAAGCTTGTGAATGAGTAGTAAAGCTTGCGGTTACACGGACTTACGAAAGGGTTTGGGTAAATATTGTACAAGTAGTTGCCGTAAAGCTATTTTTGAGGTGATATTTTTTGCAATATTTTTATGGTGCAAGGTTCTTTATTTGTTCTTATTGAAGACTAGAGAAAAAAATGGGGCAGGCCTATTTATTTATTCAGTAAATTAGAGTATGTAACATTACAGTTTGCACCAAAGCGTTACACACAGTCAAGTACAATAGATATATTAGCAATTGTTTACACAGTTTGTCAGAAAATAACAATATAATAACCTAACTACACAAGGTATGTATATATCATAATATTAGGTATAACAAAAATATATTGTAATATCATTCTTCATATCATTAACATAAAAATATTATTCAATTATAATTAATTATGTTATGTTATATGTTGTTATATATATGTTATATAATGTTCAGCAGTGGACGTCCTACGGCTAAGATGATGATGATGAAGACTAGAGATTAGAGACTGTTCTTATTGGACAGCTGCTGCAGTTATGCTGTTACCCGCCTTGCCTCCTGCATCATGCAGTTACTTCAGAACTTAGCTACCTTTTTCTACGTGACCCTTTACGTAGATATAGTTTTACGTAGGACTTTAAAACTACATGGATCAAATCGTAAGCGGCAAAACTGATTTACTAGGTTCCATGGGCCTTACTGTGGTAGGGTATAAAGCAAGCGAAATGTATGCGCAAAAGACTTAAAATGTTTTTCTCGGGTATGTATGCAGAGCAGTGAAATACTACAGTTCTAATCTTAGGACGGCATAAAAAACAACCTATATTAAAATAAATTTTCTTCGTTTAGTTCAAAAATACTGAATACGCTTGTCTTAGTTGCAAATGTCACCATACTATAAATACGTTTCGATTTACATGCGTATCTGAACACCATGCATTGTCCTGTATTGACGCGCGGTGCGCGAATGTATTTTCCCTAATTTACCCGAATTTTTACTTTTATAAACACTATTATTATTCTAATCCATACCATTCTGTCATTGATGTCTGCTATGCATTTATTTTCTTCACAATTCAAGTCTAGTCGCTATAAAAGTCCTCAATTACCTGAAACAAATGTATAATAATTAGTTTTACATATTGTTAGTGGCGAGTATTAATATTAATATTAATATGGGACAACATCCACACAAAGGCCTTCAGGTCCCAAACTAGGCATAGCCTGTACTATGGTAACCTGATGACTGATATACATACTTATATACATATACACACCCAGACACAGATCAAAGAGACTTTTTCATGCACACAAATGTTTGACCTGTCCGGGGATCGAACCCGGGACCAGCGGCTCAGAAGGCAGGGGTGCTACCAACTGCGCCAACCGGCCTGTCGAATATAGTAAAGTATATATAGAATATAAAACAGCTACATCGTAGTAAATACTGTTCAATAGTGTACTTATGTTAATAAATGATTTATAAAATATATATCGGACATAATTATAAATCCCTAAGCATATGAATATCTATAATATATTCGTCTCTTCGCTTCACATAATATAATAACAATACCAACCATTGACATTGGGCTCGATTATAGGTATCGATTATTAGTTATTCTGTTCTATCTTCTCAAATTTGCGCGGACGGTAAATTCTCATCTCTAAAACGCTCTTTTGTCGTCACAGTATATTAATTGTATAACCCCTAGAGCCAAAGAGGAAAATAAATAGAAAAATAACGTCATCAAGTGTCGTTATTTAATATTTATTTAGTATTCATGGTTGAGTTCTCTTTACACATATTTTTACTTACTCAATTAGGTTATACAACTAGATTTAAGCTACCCATTTCACTCATAAATCATTAACACAAATAGTACAGTATAA
The DNA here is from genome assembly GCA_917880725.1 of Selenia dentaria. NCBI lineage: Eukaryota > Metazoa > Arthropoda > Insecta > Lepidoptera > Geometridae > Selenia > Selenia dentaria. The sequence continues at coordinate 31,436,481 of OU862881.1, read as the reverse complement.
AAATAAAAAGTCTCATAAATAAATAAAATATAAATATAAAGTTTAAGTAATGAAAGTTCAGAGAAATAGACATTTATAAAGAAGTTAACAAACATCTTCCACATAATATATTTCGTAATTGCGAGAAAGCTGCAATGCCAATGCCATTTATATGCTAAAGCAGTAAATCCGATACATCACGATCAGTGTCTCGTTTGATTATTGACCACAAAATAACCCACATCTTCAATTTCTCTCGAGAGTACTCGCTATAATATGAATATTAACGCATTATTATGTAATAGTTTTCTTTACTTCTTATATGTACTATAGTGATGAGACGGGCAAGTTATGCGCCTGGTGGTTCTTCACTCATACCATTCTTGCATTGCCACCCAGTGACATTGATAACATTGGTGAAACTTTTTGAAACCTCATCGTAAGATTAACAACATAATAACTTTTGCACACCAGGATTCCCTGTGTCGTGAGAGGCATGAGACACAATCCATATCACAGGATCGAAAACCCGAACAAAGATTTCTGCTCCTCATAAAAATATTTGCCCCGCGAGGGATTGTACGAGTACTTTCCTCATCTTATCCACGCTTCAGAGTCACTTGAGTTAGCACAGTAGTCAGATTCTCTGTGGATGTGCAGTTGATGCGCTTAACAGTAGGCGATTGATTTTTACAACCCTCGATAGTGTACAAATGAAACTAGTATTAGGTACAAAGTTTGTAACAGTGTGAACATAAAATCACTATTTACTCTATGAAATACTATGTAGAGTCAATTCATGCTAACGCACAGTTTCGATGAGCGAAACGTCAACTTAAAAGCAAAGCAAATTCACCCTTTTCTCTTCAACATTTAACACACATTATTCCTTCTGAGATAAATCGCTGTATACGCGCGTCTGCGTCCAGCGATAATTGATCTGAGAAAAAATATGTGCATTAACCTTGGGGGGATAAGGTTGAATTTGCTTCTTAAATTTTAGGTAGAATTTAAGAGCTTTGACTCTGCGCTCGCATTAATTGGCCCTTATTGTGACCGGATAAGTAGCAAATACTGCAGTCTTTGCCTTGGCTACATTACCATCTCTACCATCGTCCTTAACAATAAGCATCCTTGTACCAGTTCGCACACCTCCCTCCTACGCACAAATCTATACATATCTAAATCTCACGGAAACATAAAGTTACTTAAATAACTAGCGACTGACCATAAATCGTGATACACGTGTCAGGGCTAACATAACTTAAACTTACCATTAGCTTAATCTATAAATTACGTGTAACTTGCACGTAACGCCATCTTGAAGGTAAAGTTTAATAACCTACCTAATCAAATTTATTAAAAACAATTGCATAGACCTTGATAGCATCCCGAGTTTCTCTGTGTTATTTTTGAAAGTTTTATTACGCACGGTAAGATTTTCCTGTTATATCATCATTATTATTTAATTACTTCTAATTATTCAAAGGAAGATTAGATTCAAAACCGAATAGGTTAGAGAAAAAAGATCCTTAAACGAAATAATTACGAGATTTAATAGTAGGAACAAGGTTTTCCGATACACCTAAGCCAATTAGGCAACACTTAGTATACCTACAATTAGGTGACATTATGTAAATAATAATAATAATTTTTAACAAAAATGTTGGTGAAAACGGGCATTAAACTTTCATTTATTTCGAGTATATATGCCGAATGTTAAGTTAACCTGACCTATACTAACTAGGTAACTAGTAATAAATGCGCTCGACTTCGTCCGCGTGGAATAAGGTTATCCTCTCCTTCAGGAATTACCCATTGAATATAAATATAGGATAAAAAGTAGCCTATGTGTTAATCCAGGGTACAAAGTATATCCACTCAAAATCCTTTCAGTAATTTTTGCGTACATCCAAACGTAAAAAAATACACATTTAGTGTACATTATTCATGAATATGTTAGCTAGCTAAATGCATTATACTAATGCATTAAATCTATGTAAGTATCTATTCCTTACATAGATTTCATCTATCGGAAATATTTCTCCTACAATTTGATGGTCAGCGATGATGCGGTCGAAGGTGGAATACCGACTGCATCTTACAGAAAGCTGCCTGAAAACACTGTTGGGTGCTTGCAATGCAATGCTTTTCACAGCCTTTGCAAAATTAGCTCTATTGTTTCATCAGATTTTGTCAACGCTTTATTAGACTTAGAAAACGACTGGCCGTCAGGGGCATAAGTTACTTACGTACATACGTTGTATGTACTTAGCAACAGATAGCAATAGACCGACTGGAGCTATCATTGCCTTAAAGCTGTTAAGTCGAGCCAAATGTATTATGTATTTACCATTCTATGTCGGGTGGTAACGTAATGTAACACTCATACCCCAGTGTGCTTAGCACAAATAACTGATTCAGTGTAATGTAACGTGTCGTTTACGTAAAACAAACTGTCATGTATATAGGGCAACTGTGACACAGATAACTCATAGTTTGTACGCCGAACCATGACGCGTTAACGCTTACGATACGAATACTTTATCGCAAATTGTTTGTGTTACGTCCTCTGCACTAGAATTACCTGTGACGCTATAAGAACGTACTCGCATTATCACAAACATCCAAGTTCCGAGAACAAAATTTCTGTTCATCGTACAAATTATGTGGCCTGACCAGGGATCAAACCCGAAACCACTACCGACAGATCTAACAGGGGCCGTCCATATAGACGCTTTTAATAAACACAGCTTATTTTACCTCAGTATAAAAGATGAAAACTGACATGGTCACTAATGCAGAAAATTACTTTAGAAACAAAATATTTAACATGTTTTTATTTTGAGTTCTCGATATATCTGAATGGAAGAGGGTAGACCGTTTCGTCTGCTCATAACACCTACCCGCAGATACTTCAGTTTACTCGTGAACATGGCGCCTGCAACTGTGCCGAAATATCGAGAGCTCAAAATAAATACAATGCCTATATGGTAAATATTCCGTTTAAAAGTTAATTCTTACATAAGTAAACTAACTACATTGTGAGTTGACTGAAGTATGTTGTTAATCTGAGCTAAACTTAGAGCGGTCTTGAACCCCGACCATATTGAAGTAATCCTAAATGCCGTGAAATTTGTTCACCGGTGTTTAAAGAAGCTCAAGGTCAGCTTAGCACCGTTTGTTTGTAAGTAGTTGAGATTATCCAAATACTACTTTAAGCCATTATGTTAGATTTATGTAACTAAATGTATGACTTATTACTCGGTATATGAACAAATATTGCGTCATTTTTATATTACGTTTGGTAGTATTTCAATGTGTTTTAGAAGCGGCATGAGGGGACGGATTGAGATATGCCCTCTGCAATCGGAATGTGAATCGTAAGAGGCGAGGAAAGCCGACATATGAGGTAGCACAACTTATGGAAAAGACCGCCTTGGATGGTATGGCATTGCCCGATATTTTGCCGCAAAGCAATGTTGCACTAGAATTACTGTATGTGTGTACTGTGCCGAAGAGAATCAAAAGCCAATGTCTTGGGGGACGAGCGCAGTTCAGTGCAAAGCTCTGGATGGCACTGCATCTGTATTTTTTTCAACTTCATGGGCAAGCGTAATGATTAACACTAGCTCGTCTTGTTACATAAGTGTATCAAAATATAAACAATAGTGTAGAAAACGCTCGCAGTGGAGTTTACCTTGTCGTTTCCAGCTGAGTAAATAACTAACTTCCCGATCGCTACTCGTGTGCGAGGTGCTAGTAGAATTTCAACTGAGCTCTTGTTTTAAAGATCACACTACGCCATTGTTTTGAGTTGTATGTTATAGGACAACAAACAGGACATGTCAAAAGTGGTCGGACGGTCTGGAAACTTCAACACTAGCGCTGGCTATTAGACTGGGTCAGGGGGCAGTTCATCCAAGTCTATCTACCTGCAACTAGGCCCATGAGGTGGTGGAATAAAGAACATCAAGAAACAACAGTGGAAAAGATACAACGATAAGCGGCTACTTATTTATTTATTTAAATATTGTACAAAAATCGTAATAACCTGAGCCACCAAAGCACCAGTCCGATAGTATTTATCTCTCTAAGATTTCTCATTAATTGTCGTACAGGGATGTTTTTAAAATCTCCAAACTAAAAGCGAAAATTGCAAAGCTCAATTTCTAAATGAAAATTATAACCGCGTTTCACTTGACTCGGTGTCATAAATAATACAAAATTATATTATTGCAAAACTTTTAATAATTGACATCTGTAAAATGTAACATTACTAAACGAAAAACTTATTATAGTTTAAAACCATAACATTCAACGCAGATTTCTGATAACCTTGAGTACTCCTTTCGATTTCTTGCTAACAGGTTAAAAACCACTTTCATTAGCCATCTCGTGTAAGCGATGCCTTACACCGTCCGTTTCGCTCCGTTCCGTTGAGAATAAGAATTAAAAACGGGTACATCAAAGAAAAGCTGACTCTATTTTCCCTCCCGACTGCTCTGTGTTCCATAGATAGATAGGTTAGCGTCCGCGCTCGAGGACAGTCATGTGCAAAAACTATATTTTTCGCACTGCCCACACATTTGTATGGGTACAAATTATAAATTATTATAAAATGAGTTGATTTTTTTTTGTTTAGTTTCAGTAGAATTTATTTATAATATATTATAAATATGTATGTAATTTCTTATTCATAAATAGACGCGGAATGCATACATACGCATGTATTATTTGATTATTGGCTTAGATAGCACGATACGTTCTTCATTTTTAATCCACTTAAGTTTAAACGAAAGAAAACTATCATGTGTGAAACTGCACATCGTTGTTGCTTCTGAAATCAGGTTTGCTTACCAGCTACAATAGGTTCAACGTTGACGGGAGCCCGTCAGCTTTCTTGCCGGGCGTGTTAAACGGACGTCGACGGACCGGAACGGGTACGATAGCAGTCAATATGTATGGAATTAATACCTGCCGTTAAGTCAACGGACTGATACGAAACAGGTCGAAACGCGCGTAGTGTATCTTAACCAGTGTGTATTAGCAGTGATGATTATAATAATGAAACGTGATCTCTCACTATGGGCCTTACGTGTAAACTCAAAATCGCGCAACATTAAATGGAGAGGGCTATGCCCGGAGTTTCGCTACGTGATCGAATCAGAAATGGGGAGATCCGTAGAATAATAAAAGTGACTGACATAGCCCAGAAGATTAGCCAGTTGAAGTGGCAGTGGGCAGGACACATAGCACGTAGAACAAATGGCCCATGGGGCCGGAAGGTTCTGAAGTGGAGACCACGGACCGGCAAGCGCAGCGTAGGTAGTCCGATCGACAAAATGGATGGACGACTTGATAAAGGTCGCAGGACGAAGCTGGATGCAGGCTGCTTCCAACCGGTCCTTTAGGAAATTTATGGAGGAGGCATATGTTCAGCAGTGGACGTCCTACGGCTAAGATGATTATGATGATGATAATAAAGACCAGCTGCACTACGCAGTTTCACCCGCGTGTTGATGGATGATCTAGATGATGCTTTTTCATTTCTAAACCACTACTGTATCAAAACGAACATAACAAAAAGAGTTATTGAAAACGGTCTAGCCATTTTTACGTTTTAGCGAGACTAACGAACAACAACTGATTTTTTTATACAAAAAGATTTGTATGACGATGATAATGATAAGTTTACTGAAACTTTCGTAAGTATTACATATTTTTAATATTAGGTAAGTGTTTTTTTACGAGCGTGGATGCAACCGGATGCGCGAGTGCGATGAGTGAAGAAGTGTAAGTTTTTCACCTAAAATCCTACCTTGTGTTATGGACTCAATTACCTTCATGTTCGTATTGTTAATTAAATATCATTTCCACTTCACTGTAATATGCATATTTATGGTATTTTTATATCACTATTATCGCAATTCATAAAGATTTGCATCCGTTATGCAAAAAACATATAAAAGTTATACTTAATTTATTTGGTATTAGATATTTACGAGGCATATTAAAAGCGAAATAAAACAATCACTATAGCAACATTTACTGTTTTTTAATTCATGCAACAAGTAAAATAAATATTTACTATTTCTTTTATTTACTTTTTCTACTATTTGACAAAATATCCGGTCGCATGTGGACTTGGTCTTCAAGTCATTGCCCCGACCCTTTAACCAGTTTTGAGTTTAGGTTTTTGATCCCTAATACTTACAAAGAAAATAAGTACAGAAACCTCTTATAAATCATGATAAAGCATTTGGGTGGTTCCAATCTTTATTGCAATGTTGTTTATAGTTAGGTTTTTAAAGATATTTTGCAAAGCAAGTCATGCGGTTTATCAGGATCGTTTTTTTTAAATACTTGAATATTAAAATTGAGAGGATACAAATTAAAAGTTATCGGCCCTATAAACGCTGTTTAAGTATAAATAAGGTAATGTACGGCACATAACAGTTTTGTAGTGCGCTGAACTAAATGACGTATTTAAAGAAGATCGGTCATCTGGGCGGTTTTCATTCTCAGTGGGTACTGAGAATGAAAACCACGAAGAATGAAACTATGCCAAATTTATTTAATATTAGTAAATGCAAATAATTCATATATTTATATTCAATTGGCAGTTGGGAAAAATGAGAAAACCTAAATGTAAAACAACAAAATTAACACGCAGAATTGTGGGCAATAACGCAAAGCTATTCAGTTCATAGGCTACAATACAACTTTTTTTATACTACGTATATTCTGCCAAAAGTGTGGAAATGACATCACAAAGTGACACCAATAGTTATTTCTTTTGTTGTTGGACTCGTACGTTTTGTACATTTGCCATTTCTCAAGTTAGTTTTATCATGTTATCACATAAAATATAGGTAGTTGCATCCATATCTACGATAACGATACCTAATGCCAAGCACCCGTTTCTCTATAACGATAGATTTCTTTTGAAAAACACAGTCAGATATTTTAAGCTAACTAATTCTGCCTATCTAACCTAACCTAGAAAAAATATCAATGCTGATAACTTTTAAACCCCAACTTAAAAAAATATGGTTTTGCATGGTTTCCTTTCTCGTGGGTCCGTCTATGTAGGGTAACCAAAACACTCAGGGGTTTGCCATTCTTCTTTAAGTAGCGTTTATTATTTAGGTAAGGCCGAATATCCTAAAAGGAATTGAACTATAGATACACCAACTGCTCCTCAAACAGAGATACAGCCATCCAAGTGTTTTAGTATAAACAGCTATACATATTTCACCATCTAAAACTAAAGCTTCTTTAACCACACACGTTGCGGTTCCTGCAAAAGTAGGTTGATTTCTGCGAAATCTATTGTATTATTGGCTAATCAGGAGTCAACAGTAAGCTTCTCATTTTGATGATATTATTTTTCTCGGAAATATGCAGCCCATTACCATTCTTCCCGATAGTCGGTATTTATTGCATCTAAGAAGGATTACGGAATAGGCCAGTTCTTAAACCAGGAACTATAGGTAGGTACTTAAACAAGGCAAGCGGGTCGGTGTTTAAGTATTATTAAAAGATGAGATTTCAGAACCTTTTTTGAAACAAAATTTCTTTTAAAATGCATTAAGCGAACCCCTAATAAGTTATCGCAGCCTAAGACTCGACGCAGTTCATGGAATGAGTTTTTTCCTTAAACATGTCAAAACCCAGCCAAGCGCGAGTCAGCCTCGCGTACTACTAAGGGTTTCGTACTACCATAAAACTTAACACAATATTTGTTTCCAATACTCGTATTCATCCTTAGCGTAAGCCCCACATGATCTTAACTGGTTTTTATTTCTATATTTTTTGTTTTACTATAGTAGATAGTAGGGACAATAATCACACGAAGTTTGACGATTGTATTTAGAATATAAGAAACACTTAATGTTTTGTAGGTTGCGCTGATGGTGAAGGTGACGCTGTTTAACACTTACAGCCAATCCTTTTGCACGAGCAGCCTGTGGGTGGACTACAAGTGGAGGTCATACGGTGATTTGCGCGTCCAGTACAAAAATGCGTTCAGGGTGCTGATGGGGCTACCGCGTTTCTGCAGCGCGTCTGGTATTTTCGCCGACGTACAGGTTGACGGTTTCCACGCCATCATTCGTAAAGGGTGTGCATTACACTGCCACTGGCGCGGTAGCCCCAACACTATTTTAGGCGTACTTGCCACCAGATGGGATAGCCCGATGCTCACTCATTGGATGCGTCTTCACTCCACTAATTATGTGAAGGCCTAATTATTGCATAAAATATTCGTATCTTGTATTGTGTATTTTTTTATTACATATATTTTGTGTATGTTTTGATCATCTGTATTAGTATTTTATCTTCAAACTCCTAAAATTATTGCTTCCAACCGATCCATTTTATTCTTAAACATTTCAATCAATTATTTAAAATGATTATTATTTTATTATATATCTCTCTATCTCGTCTGTATCTTAGGTGTAATATGGGTCATATGCCCGAAATATTTTTTTTTGTACAGCTTAATGATTTTTGGATTTCTCCTGTATTGTTCATGTGTGGACACAGTGCTTTTTTTTGTAGGTCTACAAGAAACCTGAAGGTTTAAATTTACTGGTGAGTGTCAAAATATTCGGTGACAGACAGACAGACGACAACGAAGTGATCCTATAAGAGCTAATTTTTCTTTTTGAGTTACGGAACCCTCAAAACACGTTAAGCTCACCCTTTTTAAAAAAAAATACCAAGTCTTGTAATTCAATGTCATACATTTTCATTTTTAGAGAGTGAGCAATACGAGATGGATTCCAAAAAAAATCTCATTGATTATAACTCAAGATAAAACGAAGATAAAATTGTATTTCTAAAATAAATATATTTTTCGTGACTAATATACAAAAATATATGCAGTGATGTCATGTTATAATCATGGCAACAATATTTAGCAAAGTGAATAATTAACTGTGTCATTGAGGGATCTTGATGCACGTTTGCCAACCATAAAAACATAATTGATTTTATTTAACAGGGTCTATGCAGATAATTAGCAGATCAACTGCCAGGTAGTGACCCTGCTTTGGAAGTGAGGGGTACCAGAGGCTGTAGCACAAACAATTTGGGAAAAAGTATTCGTATCGTAAATGTCAACGCGTCGCGATTTGGCATAAAAACTATGAGTTTTTTGTTTCACAGTTGCCCTAGATAAATTACAGTTTGTACTGTTTCACGTGAACGACACGTTACGTTACAATCACGCAGTTATCCAAGCTACGCTGGTTCTTGGGTGTTTCTGGTGTGTGAACTCAATGTTCATGTATCCAGGGTATAAGAGCGGGAACTTTTTTTTTCAAAAATGCATAAATATTTTTATATTTCCTATATAGAAAGAAAGAAAGAAAATACATTTATTCAGCTTAATAACTACACAATAAAAATATATAATAAACTAAAAAATACTTAAAATAGGAACTAAAAATAAAACATTAAATGGGAGAGTACTTATTTCTAATCTAATAGTTAGTAGTTGTTGAAAAGGCCTATCTCGGCACCAAATGTTCAGCAGATCTGAACGCTGATTTTCAGATAGGCCTAAAGCGGGTGTTGGACTAAAACGAAAAATAACACAAGGTATACTTATAAAATTATGAAAATGGTTGACAATTAATTTAAAAAGCATGTAAACAAACAACGATCCCATACATAAATAGTCTGAGTCAATAAAATAAACTAATAATTATAAAGGACACACTACTAAAACATTACACTGCAAAACACACAATCTACATTATTTTATGAATGATTTTTAATAATAAATAAATCTTTTTAGAACCACCGGACCGGTACAGTAATTAATTTAAAAAAAAACAATCTAAGAATAAGAACTTATTTATAGTTATATGGTTTTTAGCGAGACCAATCTTTGCGTTTTTTTCTATTGAATAATAAATTTAAAATACAAAGTTTGGTCCCGCAAAGAAGGCGTTAATTGTTTTAAGAATCATATAAAAAAAGAATGGTTGAGTCATCAATACGAAAGTTAAGTGTTTGTGAAACTATTCAATAGATGTCGCTCCATCCCGCGTTTCCCGACACGGATTGTCGGAAGACGCGGGTTCGAGTCTCGTCTGAGAATGTGATATTTTTTACTCTATAATTACAAATCAAAACACTAGTTATCAATTTACTTAAAAAAAGTATTAGTTTATTAAGCGAGACAGCAAAGGAGGTGGATTATTCAGCATTTCTTCCATTAGTGTCCCACCCAATTTGAGTCGTAATGAAAATCATAGTGAAAATTATACAAATAACAAAGTTTGTACACAAATGCGTAAGACATGCTAATTTTATCAAAATATTTTAAAGATGAGCCCCCACGAGTATTCGAATAAAAATGGCCACCAATTAAAACACTCTAAACAGTCAACATATGACTTGCATTTCAACTATTACTGTACAAGTACCTTGTAAAAACGCAATGGTTGCCAGTGTCATGATGCTCTAAGAGTTAAGTAACTGGATAAGCTACTATCTAATGCCTAGTTTACGCAGTACCTAACTAGTGTTTATTCCAGTACCTAAATAACATGCAATGCTATATATATATATATATACTAGCAAACCCTGCGAACTCCGTTTCGCCACCAGATGGCTTCGTTTTATGTAACATTTCGTTTGGCGCCATCTACTTAAAATATTGGTTTGTGGTACATGCTATGTATCAGAGATGGCGCTGTATGTCAAAAAAGATTTACCCGCTTTTCTTTTTAAATTTTTCCTGAATTTTCTTTACTATAAACCTCACGGAGCCCGAGACCTTTCCAACGAATGCAAAACTGTGGAAATCGGTTCGTGCGTTCTGGAGTTATAGCGTCAGGAAGGAAAAGCCGACTTATTTTTATATAGTAGATAGATATGCTATGTCTTACGAACGTCGTATCTTCTTCCTCGCTAACGGACCTTAACCCTTCATATACCGTGATAATTAAAACAAAAGATTAATTAATGAAACGCACAAAAATGTACGTCAATGGTACTCATAGGATTAAGCCTTTGATGGTAAAATAGTGACCTTTTGTGACATTTAAAATGATTTTCACGCACATAAGAATTAAGTAGCTAGATAAGCTACTATCTAATGCCTAGTTCACGTAGTAACTAGTGTTTATTCCAGTACCTAAATAACATGCAAAGCTATGTCTTACTCGTAAAAGAACGTCGTATCTTCTTCTTCGCTAACGGACCTTAAGCCTTTCTTGTTGGTAACATAGTGACCTTTTAGTGACATTTAAAATGATTTTCACGCACATGTGCAGCCGGCAGTATAACATGCAATCTCTTTGCGTATATTTTGCATAGCTTTATATTGGAATGGTGATGGGTAAAGTTCAGTGATGAAATATATAGAGAAGTCATAAATTTGAAATTAAGGTCGATCAGATTTAACAACGTGATTTGATGCGATAAAAGAGTTTTATTGAGTTATGGGCGGTACAGTTATATTTATTTTTATTACAACCTAACCCGCCAGCGGCTTCGCTCGCATGGTCTTTGGGATATATCATCCTTATTTAGTGGTTTACTATTATAACATAAACTTCAACTGCCAAATTTTCAAGCTTGTAGCTCCAGCTGTTTTGAGGCTCTGCGTTGATGAGTCCGTAGGTCAGGACAAGCACATATATAGAAGATGTACAGAAAACTTTTACATCCAAATAAAATACACAATACAAACGATAGTCGAAGTAGTAGTCGTACTAATACATATGTATATATTTATATATGTGTGTGTGTGTGTGCATGCATGTATGTGTGTCTTTTTGTATTTCACAACTGAAAAGCTACACGCAGAGTTAAGATATTTTGTTAATGGTAAGACATTAGGTAGAGATCATCATTATAACTTTTATCCCGTGGATAAAAGCGCAGAACCCCGTTAGTCCTTTATAAGATACTAGACTAGCTTCGATTATATTTTAGCCAATGTATACAAAAACTTAACTAAAACCTTTCTCGAGAATAACTCTATCCATTGGTGAAAACATCAAGAAAATCGGCGCAGTAGTTTTTGAGTTTATTGCGAACAGACAGACAGACAATCGCGGTGGAGGACGTTGTTTTCTAATATGTAGTGATGGCAGGTTTCAATTGAAAACGACAGTGAACTAAGTTGGAAAATGAAATTTGCACATATAGCGCGGTGGGCCAGGGGGCCTACTCCCACCTTTTACGAAACTATCATAAATCAGAAGCATTTTGTAATAAGCTTAGAATAATCATACTTACTATCGTACTCCCACCGACACAAAACGGTCAACCAAATTTAATGGTACTTTATGATATAGAAGTACGAATCTTCAAAAGTTTACATTGGAACATTGAAACTTAGTGTCTAAAGTCATGAAAAAGTATGCGAATTGCGTGAAATATTTGATACTACGTCATCAAAACGTCTATCGTAATCCAATATTATTTTAAGCTTGCTATATTGACGTGGTGGTACCAGATTTAATGGTAAGGTTGAAACATGGCTGCCTTAAGAGGTGGGAGCGGCCCAGGGCCCTACTCCCACCACTGGCCGTCTATACAGCTTGCAACTAAATTATTAATTCAAACTGAATAATTCAATTCATTAGTGTATAAGTCTAAAAACTTAACTTCCGAACTCTCGTTTTCCTCACATGTATTCTAATTGAAAAGCATAATACGAAGCTACAGGTTATATATACTATTTTATTACAAGTAATGATGACCTCAGACGTATGACCTTTACGACTTAAAATGGAAAACATTCTTATTATGTAAAACACACATACAACCATTGCTTAAGTCTTCAACTGAACACTTGTGAGGCTAAAATTGGTGAAGATATTCCACGTTAATCGCTAATAAGGATATCTTGGATATATTGGATATATTTATTTATCTTAGAAGTTATACCACTTGAGTTTTTTTTAATCTTCAATACATGACTCATGCTGTTTAAATTACACGTATGTATATAGAAACAACGAATTTATTTGAATACTCTCAAAAATATACTTTTAATAATATAGAGGATAGTGCTGTCAAAGCTGTTCAATAGATGTCGCTCCGTCCCTGTAAGACGGTTAAATCAGATACAGAATTAAAATTCAATGCTCGGACTTCGAGCCTCGGTGGCCTAGATGGTCATGGCGTCTGACACGGATAGTCAGAAGACGCGGGTTCAAATCCCGTGCGAGGATGTGAATTTTTCTCTCTATAAAATTCAATACTCTTAAAATGTATACTCGGATTATAAAACGATAAGCATATGAAACGTAGTTATTTTGATTGGTTGAATTTATTTCATTGCACTAAGATACAATGAACATATGGCTGGACATACCGAAGAGGCCGTAGCACAAGCAATTTGCGAAATAGTGTTTGTATCATAAGCGTCAACGCGTCACGCTTCGGAGTACAAACTATAAGTTATCTGTGTCACAGTTACTTGAGATAAATGACAGTTTGTACACCGTGCGATTCTCTAATGATTCGTCGATGCGTTCGTCGATCAAGCAAGCTCACCGATGTTAAATACTTTATGCGATATCGCTATAATACATAAGGTTGTTTTTCCAACGTTTCTTGATATCTCGTCGTACTATGGTTTGTTTTAACATCTCCATTCTTTCGCTTTCTTTCCGAACTGTACGCATAAAAGTTCTGATTAAAAATACGTTTATTGAATAGTTGGTCAAACTAAAAGCAAGTTTATACCGGTGGAGTGCATTGGATCTGATAAAATTAGTAACAAACAAGAGGTATAAAAATGTGTATACACATGGTGTACGCTCGGCACGCGCACCAAGGGCGTTACCAACGCGCTGCCGACCCTAAGGACTATATTATTTATTTCGTCAATTTAAGTTAAAGCCTTAATATTCGAAATCTAAAATTAATTTTAGTAAAGACTAACTGTTGTGATTATATCACTTAAATATGATAATTTTATTTCAAATTCAGGTTCAATTTATAGGTGTCTCTTTGTAGTATGTATAAATGCAGGATTACATTGAAATAACTGTAAATTCTTTAGACATCGTCTGTACATTTTCTTAAAGAAACGAATCGAATGTTTTCTCTGTCTGATTGATCTTTCTTAAGTGAATTTCAGTGAAATACGAAATAAATCACACGTTTATTTGGATAAATAAGGCATATCGGAATATTAATGTATCTCTCATTAGTTTATCTTACACATGGCCTGTGAAATAGAAGAAATTCAAGAACTATGTTATGAAACAAACCAGTAAATATAATATGACAATACACAACTATTGCACTACATATGTCGATATTTCACAGTATAAGTACGGAACTCGTAAGTTGATATTGTCACGAAATGTCGATCACGTGAGTCGTATCGATTACCTAGTAGTAACCGTTTCTTAATTGTATAGAACCTTGAACACTTACAAGTGTCGATTTCAATTTTCAAAGCTATAAGATTTCTCGAATGTTCCGTGGATAAATTACAATTTAGTAATAATTTGGAAGCGTAGTAGGTATGTAGATTATTAAAAAATACGAAACTTACATGACTACTGACTTGCTACTTCTACGCGTGAGACTTTAATATAATCCTCATACAAGACAAATATGGTTCGCAATTAGAGTTTGAAAACTATCGTGAGTATCACATAATATACTAATATAAAGATACCGGCTTCACTCACTTGGTTTTATGTCGGTATAAGTCCGACGACAACTGAGAGCTGAGGCGCGCAGTGCGCGACGCGATCTCCAAGCGTGATCTCTCCCTGAAGAAGAACGTCTTACACGTTCGAAACGTCGTCGGACTTAAACCGACATAAATACCAAGTGAGTGAAGCCGGTATGTTTATATTAGTATAAGACTAATATGTTAAATTATTGACCAAACCCCAGTTTTGTTGCAAACCACAATTGACGGAGAAATAAGTGAACATCCTTAAAAAAATACATACAGTATGTCACAGAAGACTACACAAAACCTCTTCGTGTTTTGGTTTCGGTTAAAAGAATATTCGAAAATGCAGGATCTTAGATATTATTTGACGATAGATTCTAAGGTTAAAGTGAATTAAGATTGAGAGACTTGAAGAGGTACGATGACGATATGACTGTAAAGATAAGTCAAAATAAGCTCGAAATCATTACTTCAACTCGTGAGGTAATGATTCTGAGCTACTGTAAACTAAATACTGACTGAAAGTATATGAACGCATTGTATTCTCGGTAAACAATGAATAGTTATTTCTTCATATGACTCTATTAATTGATCGGATGCTGATTAGGCAAAGATATGTAGATACAAACAATTATATGTTCGCGACTTCGCCCAAGTTGAATAAGGCTATCGTTATCTCTGGGGAACTCCCTGTTGAATATATATATATAGATATATATAGTATATAGTAACCAGGTTTAATAAATTTTTAAGTCTTTTAATCTTTGTATGTATGTACCTTTTATATTTGTGAAAAATTGAATATAATAAATCAAGTTTTCTCGATTAGTAACCAGTAGGTAATAACCAAATATACTCTCGGTTTCACTTAAATCCGCGCGAAACATACACGTATATAAATTAAAAATAGTGCACCCGCTGGGTAATACAATATTAGTATATTATATTACATTATATATAATATATTATATTACAATATTATAACGGTAATACAATTTAAATTTTCGCTTACAAAAATTCGTTACGTTACCGTTAAGTTCAAAATTTCAAAAAACCGTGTGTTCCAGAAATAAAACTTCAATTACGATAAAATTTTAATGTTGGTAGCCATTAAAGTTGCTGTACAAATTGTTGATCAGTGTCAATATAAAAACTGTAAGCTAGTAAACAAAATCGCGTGTACGATGAAGTAAAAAATCTTACTCAACCCGCAACTAACGCGCTCCTATTCGCCGAAACTCCATGTTATGTAGCAACTATTATACAATAGTATATGCACTTTATAAAGTCCCTTTGTCACGGAGCCGGAAATTTTGTTAGATACACCGCTTCACGTACATTTTAAACATGTTTGGTCATCTTTGACGTATAAAACTGCCTACGTAGCGGACAGGGTTAGGTAAGTACGTCTTCTTGAAAACCAGTTGGTTGGTACCATTGAAAATCAGTTTTGTATGTGTTACGTTATCTTCAATTAGGTTTTTGATTTAATATACTCTAGATATCTACACCCATGCGCTCTTATAATAATATACAGTTACCTATGGACATCTACAATAACCAAAAAACAATGCGTCGCCGACTCTTGAAGGCTCTTTTAAACCCTTCTTAAAAACTTTTAACTGACTTCAAAAAGAGAAGTTCTCAATTCGACTGTATTCTACTGACTGTAATTGTTTTAGACAATCGGAATATCGGAA
The DNA here is from genome assembly GCA_917880725.1 of Selenia dentaria. Lineage (NCBI taxonomy): Eukaryota > Metazoa > Arthropoda > Insecta > Lepidoptera > Geometridae > Selenia > Selenia dentaria. The sequence continues at coordinate 31,420,128 of OU862881.1, read as the reverse complement.
TCGGAAAAAAGTTCTGAAGTACACTTCAGTGGGGCTATTATGTATCTCAGTTGCTAACAAAAGTTGATTGAAATCCTGAAAAATTGTGGTTCTATGTCAGTTTTGACAACTCCCGTAAGCAAAAATGTTAGTAAGTTGATAACTGGAGCTGACAAAAATGACATAGAGCCGCCATTTTTCAAGATGTCAATCAACTTTTGTTAGCAACTGAGATACATAATAGCCCTACTGAACTTTTTTCCGATTCCGACCCATTTTGATGATTTTTTATTTATTTGAAATTTGGTGTTTTTCATCTGGTCTCATTTAGTTTTCTACCGACTTCCAAAAAGGTACTCAATTCGACTGTATGTTTTTTTTATGTTTGTTACCTCATAACTTTCGATAGGGTGAACCGATTCTCAAAAAAACTGTCGTACACTCCAATAATTAAATAGAATGGAAGTCGTTATTAAATTTTTCAAATTGTACTTGTCCTATTTACTTTGGTCAAAGTCTGACCAGTACTTTTTTGGATAATAATTTATCATCAACATCGTCGTCTTAAAATATTGAGTGGAAGAATATAGAAATCTTCATTAATGTGCAGAATGTAAATCAGTTAAAATTTCTCTAATTGTAGATTACTAGTTAGTTCTGCGAACAGTAGACCTCGCGAGCACATAGTTTATTAGCGGCAATTTATCGCAGTTCTTCACAACCTATTTTCTCGGAAACCACTTGACCACTTCTTTAAAGTTATTTTATATATTTTAATTATCAATATCGAAGAAATGAGGATTTTTATTTGCTCATGTATCTAGTCTCTTGTATCTGATTAAAAACAGCTGATTTCATGACAGATCTTTAAATTATCGCGCTGATAACGATCTCATTCTCATAGCAAAAGTACTGACTTGCGCAACATGCGCATAGTTAGCTTACCCAGCTGTCAATCAGAATGAGCAGCACATTATTGCATAAAATCAATTGAGTATTATAGTGCTGCTTTGTTACCTAAGGAACAGCAGTTGTGGTATATAATAAGAGGAAGGAAGTGAGGTTTTGTGAGACACATGTTATAAGAAGTATAGTGAATAACCCGTGTCAAGGAAATCCGTTTCTTGTCTTACATAGGCTGGGTTTTAAGCCCGTTGTTGCATCGTTTGATACTATAGGGTAATATGTAGGTATGTGTATTGCAAGTAAGTGAGTCAGTGTTTTGTTTTAGTGATTGTTATATCATTAGCTGCGAGATTTTATTTTATTGAAACAATGTAGGTAATACGAACTACCCAACGGGTATTAACACTATACATAGAAGGGAAACCGTATTGTAATAGGCGAAGATGATTTGAAAATAATTATTTGTATTTCTAATCTAATTATTTTTATTATCTGTATTTGGTAAAAGTGCTATGAAGAACTATATTTTACCGTTTGACCATCATCTCACTTATCTTCTTGTTTGTCACCTAACACGGCTTCAGAATTGGATGAAATTTTGTCTGTATATAGATTTCTGTATATTTTGTCGGTAGGTGGAGCTGCTGTCGCTATGTCACTGGTATTCTACGGCGACCAGTTAGTATAAAAATGCATATGATGTACCTACCCGAACTAACGGTAGTCTACGAATTATATTAAATTTTACATCAGTTATAAAAAAGGCGTGATTTACAATAAATAAACTGTAGAACGTATTTCAAAAGTGAAGACATGTCCTTAAACAAACAGATTTTATGTTATTCACAAGTAGAAAGCAATGAGAACCACAGACAAATGATAAATCTAAACAAAATGATCATGTCAATACAGAGTCATCATTGAGTGCCATTTAACACTATATGCCACTCGGCCGTACCTTTCGAAAGTGATAATCTGTGGCCAATGCTATCATGGACGTGCTATAATAAACAAGGTGTTAAATGGTGCGACTTAACTTCTCAGAAGAGTGTGTGATAACTAAGAAGCTTAGTATACAGAAGTACGATAAATTTAATATACAAAACGCTACACATTATGGCGTGGGCAATACCAATTCTTCTCAATAAACTAATTATGGTAAAGTAATTGTTGAGTTAATTCCAGTTACAGCGTTAATGGACAGGTATAAGCCTTAAAAAATAAGGAGATGTGCGAAAAGAAATTGTTTATCCCGACTTACCAAACTGAGCTTGTTTATAGTTATCGTTTTTGCACTTACACAAGTAATAAACAGGTGAACTATACGGTTTAGCTGATGGTCAGTGTTACTGATTACAAACGACACTGCTGTGCCCTTAGCACATAATAACCAACCTTTTTGGTAAAGTGTTCTAATCTTGTTTGTTATGGGAGATTGTAAAGTAGAACTATTACTATCTGTATTGTTGTGTTTTGCACATAAACAAAGCTACTTATAGCATCTTAAAATCTATGCTTATGCCCATTATAAAGGGTTGTTTTTTTATTTAATAAGCTGGTATCACTGACTTGTACCAAATAATTCGAAACAAAGTTTCGTTCGCATAAGATACCCTATATGCATAAGATGCTATATAGATATATAGGTGATTTTTTTAAATGGTTTTGCAGAATTATCTCAAAAAAAAACACTTTTTGTACTAGCTGAAACTATAGTAGGAACGACCCGCCTTTCCCTCCTCTTCCCTCGATTTTCATTTAAAAACGCACAAAAACTATGTCAGGTCATGGTGCCAGGATATTCATAAAGCATCCTCGCGCTATATTAACATATATTAATTGACTAACTTCAGAAATTAATCGTCAATAAAGACGACTCTTTATTGACGATTAATTTCTGACTCGAGGGTTATAAATGTAAAAATCATTATAAAGAACAGAAAGTAAAAGCCTAGACATGCCTAGTATCCAACACAACTCCACTTATCCTTGATAAAAGATTAACATGTTTTTGATTTGCATACATTTGTAAGTAGAGGTTACGTAGTAACTTATTTAATCTGTGGTAGAGGTGTGTATTATAGTAAATTTGTATGTATCGCTCGTGGCACGGTGACCCACGCTGAGTTATGCCATGGACCATCCCAACTGGTTGTTTGCGAAATCACTGATTTGAAGCAAGTTCCACGACACTACGAGTGAGTAAATTAACATTAAGATATTTTAAAGGAGTTGGATCTCTTTACATTAATACGTAACTTAACTTTACCTTAACTAACTAAAGTTCAAGTATCTATAATATTTTATCTGTAAATTGTTCTTCATAATACCATTTTTTTTATTCATTTAGTATTGAAATTTAAGCATAAGCGTAAATTGAACAAACATTTTTTTATGTATTTACTTTAACATTTATAAACTTTGTATATGAGCTGAGTTATCATTAATTAAAAATATATTATTAAATACTCTTATTAGACCAACAGATACGAAATTTACCATATTCATAAATTTAAACATAAATCAAAATAAATATTTATAAAAACAATAATAAATCACTAACCCACTGTGATAAATTAGCTTCACACTCTGCCCATACATTTTAGTTCAATTGACACATTTGCATTAATCTGCCCTGAAGTAATCAGGGAGACAGGGCAGAATTGAGTGATAGTCCCTAGCACTCATCAACAATAATTAATATGAATAGGTTGCACAAACTAACTCCACCAACTACCTGAGCCTATTTAATTCAATGACGACACGATGATATTGACCTTCTGAATTTATAAATATTGAAATAAATCTATCCAAAATCTCACACTTTAAATATTTTATCAGTTCATCTTATATTGAATCGTGCATCAAATTTCAATGTATTTATAGTAGACCTAATACGCAACCCAACCGCGTTGCTCAAGTGCAGATATGTCTTACATATTTAGTTAGTTTAGTTACGAACTATTATAATTATGTATATGTTTATTACGAGTATATGATTTTTAAAGCACTAACGCCTGCTTAGCGCGACACTTAGCCACCAAACTTGGTCTAGCGGTCATTGCGTCTGACACGGATTATCGAAAGACGTGGGTTCGAATTCCGTTCAAGGATGTACTGTAGGATGGATCATGGACCGTGAATTTATTGTACCTACTGGGAAACAATATCTTTTTATAAAGTTATTTAGGTATTAGCTAGCCCACGTCTTACTTTTCAAGTCAAATAGCGCTGCAAATAACCTCAACGTAAGAAACCAACAAATAAAACCAAACCAAAAAAAGAGCAATTCAAGCATTGTATAATCCATATATAATTATTTTTTTATTAAATACTATTTGGAAGTATATATATGTATATATAGGTTCCATTCCCATTGTTAAAAAACGGTCAATTAATAGTTATTTCTTTAGCATGTTACTAGCTAAGTTAAATTAAAAGAAATATAAGATAGAGTAACAAACTTGACTTATATTAATAAGTCAAGTTTGTTACTCAAAATTTAGACATATTTCTTTTATTCTGCATTTATGGTGGTTGTTCAATATTGATGTTTACTTTATTATGATATATGATCTATTATAATAAAGTTAGTCTTTATATTTTCATTGTCATTTCATATTGATAATTCATATAACATTTTGTCAAACGTAGCTTACGAATAAAGACAGACGATATATGGAAATATATGCATTAATCCCACTAATCCGGATTCCAAGAACTAGTTTCTGCAGTCAGTTTAGGGTGTTTTATAGTTTGTTGACCGGACCTTATTTATTTGACTCGTGTTTATGACAATGCAGTACTATTTTATCGGGTAAGCTACATATATTACAACAATGTTGCAAATAAAACACGAGTCCCACAAGAGGCGATTACTAGGTCGCAACGCAACTCTAAGCACACCTTACAAAATATCAATTTCCCTCACCTAAATAATAAGTCATTTGGTTCCTAATTACAGCACTGGTGTAGAGTTAATAGCATTCAGAGTACTCATATTAAAAGATAATCTTCGGATTAAACTATTAACCTTTCGCATGGGAAAACTTCGCTAGTGCATGGTGCGTTGCAAAATCATTTTTATACGCCATTGTACTGATATGAGAATTTTATTACTGGTTTTGTTTGAAGTTGTATCGAATGACTACATATTGTTTGAGGACCTGTGACTACAAAAAATCTTATCTTACAGTATTTTAATTTGGTCAGACGAATTGGCGGTGCTCCCTCAACGAAGAATATTCCAGTATAATAAGTGTTTGGTGTAGTTTACCTGAAACAAAGAAAAAAGAATACATAAGCCATTTATTATTTGATGTTACAGATACGAAGGGTTTTAGTAAGATCTCCAAAACCTTAAAAAAAGGCACTTTTTATTAATATTTTTCAGGATAAGGATATTATCGTGATAGATTTCCAAAACAAGTAATCTTTGTAAACTCATATTTTCTACCGACTTGCAAAAAGGAGGAGGTACTCAATTTGACTGTATTTTTTATGTTTGTTACCTCATAACTTTCGACTGGGTGAACCGATTCTCAATTTTTTTTGTTTGAAAGCTGGTGCTTTCCGTGTAGTTTCATTTTATCAAATTCGGTCCAGTAGTTTGGAGTTACACTCTAATAACTGAATAGAAGTCGGTATCAAATTTTTCAAATTGTTTTTGTTAGTTAACTTGCTTTCTCTCTTATATTGATATGGTGTTTTTAAATCATTTTGTGAATCAAATCTAATTAGGTAATGATTAATAATAATTAATTTAATTAATTAATAATTATTACTCCTTATTACTATATGTTACTATGTATGTGAAATAACTAATTCGAGTTACAACATTTTGACTAAGGAAACACAGAAAGGAAATCTCAAATAAATATTCATCAAACTCCAAGTCGGTAGTAAAAATAAAACAAAGCTAGAATTAGCCAACACTAATGCCACATAATCCATACGCAAATGACGAGGCAATTTGTGGTAACCACATTTCTTATGGGAAACGGTTGGCTGCACCTGAACTTATGCCAGAGTTAGACTAAGGGCATGGGCGTGAGGGGGATTCGGAAGTTCAAAACTGAACGAATTACAAAAAAGTTTGAACATCTATAAGAATACGAGCCGAGCACGAGCATGTTTGGTAAACATCAAAACAAACTAACTAACGATATGTTTGGACAGCGTTCATAATGCCTGCTTAAAAACTGAACTGTTTCATTACCCATGACATAGATGTCATAAAAACTGGCTGCGAACTAATATGATCGTATGATTGGGCTTGACCCATATTACGTGAAACCAATATATAGGTAGGTATATGTGACTGGCAAATGTGTTTGTACACCTCTACTAAGTTCTTAATGTGAGGGTGCGATCGATTGTTTAAATGTATGAAGTTCATAATTATATAATGTATTATATAATTATGAATTATAGATATCTTCCACTTACCAAGAAATGCCCTAAAAATTGAGATAAAAAAGTCTCACGTGCTGACTTTATAAAATTTTATAATGATTTAGTCAAACCCTCCCTAATCAGAGTTACACATACACACACACACATACACCCATATACTCACACACTCAATATACACTCACGCATATAAATGCATCATCCGCATAATTATTGATATCCGTGTGCCACACGTACATAGTTTTTGAATACGTAAAATTATAATTATCGATGTTTTCAAATTTGTAATCACTTTTGGCCTTATTTTTATTTATATAGTTAAGAATTGTAATTAGTTAATATATTACGCTGTTGATTGCAATAAATAAATAAATAAATAAATAATTATCTTTTATACGAGCGTTATAATTACTCGCTTTTATAAGTCGCTGCTTAAAAACAACAAATAAACAACTATCAATAAAAACGCTGCATCGAGTCTCTCCATATAGAATTTTAATAATTTGTATTGAAAATTAGTTGGTTTTATACCGACGACGTAGGTCAATGTCCATAAAAGCGCACAAATCATAACATTGACTAAGGATATTACACATACCTTTATTATGGACTTTGACATTCTTATGTGTACACTTAATTTTTACTGTCATCTTTTATAGTGGCAGTTAGTATTTAGAATGCTTCTTTATTCGAACATGTTCAGAATGTGTAATCCTAGCCCTGAAGCCGTCCCTGTCATTGAAACACTCGACCAAATCCTAGCCACCGCAATGTGCATCAGACGTCACAAACATTGCTGTGTGAAGACTATACTAATTGCAGAGGTTCGTAACCGTGGGAATATGGAGCAAAAACAAAGCGTTACTCACTGTTTGAGCAACTGTCTAATTGATTGTTCAACTCTGAAACTTGGTTGAAAGTGAAGTTTGTAATCTTAAGTTGAGGTTTTATTATTTAAAGCAATCAGGCAATTGAACACAAATGCAATCAATTAGTAATGACCTTAAAGTTAATGTGAATCAACCCTGGGATTAAACGAAGTCGAAATCATAATAAAACTATTGAAATATTGTGCAAAAGTGTATGTATGTATAATAAAGTATTTTAAAACACAATGATAAAAATTTTAGTAATATGTAGAGTCATATAGAAATACAACGATGAAAGTGATTTACTTTAGAATAAAATTTTGAAGTGACGGTCATAGAAAGGCGTAGCACTAACCATCCGTCGAAGAACTTGCATGTCATGTATATTTGATAGAATTTTAAAAAACGCATGTATATATGCATGCATATCCTATCCTACTGAATATTATATATTATATTCAAAAGTTTGCTTGTTTATTACCATTCAGCACTCAAATGGCTAGATAGATTGAGCAGAAATATTGAATTGAGATGCCACATTTAAGCCCAGGTTAAGCTATTAGTATACATAGGGTACTTTCATCCTCATGAGAGAAAACTTTATCCCAAGGAAACTCGCAGGGAGTAGCTAGTATTGTTTAAGACCATAACCACTATATCTATTGACTGTAAGAAAACAGACAGTTCTTAAGAATTTTACAATATAATCGCAATAGCAGGAACAGAAATTTTATATTCTAATCATCATCATCTCAGCCGTAGGACGTCCACTGCTGAACATATGCCTCCCCCATGATTTTCCAAAAGGACCGGTTGGAAGCGGCCTGCATCCAACGTCGTCCTGCGACCTTAATCAGGTCGTCTGTCCACCGTGTCGGTGGACGACCTACGCTGCGCTTGCCGGTCCGTGGTCTCCACTCCAGAACCTTTCGGCCCCATCGGCCATCTGTTCTGCGTGCTATGTGCCCTGCCCACTGCCACTTCAACTGGCTAATCTTCTGAGCTATGTCGGTGACTTTCGTTCTTCTACGGATCTCCTCATTTCTGATTCGATCACGTAGAGAAACCCCGAGCATAGCCCTCTCCATAGCTCGTTTGAGCTTATCTATGAGGCCCATAGTAAAAGACCACGTTTCAGTGCCATAAGTCATCACTGGTAACACACATTGGTCGAAGACTCTTGTCTTGAGGCACTGAGGTATTTTTGACGTTTATATATAGTATACATGTTTACATGTTTATTACCATTCAGCACTTAAATGGCTGGACATATTAAGCAGAAATGTAGAATTGAGATGGCGTACACAGTCAGGTTTAGCTATTATCATACATAGAGTACTTTTGATCTTCATGACAGAACATTTTATCCCAAGTGGGTGAACTCGCAGAGAGTAGCCAGTATTGTATAAAACCACTATATCTATTGACTGTAACAAAACATATATTTGTAAGAATTTCACAACATAATCGCAATAGCATGAACATAAATCTTCTCTACTATATAAAAATAAGTCGGGTTTTCCTTCCTGACGCTATAACTCCAGAACGCAAGAACCGATTTCCACGGTTTTGCATTCGTTGGAAAGGTCTCGGGCTCCGTGAGGTTTTGAAAAGAAAATTCTGGAAAAATTTAAAATAAAGGTGGAAAATCTTTTTTCACATACAGCGTCATCTCTGATACATAGCATGTACTACAAACCAATATTTTAAGTAGATGGCGCCAAACGAAATGTTACATAAAACGAAGCCATCTGGTGGCGAAACGGAGTTTGCAGGGTTTGCTAGTATATTATAATACAAAATGAAAAATAAAAGTAGAGAAAAATTACGAAACTGCTATAAGTATACGAACTTGCAAACCTCATATATTTAAGCTATATTACAAACTTCAATATCAATGCTAACATCAATCACACTATTTCATAACATCACGTAGCTTGAATTAAATTTATTCATGTTGAGTTGAATAAAGATTTTACTTTCACAAAGTCAAACTTTATTCATCAAGACATAGAATTGGTTTTTAATTTAAAAACAAATATAAAAAGCCATTATTTAAATCCAATTTCATACGCCTGTATTTGTAAACTTGCTTTTGTATTTTAAACTGCTATATTTGTAAACTGCCTATGTAACAAAAAAGTTCGTATCGTAAGCGTCAACGCGTCGTTCAGCAACAAACTATGAGTTATCTGTGTCACAGTTGGCCTAAATAAATGACAGTTTGTGCTGTAACACAGTACAAAGTGTGTAAAACAGTACGAACTGTCATTTATCTAGGGCAACTGTGACACAGTAATAATAATTGTAACTCATAGTTAATTGTAAGTCATAGTTTGTAAGCCGAAGCTTGACACGTTGACATTTACTATACGAATAATGTTTTACAAATTGTTCGTGCTACAATCTCAGCCGCGCGATTCTTTAAGACATCGTTACATCTTTAATAACATCCGTGAAACAAATGAAAAGATGACAAGAAACGTTGGAAAAACAACCTTGTGCACAAGGGCGATATCTCTTAAAGTATTTGACATCGACGAATCATTAGAGAATCGCATAGCTGGTGGTTTCGGGTGAAACAAAATAAGTACAATTTCAATATTTGGGTGCAAACAAATGAGAATCCACTATACATACATACAATTGATACGAGACATTTCAACATTCATAATATAACATACAGAACGTTAACCGAATTTCTAACAGTAAAATCCAATAGCTTCCATTCAATAAGATTATCGTAAAATGCGTTTCGTAGTAAAACGCGTGAAGATGCGAAGTTTTATATTATTTTTTATTAAGTTGAAAGCCTTCAGATTTGGAGGTGATCGTGTGACTTTCGACCTGAGTTCCGATTGCAAAAGGTACCACCTGAGCAGCTTTACATGTTTTGCACATTATGTGTCATCTTAGCACACAATATAGTGACATACTAAATGGAATTAGATGGCAACTCGTTTGACTAGCATTTGACAGTGACGATTTTTAAACATCAGCGAAACAACTTGGAGAATATTTTATTTGGATTGTTCCGTATTCATCCTACGACGTCTAATTCATTGCAAAGCCTTTTTTCTAACTCCTGATTTATATTCCTCAATCGATCGCAATCATTTTATTTATGTATCTTAACTATTTGCGTCTTCTCAACTCAACCGATGTCAATTTTGTAGAAATGTCAGTATAATATTATAATCAACTATTGTTGCCAAGCGTATATATATTATAAGGTGCAAGAATCAAAAGAGTAATAGAATCTTGGCACCCAGAAAGCAGAATGTTATATTTTTTTATCATGTCACATATTTCGTATCCTTGCAAATTAACGGGTAAATCTATCGGTTAGTAACTAAGGTTGTTAGAAATAGATGAAATCTTGTATTGTAAAGTAAACGTCATAAACAGACGTAGGCTTACGATCAGGCGAAGGGCTCATCTCGTCACGAAGTATTTTATATATAATAACATTATAACACTTATCTAGGCTTTCCAGCTTAGTTCTAAAACAAGTGAAAACACCAACACATTGCTCGAAAGCACGCGGCCCATGCGCATCGATGGCGCTAAAAATCTGATTAACCAACATATCATAATCAGTATGGACATTTACAACTGATCACCTTAGTTTAAATATGAAGCAATCCCGAAGAAGGTCTAAAAAAGTTAGGTAAACTACTTTAAACTAAATTTTTTTCATGATACGATTAACCAATCTCGTGTATGGCGCACACCATGTGTACTTACAAAAAAGTGCTAAGCCATGTCACGAGTACACCAAGTATATACACTTTTTATAACTCTTGTTTGTAACTTATTTTATCACATTCAATGCACTCCACCGGTATAAACTTGCTTTTAGTTTGACCAACTATTCAAGATTAGTATTTTTAATCTGAACTTTTATGCGTATAATTCGGTAAGAAAATGAAAGAATTAAAGAAACATCTAACAAACTAAAAGTTCGGTAACAATAATAGAGAAATAATTATCCCGTATATTAAAGCGCGTAAAATGCCACCCTAAAAATCCCTCCAGTAAAAGTCCTCCTTTTGAGCTTTGCCGCGGTCGTCGGGTAATTTGTACGGTGCATTTTGTACCCAATAAACAATAAAAAGTTTTGTGTGACATTTGCTCCATCAGGCCTAATCTAACGATGTATCAACACAAAACCCTTCGTTTAGGTTTAACTGAAGACGGGTAATTACCTTACGATCTATAATATGCTTAAATCCCTTCAGTGTTACGTTGGTCCTTACTGTTTCTATAATATGTATTGTGTAAATTCTAACTCCCGTGCCGCGTATGTTCCCGTGTTATTATTAAGCCCGTATGTGCTCTTGTTCCTTTTGAGATTTCTAGATGATCACATAGATTACAAGAACAAAATATTTACTAAGGTAATATCTTTTTTATACATTTTCTACCGACTTCCAAAAAGGAGGAGGTACTCAATTCGACTGTATTTTTTCATGTTTGTTACCTCATAACTTTCGACTGGGTAAACCGGATTCTCAATTATCTTTTTTTGTTTAATAGCTGGTGCTTCCCTTGTGTTCCTATTTATTTATATACTATTAGACCGAATTATATTACATATAATTCGGTCTAATAGTTTTTTTTAATTACACTCCAATAACTGAATCGAATGGAAGTCGGTTTCAAATTGTACTTGTTACCTTTAATCAATCAGTGTACTGATTGATTAAAGGTAACGAGGTAAGTGTATAAAATGCGAATTACTTGTAAGTAATTCGCATTTTATACAAACTCATAAAATACCAGTTAGAATTGAACAATGAAAGGGAAAGTAAAAGGAAACGTTAACTCAATAAAAATAATATAATTTAAGAGTATAATATATAATACTATAATATTATTTAAATTAAAGTATTAAAACGTCTATATTATCTGTTCCTTGTATGAACATAATATAAGAATACAAAACTAAGAGTAATTTTGATACGGCTCCGCAAAAACTACGATAAATGAGGTTATTCACACTTCGTGACTTTTAACTTGACTCACAGGCACTTAATTACTATAATATGTTTAACAGTTAGACGTGTTGTATCGTGACTCGATATACATATGATTTATTGAAAGTTATTTATCATAGTCTAATGCAAAAACGTTTTGAGCTATTCGATTCCTCTCTTGATTCTCTTTGATTGTCACTTATTTTTACATTTCCTGAAAGTTGGTGAATACTTGTATTGCTTTCATGTACTTGTTCATCATTATCACCCTCATAATGGACGCTAATCTGTTCGCCTTGTTAATATAATTGTGTACTAAAATAATATCATTATATTATAGTTATAATCATCCGTAATTTTTTGGTAAATAAATATTATTATTATTATTTCACTTATTTCGATAAGTTCACGGATTTCATCCGGTCCTTTACAAAGGTATAAGTGGGGCTGTAGCCAACACTTAGAGGCCTGTTTGGTATACCAATACAAAGGAGTATAAAAACAGAAAAAAATTGGATGAAGGGTAACACGGTACTTATTACAAAAATGGGTAAAATGGCAAGGCTATTGATATGATTTTATTAGTGATAAGAAGATAGTGAGCTATGGAAGAGACTACGTCACCTGCCAATTCCAGTCTCATTTAAAAATTATTGGGCAGATGGTGACTTGCCACCCACTAAACGGGCCCCCCATAAAGGCCACCATGAGTGGTGACAAAAGGGGCAACGTTGGTGTAGATGGCTAAAGGGTGTCGAGAGGTGTGCTGTGGTTTCACTAGAGCGCTACGCTTATTATTATTATTATTATTGGACGCTGATAAGTATGAGTGTTTCTTAAATCATTACCAGTTCGCGCTTGTAAATATACATCTACAACTTTAAAATTTTAATCGTATTGTTGAAACCATTTGATATACTTTTGGCTCAAAGCAAAGGTCAGATTATTTATTTGGACTTCACGCCTACAGTTTTATGGCCGAGTTACCAAATGTTTCTGTAACGAGCAATTTATAGTCAAACATTTAAAGTTAGATGAAGCAGGATGTGTGATGTATTTGCAATTTTTGGTTAGAGTCGATTGTCTGATATACTCGTAGAACGCATGCTCACCATCTGTCGTGCGATTCTCTAAAAGCAAAAATCGTTGCATCTTTGACAACATCCGTGAAACAAATGAAGAGATGCCAAGAAACTTTGGAAAATCAACCTTATTTACAAAGGCGATATCTAATAAAGTATTTGACATCGGTGAGCTCGTCGACGAATCATTACAGAATCGCACGCCTGCTCATAATAGTTAGACTATGTATTTTTTTTCTTAAATCTTATAATTTAAACATCGATCGCAACATCATTTACTATCAAGTTGGATAATGGACAAATGAATGAGATTGCATTTGACCATTACTAATATAAACTAATCTATTATTATTTAATAAAAACATATTTTTCTAGCAAGGAATCAAAAACGGCATACAATGAAAGAAAGAAAACACATGTATTCCTAACACCTTACAACACTATAACAAATAAATAATATTTTATTTATCACACAACATACGATGGTTAAAATTAAATAGAGAGTTAAAACTCGAGTCTCAGACGATGTGCGATGGTAGCTTGGTGGTCATGGTGTCTGACACGGATTGACGGAAAACGCGGGTTCAAATACCGTCCAAATGTATATTTTCATTACTAAAATTGCAAATAATATTATCCTACGGACCACATTGAACAATACACAGTAGGTATATTTATTATTGGGTGATGCTAGGAACAATTCCCAACTCAGCATATGCTTGGGCTACCCTTTAGCATTATTTTTCAGTCCAACATGTAAAACAATTCTTTGCTTTAATATGCAATATATGTTCGCATCAGATGATCCGTACAATTTGTCCATCAAATATCGCGCAGTTCATACGATACGTGATCCCATTACACACTAATTAGATTAATTAAAACACGTGCCATATTAATGCCAACACGTAGAGTTTTGTTTATCAACATCCTATTTACACCTCTTATTTTGTGGTTATGCATATGTATGACTCGGTTCGGTTTCCTTCCCGGGAGGTTTACGAGACTTTCTTTCCGTTATTGCTAAGTTACTTATGGTAAAGTTACTTTAACGATAATTAGCTTATTGGTATTACTAAGGATTGAGTTACACAATGGTTTCCTGTTTTTGCAGGAAGACATATAGTAGATTAGTAGCCAAGGGCTGTAAGGCATCAATTACAGCCCGAGATATTTAGGCGCCCTCGCTGCGCTTGTGCGCCTATAGTTCGAGGGTGCAATTGTTGCTTACACCCGAGCTAACTACTCTGCTTTACATATCGATTGTGAGGTAAGTAGAAAAAACCGGCATTACAAAAATAAAATTGCTGGCTATTATACTCATACGAAGACAAGGCTGAATAGCGAAGCGACTTCTTTTGTCATTGGGCTGAATGCATGATGTCTATTGCCAGTATGATGGTTAGATGTACGTGAACTTTTTGAAAGAGTGAAATGTTTTTTTTTAATTACTTATCGCCCTAGGACTTTTCTACCCGTAGCTACATTATTACCCTTGAACGCTAATTGGTCACCTACAAGCCCCATTTGGGGGTAATAAGGACCTACTTACCAAATATGAGAGATGTAAAAAACATTTACTTATACTTTTTACCTACTGTGATTTCCGTAATAATCCTTACATCTTTTAATATGTTGATCTTTTTTATAAACGTCTACAATTGTTTACATTTCATTTTATTGATATAGAAGATATCAAATAGAAGTAATTTGTTTGTATATTTATAAAACATATTCTAAAGGGAAGATGATTTAACAATAGGGCAATCTCATCTTTAACATCTATTTTTAAAAACGGGATTCACTCACGTAAAAAGTCAGATCTTTCCGACTATGAAACCACATCCGGTGGTATTTTTCAAGGAGAGTGCAGAACGCTCGCGGTTGCGTCTCGCCTCGCACTGAATCATCTACTTCATATTAAAAATGTGTACAAACCACGTTAGTTTTTATAATAAAATTTAACTTTATTATACTACTAGCTATGCACCATGATTTTACCCGCGTGGTGATGGATGATAATGACGATGAGTCAAAATATATATATAGCTTAGCATGTTTCTCAGGGATAATGTAGCATTTTAATGGTAAAACAATTTTAGAAATCCGTCCAGTAGTTTTTGAGTTTATTGGTTACAAAAATACAAAAATACCAAATCCTTTACTCTTTATATTAAGTATAGATTCGGGTAGTACATATATCAAAGAAGGTCACAGAGCTGGCTTAAAAAGTATAGAGGACGAAAACTGCCTTACTGGCGCAAAAATACTGGGCTGCAAAGAAAGCGCATTGGTTAAAAAAAATCGATAACTTTTAAAATGTTTGAGCAAACCTTTTGATAAAAACTACATTGAAGTTTATTTCATTAAAATATACAGATAAGTAAACCGATTTCTTTTCTACCGACTTCCAAAAAAAGGAGGAGGTACTCATTTCGTAGTTCAGAGGCGTCCTGGTGACCTGTGACACAGGTTTTTATTTTAAAAAACCTACTTCGGGCACCAGCCCCCTCACATGGTTAGGTTTTATTTTGTCACTCTTTGCTAATTATGTTAAATTGTTTTTACCAACCTTTTGTGAGGAGGAAATAAATATATGTTTATTATTATTATTATTAAAAATTCGAGTGTTTTTTTAATGTTTTTACCTCATAACTTTCGACTGGGTGAACCGATTCTCAAAATTATTTTTTTATTTGAAAGCTGGTGCTTCCCATCATGCATCAAATTCAGTCAAGTAGTTTTAGAGATACACTCCAATAACTGAATAGAATGGAAGTCGGTATAAAATTTTACAAATTGTACTTGTTATTAAAATTACGATTTTTCACTAGATTTCGAAAAATGTGCTATTGTATCAAATATGCAATTTTTACATATTTTAGTATATATTGTATTAACATTATTATTATCGTACTAACGAGTTTTTAATACAGCTGTTATGATGTGTCCACCGTGTGTGTTACCGACCTGCATTTTTTGCAGTCCAGTGTAGATAATGCTGTGAAATTGCTCAGGTCCGAATTAACCTACACTTCAAGAACATGCCACGTCATGGACAATCGAAAACGCCAAACTTCTCAAGTAATTAGATGAGCGATATTGCATAACTAAACTCGAGAGATGCGAAAGTTCTCCATTTCTCCGTACGGTATCGTAAGCGTACGATTTCTCGCTGACTTGGCAATTGCTTGCCAACTTACTGATTACTTAATCCTCATTTGTGGTGATCATATACCACGGCTTATACTGATTGCGATTTGAATTAATTTTGATGATTTGTACGCAAATATGTATATGGTTTGTTGTTAGTAAACATGTCAGAGACTCTACGATTATCAAACGTAAGCTGAGAAACCAGACAACATGTTTATGAAAGCTATTTTTTTCACGTAGGTCTAATACACTCTAGAGAGGTGTTAAGAGACTCTTAAGTAGTAGGAAAGTTAGATATATATTTAAAAAAGTGTCATAATAGTCCTGTGGCCCGAGCACGAAAATTTGCTAAAGTGTAAAGTTATCGTATCGTTGACGTATACAGGACAAAGTATGAGTTATCTGTGCCACAGTCGTACTAGATAAATGATAATTTGTACTGAATACGTCAACGATACGATTACGTTACACTTTAGCAAATGTTCGTGCTCGGGCCACAGAAGTGAGGCTCGTCCGCTGAGACGGTCGTCGCCAGTGGTCAGCGTCAAAACCTATCTCTGGGTTGACCTTTGGGTGAAGATAACGTCGTGGGATCCAAATACTGATCCAATTCATTTAATGGTAGCAAAACGCTTTCTACACGTGATGTTCTTTATCTATAGCTGTTCAACCCTTTGCATCCCAGAGACGTACATATACGTCAGTTTCGTTCATAAATCTTTTGTTTTAATAATCACAGTAAAGGAATGATTAGGTTTTGTAAAGTCTACAAGTCGTCTCTTAGAGCCACGCGTTATTTTAGAGCCGAGGATATTTTAAAGCCAGGCGTTATGTTAGAGTCAAGCGCTATTTTAGAGCCAGGCGTTATTTAAGAGCCAGGCGTTATTTTAGGAGTACTGTGATGCCACCTTCAACAGCATCGTTACTGATCATCAATTATGGACAAACGGTATCATAACAGTTATACTATAAAACATTATTTACGATTATATTATAAATCATAAAGCTTTTAAGCGTATTTTTTGTGATAATTTAAGTTTTATTTCATCTGTGTTTTTTTATTTGCATATATCATTTCGTATTCCATGTGATATTAAAATTTGAACATCCTAAACGAGTTTTCCTAAATAAAATACGATGCATTTAACTTGCAATGATGAGATGAGATATTAACAATATATGCAAATGATAATTAAAAAATATTTTAATGGCAGCTTGGGACGTCGATATTGCTGTTTTATTTTACAATAAGAGTTTTTGTTCGGATATTAAAGTGTTTCTATACTTGTACAAATTTAAGTTAATTTTCAATTAATAATAGCAAGTTTGACATTTTCTCTTATATTTCTCTGAAAGCAACATTCTACCTACAAATTCAATATAGCTATACTAGAGAGTTCAGTGATTCAAAAATATGGATTTATATAGGATATCCTTGTAGCTGCTATTGGCAAGTGGTCCCATCACGCAGACAAATACCGTAGAGCGTTTACATTAAAAACTGTTAGTGTGTCTGTACAATACTTTATTTATAAACTACGAATAGTTCAAGTTGTGACAATCCATATCTGTGAAGAACAGTCTATTAGAAAATATTCCCTGTGCTGTCCGGATGACGTAAGAGAAGGGGAAATACAACATAGCCAATAAAACCTGCCCACACCGTTTCGACGGTACTTAAGAGGATTGCATATTACTCTCCATACTAAAAGAAAAAACTCTTTTCTACATCTTCACATTGTCAGATTTCATTGATATTTTTTTCATGTAATCATCACATTGTTTACTATGCCCGTATGTTTTGATTTGTTATTTTTTTTTAAGTTCTAAACAAGGAAATTTATAGTACTTTGAAATACTGAAAAAATCAAAACGTACGGGCAATCCTCTTAAAAACCAACCAGAATACAACTCTGACAGTTGTGTAAGTTCTTCCTCAGCTATACTGTATACGCTTTGAGATTGCATCGCGCACTCAGTTCGGACTTAAACCGACACTATACTCGAGTGAGCAATACTCGAATAAGTGCAAATGGTTTGTTATATTATAAAATGTGATAAATAATTAACAGGAATGTGAAGATTCCAACTCCATCAAGAACTAAGATAAAGTAGAGTTTAGTCATTGTGTAACAAGAAACAAAAATTTCTAAAGCTTCAAGAATACCAAGAGTAGTGACCCAGAAGAAGACGTAAAGAATATGCTGACGTAGATCAACAGCACCAAAACCAGCTGTGTAAAAACGTGTGTGCTTGAATATCCCTCACAATAACCGACCTTAGAAGATAGCACCATAATAATGAATGAGAAGAATGTGATACGGTAGTTCTCATACTGCAAGTACTACATAAACTGCAAGCATTATAATCTAAATACAAATACTGTTAAGGTCACAATTGCTGGAAAGTCCACGTCGCGCAATCACACCGGAGATAATTTAAATCGTAATAAAAATTACGTCACACGGTCAAAACTACAGGCTAATACACTGGCCACGAAGAACGTGCGTCGAAAGAAAGTCACCAACGCACCATTCATGACCGTGAATACCGTGAAAGCGTGAGGAACGTAAAACAATGACAAACGGACATTCCGCCACTAGTGCCGTATGTAATATATTATATAACAGTACGTAATAAGCATAACGCTACTGAAGTTTTCGTGAAAAATTCGCAATCAGATATTGTTGCATATTTTATGATGGAAGGAGTGTATCTAAGCCTAATTGTTTATTGTTAGGTCATTAACAAATGATCATGACTTACTCGCATTACATTAGCTGACCTGCTAGCGGCTTCGACCTGCCAGCAGCTTCGCTCGCTTCACCCTCAGGGGCGAAATTACCAAAGATCTTTCCTTAGTGGACGCTTACGACGTAAAAGGTCTAAAAGGACAAGGATTTATATATATATATTAAAATATTTATTTAATATATATTATATATATATTAATCAAAGCAGAGCCTGTTTAAATTTGTACAATATCGATGTTAGGGACTCCTTGCAGGGATGCAACTACCAAACTCTTAAGCCAGAAACTTTATAGCTACTCGTACGGTATAAATATGTTATGTAATGACCCCAAGAAACCCATATTGATTAAGAAATGTATACCCATGGCATGTTTTCCTTTCAAATCCAGTGTTGCCACCAAAAACCGGGTAACATCTACCAATAAATTTTCAATTAACGCCTATAGTTAATATCAAATATCGCACAATTCATATGCAAATTCAGTGTTGTGTAAACTAACCTATTATATAACAGACAAACATAGGCCTTGCCTGCCACCTGAGCTATGCTTCATAGTTACGGTCTACAGTTTGACGACCTCCGGTGTACAAACCGTGACCAATTTTTGTAACATTCTTTCATCGACAATATCTTTTGCTTTGTTTAGTCTAGCTGTTGAGGCAGTTGTTTATTCTGTTATTGAATTTATGAAATAAAATATATTTATTTATGAAACAAAAAACAAACGCTCCAATTCTGCGGGTGTGTTTGGGGACGCGTAATTATAGCACTATATAGCCTGTTTTCACGTCAGTCAAATATTTCGTCCCAATGTTCAAAACTCCTTTCGATTTCTTTCAACTCCCACTACATCTCCAAAGTCGTCAGTCGCAGACAGATTTCATCTTCAGTCATAGTAATATTAACATATACGGCAGCCACCGCTCATTATTGTCTATTCTTAGTTAATTAGATATTTATGTATTCCGAAATCTGTCGTGGCACGCCTGACCTTGACCGGATAAGCATATTGTCTCGCAGCTGTTTTATAGAACTTTTGTTGGATAGTTAAAATTTGAATATAGTACCGACTATAGTTTAAGCTAAGCTACGTGGATAAAATTTCGAAGCTGTTGTGAAACAAGATGTCTATTACTTATATGGTTTTGTAATTAAAGGCTAGCGGTTTGGCTACTATTTCAATTGGTTGTCAGTAATGATAGTGATGAAGCCGAAGATTTCATTCCGACCAGCCATAGTATGCCATCCTGGAATTACCTGATATGAATATAATAAATGCTGAAATAAGAGTTACTCTTTATAAAAAATGCCAATACCATCTATTGTATCTTAAATTTCCCTTAGCTTAGATTATTGCTATTGTACTGTCTATGAAGAACGCCGTATAAGATAACAATATGGTAATGGGACTCCGTGAACTTGACATGCGACTCAAATCCTCGAAGCTGCAAAGTTCCAGACTCACTGAACGGCATTTCAAGACATGGGTTTTCAAGTCTATTTGATTTGCAATTCCATATGCTAATACTATGATGATGTAACAGTTATGTAGTCTATGGCTTACGTTGCGCTCTAGAAGTTTCAAGTAATTCATCATTACCCAAACATTGTAAACTTTGCCAGGTGCACGACACTCAACTAGATTATTCAAGAGTGTTGCATTCAGGCCTAATTTGCGCAGTCCTTTTTCGGCAACTTGCATTGCTAAGTTCCTGCATAATAATGTAGCAACAATTGCATATAATCAGATTGTTTACATGCTTCACTCGTACAAGCTTCTTATGTTAAGTGGCACAGGATTACATTTGACCTAGACTCTGCTCTAGTTACCGTTTTAGGTAATAAGAGATGGAAACCACACGGAATGTTTCTTAATTACTGCCGAGTAATTCAAATTCCTTCACGCCAGTAATGCTTGTCTACATCCCACGGCTCCGCTCGGGTATAAAATAACTTGTACCCCAAGCAATTTCTGTTCTCAAAAATTAATCATTTCTACTGTGGCTCATGACGCGAATAATTTCTACTACACATGAACGTTTTGTCGGTTTAAAAAGTAAATCTACGAGTTGAAACGTAACTTGTGTAGATCATCGTCTATCTATCTTAAAAATATCAACCAAATCGGTGTGGAAGTTTTGGCGTAATAGAATAACAAACATCATCAATTCAAACTTTTAATAATGTGATATACATATTCACATTATTACTGATAGGTCGCTTGAGCAAGAATCAATTTTGAAGGATGCCACAATAATCTAGAACATTCTGCCTCCCAGCAAAATTTTTTTGCGTACTACACCCAATAACCAGATGAATGGGATCCTAGAACTATGTCTCTGGTAAGAGCAATGATTTAAAATAATTTCTTTCTAAAAAAATTAACTAAACACTGAATAACACTGAAACTATTATGAATAAGAGTAAATATAACATCCAGCGGTAAGGCATTTCTGTCTAGTCCCTTAGCATTAGTAAATAATATTTTTGCCTTGTTATTCATTGTCCGAATAATTAATAGGTATAAATGTGGTGTATTTCTACAGATGAAACATAGATTGTGTTTTGTTCCCTAAACAGCGTTAGAATACATGACTGACAGACGTTGAATTACTAATGCTAATGTTTGTGAAATTGCAACCAGCAGCCTTGGCCGCGATTATTGGCGCTCTATTGTATTGTAGTATTTGTGGCTATTCCACCAACTTTGCATCAACATAATACGTCTTTCTTTTGGCTCAATACGTTTGTTGCTAACACATTTTTGCGAGTGAGTGGAGCCGTGACATGGTTAAAGCAGACAAGGTATCCTTTTGATGATTAGATGAATCCACATCACTGTTATCACTGGAGGATGAGACAAAGGGTTTCGAGCGAAAACAGGAGTTTATTCTCCTGTTTTCACACTGCAAGAGCAGAAGAAACTCTACGGCGATAGACATCATGTACAAAGGTTTGTCTTGAATTGTATACATCGCACTGTTAACTTCCTAACATGCCACATATTCTGCGTGCCAGGACTGCGAGAGAATACTATGATTTCGTGTATTGACTGTTACAATTAGATAGTTCCAACAAGAGTTATGACTATACAAATTTTAAAAAAAATCTGGTTTCTACCTGGGTCCTACATGCTATAAAAAGTAACTAAGAAAACAAGTTGGGTGTAATAGCCATGGCTTATTGGTTGGGGATATACTTAGGTGATAGTAACTTATGTACGCTATGTTTAAAGAAAAAATGGGAGTGTTCCGCAGATCTTTGCAGCTTGAAGTTCAGTGCCACTGCAACTATCTTAGACAGTCGTGAGGATTTCTACTATTACTTAGGTAAGTATTACTACTTTTTTTTAAATTCCTATCATTATTTAAATTGTAGCGTGTATTTATGCGTAAATTTATGAATCCTGAGATGCATAAATTAATCAATATAATTTGCTTTATAACTCACTGATTGCATAAGCAACTCAGAGCCTTGACTATTGGGACTACAATCTTGTTATTTAGGCAGTTGATGCATTTCATATTGTAAGCATCCACTAAGGAAGGACTTTCTGGAAATTTCACCCCTATCGGTGTCAATAATACTTATGTCTCGGATAAGATGCAATAGAGCGAGTTGTCTGGTTTTTATTCATACTATGCAAGTAGCATTACAGTTATAACCCAGTACAAGAAAGTAACAGCATTGACCAATAGTGGAAAGTGACCATGGCGATCGACGCAAGGCTATCATGAATTCACGACCGAACTCGATCGCCATTGAGTACGAACTCGAAATATTTTGCATAACAACGGCGAGGATAATCATTGAATACGTATGAAGTAACTCCACTTCTATTGATGTAGATTTTTGAGAATGTAAATGATGCCCGTATCTTATCAATTTTTGGTGTAGCAACAGAACTTGAGGTTTATACATATGATTTAAACGGAAACATAATTTTTCATTCATTAAATTCATTACAATAATATTATTTATACATGACAGACAACTGTCATCTAGTCAACCCGCGTCATGTTCACTGGAAAGTGTTCGAAACGTTGAGATAAAATAATATAAAACTTTGCGCGATTGAATCCGTCAATTTTAAAATTAATATTATTTAATATAAAATCGATTTTACACAGAATTTGTCTAGGTTTCGGCCATAATGAAATATAGCCATAAATACATGCAAAGCATGCCCATGCTTTGCATGTATCTATGCTGCAAAATCGCGGCGACCACCGTGAGCTAAAGTCCGTTTTTATATACATATTATGTGTTAAACTCAAGACGATGTTCAAACCTTTATATAAACAGTATGATATACTTACTAATTCAGGTTAATTTCATTACAAAAAAGGACCTTAATTCATTGTAGTATGAGAATATGAACACTAAAGCTTCATTTCATAGTCATCATCTCTGGTCTAATGAACTCACGTAGGTATATAATGATGACCCGTGCGGTAATCTCCATGCTTGACTACCCGGTACGTAATGAACTGCATTCATTTCCTTATTTAGGATGATTTTCGCCTAATATGACGCGTAAGACTACTGGCGACATTGTATTACTACCTTACTCTTCAAATTTATGTTTATCGTCGATACTTCTTGTACTCCAACAATCCAAGGCTCAAGTTTTGGGGAAAGATACGGCTAGGGCAATAAGAAGCAATATTAAAGTACGTTATTTATTTTGCGACTACTTAATGCATCTTTCGCTTAAACTATACCTATATTATGACTCTCATAGTTCTATATACGAGTATTATGTTAAAATTAAACGCTACTTGGTACCATATGAGTTAGCGTCGTGTTCACGATCTATCGAGTTAACAGAATATAAAGTTTACATCGTTCGCTTGCGTCAACAGAAAAGTAGCTGTAGTTGAATTATTTTCAATAGCAGTACCTCTACCATGAGTTACACGTTACACATAAATGTCATCTATAGTCGATACTCGATCTCGCCTACCTATTAAGCTTGTGATTGGTGTTCATTGCTGGTGTTTAGTGTTGTCATAGCTATCCTTTTCCTTTCTCTTATTTTAACCTAATTGTGCCTTATGAATTTTTATAAAACAGTTTTTTTGAAAGAGTCACATTCAATAGCCTAATCTTAGACAATAGTGTCCATTTTATCTTACCAACATTAGTTAGTTTCATTTTTTAAGTTGGACCTAAAACATGGCTTAGCATTGATTCATTCAAATAACCCGGCGACAATATATTGTAAGTATTATAATAATATAACATAAATGATACCACACATTCACAATAATGAAATTAAAATACCTAACATAACCCTTCCTTTTGCTTTGCCGAAGTCAGTCGCCAGGTAGTAAGTAATAAATGAATGAATAAATGAATGTTTAACTGTATTCTTTGTCCAAAAAATTAAAAAGAAAACGGTAAAATGAAAATGAGAACGGAAAAATGACTAATTAGGTACCTGCTAGAGCTAATATTGTACTGATAAATTAAATTTGATAGAACTAATATCGTGTACCGTACCTAAAAATATATTTTTTTACTGTCTGTAAAATTAAAAAATGTCGTAATTTGTCACTACTTATATAATTTTAATTTTCCTTTAAGTTCCTTTTTTAAATATTGTATATGTATGTAAATAAAAAGTGATCTGATCAAAATATGAGTAGGTATTATACCTAATCATATATAATCAAGTACCTATACCAAATCATATAGGGATTTTAGGATATATTTTACGTGAACATCTATCCGCTATAGTTTTGACTTGAGATCACGCAACTATACATTGATATTTTATAATCTTTTACAATATTTACCATATGAAATATTTTTATGGTATATAAAAAATAGTCAGAGACATTAATTTCAACGAATATTACCAAGCTTATGGCATGAGGAATATTCCATCTAAGACAACTACAATTTGTCTTCAATCCTCAAAGGATCGTAGCATCATAAATCGTACTCATAGGATCTCAAGTTACTATCCGTTGCTTTTATAATGATTTATAGGACGTTCGCATAAATACTTTTTTTCCTTGTACGGTCTTTTATCTTTGTATTCATATCGGTAGATATTATTTATCACCTACGTACTGTTCAAGTGTATATCTTTTTAGGTAAATGGCGAAGGAGTGCATTACTTCAGTGTCATAATCCGTGGTCAGAATTATGGAGAATGGTAGAGGACACAGTTTCTTAATAGCTTATTTAGTTTTGACATTAAGGTGCTGTCAACTCATAGCTTGAATTCTTCCAATTTCTTTCACTTGAAATCAAGCAAGCGCAGCTTGTAAAAACGTGCAAAAGTTCATAAAAAATAATGTTATTTAAAAAAATTATAAAATAATAATAAATAATTAAAACAGTATCGATCAGTGTATGTGTATTCAAAATTGATATTTTATTATATGTGTTTCATTGCAAAAACTATTTTGAATAAAGATCAAAACGGTTTTAAATGCGAAATTAAGTGGTATGTTTAAATTTTTGAATCTACTCTAGTATGTTAAAAAATGTTCGTTCAATGTCTACTTAAAAGTCTTAGAAATGTCATATTATTTTTTGTAATTTTAAGTAAATAGCTGATTAATAAAAAAGTAAATCTGCTTATGAAATAAACTGAATTGACAGCACCTTAAACGCAATACTGACACGTTTTTTGGGATCTTTTCCACTGATTTATCGTAAGGTTGTGTGTAGTTTTGTGTACAGGTAGACATAATAAGTAAGTACGTAGTATAAATACATCAGTTTTTTTTAATAAATCTTTTTATCTAATAATCTTATCACATGCTCCGTGGCTATATATTAGGCTTATCATCTATACTAATCTATACTTCCACATTAATATTATAAAGAGTAAAGATTTGTATGTAAGTATGATTGTAACGAATTAGCTCAAAAGTACTATACCGATTTCAAAAATTCTTTCATCATTGGAAAGCCACATTCACCCTGAGTAATATAGGGTATATAAGATTCATCATCATCATAATCCATCACCGCGCGGGTGAAACCGCGGAGAGCAGCTAGTTTGTAATGATTTATACTATTTAATTTGGTAGTACTAACATAGTTATAGCTCTGTAGGTACTAAGATCATATGGACTGTGGTCTGAAATAAATATTATATTATTATTATTAATAATACGAATACGCGACCGAAAATCGGAAAAAGGAAATCCTTTATGAGCCAGCGAAAGTTGTATTCAAGCATTAAGCTCGATTAATGTCACTCCTGATAACTTTGGTCTTATGGGGGATATATTATTGGGGAAAAATCTATCTATCCACAGTTCTCCCTACTTATGTATAAATTTGACATATCGCCTATACAAAAAGTGTCCAATATCTATCTCTAGTAAGGTAAACCGACGATATCTAGATTAGACGTAGAGTTTCGCGTCACCACATGGAAACTGGTATTATCGAAAAAGAGATTGTTGTTAAGCCCTGGAAAAGGACGAAGGAAACCATGTTATATGTTATTGTGATAACTTGGTACTTACTTAAATTTATTTCTTGTATAAATCAATGATAAGTGAACCTTGAATAAGCTCTATATGACAACCAAACTTTTTATAAAGATTGAGCCTGAGATGATAAAATACTTTTTCTTTCCAAACAAAAAAGATGTGGTTTTATTAGGCAGGCAAAATTCTTTAGTATTTTTATTTAATATAACTGTAGTACAACATACAATTATAAAAGTAATTCCAAACTTGTTTATCCATAAGCCAAATTTAATATAAAACTAGTCTACTATCTGTACCTAATCATACAAGTTTTATGGCGTCTATCTCAAAATTAAAATATCGTTTCTTTACCTACTGACCCAAAGATATTTGAATGCCACTTACGGGATCTGTGAGTCACATTATGTCATTTACCTTTTAAGAATTTTTATTTGGGTGTTTTTATTGTATTAGCCATCTCTATATGGTATATCTAATGAACTATGTTATAAATTATTCTTATAGGTAATAACTGTCTTAATTTCTTGTTAGGCGTGTAATTCATATTTATATTTTTTAAAGGTTGTTTGACCGGGTGCAAAATTAAAAACAGTTCTTGAAAAAATTTAGTCATTGTCACAAAGATAATTTGGATATTTAGAGTTATTTTAAGGGTAATAAAACGCTTAAAGATGTAGACATAGAGAGATATAAGAGACTTCTATTTATTTGAAATTAACCCGTCCGAATCAGCAAGCCCCTGGTTCATTCATAAATCTTTTGTTATAGCGTAAACCTGATGCGGACAGATTGTAAAAAAATACTGCCTGCGCCTGCGGCTCTGCTTCTGTTTATTTGTTTCGGGATTAAAATAAGCCTATGTGTTATTTTATCGTCTATACAATATGTTCAAAATATCGGTTTACCGGGAAATACTAACCATCCTCTAGACTTGCTTACACGTTTATAATATTGGTAAAATACTATATTTATAGTGTTTCAAATTATTGGTTACAGTTTTTAAAGATTAACATGTATCTATAATCGTTAATATGTAAAGGTTAAGCGACAAATCAAAGGTTTTTATATTTTTTTCTTCTTTTGCGCTGTGAGACCTTTTTTCTTGCTATATTTTGTTCAGGTCAATGGGAAGTACCCTATAATGTGCGGCATAAATGGATATTTTTTTATTGCTTTAACTTAGAAACTTTATGTCTTACAGTTTCAAAGAACTGCAGATATACGTATTCGATCTAGATTTCAACTTAATACCTCCACGCGTTCCTGAAAAAAATCTCATAGACAGACGGACACGAACGTGATGCTTTAAGGGTTCCCCTTTCTTCTTTAGGTATAGACAAATAAAATTTGAAAAAGTTAATACCGACTTCAATTCTATTCAGTTATTGGAGTGTAACTTAAAAACTACTGGACCGAATTTGATGAAATTTAAATGGGACTACACCGAAATCACCAGCTTCCAAACAGAAATTTGAGAATCGGTTCACCCACTCGAAAGTTATGAGGTAACAAACATAAAAAAAAACAGTAGAGTTGATTACCTCCTCCTTTTTGGAAGTCGGTAGAAAAAACCCTTAACATCATCAAAAATTCACGGATTAACCATATAACTATTTATATATAGTTTAGTTCATTAAGAGCCCTTACAAGCAATTAGTACACAGAAGCCGAAAATAATTTGTTTACGGATTTAACACATTACTCGGAATAGGAAAACCTGTCATTACATTTTCACCGGCATTGTACACGCAACATGATTAAACTCGACACGCGTCGACGGCTCATAAAAAAATAACGCTATTTAAAACCACGGAGATTACGAAAAGAGTTTTTATTTTGCGGTCAGTTGCAATCGCAAAAAACGCTGTTTAAAACAACGGAGATAATTAAAAAACTTTTTATTATGCGGCCAGTTGCAATAGCTACAGATTATCTATGCGCGTATTTCTTAAAAACATGTTGATGTTGCTTAAGAAAAGCCTTCATGTGTTTTTGCAAGTTTCCCATGTTCATTGAATACGTGAGTTTGCTAGTTACTGAGCATTGAGAACGAAAGTTAACTGTTCACATAATAAATTGCTGATATTAATTGAAACATTTGCAATATGCGTTTAATTGTCTTTGATTTAACCTTCAAAAGGAGGAGGTTTTTAATATGACTGTAAGTTTTCTTGTTTGTTTGTTACGCAATTACTACGCCAATTATGATATCATTTTGATGGTTATTTTTTGATTTGTACGTACATACTTCAGAGATGGTCCAATATATTTTTTTCATTTAAAATTCAGTTTAAAAAAATACCAAGAACAAAAAAATATATACACAGATGACATTTTGGTTTGTGGTTCCATTCAGGATAAGGAGGACTTTAACTCGTTTATAACTTTTATTTTCAGTTTTTGCGTATGGAAGAAGTCGGTTTATGTTTATTTCTAAAAAATATTTTTATATTTTAGTTGTATCGAAAAAAACTACGGTGAACTCGGTAACAAAATGTTCTTCTACACTTCATATATAGAGTTTACGAACCACATTACGACTATGTAATGCTATTGTTAATTACTCGTCAATTATTGCGTAACAGTCACAGTCGGACAGACAAAAGGAAAGTGTTCGCTTATTAACTAATCAGCATAACAACCATTAATAGATATTTTTTATTTATTCTACAAATAACTTCCACAAATGTTTAAAATTCGGTTGCTCCGTAAATAACGTCCGTGAAAGTTTTGCGAGTTTATTCCTGGCTTAATTAACTATTTATTAATGTAAATATTATAGTTCGAGATTAATTTTAAACGTTCTAAAAACAATGAATATAGAATTTAAAATAATAAATCCAAACTTTAAGCGTTATGTTATTAAATTTATACGGCACTTCCTGAAAAAATAGAAAATGAATTTCCAATTCAGCGTGACAATTAAAAAACACAGCCTACCTGTAACGATCGCTAGGGAAACCAGCGCAGCGGCGCAAGACCTCATGATTGGGCACTGATCACGGGTGTTTTGTTTTCAAAATATTTTTCAAAATTCGAACACAACACTGGCCACTTCTCACCACCGAAGCATGATACACAGTCGACGCGCGGTAGCTCAGCGCGCGTTCGCGAGAGTGAGCGTCCAACCGAGAGAACCGCACTCGAAGCTAGTGGAGGGGAGGTTGCGATACACTTCTACTTAACTTGTGCTTCTACTGTGGAACTCTACTGCAGCCTTGTACCGAACACAATTTTGGAACACTCTATTTACAGATTAAATTCCTTCGTTTTGATTTAGAGTTTAGTTTGCATGGTTTCAAGATGAAGGTGATCGGATGATTCATAGATGTTAAATAAAAATGAATAGTTATGATAATTTATTAGTTCAGGCGTTACATTGCGGATATCTATATTGATGAGATATGGCAAATAAAACACTAAGTGACACTGTTAGAAAAATGCTTAGGTCTAGATGAGTTTTCGCGCTCGGCTTGTTCGACCACCGTCTCTTGTAAAGGCGAAACGCGTGTTCCGTGGTTTTTTGTATTTTTATGGGACAGGTTGGCAAACAAGCAGGCGGTCCACCTAATTGTAAGTGATCACCGTCGACTACGGACATCCGCAATACCATAAGTCTCGAAGGTTCGTTGCCGGCCTTTGAGTTGTTTATTCTGTATACTTTCTGAAAGCGTTTTATCCTGGAGAGAGGGTGGGGAACATCTCTGACCTAAGCAATTCTATAGTTGTAGTGTCACTGTTTTTTTTTTATATAATAAAAATAAATAGTTAAGTTTAATAGGTATCATATAAAGTGAAGTGGCATACTATGTAGTGGAGACATAGTATGCCACTTCACTTTATATTTTAGTTTTTCATGTCGAGAACAGTTTCAAGAATTATAATTTAAGTAAAATAAGGATGTTACCTACTATGTTAACACTGATCATGGACATTTTATATCCGTAATCATAGTCATATGCACTTTGTTTATAGATAAATAAAAAAAAATATATATAGATAAATTAAAAAAACAAAACTTAATTAAATATAACACTGAAAGCGTTTCACATTTTGGGTGGTACATCAAAATACAAATTACTAAAAACGATATTAAAAAATATTTAGTGACACTTCCGCTGAAAAGAAAACAATGATTTTGGCCTATTTGGGGGCGTGCACCACCCTCCCTCCCGCATAAAATGCTAATAGGAAGAATACAAAATAAAAAACACAAGAAACCCCAAATAAACCAAAACCGATTCGACACGTGTTTCGCCTCTACACGAGGCATCCTCAGGAGATGTTGACTCGTCGAGCGCTAGACGCTAGTCGAGAGAAATATTTTTTAATATCGTTTTTTTGATAATGGATTTCCGCAAAGTAACGCCTGAATCAATAAATTATACAAATTACTGTCACTCATACAATATTCAGATGCTACTTAGATTTAAAATGTGTTATTAATTACTGCGGTACTCAAGTACCTACTAGAATATTGTAAGGTACTTCAGCTGGGCTATTATGTATCTCAGTTGCTAATAAATGTGGATTGACATCTGAAAAAGTGGCCACTCAATGTCACTTTTGTCAGCGTCAGTCATCAAATTACTAACATTTTTGCTTATTACAGTTACCAACACCGACATAGGGCCGCCATTTTTCAAGATTTCAATCAACATTTGTTAGCAACTGAGATACATAATAGCCCTGCTGGTTACTTTGATGAAGTATTTAGCGCTTTCAAAATGTGAATTGTTGTAAATTGTCCTGAGGACTTGTGATGACGATTATTTTTAATCAAGTTCTTAATTACAAGGATTATTAGAAGATTAAATCACATCAATTTTTTCCTTGAGTTTTCTAATAAAACGACCCTACCCTCCAATATAATCTATATAATGTTGGTGTTATTGAAGAAACAATATCAAACTGGAGTGTACATGCTTAATACCAACATAATGGTGACGGAAGCGCGCCAAAATGTCAGGGTTTCAGTCTACCTGACTCCGAGACTGGACACCATATCACATAATTTTATAGGTGATAAATAATACCTTAATGGTCGGCACGTTTATAACAAAATGGTACCGGTCGTGTACGACACGTATAATAAATTAAAATATACTTGATTTATGTAAAGATCTTTTACAATATAATAACGAACCCCTCCAATAAAGCAACTACACTTTTAGTAACTATTACCTGACCCGCCACCGGCTGCTCTCGCCTGGTCTACGGAATACGAAATCACAGAAATACATTTGACAAAATATGTTTAATGGTAAAATAAGTTAGCGCCTTATATATTATCAACTTTATGCCGGTGACAGCCCCATCAAAATTGGTCCAGCCGTTTGAAGAATTAGCCAGAACAAACAAATATATAGACGTACAAAGTTCTAGTTTTAAAATACTTAAAAGTATTAAAAATATATAGTAACACCTGTAAAAATAAAATATATTCGAATGTGTGTTTACTTATACAATATTTTTAGATAATAAAAAAAATTATAATAATTAAACAAATATTTTATTTTATTTCAATAAGTCATATCTTTAAGATTTTTCATCTACTCTGATACTATAACACAAAGATTATAAAACTGAAAACAAAATTCTTATGATAAACATTACGTACAGGCCAAAAATAATAAAAAAAAAGTTTAATTACGATACAGGTCTTGTATGGACACCTGTTACATAATATAACTTTTTAATCATAACGATACACCTATACAACCTCCAGCTGGACCAAGGGGGTTGAACCTCTACTTTAAAAAAAAAAGGAACGAGTCCGCGACGACGCAACACGCATGCGCAATCTATGTTTATCGATAAATTATTATATATTAATTGATTAAAATTATATTAATCATTATATACTTATTGATAAAAATCTATTCAATATTTAAACAAAGTTTGGTTTTGTTTGTAAAATACATAGGTTTTTGTGTAAAAACATGTCTGAAAGCGGGGATAGTGGTGATTGTACACCACCAGACATTCTGGAAGCTGCGTCAAACATGACCATGAACCTGTTGCCGGCGAAATCTAGGAGCAACTATAATAAATAATACCACGAATTCATGGAATGGAAAATGAATAAAAATGCTACATCATTTTCTGAAAATGTGTTGTTAGCGTACTTTCAAGAGTTATCTGAAAAATATAAAGTGTCAAGTATGTGGGTTAAATACTCCATGATTAAAAGTACACTCAATATTTACAACGAAGTTGACATAACTAAATATAGCAAGCTGGTTGCATTTTTGAAACAAAACTCACAAGGATATAAAGGGAAAAAATCCAAGACTTTTACAGCAGAGCAGATAAATAAGTTCTTAAATGAAGCCCCAGACACATTATATCTCTTCACAAAGGTATTTTAGTTGTTTATCAGTTAACCATGTAAATTTTTTTGTTGTCAAGTATGTGGGTTAAATACTCCATGATTAAAAGTACACTCAATATTTACAACGAAGTTGACATAACTAAATATAGCAAGCCGGTTGCATTTTTGAAACGAAACTCACAAGGATATAAAGGGAAAAAATCCAAGACTTTTACAGCAGAGCAGATAAATAAGTTCTTAAATGAAGCCCCAGACACATTATATCTCTTCACAAAGGTATTTTAGTTGTTTATCAGTTAACCATGTACATTTTTTTTGTTAATATTGAGTTAATTTACCGTAATATATATATGAGTTGTTACAGATTGCACTAATTATTGATATAATAGGTGCTTGCTGACGGCAAGAGCATTACAACATACAATTCAAAGATGTTGAAGTCTTCGAAACTACACTATTGATCAATATAAGTCAAACTAAAACCAAGACGGACCGCTCTTTTACCATTACTGGGAAATATTATGAACAATGCAAAAAATACATAGAGCTACGACCAACTGAGTGCAGCAATCCCAGTTTTTTTTCTAAACTATATTGACGGAAAATGCACGACGCAGAGAGTTGGCATTAACAAATTTGGAGCTTTAGGCAAAGTTAATACCAGATATCTTCAACTTACCGACCCCGAATTGTACACAGGACACTGCTTTCGCCGAACATCTGCGACCTTGCTAGTTGATGCTGGTGGAGATATAACGGCACTAAAGCGACACGGTGGTTGGAAGTCAACGACAGTTGCAGAAGGCTATATAGATGATTCAATGACTAACAAGATCGCTATATCCAATTCAATACTTAACAGTATTGAAAATAACAGAAATGAGATCAACATTAACAAACCCTCTCCGAGTACCTCCAATAACGCTTCCTGTCCGGTTCAAATTCATTTTCATAATTGTAATATTCAGAACATCAATAATTATTACAAGTAAAAATAAATTTGTTGTTATATTCAGCGTTTTATTTGCAATATTGTTTTACGTATTATAGTATGAGAGTAGATAAAGTAGTGTATGACACTGTACATAACTTGGTCTTATTATGCAACAGTATCATAATCTACTATTATGTAAGTCCCATGATATTTAGGGACTTAATGTTAAAGACAAACATCTTTTTAAATCCATTTGATTTCCATTTGTGGAATTATAGCCTTGATCAACATTGCGGGTTCTATGCGGACCTTAGCAAACAAATTAAATAAGACTTACTTACACTAAAAACCACAGTTTGGCAACATAAGTCCGATTATCTCTCAACATTATAATTTAAGAGCTTAATGTCAATCGAAATAGTAATCGTAATGAACAGGTTGTAAATATCAAGGGAGAAAACAAACTCTTCCGGTTCCTCATACTCACATCTTTATTGCAAGTGAGGCCTTAAACGGAGCAAAATTAATTTATTTATGAAAAAATCAGGCTTTGAGTTCTGTTATTTTGACCAGCTTGTAAAAAGGTAGATTTTCGAATTACACTGTAGTAAGAAAACATAACACCATATGTAGTGATGAAGTTCTCGATAGTAAAACTGTTATGAACACATATTGGTATACATTTATATGATATGACACTATCAGTGTGATACCATTATGGCCAGCTCATGTAGCATAATTGTTAATTGAAATATAAATATTTTTAGCGTCATTTTTAGTATTAGTCGACCGTAAGCAGAAATCGCTTGATGAAACTTCAATTCGCAGAAATGAAGCGCTCGTAGCGGAGCTCGACTTGGCGATCTTAACCGATGAACAAGTTAAGCAACACTTGCTGCGGTCAGGAATTGGATGGGTGACCGCTAGTGGCATTATTCAACTGAGCGGTTCCGTGCTTTGGAGGGCACGTTAAGCCGTCGATCCCGGTTGTTTTTCTTAGGACAACAATCGTTAGGCTATGTCGAAGGCCTTCAGGCGGCCTGAAAACTTCGACGTGGGTTAGCCACTAACCTATCCACCTATCCGTACTGGGCCAGCGTGGTGGATTATGGGCCAACTCCTTTCTCTCTGAGAGGAAGGCTCGAGTCCCAGCAGTAGGAACAAAATGGGCTGATAATGATAATGATAATATGATATCAGAGATATAATGATGCCAGCGACCCAAGGCCATACTCCGCTATGTAAAGGAGTTAGGCTGGCTTGAGTAAATGCTGGCAGGGGGGAATGCACAAAACACCCCAAGCGGGACGTCAGTGCAGGCCTCATCGCCCCCAAAAAAGAATAAGAATAAGATAATGATAATAAAGCAGAATATGTTCTTAAATCAGCACAATATAAATAAGATGTATATAGCACAACCTTGTGAGTTCGTTGATGTCTTTTGTATGAAGCATTACATTTTCATCAGGCGCCGGCTGATACCATAATATATAAATACAGAACTGCATACATATGACTCTTGATTGTGTGTGTAGTGTGTGCGCGTGTGTGTGTGCGAGCGTGCGTGCGTGAACATAATTTATATTTTATATACATTAAATTTTATAATCTATATAAACATAATTAATGAACAATGTATAGTGGAATAAATAACATAATTAATAATGTAGGTATCTAGACTTTAGGTGAATGATTTTATGAACTACATTATGTTTGCTACACCCTAACAGGGTATGTATTTGTATGTGTTATATAAGTGCATTATGCAATGAATGAATAAATAAATAAATAATAGTTCACATAACAAAATAATACTTCTATGTAACCTCAATTTATATAGAAGTGGTTGGCTTGATCGAGATCTAATTGGAAAAGAATATCCGAGGCGATTTTTAAAGCTTATTCTTGCGCGAGAGTTTTTAGGCAAGTTTTATTGAAATCGTTTCAGGCACCTCATTAGGTGTGTTTTAAGGCGCAGACGAATGAAAAACTTCTAGTGGAGCCGAATTTCATATTTCACTAGTGCCTTAAGTCCCAACCTTGGAGTCTTCTGATGATCAGTGTGCGGCGCTATTATGCAGTGCTTAGTCAGAACTTCAGTTCCATAGTAATGAATATTATTATTAATATAACTAATATTATTACCATAGCCAGTTATTTCATGTATTACAAAGTCAAAGTAAAAAAAATTATCAAAGTCCATGTGTTATAAAAGAGGTGCTATACCATCCGCTGTATACCAGTTCTTCCAATCTAAAAACGTATTTCAACAATAGTACGAACGCAGCGTTAATTTAACAAAACTCAGTTTTATTCATTAACATTATATCAAATAAAATTATCTTTTATCTTAACGAGTCCATTCTTAGTAAGTCTTGAGGGGCAACTATAGCTGTTAAGTAAGTCTAATAAATCTTTTTTAATGGATTAATTTTATCTTTAGCAAATTTATAATGAAGGACTTTCAAGATTGCTCGCAATGGTAGAGCATAATTTAGAAACAAAAGAAGTATAATATAGAGTAGGATATGCGGGTACGTCTTACATACGTTCTGTAGAAATAACTAATATGCGTGTTTCAGTTGTTCTATATAGGTACAAAATATATTCGATAGTTAAAGAATATCAGATGTTAATGTACATTGTTCGCCAAAGGGAAAAAGTGATCAACAAGAGTGTACTTTAAGATTTAATTCACTTAACACGCACAAGTTGATTTAACGCAATTTCTTCTAAGTGATACAATTACATACTACACTTACTAGGAACAAATGGATAAATACTCCTAGGGCTTATATTTTTGCGCTTTTTTACATAGTTAAGGAACTTAAATATCTTCTGAAAAAATTGCATTTGAATCCCATTGCCATGCCACTATAAGTTCATGTCTTTTATATTTCTGTCTGAATTTGTCGGGGAATAGGTTCCTAATTATTACTCCAAACCATTTAATTCTGGTGGCTCTTTCTTGTTCATGATTGCCTAGTACTAGAATTATGATATTCTTTACCAACCATAATTTCCATAAATTCAACTCAAGCTTACTCAGCAACTGCTTACTAGTTCATGATTGCCGGATACTATACATAATATAATTCCTATATAAATTTTCTTTTTAGTCATAAAAAACTAATTTGTTTGCCTAAAAAGAACAATTGATTTTCATATAATTATGCTACCCGCCCAGCTTCTCAAGAGTTGCATGAGTGACCGTTAGTGTCAAGTGAGTTTTCGTGTTTTAAGCCATGCCACAAGCATAAGAGTACGTTAAACCTTTGGTTTCAGTTGTTGTTCTTAGGTTAGCTTAGTCCTCAAATTCGATATTTTGGTGGTATCCGGATGGCCTAAAAACTTCGCTAGGCACTAGTCAAACCCAGCCGCAGCTGGTCCTTGGACTATGGCCCAAAGTCTTCTCTGAAAGAAACTTTGCCCCGTTTTACGATCTGTTAGGGTTGTATATTGTTATGTATGTATATTGTTGTATTCAATACAGAGAGTGATAGCAGAAACTGATAATATAATTATTCTAATAACTTTGCACGTTTATGTATAATTTTTAATTTTGATAATGTTATAAGGAACATTAATCTTGAATGTTCGCTAAGTGCTGACACTATCTGATTAACGTATGCAATAGTGGCTAAGTGCTATAAACTACACTTTTCTAGTCTACATTTCATCTACAATTTCACTTTTAATTAAACTTGTCTGGGTTATATCTAGGGTATTCCGACCGCATCTCGGCATCACGCGCGGGTGCGACGTTGGACGTCGTCAGTGCGAAAACGAAAGTGTTCCGCGACCTACATCACGAGTTTTGGGCCGTTCCGTTGCGTCACTGCGTGCAATTACACTTGGATTGTGATCTATATAATGCATAGTTGTTTTATATACATTTATTTATTCAATATAAGATTCTTCACGGGATACTGGCTGCGTGGATTAATATTTCCTCTACCGTGATAATTAAAACAAAAGCATGAAACTGACGTTAATTAGGTTATCGTTATCCCTCGCAGGAACTACCTGTGGAATAGAGTTAAAAAGTCTGCTAAAGCTATGAATATCCAAAATTTCTATTGAAGACGTAACAAACAACTCACACATTCACATACTTTTGCATTTGGAATATTAGTATAATATCGGGTGGTAGCATTAAACAATTTTTCAAAACCAAATTAGACTGCAAAGGCGTTTTAACACGACTCAAACAGTTGAATTTTCCCCCTTTTCTTTTTCTGTTATTTTGTCTACAGTCTTATGTATGAGCTATATGTACTATTTTATAATTTTTTGAGGAAGGCATATGCTATGCACTGGCCTTTCCCACGATGGTCAAGGGAATAAAACAAAGACGCCCCGTGAGCAGGCTTCCGCTAGCGTCGAGCGAGTTGAGGTAAGTATTTATCCTCCCGTCCGTATCTCCAGTCGCTCCTCAGTCGCGGTAGGCTGGGGTCACCTCCCGCCTTGCGAATTGCTGCACGTTCTTTCCGAAGCTTCCGTGTCCGGGAAGCAGCTGCACCAATCAGAAGGTGAAAAACCCAAATCGCCGCCTATCGCTAACTATCTTCAAAAGACCAGGTGGATAACCTCCACTGTCCACTAGGAATAGACTCACCCTTTATTATATAGACCAAGATCAAGAGCGCAGGTTTATATTAAGAGTATAGGCGTGATGTGTAATCGAAGGGCTATTTCATATATACAATAATACATTTTATTATGGTTATAAATATGTGAAATAAATATGTGTTTGATACAATTATGCTGAGCTGATTTTGATAATATGTTTAAAATACTTCACATGCTGGAATAACATATGCACTTTTATATCTAAAACAAAATACTTTGTGATAGTTTATTTAAGTTAATGAAAGCATATAGGCAGGTATATGTAGTAAATTATACATATAAGCAAAATATATAATTATATCTGTACTTTAAAGTTATTTTTAGCACATCTCAGCTGCAATTCGAGCGTGCAATGGCGTCCAATCGAAAACGAAAGTATTTCACGTCCTACATTTCATTTATGGACACTTCACAGTAAAACTGTTGCATTTATTGATTATATCGTTGTAAAAAGTTATTCAAGTGACTATATTCTGACAGGTAGTTTAATTGATAAGGAAATAAATATATATGATTAGTTAGGTACTAGATCTTGATAATAAAACTGAATCAATGAATATATAAATAATGAACAACCTCTGTTTTAAATAATATATTTTATAATAAAATATAATAAATGGTAGGGTAACCTG
Source organism: Selenia dentaria (assembly GCA_917880725.1). NCBI lineage: Eukaryota > Metazoa > Arthropoda > Insecta > Lepidoptera > Geometridae > Selenia > Selenia dentaria. The sequence continues at coordinate 31,380,996 of OU862881.1, read as the reverse complement.
TATGGGCCTTAACTCAAAATACTTGCACCTACTTACATATTTCATGCAGTTGCTAAAATGATAAGTACTACTCATAAATTTTTGTTGTCAAATTAATTACTGAGTTATTTCATTCAAAATAAGACATCAGATATCTGTTAGTGTTCGTATAGGTTGTTGGTGTAAGTAATAAATAAAACAACAGTTTAAATTGATAATTTTATTATTAATAAAATTAAAATACTTATTTTTTCTGCCTCTGCTCTAATACAAACTATACATCTTCTTTACATACTAGAATATTAAATCAAAATATGGCTTAATTTTGCTCTATTATGGGACGGAGTTAAAAAATATTCCCTCCGCCTCCGGATGCGAATCGTAAGAGCTGAGGAAACCTAATTTAGTAAAAGGTAGACCTTTGTGACATTTTTTATTGTATTTGTTTAAGATGTCATCCAAAAATATCTGCGAGGTTATCCATTATTTACCAGACAGTCTGTATATTAAGTCTCACGCTAATTATGATTTTGTAATAATTTAATTTCTTATAATAAATCAAATCATATCAAATCAAACATATGTCTATTTCCTTCACACAAAAGGTTGGTAAAAAACAATTTAACATAATTAGTAAAGAGTGGCAAAATAAAACCTAACAATAACTATTTAGTTATTAATGTTTAGTTAAGTATTTGTTCATGTTTTTTGCCACAATAAACTTATTTCATCCATTCATTCATAACTACGTGTGGGGGCTGGTGCCCGAAGTAGGTTTTTTAAAATAAAAATCTATGTCTCAGGTCACCAGGTCTCCTCCCACGGATAGAAACTAAACTAAACTATACTAAACACGAGACTTATGTGCTGTCGATATCTTACCTTAAAGTATTCGTCAAACTTGAGGTGTTTAAAATTCTACATCTAAATACTATACCAGAAAAGGTGAGTTTTGCATCACCTTGCTACGGGATAGTGTCAAAGTACTCGAACTTGCTGCTGGTCTGACATAAAGGTGGACTATTTTAGAAGAAGTTTGTACCACCTGGTTAGTATGGCCGTAGTTGCTTTACGATGGTATGTTTAGTATATTTTATATGTTTGGTATTTGTTTTTTTTATTTGTATTTGGTATTTGGTATATGTTTGGTATTGCTTTGGTATGTGTAAATTATGCACATTCCTTCCTATAACAGTATACGAAGGAATGCGCAGGCATTATACTATAGCTTCCTACAGCCTCGCAACTCTCCAGAGCACTACTTTCGGCCCTAGCATGGCCTCAAGGTTGACGAAGCATGGTTAATACACGTTAATCTACGCATTAACGCATGATTTCCTAATCAAAAACAGTCGCAGCCTAAATAAAATGTTATTAATATGTGTTACAACATATGCTATTATTTGCGGTAAGTTGTATAATGTATATGTATAACTAGTTCATTAACACAACATTTTGTAACTTGACACTGATTTTGGTCATTCAATGTCTAATGTTTGATAAAGAGCCTCATAGGAGTATTACGTTTAATGTGTAATATTTTTTTATTTACAAAAGTAGGCAGACAAGCAGGCGGGCCACCTGATGGAAAGTGGTCACCGTCGCCTATAGACGTTTGCAACACCAAGGGCGTTACCAACACGCTGCCGACCTCTAAGAAATCTAATGACGCCTTTTTAAACAACCCCATATCGTAGCGCAGAGGAAAAACCTTGGCGGGAAGCTTCATCCAGATTTTTTTTGTACGCAGAATAAATGTTCTTGAGAACGTAGTGTGAGTTACTTAGTTGAGCTATTATATTTTAATTTATGTACCGACTTCCACAAAAAGGAAGAGGTACTCAATTCAACTGTATTTTTTTATGTTTGTTACCTCATAACTTTTTACTGGGTGAACCGATTCTCAATTTTTTTGTTTGAAAGCTGGTACTTCCCGTGTGGTCTCATTTAAATTTCATTAAATTCGGTTGAGTAGTTTTTGAAATACAGTCCAATAACTGAATAGAATGGAAGTCAGTATTAATCTGTTCTAAATGTACTTGTTTTAATTTGAGATCCATCATCATGTTTCAGCTTTTAATATAATCGTTTTCAATATACTCTTTGTGTTAGATTGTCAATGACTGTTTAACAAAATCAAAACCAAGTATTTTAACAATATAGGAAAGAGTAGGACTACATACCATATACGACTTCACATAGGATAAAGGTAGAGAGATGAAGACCTATGCATTTCGATGTAAAAAAAATTATTATATCTGCGATGACTGCAATGACCTGTAATTGAAACAAAATCTTTTTCATAGTCTGATGACGAAGTTAAATTTGAAACAAAACTATTGTCGAAATAACGCTTAGGCAAGTTTCTTATCACTCGTCCCCATCTAAATAACTCTTAAGAACATATTTCCCCATTTAAATAGACCTAACGTTCAATTAAAAGTACATTAGTTTGTAGGTCTAAATGAACTGGTGATATAAGGCAGTGTATTATGTACTGAATGTTTCATCAAGCGTTTAATTCTTCTATTTACGATGTGTGTACGTATTACAGCAACTTAACATAAGAAAGCTTGCATTAGAGAAAAACCCGTTCAAAAGACTATCACATATCAAGGTCAAGGTATACCTGCTTCGATTCGAAACGACGTGTCTTTATACTGTAAAAAGATTTGTCATTTATATCTGCAATGCAGTGTATATTTTTAACACAGCCACATTACCGCTTCGTGGTAGAATGTCGAGCACTACGCTGACTCTTACCAAGGTCTTCTAGTCCCGTTTTCGCGTCTCTTACGTCTTGGATCCCGACGGCGAATGAGAATGCTGGAGAATGAAAGCCACGGTCCACATAGAGGAAAGATTTGTTCATATGTTAGGTACTAGCTAATGGAATCCTTCTCCATCACCATGATCATGATCATCATCATCTCAGTCTTAGGACGTCCACTGTTGAACATAGGCCTCCTCAGATCTATTATATATTTATTTCCTATAACACAATTACATAGTATTAAGTTTTATTCGAGGGCGAAGGGGAAAACACAATCGTTCAAATCACGCCCTCAACTAGGTAATGTGCTTAGTAGTTGAGTACTCTAGGGTATTATTGTTTAAATTAAATCTTTAGTTATTTATTATACAGGAGTAACAGACGCAGTTGGCGTTTGACGGATTTTCCTATTAATAATAAATTACAATGGTGATTTGTGTAAGTATAGCAAACAACCGTACCTATTTCGTTCTTGTGTTCGGATTTTGGAACTATTAATAACCAAAACATAAATATGTAGTGCACAGTACTGAAAATAATAATAAATAATAATAATAAAAAAATTTCATTAGTCGACACTTTAGATGCGTTGGGGCCGTCCGCTCTTAACATGCATAATATTTTGTTTTATATTATTATTTATTATATATATTCAGGCGGCGGGTGACAGGAATGATGGTGCCTATTTTGGGAAAAAAGTTATTACCATCCAGCGTGTCACTTTTCCCCCACTCTGGGGCTTTTAGATTAGTTTTTAATTTTAAGTTTGTATAGACAGTAAAATTGCATATTACGTGTCTATGTCTATAAAATTGGAGGCTCCAATGTATATATAATAAATATATTACCGGTATTAAATTTACATTGCAACTATTCGGAAGAATATTTACAGTCAAAAAGTTAATGAACATCAGAAAAAGTTACTGCACGCATGTTTATTATTCGCCCTATTTTCTCATTATCGAAGGCGTGTTATATAAAAACAGAGTACACTTAAATATATCTTTGCAAAACCTCTCTTACAATAATCATTAATTCCGTCTACATAAGTATTGCCATTTAAAATGAAACTATCTCCTCAGTCAGGGTTACTCTGAGCAATGCGGAAATCCTCCAGCGCACGCTCGACACTTGGAGCGATCACGCGAGCGCTCGTGATTCGAGATCAGTTATCGAATTCTCCATATGTCGATATGAATTCTATTGCACTGTGACCCGTGTTCGGTGTTCTGGCAAGGTCGGGGATAGGAAACCTATATTATTTAAGTTATTATAATAACACTAGCCGGCCCGCCAGCGGCTTCGCTCGCATCAAGAAGACAGCGCTTCCACCTACCGAGTACAACTGTGTTTTAAACCATCCAGGAACCCATACACATAACTCATACACATAAAATTTGATCTAAATCTGTACAGTCGTTTAGGTAAAGTTAACATTGACATGACATGACAAACAGACGTACAGCAGAAATTATATACATATTATTTATCATCATCATCATTATCAGCCGGAAGACGTCCACTGCTGAACATATTATGCCTCCCCCATAGAACGCCACTTGGACCGGCTACTTACTTCCCGCATCCAGCTATTGCCTGCGGTTTTGAAGAGATCGTCGCTCCACCTAGCGGGGGGCCGGCCTACACATCGTATTCAGGTGCGTGGTCGCCCCTTGAGAACCTTTCTTCTGGACGTCCCAGTGCGTCGCTGGAGCCGTATGGGGAGGGTGTTCTGTCCCTCCTCCGAAGTGTGTCTGCCCTGAAACATCGATGGGCGGACGTCAGCAAGACAGGGCTGCGGAGAGTGCGCAAACGGACCCGTGGCCTTGTTTGCAGTCGTTGCCGAAGGACATCGTGGGGTCTCTAGCCGGTAGTGAGAGTCCGACTTAACCTTTAGTTTTCAGGCCGCCCGAAGGCTCTCGACATAACCTAACAATTGTTTGTCCTAAGACAAACAACCAGGCCGACGGCTTAACGTGCCTTCCGAAGCACGGAAGCGCTCACTTGAGTAATGCCACTAGCGGTCACCCATCCAAGTCGTGACCGCAGCAAGTGTTGCTTAACTTGTTGATCGGCTAAGATCGCCAAGACGAGCTCCGCTACGAGCGCTTCACCACTTCCTGGCCGAAAAAGACTCCGAAAAGCAATGCAACTGTCATTCACTTGCCCGCCTTGCTACTTAAATCGTAATAAAAATCTTACTTTGATTTCACAGTGCACCTGATTGGTGAGAATGAACTATGAGTCAGAAGTCATGACTTATTTTCATACAGGTTCAAGTTCAAAACGGACATTTTAAAAGAAACGTTTGGAATCATAAAGTGAACTAGATTGACTAGGTTATTAACCCTGATCATTTAAATTTGTATTCATACAAATATCCGGACATTAGCTCATAGTAAGCTTAGTCTATACCTGAGTATAATATGTACCTGTTCGATCTGTAACAGACAGGCGGACACTGACATCGTCGCCCCGGTGTGAAAACACGACTTTTTCAGGGTTCCGTACCCGAAGGGTAAAACGGGACCATATTGCTAAGACTGCTGTCCGTCTGTCACCAGGCTGTATCTCTTGAAGCGTGATAGTTACAGTTGAAATTTTCACAGACGATGTATTCATTTCGCTCATTTTGTTGCCGCTATAACAACAAATACTAAAAACCGGCCAAGTGCGAGTCGGATTCATGCACAAAGGGTTCCGTGCCATTGCCGACTCGCACTTGACCAGTTTTTATATTTTCAAATTGTTTTCGTTGGTCCGGTATGCTACAGGAACATTTCTTCGAGGGAAAAGGACCAATAACAAGAAAATAAAATTAAATACATAATTAATGGGAATAATAATGATAAGGGAGAAAATCCACACAACGTCTTCAGGTCCCAAAGACAGGCACCCAGGCAGAGCCTGTACTATGGTAACCTGATGACTGATATACACACCCAGACACCTGTCAAACAGTTCATGCACAAAAATGTTTGACCTGTCCGGGTATCGTACCCGTGACCAGCGGCTCAGAAGGTCCTATTCTATGCGTTATCCCACGTACTTGAAACACTCGCACCATCCGTTCAACGGGAGGCCTACTCCCAAAAACGAACTACGAAGTTTCGTTTGACAGATTTCGAGTTTTCTACTGCGAAAGTGAAAAACCCCAAATACAGTCAAGGGTGATGAAATGTAATGACAGACTTAAAACATAGTAAAACATTGAGTATTGTTTGTTATTTTTTTTTAATTAAATATTAAACCAACTGGTAAATAATAAAAAAGCACTACTAAATAAAAATATATTTTTTGTGGTAGAGCCACGCTGCAATCCCACAACCGAATGGGCCGGCACGACCGGAGAAGTACCACACTTCCACATAACACCGACGTGAAGTAACAGCTTGCTATTGCGTTTCGTCGGTTTGCATGGGGTTCCAGAGGCCCGGTGCCCCTCTTCCCCGTTCTCCCTCTCTTTACCCTCCCCCTCCACCCTCACCCCTTCTATCTCTTTCTTCCTATCATCCTTCGGTCGGCAACGCGTCCTCGAGACCTCTGGTATTGTGGATGTCCGTGGGCGACGGTATCGCTTACCATCCGGTGAGCCGCTAGCTCGTTTGCCAATCTATCCCATGATAAAACTATATAACTAATCACCATAAAACAATGTCGTTACGTTACGTCGCTCATTTGTGCTTTTTCATTTGTACAGCAGAAAACGCAAAATCCGTCAAACGAAACTTCGTGGTTGGTTTTTGGTAGTAGTCCTCCTGTTTCGGCGTTGGGTGGCAACATACAGCTACTGTTGTAAACATGACCGTGACGGCAATGATAGCGCAGCTGGTAATGACCATGCGCTCGAAGCGCGGAGTTCTAGGTTCGATCCGTTGCCGCGCCAAATATTTGTGTGAAGGAGGAAATGTTTATTGTCGGGTTGACACATGTTGTAATGTGTTATTGGGTGTGTCTAACTCTACTGCCATCCCATGCCTTCCACGATACAGGGAAACCTAGTGCGGGGGCAAAGACATTCTACTTAAGACATTTACTTACTTTGGCGGGGGTAAGAGGGTGTAAACGTTATTATTAATAGTAGTTCTGCGAACAGTAGACCTCGCATGTTATGTACATGCGAGGTCTACTGTCTTATCAGCGACAATTTTCGCCTCCACAACCATAGAGACGTATTCTGTGATCTGTGCTCATAACCTATTATCTCGGCAACCACTTGATCAATTATGCTCATACTCGAATTTCCTCTTTAACGTCAGGTCAACCTAATATACGTACAAAGTTTTATCAAAATCGGTCAGTAAATAGCGTCGCAGCAAAAGTTCCCCTTTTTAGGAAAAGTACACCCAACTCAACTACTACTGTAATACTAGTACTCAACTGCTTAAATAGCAGAACCATGCATATCAAATTCGTCAAGATTGGTTGAAAAATGCGACCAGTACAGGAGGACCAACACACAACCTAACATACATACGGACAGATGAAAGCCAATTTGTCCAATTAAAGCATAGATACGCTCAGTCAATTAAAACATACACTCAATATTTATGTATAGGATGGTTTGGAACTCAAAGGCATGAAAGTTAAGCTCAACAATTGTCGACTTGTTAAACAAAAAACAATCGACGCTGATATTCTATATATACCCCAATGTTTGTGCCAATATGAATCAGTGGTTGACAAGTGGATGGTATAGTAGGTTGACATGTGAATATGGGTAACGAGTGTGTAGGTTTGAGGATTTTCCGTATTGGCCTGATATTATGCAAATAATAGTTTCTACTGGTTGTCCTCGTCGGTTTTGCACCCATCAGTTTACGCCTCCGCGTCTGTGGGCAATGACTACTTCACTGGAGTAACATTAGCTACTAGCAACAATATCCTTCGTACTATGCAAATTCTATTCAAATTATGTGTAACAGGCTTTAAGGCAATGAATGCCTACTACAATTATATACCCTGCGCATTGTGGATTGTAATATATTTGTCATATCATCACATTTACCTATTAAAACCTTATTGTATAAAACTTATATATATATATATATATATATAAACTTATTAATATTAAACAATTATTCGTAACTGACCAGCGATACATGAAATAAAAAAATTAAATGGAATGGAGGCCCGATTCCCCTCTTCCCCATTCTCCCTCTCCCCCCCCCCCCCATCCCTTTTATCTCTTCCTTCCTATCATCCTTCCTCAAAGGTCGGTAACGCATCCTCGAGACCTCTGGTATTCCGGATGTCCGTGGGCGACGGTATCACTGACCATCAGGTAAGCCGCTTGCACGTATGCTAACCCATTCCATAAAAAAATGGAATGACAAGAAGAAGTCAGTAGAAAGAAAATGGAAAAAGAAGGAGAGGACTCGATTGGATTTGATCCGTTTTTTATAAAATTTAAAAAAGGGGGGGAAACAGGAATGGGTGAGTTGTTGTGACCCGAAGTTTTATTCAAATATAGAAAAATAAAATAGATTTCAAGGATTCCGGGTTATATATTTTAGAGAAGAAACAGGAAAATTGATTTGAACCCAGGAGGTGTCCCAAACTAAAAGGACCGGCTCGATGTAATCCGGCCGATATTAATGAAGAAAATCCAGTTATAAACTGAGGGAGATCATGTAATAGAAACTATGTATCACTCTGAAAATTCCGTCAGATCACGTATCGCATTACAAACTCGATATTAAGGCGCGCTCGTACCCTGATTAAAGAAAAAACATAATTTTTAAACACCTAGTGTAACGAAACAGATCGATAGGATATTATGAAAAAAATACAAAGGTTAGAAAAGGAATAGGAAAAGAGTTATAACCTACGAAGAAATAATAGTATTTCTTCGTAGGTTATAACCGAATAGAATTCATAAATATAACTTTCAGCAGAAAAAAAACCTGAATAGGTCCACAAAAATAAACTTTCACGTCCAAACTCTCAGAATTTTCAGCGATAACACTATATTTTTTTTAGGTTATACTTAGCCAATGTATAGTACTAAAGTAGTAACCAGCAGTTTTTTCAATTGTGTTAGTATATATCGAAAAATATAAAGAAAACGTACAAAATTAACGCATTTTCGCATTACATCGTCCAATCTAACAAGCGATTTTCAACCTTACGTAAAGCAACGTAAATTATTTTAAAATTTGGGTTGGACCGCGTCTTAACGCCTTTTATTTTCTATAGTACATGCCTCTAGGGGTAGTAGCAATTCTAGATAGTTATAGTAGGTGTACGTAGCTAGGGAAACCTATTACATTACAGGATGGCAGGGACATACACACCCAAACATCACAAACCCCATCTAAAAGACATTTAAGCTCATCTAACCTCACGAAGAAGGTCACCCACCAACTGGCTCATTCAAAGCAACTAGAAAACAAATCGGCTTCACTCAATTAGGTTTTAAACTATCTACCAACCAAGGTCCAGAATCATTAATATGCTTACGAATGCAAATAAATCTTCTTGATTATTTTAAGCCGTAATTGAATAGTTACATGTTTAATTAGCAGTTGAAAAGTAAACAAGGCTTTTTGTGTGCCAGATATGACGTGTGTAGTGTGACCCGAATGATTGGCGAACTGGCAAGGTCAAGAATGGTTAATAGGATACATTCCAATTAGCAGCAGGCAATGATATTATCATCTATGGATATGGACATCGGAACAATTTTAATAGAAACAATCTTATACCGATCAAATCGTAAATGATTTAATATCAGAATTTGATCTTGACATTTTTAATACATTCACTAAGTTTAAAGTTGTTATCAATATTCATATCAATATTATACGCCGAAACTTGTTTACATTTATTATTAGTTATGAAAACAATTATTATTTTAAGAACCACATGTATTAGATTAGAAACCGCTTGAAATAATAAGACCTAATACTGACTGTATCGTTACTTATTTCCATCAGCAATGACGCAATTAGTACTGTCACAATCGCAAACACCTTATTACAGGCGGAAGCAATTGCGGGTAAATATTCGTACTTGCGTTCAATAAACATTTACCAAGAGATTTTTAATCAACACTTCCGATCCAAAAAGAAAATCTAATAACATACTGTATTATTTAGAAAAGTCTCAAAGTCCCAGAAAGTTCCGGCAAATAAGAAAATATCAAGACTTTTTAAACACAGGTTCTAACTTACACATGTAACTGAAAACATGTCTTCTTCTTCTTCTTATTGGATGGCTTCTGTGACTAAATTGTCACAATTCTGCTAGTGTTCGTACATGCTAGTGTCATAAACCGTGAGGAGTTTGTAGGTAATCTAAGAATATGATCGGTGAATAAAAAAGAAAATCAAACAGAATTTAAAAAAGAGGAACTCCCATAGTGACTATCTAAAACAAAATACAACACAAAAAGGATTATACCATATAGGCTAATTGAGACAATGCTTAGGAATTGGAGCCAAAATTATTGCTATTTTAAGATGATGTAGCACATATCCTTATACGAAGAAATTATGTACAGCAGCAAAACGATTAAAATAGGTAGTGATAGTTGGTTTAGATCGCGATGGAAATATAATAATTGACAGTGACCGATCGTGAGCTCGTGACTTTTATTTTGACCTTTTGGTAGATACATTCTTCATTGATATGATGATTTGCTTTTGGAGTCAAGAGGGACATTAATCCAGGATGGAGGTTATTTTATTCAACTTAAAAATTACGGCAAGCGCCGTATATACTTACTACTTGCTTACTTATTCAGTGAAAAGCAGATAATTTTGAATTACAGATACTTCAATTTTATATTAATCCGCAAAGATTGTAATTAAAATAATACACTGAGAAAACAGAATTCAAAAGTATGACCTTGCTTGTTCTTCTCGGTGGCAGTATTTTAAAGTACATATTTTATTCATTATTGATAAGTTTAAAGTACGTCTTTGACATATGAATACAATAAAACATTTTTTTGGTTTTGTTTAGGGAACGGTCTTAGCGTCATGTCTTGCACTGATACTATGGATACTCGTATATCCCATAGACTGGAGTTTGTAGTCATGCTATTTATATGCGACACTTAATTAAAATTGGCTTGGTTGTTGAAACGTTATTCGTCTTAAGGTCTAAACGACCGAGCGAATTTAAATTAAGTGTGAAGTTTTATGGAAACTTTGTCTAAAGCCAGGTAAAGGATACATTTTTATTTTGATTAGAGAGCCACGTACCTCTCTGAATACTCTCCTGAATGATATGTTAAATTATTTGTACCTAGACATTCAAACTATTACCGGTGAAAACTAAGTATCTGTACATACATAATTCTACAGATTTTTTTTGTAGAGTGTTTCGGTAAAGCTATCACACTACCGTAAGTACTACCGTACTACTACCGTCAGCACTGCAAGAGCCAACACTTAAGTAACCTAATAGCAACTGCGGGCGTATCGATAGTCCAAATGTTCTAGCCTACAAACGGTTGGCAATGTGTCCAACACAAAGATGCACAACATTTAAAAATAAAAATCTAGCCATTCAAATGTTTGCGATTGCATTGATTCGCTAAAGAACTTGGCCTCAAATCAATTTTTTTAAATGTTTTTTACAGCACTGACGCATGCTTAGCGAGTCCAAACTTTGCAAATTTACAGAGAAAACACCCAAATTTCCCCATCCAACAGTTAAAATCTATAAGAGAATTATTCTAGAGAGAATCTAAAGAAGAATTCGATGCTCGGACGGATCGCATCCGTGGCATAGACGTGATAGAGGTCATGGTACTCGTATCTGACACGGATTGTCGAAAACGCGAGTTGGAATCTCATTCGAGGATGTGCAATTTCCTCTATGAAATCGCAAAGGCCTGATATCTTAATTTGTAATAGTAATAATAGTAATTAATTTTAGCCTCAAGCTCTATTAGGTTTTATGTAATTTTAATTACAATCCAGTACATATGTATGTAAAAGTTCACAATGTCGGTTATGAAAGTATGATTAATTGCCATTACATCTCATTAGGCAAATACCAGACGGACGTAGATAATTTGTACCTAACACAAGTTATTCATAATTCTCAGCCCACAGGCGACAACCTTGCGGACGACCTTTGAGTCAGTTGCTTTGAACCTTTACTATCACTGACGCTTGGTTCTTGGTAATAAAACCTTATTTGCTCTTATCTATACTTATAATAAAGGAGAAGAGGGCAAAAATTCTCTTAAAAGGCAAAAAAAACAATGTGGGTCAGAAGACGTAAAATGACCTACAAAACAATAATATGACGATTTTACAAAAAAAAAACTGCTTGTCTGTCTGTATGTTCATGCATAACTTAAAAATTACTGAACAGATTTCTATGAAATTTGGTATATGGATGGAATAGAGCCCGAAGCTTCCAACTATAAACTTTTTATCTTGATTCGTCACATAAATCTAAGATGGCCGCTTGATCTCACTATGCTACACAGTCTCATATAAAACTGTGGTCTCAATTATTGACTGGTCGGCACGCATGAACTTCTATGGTACGGCTAAAAACCGTAACAATTAAGAATGTAACACGTCTTAATTTTTTGCAAATATAACCATATCTGTGGAGTTCAGAAATTATTATAAGGAAAAGATATTTCTGGTGCAATTTACTGAAAACTTGGTATAAATAAACTTTAAGGAAAATAATGCAATAAATGTTATTTTTAAACACAACATAACAAATTGTCACACCTATTATCCTCGAAGGGGTAAGCAGCGGTGTTCACCTACGTTTCACTGGATATATTTTTGGTCCTATGTAACAGGGGGCGAGCCCTTTGCTATCTACGGGACATTGTCCCAGACAGAGAACTGCTAATGAGAATTTCTTGGTTTGAAAATCCTAATAACTGTACAACCCCATGATCGAACCCAGGGCTCCGAGGTTCCAAAACGGAGCTTTCACTACTACAACAAAACCAAGCGAGTAAACCCGCTGGCGGGTCAGCTAGTCATTATTAAAAACAGTGTTACCAACAATAGTCTCAGTCCTTATACATTAACATTAAACGTTTATACCTAGTTTGTATACGAGTTATTTATTAAATACTATTAATATCACTTTTTTTGACTATACAATTTTGTAGTATATCATTAAATGCTGCAGATTGCTGATAACATTGATGATGGTAACTTTTATTTCACTGAAAAAATTGTATAGTCAAAAAAGTGATATTAATAGTAGTTAATTAATAACTCGTGTACAAACTATGTATTATCAGTGATCTGTATGTAGCTCAACAGTTCCAGCTCCCTATCTGCCGATAATTAACCCAGAATATCCATAGAATTATCAGAATATATATAGAAATTGCGGTGCAAACGAAATTTTGATAAAGTTTATGCGTTAGAGCACCCTGAAAGACAGGTGCTACGTTCGCCCGCTGTCAAAATGAAGGTAATTTTACCGATATTAGTAAATTAATAACATACAATATTTAATATGAATACATTTTTCTTATAATATTACTACTCGTATCTACTCCTCGTTTGTATCAAGTTCAGTTAGAACGATTGTTTTAACTTCATTTATGATACTGACTTATGAAATACAAGTGAATTGAAATAACAGTTTAATTAGGTGGTATACGTATGCATATATTGTTAGTAATTTTTAATTTATCTTATTTTCGTAACATCTATATATATAAAAGAAGATGTCCTGACTGACAGACTGACAGACAATGCACAGCCTAAACCACTGATCGTAGAGACTTGAAATTTGGAGGGTGTAATGTCCTTGATGCGTAGAGGTGCACTCTATAGAGAATGGGTTTTTGAAAGTCTACCCCTAAAGGGGTCAAAAGGTGTGTAAGCTTTTGTATGAAACTCCTTTGTTTTTGAACTTATAGTTGGGAAAATTTGTATTTGGATAGGTCATTCAAAATAAAAATAAAAAAGTGCTATGCGAGACGTCATCGACGCGGGTGTCCCGAACACTCCTTGAAAAAGGCCACCGAATGTGGTCGAAACTATAGTCGGACCTATCCGATAAATATTACGTGAGTAATACCGTATTTTTAATTAATAATAAAAAAATTGGGTTAATTTTTTGGATAGTGGTGGTTTATGTGGGTGAAATAGGGGGGTGAAAGTTTGTACTGAAAGGTTTTTGTTTTCGAACATACATTGGTGAAAATTAGCATTTGGACAGTTTAAAGAGATGATTTCAATATTTATTGACAGGGATTACTTAAGAGGTTGAAACGTAGATATTCTTTTTTTTTAATTTCTTTGTTTTTGGGGCTACACTGATGAAAATTTGATAACTATTTAATTTAAAATAAATAGTGATGCTTTCAGTATTTTTGTCTGTTTGTACGAGCTAATCTCCGAAACGACTGGACTGATTTCAATGAAATTTCGTATCGTATGGTAGCTTATATCCCTGATCAACATAAAGGATCCTTTTGATCTCGGTAAATTAAAGAGTTCCGCGAGGGCACGCGAGCAAAGCCGCTGGCGGGTCAGCTAGTATAGTATATGTATATACTTATACTTAGTATACATCCTTCATTTTACCGAATATTTACTTTATAGTTAATGCTATTATTATATTACTTGTCATTACTATTGTTGATAATACAAAGTGTTATCTGAACGAACCTGACGTAGTACAGACCCTTAATATTACTCAAACTGAGTCACAATGAAAATATTAATATGTTTGTGAATTTTGTTACATACAATTTGTTTTCCAATTCTTTTTTCTTATTCATCAATTGGGTTCATTTTCAATAATTCAATTAAGTTAGTATTGAGAAACCGTAGAAAATCCAGCATTCCTAATTAGTATTTCTAATCATGTCACAGTGCCAGTATCCGCCTGTTTAGACATGCGTATTATATCCGGCTCAGTTTTTTTATTGTAACGAGATGGTTTGTTGCCGGTATTATTAATTAGTTAATTACTACCAAGGTTTCTGTAAACGTACGTTGCTGATTGTGTTCAATTCATTATGATTTGTTTCTTAACTAGCTACATCTTGTGGCTTCACCCGCGCCTAAAATCACTGACTCACAAGAACATTAGAGTCTACTCACTCTAAAGTTCTTGTGAGTTAAACATATTTTTTTTTACCAAAAATGTAACGTACTTCAACACCATAAAGTGTAAATTAACTTGTCGAAGCCAGTGCCATGATAGTTCAAAAGTACCTGTTGTCACAATATTGTTCGCATGGTTCTAACTTCGACAAGTTATTTCAGACCTTTTAAGTTATAAAGTCGGTTCCATTTTTGGAAAAAATAATTTTCTCTTTGTAGTGACATTTGCTAATTACGGGATCGCTTGTCATTCACCGTCAATGATAATATCGCATCAAAATAGGAGAAACACTTTTCAGTTATTGGAGTATAACTCAAAAACTGCTTGACCGAATTCGATAAAAAAAAAATTTATTACTCTACCAAACAAAAATATAATTTTAAGAATCGGTTCACAAATGGGGTACAAATCGGTGGACGTACAAAAAAACCAGTTGAACATAAACATCCTCTTTTTTGAAGTCGGCTTATATAAAGCAGCATGCATGTTATTAATACGATATCATCTCCTCTATGGTATTAATGTTACAGAAAGAAAATAAATCAGTTGAGTAACAGAGGATTGAACGAGTAAAAAAAATCTATCCATCCATACAACTCAAACAACTTCATTTTTATTACAATTAACGAAAAATGTGTTCTGTTTCTAAATACGTAAATATCAAATTAATTTTTTATTGTTTTTAAAACGTAGATACATTTTGATTTTTTTTTTGTCCTCAACTCGACTCCGTTGAGGAATATGGCGTCGCACGTCATGTGCATTTGCCAGCGTCATGTTTTTATACTTTTTATTAATCCACTTTCTCGACTTTAAAGTACTATTCTATTACATTACACTTTTAATAAATCCTTACTGATTTTTACTGAAAAACACAGTATTGCTCACGTAATACTTGCTGGATAGATCCGACTATAGTTTTGACCACATCCAGGTCCTTTTCAAGGAGTTTTCGGGACGCCCGCGTTGTCGTTTTATAACAAAAAATTCCTTTCTACTCGGTATATTAAATCATATCACATCATACTAGACTATTTCTCTCTTCCCAAACAAGCATACACTTACACACACCTTCAATACCCACACAAAACTCTAAAGTACACACACATATACATACTGTAGCTGCAAACAAAGTTCAAAAATTTGCAAACAGTAATTTTCACACGAATATTTGCAGCTTCGCAAGATAACATTATTATTCGCCGACCATAACTGTCAAAACTGTAATTATTGTACCCACCATTTTAGTACAAAATTACAGCTAAACAAAGGGAATGAGATCACTGTCCAAAGTTACGCTTAACCACAACACCTTGTAAGGAAACCTTGAGAAATTCGACACCTAGGCTAATTAGTTAGGCAAACAGAAGTACTTAAACACTAATTGTGGAGCAATTTAGTTTTTAGACAGGCTAATTTGTGACCGGAAAAACTAAATTGTTCGAAACGTCGACTTCCAAACGATGTTACAGGACAACCGACAAAAATAATAAAAAGCATGAACGTATATATAATAAAAGTGTGTATACTTAAACATAAAAGACAGTCGTTCAACACATGACTCGTATACCAGTTTTTGCGTCATTTGTGATTAGCACACAGGAGTCAAGGGTCAAGATTCAACCACAAACCAACTACTTCTATGCCAGTTCAATGTACTAGGACAAGAGTACACGTTAGTTTAACTCAGCACGATACCGATGGTCTTACTCTTGGAAAATAAAAATATAACATATAAATCACATCCTGAGAATCTATCACTATAAAAGATTCAATATGTATATATATTCAATGTGTATATATATTCAATATGTATATATAGATGTATACCCACTACATATCGCCATCATATCACCGTACATATCACAGTCATGATCTTGATTTCATCACAGAAGAACTATCACATCTAATAAGGGCTGAGCCTATCATATTTCTTAGGCGGGTATTCTACTCGTCAAATATCTTTGTCCAATGTAGGTACGTTTGATCCAAATAAATTGGATGTCGTCATCCAAGTTACTCGCAACACCAATATTCGATCAAAGATTATGACTTTTCAATCAAAATGACTGCAAATAAAATTTCGTGGATATTCCAGTGACAAAAGTTTTGTTACATATTTAGGAATGCAATTACTGTATTTAGGATACGAGGCACAAATGCTACAAATTAAACGAAACTTTGGACGCGTAACTACAGAAAGGCGAATTTATGACACATTTGAATTTCAGGGTACTGAACAAGACTTGAAGAATAAAATAAACTGTTTGTGGTCACGGTACCAGACAGGAAAAATAAACGTAGGTATTTTTACCATCCACACTACAAACATACTTGACGAGTGCAAGAGGAATCCATCAAAGACATTTGATCAAATGTTGGACCTCGAAATTGGACAAAGAAATGTGACGATTGGAATATCACCTTAGTTAGCCTTAACGACATCCGTGTGGGAGGATATGAAGTATAGTTTCTGTAAGTACGGTAAAAAAAACATCAAAGCCAGGTTACGACTACATATACGACAAAACTCTATACCCATATAAATGCGCATAACGATGATTAAAGGTGAAGCTAGAAATGCCAAAGCTAACTTTTTCTAAAAATACATTCATCGGCTCCGTTGGCTTAGTTTGTAGTGGCCCCTTTGAAGCGCGGGGTCCCAGGTTCCATCCCTGGCCGGCTTGAGTATTTGTGTGATGAGCAGAAATGTTTGCTTTCGGGTCTTGGATGTTATAATGTGTAATTTTGTATCTCCAAACCTCCTGTGACACATGAAGCCCTAGTACGGAAAATGTATGAGTAAAAAAAAAGACATGTGGCACTCGGAGACTGCCGCGGTAAAGCTATTGCATAGCTGTTTTTATCAACTTATGCAATTATAATTATTTAACCAATGCCATCTAGAGGCGAGTTGCCGAACTAAAGAAAAGCGTGATATTTCAAAAAGTCATTAATAGTTCTGCTATTCATCGATAGATGCCAAATCAACTTATGCAATTATAATTATTTAACCAATTCCATCTAGAGGCGAGTTGCTGAACTAAAGAGACAAGCGTGATATTTCAAAAAGTCATTAAAAGTTCTGCTATTCATCGATAGATGGAGTCGGAGTGAGGGGTGTTAGGTTATTTTCGTTACGGAATTTCTGGATTCGGTCTCCACGCTCAAGGCCCGCGATAGAAGCTATGCAATAGCTTAATAATACTGCGCGTTTTTTGTGTGATCTCAACGGTCTGAAACAGCTGGATAGAAAATATTTCACATTTATAAATACCTTGACTTCTCGAATTATAATACTTACCTAATGAGATTTGCCAAAAGGAGATGAAAGCGTGGTCGGAATCTTTATACGAGTACTATTATACTATAATAATAAATCATAACAGCCAAGACGGCATGTATACAGTAATCTTGATCTACATATGCCGCGTTATGTTTTAATTTATGAATCTTACGACTATTCTCATAATGTAACAATGAACCTGTACAATAATGTTGTTACTCATGTAGGCGTAGGCTCACAATAATATCTTGCCTCAAAAAATTAATAGTCTTTTTGAAATACCGCTCTTTACAAGCTGGCTCTTGCATTACCTAATGTAAAGTTCTACTCGTTATCTGGCATTACTCAAAGTACCTTACCGGCATAAGCAAAAATAGCATTTTTGTTTAGGTTTCGAAGAAATCGTCATATATGTAAAGAGATAAAGTTCTACAATGCTATGTGTATGATTTGCAGTACAAGATAAATGGTCAACAGAATTATATAATAAATCACGTCATTAACTTACATTGAATGGTCATCCATACAAGAGGTAATGAGGCTATAATGAGGACGTTTGTAGCCATAGAGTACACAATCTGATAGTAGGGACAAGGTGTCGAAAATTGTAATAACACACTGGTAATCGAGTATGTGTAAAATTTTAATTTAATGAAATAATATTTGAACTGGCCACAGTAAACCTGAAACGTAAAGCGGAATATAAATTAGCGGAAATCCATATTAAAAAGATATTAAAATTTCACTGTCGTTCCAGAGCTTGGCGAGTCAACGTCTCCTGAGGATGCCTCGTATAGAGGCGAAACACGCGCGTGCGTGTCTGTGTGTGTGTGTGTAGGTGTGTAAATTGCTTATTTTGTACACTTCCTACATGCATTTCATGAGGGATGGCGCGATGGGCGTTGCACACTGCTTCTATGTCATAAGCATATTTCCAGCGTGATATAACGACATAAATCACATCAGTCTCTACAGCATAAAGTTAACAATTATTTTATGTAAATTACACTGCTATAGATATAAAGAAAAACTATTAACTCATAATGTTCAATTCACGTTTTTCTTGTGAGTGTGATGCTTGGGATGCCTCAAACAGAAAGAAGAAATAAAAAACCACTGGCTTTTCGCAAGTATCTGGCCCATGAAGATAGTACACTAAAACAAAACCTAAATAAACACATTTTAAATAATTAACTAACCGACGAAACATTCACGTTAGGAGCGATGACTTTGGACCCGAACTTCAAGCAAATCAGATGCTTTATTATAACATGTGACAAATAAAAGAATACACCACCATTACCGCTAGTCAAACATGGCGGCAACCACGCGAACTGAAGTACTTCCGCGAGTCCAAGATGGAGGGCATCACGAGGTTTGACGTAGCCTCCAACAGCCAATGAAGAGCATGGCATTGTCCCGCCAAGAAAATGGCGGCGGAGAAGGGAAATCCCATCTGAAGACATCACTAGTTAGTCGCTGGTATAGTGTATAGTCTTGTCAGAGTCAGCCAGTTGGCAAAATACTTAGAAATTTGTATTAAGGCTGATAACTATAAGGCTTTAATGTAATTGTTACTTAGCTAATGTTAGCATCTTGTAAATTCAGTTGAATGTAATTGGTATAGATTTGAGTTTCATGTTATGGAATACATGTGCATAATCTGGTAATATTGTTTTATTGTAATGGGTGTTACAAACACATAATGACTGTGACGCTTGTTGACATGCTGACGCTTCGCTCTTTCTTTTGTATGTAAAACTCACATCAATTGCAATACGAAATTTGACTTTTTTGGTGTACAATTATAATGATCATCAAGATTACCCTGATGAAAGAATTAATTTTAATGCAATAAAATTATATTCAGCACGTACGTGATAAATCACGTATACAGAGTTTATGTACCAGATTTACTTACTACTATCCTATTGAATATGTATTCGATGACTTATGTCTATTTCAAGGTGCCTGTCGTTTAGCCAAAATTGTTCTTCTATGTAATTTGTCTTCATTTGCTCTTGAGTATGGATTGAATTGCGATAATGTTCATTGAATGGTCATTAAAAGGCTAATTTTGGAAAGAACAGAATAGCCTGTTGCTTTTAATGTACTCTAAGTAATAATAAATCACTGATTGACTGATTAGTTAACAATTACAATACAATGATAAAATTTTATGGTTACAACAATATACATTATTGAGTTAATTATGACCACATTATGACCTTGACCATTTAACTTTAACGTTGTTTAAAATTTTACCATACTCATAACATCTAACTGCTTAGTATATTTCTTTTCGTCCTACCGAATGAATAATAGTAGATTATGCACCGAGGGAGTAAAGCAGTGTTGCGTCAAGGGCGGCATATTGAACCCTGAGTGTAACAGGGACTGATTAACCCAAGAGTCCGCGTTACACTCAGGCTTCAATATACCTTCCACGACGTAAGACACTGCTTTGCTCCCTTGACGCATAATCTACTATTTCATACCACCTGCTCGAAAATGTCAAATTACATATCACGCAACTGTATGCAACTCCGTGGGTGTAAAGTGATTTGAATTTGGAACGTTAGTTGGAGTAAAACTCTTAGTAAACGAAGACAGCATACAGACAAAAAAACGAAAAAAGACGCGAAATGATTTTACTATATGTGGTGTGTTCGAATAGCCCTAAGTTCGCGAAATCAACGGTAAAAATGCTCACAAGGGCGTTCGAATTGGGAATCTATGGGTGAAAATGCCCTTTATAGCTATTTTTGTTCAGCGTTCGAAAAACTAAAAAAAGAGTTATTTTTGTCTCCATAATTGAGCTTTACGAACGCTTTAACAAAAGAGCCACCAATGCCCTTATAGCTCAGCGAACGCACCTACGGAGTGTTATTGTTGTGCACCGCGTTGCTATGGGTGACGCACGGCGCCTCTCTGCGCATTCAAGGTCATATTTAAAGTTGCGTACTGCGATCTGGTATTTAGTGCTAATCAACTTTCATAAAATAATATTATTTTCAACGTGGTGCATGTAACCCGAAATATTGGGTGATCCAAAAGCTACTAAATCATGGTCTACATTTCGTGAGTACTAATTATAACTTAGTTAACAGCCCCGAAAGTTTAAAACAGTGTTTTCCATAAAATGTTTCTTCCAAAGATATCCCTCTATAACGTGACAAATGTGTCCAATTTGAATATTAACTATTAATGTATTTTACTTCTAACTAAATAACTGCTATTTTAAAGCTCTGCGTTTTTATTGTCTCGCAGTAGGTATGAAAGGTAGAGTATGCACCTCGAGGATAAAGCTGTCTTCGTCTTGGGCGGCTTGAACCCCTCGCTTCAATCAGGACTCTACATAATTAATTCTTAATCCTCTCGCTGTGCTCAGGGATTAACCCAAGAGTCCCCGTTACACTCAGGGTTCAATATACCCCCCATGACGTAAGACACTGCTCTACTCCCTCGGTGCATAATTTACTATTTCTTCTTCTTTACTTTGAATTAAGTAATTCATCATCATTCATGGATAAAACACGATCATACAACACACAACAGCCCTAGCTGGCTCTAGCACACGATATGCGTTATATCTCTCATTAATTAGTGCACACGACACCGAGGGACGACAAACCCGAATGCAATCTGGTCCCATCTGGTCCAATTCCGTCCCGGCTATTCGGTAGGGTTACCGTTCGGTTAGGTTACTTGGCGTGTGCGGCCGCGCTAATAGGACCAATCTTTATACCTACTTCCGCTTTTTACATACTTGTCAAAAGCATTGCAAATCTGTCAGTCACAAAAACCGTTATTCAAGGTGAATTAACGTCATAGTATTGTGCGTTAGATTTTGTAATACGTTGTGGTTAAACTAGTCAATTTACAATCACAATACTTTTGATTACAATTGAAATGACATTGGGAAGACGACGTGGCACGCAGAACGGAGAAACGTTGGGAAATAATTATTGTTCTTCGCGGTATTTGCTCTATATTTATTTATAAATATAGAGCATATATATACGCGACTTCGCCTGCGCAGGATTAGTACTTCGAGTATCTTCTTCAAAGCCATATCTGTCTTTATACCAAAAAGTCATAAAATATTTAAATGGTCAAATAACAAAATAGTATTATACGAGTAAATTTAAATACTTAGTTATATCAATCAGTAAACACTAAAAATAAAATACAGTACTTACGTACGTAGAAATATAAAATTATTCACATGGAAAAAAACTATGATTATTATTTCATCACCCTTGACGGTCGTCGAGCACGTCTAGTGTATCGAGCTATCAAGTATATAGATTTTGACTTAGCTACCAGAAACTGACACAAACTTTGACAGAACTGTCATTATTACGATCTTGACGTAGACAGAGATCTTATTACTTTGTCTATGCTGTGCCCAAGAATATTACGCTTTTTCACCCGCTTGGTGATGGATGATGATGATGATGAAAAATATCCTATGTGTTATACCAGTGCCTCATCTACCTCCACACAAAATTTTATCAAAATTGCCCCAGCCGTTTGTGCGTTAATGAGTAACCAGCATCCACACATCCATACTCACAAACTTTCACGTTTATAATATTATTAGGAAGTAGAATAAAGATGTACCTAGTCGTCCGTAACAGCGTCAATGTGATACTTTCTTAAAAACTAGCAATCTAGTGTTTCACAAGAGCACTAACGTCCCGTCAGACATTACGCTTCTTACAAAGGATTATCCATTTTGCATGGGTCCATTTCATAATTGTCACGCTATAAACCAGCTTATATAACATTCAACTCAGAAGCTATATCCAATTACTTAATCATTCTGTATTGCTCAATGACAAACACCAATAAATAACGTAAAAGAGATATATCGAATCCTAAGGCCGCGGATAGAATCCCATGAGAACGTTATATTTATTGCGTAGTAGCTTTAGGCCATTTTTCACGGCCCTAAGTCCAATATTTATGGCCAATATCAGTTTTGAAACATAGATCTTAGCTACCACACCACCTTATCATACCTATCTATATTTAATATAGATAGGTATAGGTATCTGTATAACTATGTATAAGGTTTACGTAAGTAAAAGAAAATGAGAGTAACATCTGCCGACAAACTGCCCAGCAGTTTGGCAGAAAGTAGCTTGTGAAATTTGTAATGTAATGCGTTGTATAAATAAATAAATAAAAAAAAACCCAAAAAATAAAAAAAAATATCTAGACAGATAAATAAAATTGAAGTGCAATTTTCTTAATTTAATTCCAAATTAACAGCTTTTCACTAAGTGCATATGAAAATCTACAAAGGCTGTAGCACAAGTAATTTGCGAAAAAGTATTCGTATCGAAAGCATCAACATGTCACGCAACGGCGTACAAACTATGAGTTTCTGTATCACAGTTGTCCTAGATAAATTACAGTTTGTACTGTTTCACGTGAACGACACGTTGCGTTACACTTACGAAGTTATTCATGCTAGGCCCACTGTATACATATATATAGATTTTTTTAAAATTGTATGTGTCTATCAGTCTGTCTGTTTGTTCGTGCTAATCTCTGAAACGGCTGGACCGATTTTAACGCTACTTTCACTGGCAGATAGCTGATGTCATTAGGCACTTAGGGTACTTTTTTCATCATCATCATCCATCACCACGCAGGTGAAACCGTGGGGCGTAGCTAATATACAATACAATATTTCAAAAAACAGTAATATATATGTAAAAAGTTTAAATTATAGACCTAGAATGAATGAGAGCTGTCGGAAAAAATCCTAGGTGCTTAGTGACTCACTGTCGTGGTAGCTGACCAGACGAGCACCAGAAAGTGGTCTACTACCATACTGTGAATGTTCCTGCAACATTACCTTCACCGGAACCACATGAATACGATACGGATACGAAATAGGGACCCCCAGATCAGCAACCAACCTTAACCGACCCTGAGCTATCAAAACTGTATCCTTATTCAACCGGTAATCACCGCAAGATCGCAGAAATTTTATTTCTGGTAATGTGTAGCAGCTGGTATGGAATTATTCTTCTGATTACCTTATTAAATCTTTTTATTGCATGATTTTTAAAGAACTGACGCATGCTTAACGAGACCGAGCTATGAAAATTTAAGGGAGGAAAATACGTCCCCATATGACGGTTAAAACCATGAAGGAAGTTAAAATTTGGTTCTCGGACGATACTCGTATTGATCAGTGGCATAGCTGTCATGGCGCCTGACATGGATTGTTAGAAGACGCGGGTTTGAAGTCCGTCCGAGGTGTTGTTGTCTTATTAAATCTTCTTTAAACATAAAATGATAATAATAAAATTTCATATTATTATGGGGGAGGCATATGTTCAGTAGTGGACATCCTACGGCTGAGATGATGATGATGATGATGAAACTTTCATACAATTGTACCTTCGCAATAGGACACTCTGTGTTACATCACAAACATACACGACCCTAGTACAAACATTTCAGCTCATCACAGAAATACTTGCCCTAGCCAGGGTTCGAACCTGGGATACCTCGATTCAAAGGCAGTATCAAGAACAACTAGGTCAATGGAACGACAATCTTGAAAATGTAGGTATATCCACTTATGTCGTAAGCAAACAAATTGTAAGCCACATAGCAAAAACTTGTCACAGTCGTTGACAAATTTAACTATGACAAGGTCCTTGTATTTGCTCAACGAATGCATGTTGTTACCTTTACAATAGGTTGTGTGCGGTGTAGACGATTGGTTCCGGTTGCCCAACAACTAATGATGTTTGAAAAGTCACAGCTGCGTAATATGAGATGCATCGGGTATAGACTCTACCTAGATATCGCTTGGGAGGTATTCAACTCACGTACCTATGTAACATTACAATGTCTACGTTTTTTTTTACAATAGTACGTAATGTAAAAAAGAAAAAGAAATCGCATTCAAGTCGCAAAAAAAGTGTATCCGAGCAATGTGTCTACTTAAACCAACAGACTCATGTAAACAATATTTCCAAAAATTGAAACTTCTTACTCTCCCTTCATTATACATATACGAGTTAGCTACGTTGGTAAGAAATAATTTACACGATTTTGATACATTAAAGAGTAGGCGACATCAAAATGTGCTATGTAATCCAAACAGTAAAAAAGCTGTACATAGTAAAAGTGTTTTTGTGATGAGGGTAAAAATATACAACAAATTACCATCAACTGTTAAGGACACAGAGAATAATGACATTTTTAAATATAGATTAAAGAAGTTTCTGATCGACAAGGCATATTACAGCATTGATGATTTTTTTAAAGACAAACTATAATAGATATGACAGATAGGTAAATCAATTAATGTAATCATTGACTAATGGACTAATAAAATTGTTATTATTATTAATTATTGTAATTTGCACGCCATTATGGTAAGAATACGGAGCTACGCGTTGTTTAAATAAGACCTATATACCAAACTGTATTCGAGCAATAAATGAATTTTGATTTTGTACTATAAAGAAAAAATCATGATATTTATACAGAAATACAGAAATACAGATATGTTTATTTGTGTCAAAATACAGGTGTACAAATGAATAAAATCAGGACAGCAGATAATTAAGACTAAACTTTACGTTTCTTTTGATGTGAAAACGTCTTTAAAATGGCTTTCATAGAAACGAGAGTATGAAACGCTTTTTATGTCGCCTTTTAACTTAATATATCGTGACTCGACTAAGGGTTGCAGCGCAAAGTGGTGACCATATTCTGAAAATAGAATTAAGCTTGCCTTTTACTGTTCTTAAATCATCGTGTGCCATCTAGCAGAGAAGGGGGTTGAAAAAGTGAATTTAGCTAAATTATGCGCTCGCTCGATTTCATTATCAGATCGTCTGATTTTCGAGTCATATCCTACACGAAGCCTCATCCGAAGGTTTTGATTCTTGTAACTTTCAAACTGTAAACCGCTATAACTCCGAAAATGAAGATGACAATGTAATAATGAAGAGACGAATGTAAATGCCTGTTAAAAATGTGTTGTTTGAAGTCACAGGAGACGTCATGCAGAGAAAATACGGTAATGTAGAGTAGAGATATACTAACAACCCCAATTTTTAGACTAGTAAGTTAAGAGATATGCAAGCCGTGCGCCTGGTGAAACGAAACGAAACGAAACGAAATGAAAATAAAAAATAAAAGTTTAATAGAAAAAGATTTCTATTGCATATGTAGTAAGGTTTATACATAGATAAACCGGATTTGTTGCCGGAGTGTTTCCCGATAAATATAAATTGGGATTTTTCAAATCAAGAGTGCATAGGTAAAGGTCAGCATCAGGTGAGATAGAAGTCAAATACAAGCTTATAAATTATAAACAATATTAAATAATAAAAATTTTACTAAAAAGTTTTAAAAATGTTTCACCCTTTTTAGTGACCCTTTTTAATTATGGGATCGATTGTCATTCACCATCAGCGATGATATCATCAAATCATTAGAATAGGCGAAACACTTTTCGGTTATTAAAGTGTAACTCAAAAACTCTACCAAACAAAAACAGATACATCAAAATCGGTTCATAAATGACGAAGTTATCCGCGAACACACATCAAAAAATATATGTAGTCGAATTGAGAAATCTCCTCAATTTTTTAAGACGGTTAGAAATAGGTATATAATTGCGGAAAGTATTGTCGAAATATTTGCCTTTACGACCCTTTCAAATCTTATTAATAACTTATGCAGGAATACGGCTTCCTGGCTATAACATTTAATATATACGTGAATGATGCAATATAATTAATAAATAATTAAAAATAAATTGTGTATATGAAAGAGATTTGGCAAAACTGATCTTAATTAGAATTTCTGATGAGCGCAGTATAATTTGCAATTAACAAATATCAAGCAGTAAGGAAAATACATTTACAGTTAATTATATATGTTGCAAATTTATTAATGTGGTGTTTGCATATATATCTAAATCAAATCGAATTGTGATTGCGATTTAGTTTTAAACATTATAGCTTACAATAAAAATTAGAACTTATATATATATATAAGGATATACGCTGAGAAGAAGCACATAAATACTATTTTTGCACGTATCATAATTTTGTTTTCTAAAATAAGGCCAAAGTTATAATATCAGGTATTATGTCAGTAAAAGCATAGCTAAAATCGGTCCAGCCGAATTTTGAAAATTAGGTGGAACAAGCAGTCATAATCTGCCTATTTTTTTCCCACTGCAAGGACTCGAGCTTTCCTCTCAGAGAGGAGTTAGGCCATAATCCACCACGCGGGCCCAGTGCAGCTTGGTGGATAGGTTAGTGACCAAGTGGCCAACCCATGTCGAAGTTATCAGGCCGCCCGTAGGCCTTCGACATAGCCTAACGACTGTTGTCCTAAGACAAACAACTGGGACCGACGGCCCTCTCTCAAGCGCTCACAGTTGAATAATACCACCAGCGGTCACCCATCCAACTCTTGACAGCAACAAGCTTTGCTTAACTTGTTGATCGGTTAAGATCGCGAAGTCAAGCTCCACTGCGAGTGCTTATATGCAAAATATCTGGCATTGCGATATCACCAAGACATATATTATATATAATAATATATATTATACATATATTAAATTAAATTAAATTATAAATTATTTATATATAATTTATTATTTTATTATTTATTATTTTATTATTAAAAATTATCTATTTATATTTATTTTATATATTTATATATATTTTTAATTCTTATATATAATAACATTATAGATTATATCATTCACTATAGACCTACCATATAAGTATTATCTATCAAGGCTTTCCTCGCCTTTTACGCTCGCGTGGCCTCGCGGGATACAGTAATTACAGATTTTTTATTATCCCACGGAAACTCTTTAATTTACCGAGATCTAAAATATCCTTTATGTTGATCAGAAATATAAGCTACCACAATACGAAATTCCATTTAAATCGGTCCAGTCGTTTCGGAGATTAGGCCGTACAAACAGACAGACAAACATACAGATATACAAACAATTTGAACTTATTTTTCACTCCTTACATCCCCAGACTCGGTTTTTAGCATAGTTTTCATTGTACAGAAATTTGACCTCTACTGTTTATAATATGTAGTAGTTTTTACATCCCTCATCCCATATTAGTTATATAAATAAATAAATAAATAAATAAATCCCTCGTTTTACCCCCTTAAGTCATCCCTGACAAAAATATTGAAAGCATCACTATTTATTTTGAATTACCTATTCAGTTATCAATTTTCATCACTGTAGCTCCAAAAACAAAAAAAAACTTTAGAAAAAAAAATTATACTCCGTTTCAGCCCCTTAAGTCATCCCTGTCAATAAATATTGAAATCATCATTTTAAACTGTCCTAATGCTAATTTTCACCACTGTATGTTCCAAAACACAAACCTTTCCATACAAACTTTCACCCCTCCATTTCACTTAAACCACCACTAACCAAAAAAAAAATTAGACTAATTTTTTTTTATTTTGAATGACCTATCCAAATACAAATTTTCATAATTATAAGTTCAAAAACAAAGGAGTTTCATACAAACGTTTTCCCCGCTTTTGATCCCCTTAGGGGTTGAATTTTATAAAATCCCGTCTTAGTGAGCACCTACGTCCTAAAAAGAACCCGCATGCAAAATTTGAAACTCCTAGCACTTGTAGTTTCTGAGATTTCGTGATGAGTGAGTGAGTGACCTTTCGCTTTTATATATATAGATTATTTAAATCCCCCCTAGATATTAGTCGAACTAATAACGTTAATGCAAGGCTGTACATGATTAAAAACATTTACCTAAACTTAACTTTACATTGGCCAAACTGTTTAATGACTTCACTAATAAATTTGTAACTCGCCTGACATGTAATATTTCTATTAAATCTTATTACCATTTATCGTAATAAAACATTAATCTATGTAATGTGTTTCCTATACTTGTCTCGCTTTAACTTGCAATAAATATATCATTTTTTAAATATATAATTATATCAAGGCTACTAAGGTGTAAATGGCAAAAAGTGGTATGTCGTTTGGAAATCATACGATAAAAACTGGTCTAGTTAGCGCACGTAGTGAATCGAATAGCTAGTGAGGCTACGTATTCTTATTTTTGTATTGAAATTCTCATCAGTTATGTTTGTCATCAGTCTTATGTTAGAAAAGATGACGAAAAGCTTCACAAAAACTTTAAATATAATTTGACATATTCATGGTCGTTTCTGTGTCAACCAGAGCAGCCGTGCGATTCTGTAAGAGCAAACATCATTGCATCTTTGACAACCTCCGTGAAACAAATGACGATATGACAAGAAACGTTGGAAAAACAACCTTATTTATAAGAGCGATATCTCATAAAGTATTTGACATCGGTGAGCTCGTCGACGAGCGCATCGATGAATCATTACAGAATCGCATGGCTGCACTAATCAACCCCAAGAACATGTTCCTATATCACATTCACTCATTAACTTCAATGCACTAGTATTTTAAGAGGAGTAGGACTCTCTGTGAACGAGTTCGCCCGGGGGCCAATACTGCCACTGTTCTATACTTTTTTGTATCGTAAAGCAGTAATGTTCCAAATACTACGTCTAGCACTGTATGTGCACCAATTAATGATAAACTCATGCACTTCCTCTTACTACGAGTATTCGCACCCGGCATCAGTGGGAGAAACTCTTAAATTAAGCCCTCGTACATATTTTTGGGTTATACCATTCAGAGAGATAAATTTATTTTATCAAACACCATCAAGCTTTCGTTATCTAATACTGATCATCAACTGCAACAATTGCAGTTGTTAAGCAGTCAAGCTGGACTAGTAATGCAGTCCAGCTTGACTGAGCACTAACCACTTCTGAAGCGCAAACCACCAACTTCCGTTTGGGCAGTAGTTAGTAACTCAGCCAGTCTGTTCACTTATCCGATAATTCGAGGTGTGACAATTTTGTTCTGTTATTCAAATTCAGTTTATATCCTAATTGAATAGCATTACCTGTATTTACATAATGAGAATGCGAAATTAAGCAACCACATTGAGTTCTTAATGTAGTTTAAAACCTGTAATGAATTAATGATTTATCATAAACTGTGATTGATTTATTTTCAAGGCGTTTTTTGATACTAATTAAATTTACCTTTCATATGTTCCGTTTTATTTTACAACTACAAATGTATTATGAAGCGTGAATGTATAGAGATAAGGTATATCGAATGGAGTTATATCGACATAGGACAAAAGTCTCGATAATTTATGATTTACACACCTATTGTATCGACTAGTTAATCATATTTTGATAATAATATACAAGGGACACCAGTGTGTATGCCATATATACTTAATATTAACGCAAAAATTAGCGGTAGTATTTAAATTTTCATTTTTATCACAATTTCAAGAAAAAATTGACATATTATCGTCCTCCGGTGCTCTTGTGCTCCGATACACGAAATGTGATGTGCAGTCACACTAACGTAGTGCGGGCACAAGTACAATTTGAAAATTTCGAAACCGACTTCCATTTCATTCAGTTATTGGAGTGTAACTCAAAAACTACTGCACCGAATTTGATGAAATTTAAATGGGACCACACGGGAAACACAGGCTTTCAAACAAAAATAATTTTAAGAATCGGTTCACCCAGTCGAAAGTTATATGTTAACAAACATAAAACACAAAACAAAAAATACAGTCGAATTCCTCCTCCTTTTTTTGGAAGTCGTTAAAAACGGTGTTAATGGAGCGAACTCCTTTTATTTTTCTCATTTTTATCGAAAAAAAAATGTCTTCATGAAGATGAACTTTTAGCAGTACGGAAACGGCGTGGAGAGCGTATTCGTCGCGTTACAGCGCTGATATAAACATAATAATTTCCGTTTGATATTTATACTACAACGCGTCGTGTAGACGAGCTCTTACATAGCTATAGAGCAATTTGAAAAGATGTTCTTAAAAGACGCAACGACTCATAGTTTTATCAAATCATAAGACATAATATTAGAAGAAAAAACGTAGATCCTATGTAGATGAGCTTCTTAAATAAACCTGCACTTAGCGCAGCGTACTAATTTCAATATTGAACTTGGTAGGTACCTACAACTTGTAATCGATTGTCGATAGCAACGAGACAGGCAAACAATCGTACAGTAACAATCATGTATTTAAATGACCCATTATGAAAGTTAACAAACAATATGAGCTGAATGTACCGTACAAAACAGTGTTTAAGCTTTAACAAAATGCTTGGAATAAATTAATTTTCACACACGTTGTACTTATCATTTATTGCGTATGACAAGTATGTTTGTTTTAGGATATTTTTTTTAATATAATTTTGTAAAACTATTACCTACTTACGATACGAGTACGGCTTAACGTAAAGATAGCACGTTGTCGATATCACGATCGACAATTGTTTTGGCTTCTTTCGGGAGACTTCTTCAGGAACTTGCATAGAGATCTAGAGAAATGCCAATCCGTGCGCTGAGTGCAAAACCAGGTGTCGCAAGCAGCGTCCGTATTTATTGTATTGTAAGCTTCAATAAGTTAATTATTCACTGCGGTATTAAAACTTAACGTTTGCATATTCGTAAGTACAGCACAAGCATTATAAACTGTTTAGATGCAATATCGTGACCACTGTTCACTCACATAATACGAGCAATGTGTTCTGTTTTTGAGTATATTGCTGCGATACCGGTCCCGCCCCTTTTTATATATCCCTTGTTACTGTGACCTGTGGTATCTTAGGTATTTTTGCGTCCCGCATTCCCGTTAGTCCCGTTATTACTACATTACTCATAATGAGCGTGAGTTTTAATAACATTTTAAAAGGCCTAATGGTAAGATATGAATGTTGGTTCTTCCTTTTAAGTTAAGGTACTGATTCTTATTACATAGCTTCATTCATATTGTAAGACAAATTACTTCATCAATACCACAGCCATACTAAGTATTGCACATAGTAACCGTTGGACCCTACTATGGTAATTGTTGAAAGCAATATGAAATTTGATTGCGGTCTGTAAAAGTTGGTCGAGTTTTCGTAATAACCCTACGCAATGCACCTGTCTCGATTGTAAAGACACTTTAAATTAATTTAAGTTAATTCGGTAAGAAATGTAATAGTAATTACGAAAGCGTAATTAATTATACATTTATTATAGTAGTATTGAGACAGCTACCCAGCTATGAGTACTAATAATTCTTTAGCAGCAAGGACATACATTTAAGATGTTAAAATTATAAAACTATAATTAGTAAGAGAACATGTACATCACAAAATACAAAATAGATGCAATCTCTATTAACTAAATACTTCATTTAATCCAAATTATTTCAATTTATCATCTAAGCAGAAATCGTTAGATTAGATACACACAGCCAAGGTGTCTTGTATTTTAGCGGTATACCTACATATAGAGCCTTAATACCTGAAACCTTACTAAAATATAAAGACTGTGACTTTTTTATAATTAACAGGTTACTGTTTGACCACAGACCACGATCGAACTTGATCAGTCCTGATGCGGTCAAAGGTGGTAATGAAAGGATAATTTATTTGTCAAAAACATGGGTGCACAATATATAAATTGTTATAAAGAGATTTAAAGTTTCCGGCATGTTCTGCTTTGCGGCGTACAAATTATGAAATATGTATAGGTATTGAAGATAAAGAATTGTTTTAAAATTACTCAAGATTTTTAAAGTACATAATTTAAAGGTCAGTTTTAATTTAATAAAATAAAGATTTTGTTTGAAAATAATATAATAGATTAATAGATCCAAAATTATTATATTACATTAAACAGTATTACTTAGATTATATTACATTAATAGTTAAAATTATGGCATTAGAGGTCAGAACGTAAATTACTAATTAATTTAGGTTTACAGTAAAAAAATCGTCAAGGGAATAGAAGAAATTCTGTAATAGCCAATTATGCAATTTAAATTTAAATTATCAAAGGGAAAGTTTCTTATGTATCACTCTAAACCTACCTAGAATGATAACTGACTCTCGAAGACGGCTGTCGGAACATATCGTTAGGTGCATCTTTACATATTGAGGTTATATAAGTAGCTAGCAGAAAGTGTCCAAACACCAAGCTGCGGATTTCCTCATTAAACTACCTTCATTGAAAGCTCAAAACTGATGTAGAAAATCTTTTAAAATTATTTATGTTTCCAAAATTATTTATTATCCATTGTGTACACCACCGTCCTAGAGTAATTACACATAATATCTATTCCATCTTAAGGTTGTCTGGAAAAGATCGCTTTAAGCGATAAGACCGCCCATTGTACCAATCTTTAAGATATATTTCGAATCTGTTTTTTAGTTATTTTGGTGTCAAGAAAGTGCTATTGTATTGTAGTAAATAGATAGAATAAAAGATACTCGTAGATGTAGATCGAACCAGCGAGGGCCAGATAGCGGCCTTCACTAACCCTGTACTTAATAAAATCGCATTAAATGTAATTTATAAGTACAATTCAATGTCCTGTCTATTACGTGACACGCTAATCTATTATGAAAACCACGATATAAGTCAAAATGCTCATAAACAGCGCCAATGTAATAAAAACAAACTGCACTGAACAGTGGGTCGAGAACGAAAATCTGCTTAAGTGTAACGTTATCGTATCGTTTACGTATTCAGTACAAACTATGATTTATATGTGCCACTATTGTACTAGATAAATGACGGTTTGTATTAGATACGTTAACGATGCGATTACAATACACATAAACAGATCCTCGTGCTCGGCCCACTGTATCACAAAATACGCTATATATATATAGTTCTCGTCACTTAACATTTGCTTACCCAAGTATCAGACATTGAAATCAAATTGTGTACAGTATGTTTAACCAATCACCGATAACTATATCCAGTCCATAGTTTATTCCAAAAAAAGTGAATATGAAATTTCAACTCGCACAGGGTTCCATACCATTTATAAGTACTTTAATTATTTACAT
Organism: Selenia dentaria; assembly: GCA_917880725.1. NCBI lineage: Eukaryota > Metazoa > Arthropoda > Insecta > Lepidoptera > Geometridae > Selenia > Selenia dentaria. The sequence goes on along the minus strand of OU862881.1, from coordinate 31,346,890 downwards.
TTTATATAATGTTATTCCAAAACATTAGAAAATGTAGACTCAGTTAATAGTGAAATTATTTATATACCATCATTCCTGAAGCGTCCACGCAATACTTCATCATCTCAGCCGTAGGACGTCCACTGCTGAACATAGGCCTCCCCCATGATTTTCCAAAAGGACCGGTTGGAAGCGGCCTGCATCCAACGTCGTCCTGCGACCTTCATCAGGTCGTCTTTCCACCGTGTCGGTGGACGACCTACGCTGCGCTTGCCGGTCCGTGGTCTCCACTCCAGAACCTTTCGTCCCCATCGGCCATCTGTTCTGCGTGCTATGTACCCTGCCCCCTGCCACTTCAACTGGCTAATCTTGCGCGTGGCAGGCGGTGGCCACCTTCTGCTAAGCGGTGATTGCGCAGAAAGAAGGCCGCGGAGAGGGTTACGGGGAATGACGTTCGAGCTGGCCCACTCTGGCGTAGACGAACGGGGGTACGGAGGAGGCAGTTCGCTTGCACCCTCCCTCCTCCGTAGTGGGTGTCACTGGTGAAGAGTCGGGGGACTCTTATATATTTAGATGTTATTTAGATCAACCCGGGCCTACCGCTGGGGCGAGATAGTGAGTGCTAGCGCAATCCTATCTCGCCCCATCTGGCGGAGGAGTGCTCACGGGGGAGTTTTAGTGGGTCTGAGCCCCACATACCCCCTTCCGTCAACCCCCGTAACGGAAGGGAAGTGGACAGCATTTCCCGCCCTCAAAAAAAGTACCTACATAGTAGTCTTTTAAATTAAAGTACCTACGTTAAGTTCGTAACAACGTCCTTGATGTCTATCTTAAATGTGCCTTTATCTTCTAATTTAATGTAAGTTCTAAAGCACAAATCAAAATTATCAATGAGTTGTCTGGCAAAAACTTTTATCCGGTATGAAAACACTTATAGCGGTCATTTAAGCGAGATATCCTGATAAAATCATAATTACCAACTAGTCTCTCAATCGTAACAAACGCGTTAAATAATCTACGTCTTACCTATTCTAGACCAGTAATGTGACCTTTATAACTATAAACTAATTACAATAGCAAACGGTGAGAACAAGCAATTGCTCTAAAATTGCCTGGACACTTGTCAGTTACCAATTTACTCTGAGCTCACCTGCCCTGCAATTTTTCACAAACTACAAACATGTACAAAGAGAAGTACGATTTACAAAAGGTCAAGTTATGATAGCCGGTAATGCTTTGGTCCAGTTTCGAGTAATGGAATGCTTAACGCCTTGGCATTTAGACTCGGGTTGTTTCCAAAGGACTCGAATCGATGATTGATAAAATAATTTGGATCATAAAAAGTGTCCTTGTTTATTGAATGTGAAGACATTACTTATAAAAAATGTTTTATCCGGTTTTATTTTGACGTAATTAATTTGTTGAAGTATTCATACCAATATACCTATTTAAATTGGAATATTACGTTCTTACCTACAATTAAACATCAAGATATAGAATTTTTACAGTTACCTACACTAATTCAAAATGAAATAAAACATTAAATAATGGTATTGCCATAAGTGTTTCAATATGAGTTCGGTTATTTGAGTGCCACGGCTAGCTCGAAAAAAGCGCATTTAAAAAAAATTATTTCACCCATTTTTTGACAACTCAATCGAGCAACTATTATCAGCCTAGCACGAATAACTGCGAGTGTGTAACGTAACGTGTCGTTCACGTAAATGGTATAAACTGTCATTTATCTTGAGCAACTGTGACACGGATAACTTATAGTTTGTATGAAGCGTGTCGCGTTGACGCTTACGATACGAACGCTTTTTCACAATTTGCTACGACGGCCCTTGCATCCGTACATCATCAAGAACACGGCGAATGTTGACTTTCTAATGGTCCAACATCCCTGATTTTGATATACCAGCTTAGAGTAGTGAGTTCACATACCCCCAAAGAAAGTAACCAAAGGTGTGAGATCAAACGATCCTGGGGTCTAGTTCACAGTTCCCTTCCCTTAATCAAGCACTTCACTAAACGTGTCCCGCAAGAAATTGATGTGTCATCCAAAGGTTGGCATATTGTATTGTCTTGTTAAAACCAACGCTCTATCAGATCAATACCATTCAACTGAGGTAAGGAAGTCAGCAATTGTGTTTTTGTAGCGCTCTCCATTGACTGTAGCATACCTGCCCATAAAGCGTGATGAAATGGCAAAACGTATTAGCTACAAATCAACTATAAATTGTTGTATTGGTAGTCTGTAGAAACATAATTGCCAGTTTAAAAAATAAACGTCTTTAAAACACCCTTTAGATAGCCATTGCGATGGCAAGTTGCTAGGCTACAGATAGCCCAAATTGTTCAGCCGTGCGATTCTGTAATAATTCATCGATGAGCTCACCGATGTCGAATGCTTTATGAGATATCGCCCTTGTAAATAATATTGTTTCACGAATGTTGTCAAAGATGCAACGATGTTTGCTCTTAGAGAATCGCAAGGCAGGCCGCAAACAGCTATTAGCTTACATACTTAGTCTTGACCCGTAGAGTTGCAACTGTATTACTGAATTTAAACTTGTTTACCGATATTTTTGTTTCATTAACAGGATATCCTGTTGTTTATAAATAATAATAGATTTAGAAATATTATGTTATAACAGCTCCGGTAACTCAGTTGGTAGTACCATGGATAATATTATGTTATAAATTAGAAGTGTTTGATCTGGATGTGGATACGGATATGTGAGTATTCACAATGAGATATGTGATATTATATGTGAATAATAGATACGGTAAGTAAGGATATTATATTATTTCGGTTTATCGGTCGGATAGTTCCCGTTACGGCCTTGACGAAGGAGTAAAAGTAAAATACAAATCGATTATGATTATTTTTATTTATAGCTTATCATTTGGTACTTCTTTGTCATTTAAGTAAGTAATATAGTAATTATTTAACCGTGAATTCTAAATTAATTAAAATTATAATTCGGAAATGTCTGAACAAAACTTTTTATTCAAATTTGAAATTTACTTTATGGAAATGAATAAACAAGCGTAGTGACCGAAGTGCTGTCTCTTAGTCCTACCAAAATGTTGAACTAATTATGATAAAAATTGTTCACATTTGAAGGGGTAAAACTCTACAACAAGGTAGCCTCGAAAATTAAAAGTGTGAACTTATATAATGCATTTAAGACCTACCTTTTTTTTTATCCCGGGAAAATCTTTTATAGATACCACCGGGGGAGCACGGTGGTTATGTGGGAGTCCGCATACCCACCAAAAACCCGGGGTGTTCCTCCAAGCGCCTTATTGTCGGTACTACAGGAACGTTATTTAAGACCTACCTTTTTTTTTGAGGGGGGGAAATGCTGTCCACTTCTCTTCCGCTACGGGGGTAGACGGAGCTCAACATGTCATTACTGATCATTCACTTAGGAAATGAATGCATTGGATGGGTGATTTGATTGGGTGCTACTATAGTGTTAACTGTAAAAGACAGCATGACGAATGTATAGTTTTTATTTATGTTTGAGCACTGTTCTCAGGTAAGTGACTGTAATGTCTTATTTGCATTGCTGCATTATTTGGCAGTCAAGCTCTATCCTCCAGGTGAATAGGTGCAGGTAGCCGTTGGAGCTGCCCCGTAGGCGACGCATCAGGGAGGCGACTCGCTTGCGCAGAGAAACCGTCTATATGCGCATCCACAACACCCCTGACGCGCTACACCACGGTGGCAGCCACATCAGCGCCCTGAAGGCATTATTGTATTGTATGCGCAGGGTGTTGTATGACTTCTTTGTATGCTTGAAGCCTGCATGTGTTAATTGATTGGCAGTACGCTCTAAACAGCGTCGCCTTCACTTGTGCCGAGCAACGTGCAAACCTGCGAGCCAGCATATTAGCTTTAACTGACCACGCCCTGTGCTCTCTTTCTTAGTTGCAAAAATATCACAATGAAGAGCCTCATCAGCCTAAAATACCCACGTATCAAACAACTAGGCATTGATTTATTACTGTCGATATATAAATTGAAAGATAAATACAATGTCCCTACCCTACGTTATAAGTATCAATCACAAGTAATTACATTTTATTACTACATTCACGCACAGAATAAGTATTAGTAACTGCAAAAGATCCAGGTCAATTATTATTTAACTTCTTATCCGATCGGTGCAGGTTGCATGAATGAAGGTCATTTTATCACGTACCTACCTATAAACTTATCTGTTATATAATTAAGTAATTTACTAACTAAGTACAATCGAGACAAAACTTTAAGTGTCATGCATATACTCATGAACATACTGGCATGAAAAGGGCGACGACTTGTTTTTTCTTATGGGATAGGTTGGCAAACGAGCAAGCGGCTCACCGAATAGTAAGTGATACCGTCGTCCACGGACATCTGCAATACCAGAGGTCTCGAGGATGCGGTGCCGACCTTTGAGGAAGGAAGAGATAGAAGGGGTAAAGGTTGTAGGGGGAGAGGGAAGTAGAGGAAGAATGGGGAAAGGGGGAAACGGGCCTCCGGAACCTCCCACAAACTGACGAAACGCAATATCAAGCTATGTTACTTCACGTCGGTGTTATGTGGGAGTGTGTACTTCAGCGACCGTGCCGGCCCATTCGGCTGTGGGGTTGCAGCGTGGCACTACCATCGAAAAAGACAAAAGCCAATCAAACCCCAGGTGTGTAGCAAAAGAGCTAAAGATTTAGTGGGCCTCATAAAGGGATGCCAGTATCTACGAAGAAATATAGTCAGGAACAGTAACTGCGTTAAAAAAATGACCCATCAAAGTCGTGTTCAAGTAGGCGGGGCTTAAAAGTCGTGTTCAGTACGTCATCAGTCGGACATTTTACTTGCAAGCGAGCACACTTCAAATCTTCGCGTACATTTTCATTTTTATCATTGTGAACTTCAGTTGTGGATCATCATGCCAGCATTCGTTGTGAAGTGGTGCAGAAACAATACACGATTAAAATGTCCAGGGATCACTTTTACTAGTAAATAATAGCAAAATTATAATTAGTCAAAGATACTGTTTTAAACTATCACGGTTGTTCTCTAAAGTTATATGGTTATTAACGGGATATTTACCGTGTAAATATCCCATGGTAAATATCCCGTTAATAACCATATAACTTTAGTCAAAGATGTTCAAATACGTTAACAAATCGAGATGGTCAATACTATGCAAAATAAAGTCAGTCAATTTTTATTTAATTTAGGATGTATTTTTTTCTTCAGGACTAAATATTGAAATGTATGTAATGTGCAATGGTTTTGCTTGTAATGTTTTATTCTCGCTTGCTTGCCGATTCAATGCGGCAAAATAAGTGCCTAGCTGCTATTAAGCAAGAAAAACAAGAGTATGACTGCCTGTGAAAACCAGCATAGTTATACTACGTTTACTTTGACTGAAAACAATAAAATTATAGATAATAAAAAAATTATGGACCAAGTTACACAAAACTGCAGTACCTACCTACCAGTTGGTACAGTAAGTACCTACTGTTTTTTTAAATTGTGTTATATAAAATATCATATTTATCTTTTTATGCTGATGATTTGTCCCGAAGAAACATCAACATCTTTAAGAGCCTTTATTCTGCGCAGCGCTGCGCGAGTTTAGGTATTTTACATTAGCGAGTTACTTGCTAGCGCGCCCTGCGGCTGTGGCCTTACCGCTTGAGCAAAATAGCGCGCATTAATATTTGGATTTTTTTTCATCTACTTTGGTCTTTATGTCACAAATAGACGTAGGTCAAAAAGGTGAAATAAAATATCACGCAGGACACATTTTATTTTTAATATTGACATTAATTAACATAAAATGATAACTATTAATCAAGTACATGTTATCTACAAGAGCATAGACTAGAAAAAAGTAAGATTTAACTCATGTATCTACCAAAAAGAGATGAGAATAGCAAATAAAACAACCATCAAATAGTTCCCGCTACCAGTTTCATCAGGTCCTGGTCACCAGCTAGAAAAAAGGTATCGCGAATACGATTTATACGATCCCAAACACGGTGTGTCTACTATTAAAAATCACATAGATCCTGCTACCAGTTTCCGACTCCAGCATGGATTCCTGGATACCAAGTATAAGCATAAGAAATTTGGTTAATAGCAAAATACTAGCCCCTCAAGGGTCGATGTCATTATAACAATGAAATTTCTGATAATTTATTGATTCAGGCGTTACTTTGCGGAAATCCATTATCAAAAAAACGATATTAAAAAATATTTAGTGACACTTCCGCTGAATAGGCCAATATCATTGTTTTCATTTCAGCGGAAGTGTCACTAAATATTTTTTAATATCGTTTCATTTTAATGAAATTTCTATTGTTGATGCACTAGATGTCATATAAAATTATTTGTTAGAATCTCACTTAGAAATGTTACCTCAATAAGTATCAGGAAGTTTTGAGCGCACTAATATTTAGTTGTGTAAGTACGGGCGTCAGAGCGATACGTCTTCTGACCTCTCTCTAAGAGGCCTCAGCCACGTCTGACGATTTGTGACTGGCGCGACCGGTTTTATGATTGATTTTAAAAACGTGTGTGTGTAGAAACCGCTCGGCAATAACAAACTAATAAACAATTTCTAAATGTAGTCTGTGGAACTTGAACTTGTTAATCAAATAATGTTCTATTACATCAGGTAAGAATAATTGACATAATATACTATATCAATCATTATTATGTGACCCTTCAAATACTCAGCAAAAACGCGAATTGGCGCTTTCAAAGCGCTTACGCTCTAAAGAGATACTACAGACAATGAACAATAAACGATTGCCTACAGTTGGTATGTAATATAGGTAACTATAAAGCATTAAAAAAACAGTTCATTGTTTGTTCAAATTAAAGCACGTGTAATTTTTCAAACTGATGAAAATCCATCCTCTGCTAATTTCAAAGTGGTTTAGCTGAGTTGCTAATTTATTTTTCAGTAATATCAACACAGTGCATTTCTGAAGTAATTCTATAAATTGATTGAATTTTCTTCACTGAAAAACATCCAGCTGGCAAATAACGACTTTTTTTTTGGTAAAATGTATAAGCCTAAAATGTTTCATAATCTTTCTTTACTACATTGCGAAGAATCTCTTCTAATGTCTTCTAGACAAAAACTTAATAAGTTAATCATATTTCGCGAGACATACGAGATTTACGATTGATTTATTATTGAATTGGTCCAGTCCACTTGTTGAATAACATCGTCCACGCCGCTATGACTCCGCTGTCATTGTAGACGTTGCAGCACGCGCGTAAACCAATCCCTGCTTTCCTTCTGAATTTAAACCAATCACCGAACATGTCTATTTGTAACCTCGGAAGTAATTTGTATTTGGAATCATACGATGTTTTGATTTGAAGGGCCACTTTTTGTGTGGAATTTGTTCTGAATTATGCTTCCTGACTATTATTTCTTCGTAGGCCAGTATACATGATTCTGCATGAGGCTTGTAAAGGGGCAATTTGGCAATAATTATTATAGGATTAGGATAATGAGGATATTGGCCCCACTTGACAGCGCTAGTCGATAATGGCCGCCATACACCATCCTTGTGGCGTGGATTGGCATCACAGTTATACTTGTCATGCCAATGCACGCCCACACACGGTCAGTTTTAACTGATCCAATCGGCAGCGTCATGCCGATTGGACGATAGGAAGGATGGTGTATGGCTGCCGTAAGAGATACAGCAGGAATCAAGGTGTGATGGGACCAGCCAAACTATTTGTTTATCTCGATGATACAGCATAAAATTTCAGATTCAATTGTATTTTAACCAAATCCGTGACGTAATTTTAAAACAGGAATAGCTTTTGTAGGTCGACATTTACAGTAGTGCCCTTCATCATAGTTGGTCAGAAACTACTCAATAATGATGGCTATAGGCCATTTCCATTAGACGAGACTGTTCTTTATTAGTTTTATGCATCACTTTGTCCATGATCTCGGCCTACGTTAAGATCGTAATGATGACAGTTCTGTCAAAGTTTATATCAGCCATGCGATTCTCTGAGAGCAAACATCGTTACATCTTTGACAACATCCGTGAAACAAATGACGGGATGACAAGAAACGTTGGAAATAGAACCTTATGTAGAAGGGCGATATCTCATCAGTTATTTGACATCGGTGAGCACATCGACGAATCATTAGAGAATCGCACGGCTGTTTCTGATAACTTAGTCAAAAGCACGCTATCATTTTGACAGCTCGATACACTAGACGTGTTTGGCGACCGTCAAGGGTGATGAAATGTAATGACAGGTTTTTTTCATGGTGGTTAATTTTATATTTGTATGCTCGTATATACTACCTACGTACACAAAAATATACAATATGTATTAGTACTTGTTTTATTATTTGTGCTGTAGGTATTTTATTTTTAGAGTTTAGTGACTGATTTACTTCATATAATCATGTAAATATTTAATGACATTTTGGTACTTATAAAAATAGATATGGCTTTGGTTGAAGATAATAAGCTAGGTACTCGACAGACCTAACCATTAAATATATATTTTCTTTAAAAATATGTTTTGTTTATCAGTATTTGTGCTACTACGAAAATAATTGGCGATAATGATATCGAGGATTGGTGATTCTTGATGTTTTAAACTTTTGTTTGTTATAACATTAGCCTTAAAGACACCTTTTCAATGCCAAGTCCAATAAACTTTTACTTGCATCTTAACGGTTTATTTGTATACCGTTATATATGAAAATGAATAGTCAATGAAAGGCACAGTGAACAGTTTAGACACACTAAAGTCTAGATTTAGTTGATTGTCATTGTATCCACGCTGAGTACTTGGCCAAGGCCTTACGTTCACCTAGACCGAGCTGCGTATTTACAAACCATCTTACAGTTCATAGGATTGCTTAGAACTAAGTATAATAATAGATATATGTAATAATACTAGCTGCGCCTTGCAGTTTCACTCACGTGGTGATGGATGATAATTATGATTATGATGAAAAAGTATCCTATATGTTATTTCAACGTCTCATCTATCTACATACCTAATGTCATTAAAATTCATTCAGCAGTTTTTGCGTGAAAGAGTAACAAACATACTATATAATTTATCCATCCATTCATCTAAACTTTCACATTATAATATATAGTCAACTATGGAAATAGCACAAAACGACTATGATCAGCGGCCGTAGCAGGACCAATTGGCGAAAAAGGTATTCGTATTGTAAGCGTCAACGGGTGACGCTTGGAACAAACTCTAGCGTATAAACTAGTTATCTGTGTAATAGTTGCCCTAGAGGCCTAGATGAATGACAGTTTGTACTGTTTCACGTAAACGACACGTTACGTTACACTTGGTATTTAATGACTTTATACTGGATCGTCGCCTTTACGTACTATATTATATATAATGTGCTGTATAACAGTTACAAATGTTTCAGGTACAGTTTGAACAAGTGAAAATAATTATATGTGATGCGCGTACTTTATTGTCCAGATGTTTTATTTCAAATGTGTATTCTACTTATGCCATACCATAAAGACAATCTTAGCAGAAGCTAGTCGTGTTGTACCATTGTAAAACATTATATAGATAAATAGTTTATAATTTCGTTGTGATTGCTTTTTTAAATGGAATATCTGTTTTTTTTATATAATTCATCATGGTGGGGAATACGGAGGGCAAAAAACCCCGTGGGCGATCCTCAGATGTCAGAGACGCGATGGACAGGCACCGATGGAAGCAGATCATTCGATCTCGGAGTACACCATCCACATCCACCGATGACCACGATCCTCAGTCATGAGGAAACGACCACAGAGAGATACAATTCTATGACCTGAGACGTATTGCATTGTTTTTACTATTTTAATATTGATCATTTTGAAGCTTTTACACAATTATATGAAATTATCATACCAATACTAATATTTGATTAGCCAGTGAGATTTAATCACCAAGATTAAATTATTATTTCAGATGTAAAGCTGCCACTTAAATGTATGTTGCACATATTTTTTCGCGTCTCGTTTATTGAACACAGCACATACTTAGCAACACTATTAAATAATTACAAAATGATTGTAACAACAACATACGTGTTATTAATATAATCATTACACACAGGTATTTCATAGTCACGCGTCCACGCCTTCGGCAAAAACCGCAAATAATACAGACAGCGGCGGCCCTGCCCCATGGCATAATTCAACACACGGATTTATCTAACATTCTAGATTAAGGCGCGCTCGTATCCTGATAATAGTATTAAACAGAATCTTTAAACGTCTAGTATTACGAAACAGATCGATAATATTGTATGAAAAAATACTTATGTAAGAAAAGGAACAGGCAAAAAATAATAACCGAACATAATTCCTAAATATTACTGGCCCTCTGCAGAAAAAAATCCTGAATAGGTCCATAAAAATAAAGTTTCACGACCAAACTCTCAGAATTTTTAGCGATAACACTATATTTTTATAAGTAGCTAGCTAGCATAAAGTAGGTACTAAATTAATAACCAGCAGTTTTTTCAATTGTATCAGTATATATCGAAATATATTAAGAAAACGTACAAAATTAATGCATTTTCGCATTACATCGTTGAACGCGATTATCAACCTTACGTAAAGCATCGTAAATTATTTTAAAATTGGGGTTGGACCGCGCCTTAAGATACTTACACATTGTTAATAATTACGATACCTATTTTTAATAGATGATGACGGGCATGTCACAGATTGTTTCAAAGTGTCTACTGACATTATAAGGCGGTTTAAACGTTTTAATCATTTTTTGAAGCCAACTTGTCGACCGTATATTTTTTTAATGTGTGTTCGCAAATAACTTCGTCGTTTATGAACTGATTTGGATGATTTTTTTTGTTTGGTAGAGAATACTTCCGAGGTGGTGCCATATAAATTTCAATTATTAAAAAAATATTATATAACAATATTAAAAAAAAGAAATTCGGTTCAGCCGTTTTGGAGTTACAATGCAATAACTGAAGTGTTTCGCCTATTTTGATGATATCATCAATGACGGTGAATGACACCGATCCCGTAAGCAGCATGGGTTACTAAAAAAGGTGAAAAAACTATTTAAAAGAAAATGGAACCGACTTCATTACCAAAAACTGTGAAATAACTTGTCGAAGGTACCATGCGAACAATATTGTGATAAAAGGTACCTTTGAACTCTCATGTTACCGATTTCAACAAGTTTTTCACACTATGTAATGAACTGGTAATGAAGTCGGATCCATTTTTTGGGCAAAAAAAATTATAAGCTCTTATCATCTTTTATTTACCTAACATGTTTCGTTTGGAGTGTCTTTCCTGTTCGAAATCAGTAATCCTTTTTCCAAGAACTTCGGTTACAATATAGTATTATGGTAGACTGTTAGTGGTCGATAGTGAAACCACTTGGTGGTCGTAAGAATGTCACAAATATGAGTACAAAACATAAATCGCATTTGGACTCAATTTGACCAGCTTACAGCACAAATTACGTATGTTATACAAGCATCTCCTATAAATTAGTTTCTCACGCATTTATATTTTATTTTATTATATCATAGTGCATATGTTTTTATTTTATTTCATGTTAAGATACCTTAAAAAAATAAGGAAAAATATAAGTTAGCTATTTCTATTTGACGTTCAAATTTAAATCATCGTGGGATTGAAATAATTTTATTCTACAAATTTGTAATATTTTTAACAAAATATGACACCGCCTTTCATTCTAATAAACCCGATGTCCCGTTTAGTTTAGTCAGACAATAAATTATATATGACCACGTGAGAAGCCACCAGCTATCAAATAAAAAAGAATCATCAAAATCTGTTGACTAGATAAAATGTTATGGACACACAAAAAATAAAGACGAATTGAGAACCTCCTCCGTATTGGAAGTCAGTTGAAATAGTTATTCTCCTCTTTACGCCGAAGTGTTATTTTATTTGCTTCAATACCGTTAACACAATCATTAAACACTCTTTAAAACTGACGAGCGTAGTGCAGTGTCACACAAAACTTCAGCATAAAACTCATTGTCAGAGTGTCACTGCGTGTATCTTGAGTAAGGCACTTACCATCAAGCACAACGTTCGCCTCGTCACTTGATACTTAAATATATAAGAATGACCTACTTAATTTTATTTTAAACATGAGCTATCCATTTAATAACTATTGAAACGGATTACAAAACACTTTTAAAGCATCCGGCAAATTCAGAAAATGACCGAATACAAAATAAAATAATCTACCGAATCGAGTCGTGGTCTCGATTTACGTAATCGATTGTGAACAGTTCTATTATTGTTTTTATTTTTTATTCACGATCGTGGTTTACCAGGTTTTGGAGTTAAGTAACAGTTTTTGTTCTAAAAACCATGGCGGTTGAGTCTAGACAAATAAACTTTTCAAATTTGCACAATGTTCATGACAAGGAGAAACTTGGATAATTATCTTAAAAATTGGCCAAGTCACGACGTCGACGTGCCCGTGGTTTTAAAACATATTTTATTGATCTGCAATACAATTGAGCACCGTCCACATTCAAATCGTAGAAGCAATCACTGTGTACTTAGATTTGTAGGCCTAGCACGAATGATTTATGAAATAAGTAGGTACATGCTTTAAAGCAAATCAATTCAGTACAAACTAACTTTTATACATAGATGTAGGATATGGAACGCGAGGCGTTATTGAATTGTTGATATCTATATAATATAAAAATGAGCCCTTATTTCTCCTGGTCACGCTATAACTTGAGAACGGCTTTACCGATTTCATTCACCTTTTTTAAATGTGTTCTAATAAAATAAAAAAAAAATAAAAAAAAATAAAAAAATAAAAAATAAGAAACGATGGGAGGCTATGGCGAGGGCTACGCGACCGAGTCATAGACAGACGCTAGTATAAAATATATATATATATATATATATATAAAGATTCATTGACCAGCCCTGAATTCCGAGGCATAAATCTTACGACGCTCCACTACTAATGCATCTTAGAAAAATATTCCTCTTTTATACTCGTATGTAGGTACTGTATGCGCCAAATTTTAATTAGTGACATGTAGACCACTCTACTTTATACTTAGAACACTTATCCGGATAAACAGTCACATCATAAATAAACTTAAGTTACTACACAGATGTGTACATTTACAACTGTATTGCTCTACATTCCAAAAGTCGCCAATTGCGTGACACTTTATATTTTAAAATCTTAAATTCAATGTGACATTTTAATCACATTTCGCACACTTGTAAATATAAAGCCGAAATCGCACAACTCGATTTACGACACACAACACAATTTGCAAAACATCCAGTTAGTTTTTAGTATGTGAACAATAAGTAGTTACTAATTTGTCCACAATCCAAGCAAATTGCACCTTTTTAAGTTTTATTTCGTCAGAACGATTCAATCGAGTGTTACACACATTTGATAATACCCTATTCTTCTTTATTACTTAATGTAGGAATATGGGAAACGGCCAAGTGAAGAAAAAACTTGCATATTGACTAGATAACAATAGAAACTCGGTGCTGGAATGGAAACGCTTGGCAATGAGAATTTGTAGAAGTCATTATAAAAACTGGCAACAGCGGGATGCAAACATCCACTCAACTTATTGGCATTCGTCGTTTGTTTCTACTATTTTTGCCATGTCTGCCTGACGGGATTACTTCAAAAGCATTTTTATAGATCCCCAATAAATGGACGAATTTCATTTATTGGGGATCTAGAACTGATGCTTTGTTTTAAAATTTGTTTAAAGATTTTGAATTACGAGTATTTTCTTACGACGCTTATCACACTGGTAACATATGGGTGAAAATTTGATCTATACATATAAATCAAATTGTAGTGTATGTTTGTAATGTAACAGCTTTACAGATACTAGGTAAATGCATATGTAAGTATAAACCGTACTTTTAACGGTGTCTGTCTGTCGGTCTGTTTGTTTGTTCCGGTCATTTTCATGCAATTTTCAGTGGCAGACAGCTGATGTCATAAGGTTTACGCTACTTTTAAGTTTGAAGGTTGCTTATTTGCGTTCCGCGCAACAAAAATCTTCGTGTTATTCTCCGCGCGGGTGAAGGCGCGGATGTAGCTATAAAATAATTAATTCGTAGACTACGACAAATACAAATAGTGTCCTCCTAGTAAGTACACAGCATACACCCACACGGGTTATAAGTACCTGCGAACCCGCGATAGGTAATCTCGTAGATCACATACTAGCCAAATCGAAGAGACTAGATGCCTACATATTATATTTGAATGTGAAAACTATTGCGAGTTATTTTTATGATAGTAACAAACAACCGACTATAACCCTTGTGAATTTTGTACGATACTCCAGCTAGTTGTTTCGAAGGTCTTCTAGGTTACAGCGACGCACTGAAGAAGGACTTGGAAACTGTTCGAAGGAAATCCAATAATATTCTTCTTAAATGATAGCCTGTTATTTATTACTAATGCATGTTGTCATAGCTGGAACCTAATGTTTATTACCACTTGAGTACATCACGTAAGTTTATACCTTTTCAATGTTATTTGACGGTTTAACTTACGCGGTAGGTATAGTCGAATATCTCGACCGGTTTCGTGACCGTTCGGGCCACTTCTTCATGGAGTACGTGCGCACCCGGCTGCGTTCGCGCTAGTACCTTTAGCTAGTTTATACCTTGACGTAATTCATAGTATAATATGCATACGTAGATGTACTGACATAATGGCTCTTTGAATGAAGAAGATGTTTTACAATTACAGAATCACTGTTACCTATACCTATTTTATTTTTATTAAACTGAATTGTTTGGACGCTAATTTCGTTATATGTATAATGTCATACGTTTATTTACTTTATTTTCTATTATAGTTTCATTAATCATCCTGAACTATTGAGGGGAAGCTTGTTTGTGTTTAAGTTTTATATGAAATTTGAATACCTGGAATAATCTATAATATTAATAAATGTAACTGTAGGATAGGTGCAAATGACGAAATGTGCGGCAAAATACATTTTTTATTGCATTTAACTAGAAACTTGACAGACAGGCGTATAACCAAGGGTTCGTTTTTACTCTTGTAGTACGGAGCTCCAAGAATACATAACAACATTGTTAATAATAAAATAAATGCCATATAATTACTTGCCCTGACTAACTGACTAATTCATCAACGCAAAGCCTAAATTCCACAAGGGTTATAATTTTGAATTTTTTTGTTTTATAATTTTTTTGTATTTTGAATTACCTTTTATATTGTAAGCATCTACTAAAAATAATTTATGGAATTTAGGGATCCCGTTTTTCACGGTGAAAAAAGGGATCCCTTAGCATGCACATCCGCTATTTGGTCAATATCTAAAAATACATTTAAAAAAAATTAAAAATTACTTAGATTATTTCAATATTATTGATATATTTTTCTATATATAATTACAATATCTATGATCATGTAAGGCTTTAGGTAGCTATAATAGGGCAACAGATTTCTACTTTCTACGACTTTACAGAAAGGACCGGTCAAGAGTACCCTAAAAGACTGAAGACCACCTTAATAAATGCCGTGCGTGATGAAAGTGATGAAGTTGCAGAGATATGCTAAGATTGTAGCAATTGAAAATCCGTGCTCTCTGCCCCTCCGGAAAACACCCTTTGATTTTATGCTTATTACATAGTAGCCAGTATTAACCGATAATGGCACTGTTCATGCATAACTTGGTAATAAATTTGGATGTCTTGCTAATTAAGTTCATTTACATAAACAAAAATACCTGGAAAACAAAACAGCATTACAATCACATCTCACGCGTTACCTACATTGGCTATTGTTTCACAGAATAATTAGTTCCCCTGCAATTAAAAAACACATTTAACTCTAATACGCGGTTTATCTCGGTAATTTGTTATGGAACATTTTGTCAATTAAGTAAAGAATAAAATAAAATTGTTTCTGTATCGGTTGAAGGTGAAAACAATTGAAACAGTACATGACATTGCGACGTGAGGTCAATTATCGAGAATGCGAAAACTGCATTACTTAAGAAACGTAACATCGTGTAATATTCTTCAATACACGCTAACAAAATTATCCAATGGTATTGCACAACCCTCATTGAGCAGAAGGCTGATTTCGACACCCCTATTCACACCCTCTGTTACTAACAAATACTTTTGACACTTGACGTCTAATTTCTATAAATAATGGCTTGTGACCTTTACGTGACAATGTGTCGATTTCGCAACATGTCACACAAGTTCAATGCTGAGTTTAATAAACAACTTTGAACAAACAAACACGTTTCAAACCACAATTCTGAATAAAAACTTCTCAAAAACAACAAAGCTATAAAGGACTTGTGACGCTCATGGGGATGCTATATACCTATGTTCTATCGTACGTACAGGGGTATTGTATAGTATTTCCATGTGCTTTGTCTTTTTATTTTGTATAATTGTAATATAATTTAATTTTTTTAATGTCCTTTGTCAATAATGGAACCAATTAAAATTATATCCTAGTATCCTACCAAAAGAGACAAAAGCTTAAGTATCATCAAACCACATATAAAGTTGTAAAACACCAAATACTTACGCATTAATAATGCTAGTAATATATATTTTACGATAAAATGGATTAGAATAAAAAGCTAGCACAGATTTAGAATGCGTTCAAGGGTCAAAAAATCAACAGGCAAATTCTTTGCTGAACCTTCATATTGAATTGTATATAAAAAGCTCCATTATGCTCACAGATCTTGAACCTAATTTCATACGAATCCGGGGCACGGGTAACAAAGACAATAATAGCCAATGCCACACGGATCACGAGCATATCCGTCATTTTCGCTGGTGAATATCGATTATCGACACGCTACGTCAATGATCGATACCGAATCGATGACTTGAGCACGCATTTAATCGATATCCAAGGCTAAACACTTTTGTCAGACACGATTGTTGTAGTATTTTTGGTAAATAGTAGGTATATGATCTATACGCACCAAAAACCTGCATCACATAAATGTCCCAATTGGGTTGTCTTTTAATAATTATTTTGATCGTGGTCGCGACGACAACACGCGGCATGTCTAATAAATGTGCGGGCAGCTTAAAAAAATTATTTGATAATACGAGTATTTGTAGTGCTTCCCTATTTATGTATACTCTCGCGCATTCGTGCGCCTTCATTGGTATTAAGGCCTATACAGACCTAAGCGTTATTCGCTACCGCTGTGGGTAGCGAAAAATACCACGCGGAACTCGATGGGTAAATAGTATGAAGTTCCATAACTGCAGCGAAACTTGTTCCGCCTAGTGAGGCGGTATTTTCTCTTGTTTGGCGAAACTAGTTCCGGCACCCCGCTAACCGTTGCCAACGAATATCTTTACCGCGCGCGGTAGAGATATCCGCTTTGGTTTGAACAGCGAAATTAACGCATACCCTTTCGGATTTCTCTATCGCTCGCGGTAGCGAATAACGCCTAGGTTTGAATAGGCCTTGATATAAACATGCAACCTGTAGATTTTTCCTGAACCTGCCCAATTTTAGATCGAAGAATTTTCTCCTTGGACCAACGTGTTCTTATGTTTAAAACTAAATTTTTTTTTTTTTTTTAAAATCCTATTTTTATTACGTTGTACAGACATTGTACATGCAGCCCGAATAGAATGCAAAGTGAGAACATGGCTAGTCTATAGTAAATTAATGTCATTGGTCGGATTGGATATAAAATTAATTAGTGAAATAAGTGAACAATAGAAGTTAACACACGCATTCGATATCGATCTATCATCGATGAATTGAGATAGAATAGAATTTCACGAGTACATTTCAAAATTTCGATTTGCCAATGGGCATTTTAGTTCCATAAATTTTAATCAATCGATGTATTTATGTGGTAAGTCATGGCATGTCTGTACATACTTCAATTACAACACAACTCTTTGTGTCTTTGTTAATTTTGGACAGTAGATATACAGTGCAAGGTCAGATGTGAGAATAATTGACCTTTTCGTTAAGGTTATACTTTTATTAATTATATTAATCTAGTAGGTAGTTCATGTTAGTCGAATTTAATGTAGATGTCCATTTATCTAAGTCGGCTTAACTTGTGATATTTTATATGTAGGTGCCAAATGGGTGTTTTGTTCGGATGACAAATGATTCAGCATAATTGTGGGTCTACTCAGGACGCATATGGATTGTAAAACACAAGAATGGAAATATAAATTAGCTTCAATGATTAAAGCTATAAATACCACTTCTCGTTTACGGCGAGGCTTTATTGCATTTTGTACAGTATACACTGCAAATCTACTGTGTATTATAATTAAGAATACCTATGTTCTTTAGTCCTAGCTTCTGAAGGCTACACCTACATATATCTTATAGGCATGTAGACACTGTTCGTAAGAAGCATACCTACTCGTATATCAAAAGCCATTACTTACAGGCATTGAAAATTAAACGTAAAAAATATTATATATTACTATTAAATTATATTATATATTATATAAAATTATACCGTTGAAATAAAATAAAAATAAAAATACATTTGAATTGAGAACCTCCTCCTTTTTGAAGTCGGTTAAAAATAACATTAGCTCTATGTTTGCGTGATCACTACTAGATACTTACATTGAAATGAATTAACATGTTCATAATAACTGTTGGAATTAAAATGAAATGAATAGTTTAATGATTTTCAAGTCATATTATAAACCTTTAAATGGCCTTGCTTATAAACTTGTCTATATAAATAGATGCCTCTACATGATATACATACTTAATTTTGTTTTTTTTTATGGTTTTTAAGACACTAACGCCTCCTTAGCGAGACCACACTTTGCAATTTTAGAGAGAAAAATACACATCCTCGGATGGGATTCGAACCCACGTCTCTGACACGGATTGAAGAATTAGGTTCGAATCCCGAAATGTTTTTTCTCAAATATTGCAATGTTTGCTTACTTGAGATCAAAAGATAAAGTGTTTTTTGTATGCGTCTCCTAGAACATAGTTGTATGCGTCTCCCAGAACATATGAGTTTGTTCCCACCAAAATAACTGACTCTTCGAACAGCGACCTAAAGTGAGCTTTTGCCTCCTAAACGAGAAATCACCAGTCCCGCAGAATTCAGGTCAAGAATCCTGACAGAGTATCTTATCTCTATAAGTTGGTGGCATGAAATTTACTCTATTCTGTCACCATTACATCTTTCTTTACAGTTTGGACCCTATAAACTTGACTTAACTTCTGCCTCTGCGATTGAGTTATGTAATGTCACAATTATCACGTCGCTCACTAACTATACTATGTGACACGTGATGGAGAATAATCTTTTATATTGGATCCGGTGCAGGTAGTTGGGAGTATCAGAACACTGGCTTCCAAAATCAAGAGAGATCTGTTTAGCCTTCATCCAGTCGGCGGTCCTAACGCTTTTTCTGGATAGTCCACCCCAATATTCACTATCTTGTTTATTTTTATAGCCTTACTATTTCGTACTTTATACTCGTACTTTGTAGTAAGTTATGAGACAGACAGTTCGTCTGACCTGATTCACATCTTTAAGCTTCAAAGTCCTGAGCAGTTCTGTAATTTCACCTGGTACAGTGGGTACTTACTTTTCAACCCTTTTAAGCCGCGTATCGAAAACGCACTCCTGGCGCGCGTGCCATGAATAACCACGCCGAGAACGCGTTCCAAATATTTGTTACACTAGGTACAGGTTCAGGGTTAAATGTATCCGGTTATACGATAGTACCAGTTCTAGTGGGTACGGCATCATCCGGGTACAACATGAAGTTGTTAACTGAAGGGTACCCTCTGACGGATGGGTTTTTGGCGTGGGGAAAACGCTTTTACGCATACCCGCTCGGGGAAAGCGCGCGGGTTAAGTCAGACTCTCACTACCGACTAAAAACCCCATGATGTCCTTCGGCAACGACTGCAAACAAGGCCACGGGACTGTTTGCGCACTCTCCGCAGCTCCTATGGATGCGGCTGACTCAACCCTCAATCTCTGAACTAAATCTGCGGTGGTTGTGAGGTATAATTGCAACTCTAAGATTAACTCTGCTATTAGGTCTCCGCATACTGAAGAACCCTAACTGACATACATGGACATCAAAGGTCCTCTCTTTTTCATTTAAAGGAAATCTCACTTACCTCAAAGGAGATGAGCTCTAAAACAGTGTCTCTTGACGGAAGATCGTTACCGTTTTTTGCCATCGATGGCACAGAATTCATAGTAGTCAAGACTAGACTAGGCGGAAGATACTAGACGTCAAACGTCAAATTGATGAATCCACTTAACGAGAGGCGACCAAGAAACCAGGTTTGTAAGGCGACCTTGAATTTTCCACTTTGCAAACTATTACAAAACTACAGTGAAAGGTGGTTGCGCAACGTTTCTTATCAACTACCCGTGGCGCTGCGCTATTTATCCGAATGTCGGTTAACTGCATTTAGAGCTCAGTCTGACAGCTTTTACTGAAATACTTGCGTTTTCGTTACTTAATATGCCAAAATAATATTAGTGCCTATATAGTGCGCTGATTTATTTTGATGTGGTTCTGACGAAACTATTTGGTAGGTTTCAAAAAATCTGTACATATACGCGTACAGACAGCACAGAAAATGTACCGTACTGTACGGAAGTGATATCCCTAAAACTTATCTCTTTATTATCTTTGACATCCTTTGGACGCCCTGTAGCTGAAAACCTTTATCGAACTGGAATCTTTTTTTAGGATAAGCAGTAGTCTACCTGCAGCTATTTTAAAGACTGTCTAGTATTAATTCTGTTAAGCTAATAGGTAGGTGATGGGGAGTCCGGTGTAAAGCTTTAAGGCGACGCTAGCATAACGGACTATTTAGACCCTTTTGAGCCATGGTTGTCTAAGACGAAGTATGACTATTTATTTTTCGGGCATTTTGGTGGGTTTTCAAGAAAAACCCCAAAAATTTTTCGTTACACCGCAAGTACTAACACTACTCTTAACTTCATTGAAATCCGTTAATAGCTATTACAGTCTGAAGAACTCCCAACATTGTATATGTTAGCCGCCTCGCCAGCGGCTTCTCCCGCTTGGTCTTGGTGTGGTAGTGGTGGGAGCGCCGCTTTGGGATTTCGAGGTCCTGGGTTCAATACCCAGGTCGAACCGTTATTGTGTTATTGTGACAAAGAAATTCTCAGTAGCAGTTCTGATTCAACACTGCTACCACCCAAAACCGCCCTAAACTAAGGCGACTGCCCGCAGTCCACACGCTGACAGCTAGCAGGCACCCAGCTGTCGAAGCGCCGACGGCTTCCGCTTTCCGCGATAGACACAGTTCGTGATCACTTTCCATCGAAGCAACGCGGCGACAGCGACAGCGCGCGGACCGCTTGCTTGCGACGTGCTTGCAGCGAGGCGTCAACACCCGAGCATTCTAACGGCAGCAAGCTCGCTGACAGTGGGCTGTCGGATAATTGTATGGTGCCAATGTAAAGTATATTTAAAGAGAAATAGTTAAAGCCCATATTTGAATAATATTCTTTTTGCTGGGTGGAAGCGGAGGCGTTTAATGGGGGATCCCAATAATCTATCTATCCACAATTTTCCTTACTACCGATAGAAATTTGACATAACGTCCATTCAAATAGTGTCAAATATTTAAAACAAATATATAATATGTTATATTTAAAAATAACTTGTATATTTCATTATACATAATGAACTGATGAGTAGTTATAGTTTGGGGTAGTATAACAAAAATAAAAATAAGTGTTATGTACATTCTTAATTATAATTATTTATACACCTCTACCCTCCTACCCCTAGTATTACACGATCCGGTGTGCTAGTTATTTATTTATTTATTTATTTATATTTTATTGTTATAGCGTAGGTTTTTTAGACATACCATAGAAGTTCACGCGCGGCTACCAGTCAATCGAGACCCCAGTATATATGAGACTGTGGAGCATAGTGAGAACAAGCTGCCACCTTGGATTTGTGACAGATCAAGATAAAAGTTTAGAGTTGGGAGCTTTTTTCCAAGACTTTTGGCCGCTACTCCTTGTAGACTAGTAAGGTAGTATTTGATACAATAATGTTCCTAAACATAATAATCACTACTACACGTACATAACTCAGTGATAATCACATATTTTATGCCATTATATTAAAATGTTTTCTACTGAAAAAGTTTTTGCGAGGTTAGTATAATATGCAATTTATAACCTGCTCATATTGGTAATTTACATGACTGGAGCATATATATATAATATATATATATATATATATATATATATATATAAAATGTTGGAAATCTTTTGGACAACAATACTTTCCGAATAGCCGTATCCCTACGAGTAGGTGCCCCTTGCCAGGTCCCTCACCGTTGTGTCTGCGGTGAAATGGTGGATCGGTTCGGCCACCACGCACTCTCATGCGTAAAGAGCGCGGGGCGCATACCGCGGCACGCCAGCTTGAATGATATCATCCGTCGGGCATTTGTCAGTGCTGGAGTCCCGTCAGTTTTGGAACCGAACGGATTGATGCGGGATGACGGCAAGAGACCAGATGGGATGACTATCGTCCCGTGGAAGATGGGACAGCCCCTGGTTTGGGATGCTACATGTGTGGACACACTGGCGCCGTCTCATCTCCCTGGGACGATTGATCGGGCTGGCGCTGCCGCGTCTAAAGCGGAAGACCTCAAACGTCATAAATATGTGTATTTAGACAGTTTATGCCGTTTGGGGTCGAAACTTTAGGCCCATGGGGGCCGTCCGCTCTCAACTTGTTTAGGGATCTGGCGAAACGTTTGTTTGAGGCGTCGGGTGACCGAAATGCTGGCGCCTATTTTGGGCAAAAACTTAGCATTGCCATCCAGCGTGGCAATGCCGCCAGCGTTTTGGCCACTTTTCCCCCCACCATGGGGCTTATAGATTAGAATGTTATTATTATTATTTTTATTCAACCAATTTCACGGGTTTCACCCGGTCCTTTACAAAGGCATAAGTGGGGCTGTAGCCAACACTTAGAGGCCTGTTTGATATAAAAATACAATGTAGTATAAAAACAGAAACATTTTGGATGGAAGGTTACAGGTTATCTATTACAAAAATGGGTAAAATGGCATGGTTATTGAAATGTACTTATTAGTGATACGGGAGATAGTGGGCTATGGTCGAGACTACGGCACCTGCCAATTTCAGTCTCATCTTAAAATATTTAGGCAGGTGGTGACTTGCCACTCACTAAACGGGCCCCCCCATAAAAGCCACCATCAATGGTGACAAAAGGGGCAACGTTGGTGTGAATGGCTAAAGGGTGTCGAGAGGTGTGCTGCGGTTTCACTAGAGCGCTACTACCGGCGTTATGCCCTTTAACACTTCCACCCTTGGAGCTTTTTGTTACTTGCTCTTGCGTCTCCACCCTCAGACATCCAATAAAGGCAAGCCGGGGGTCAGGGGTCTCATTTAGCCCCAGGGAGAATCAGGGTCCACGGTGTCGCCACTCACCGACGGCTCGCTATTATTATTATTATTATTTTATTTAATTTTTAAATCGTTAATTATGTTATTTAATATTTTAGTAAGTTTTAAATATGTTTAGTAAGTTATTTAATCTATATATATAAATATATATATATATATATATTATTATATATCTCTCTGTACTTTATTGAGGCTCCCACAGAGTCCAGCCACCTTATTAGCACCGCCCAAGAGCACATAATAGGGTCAACACTTAAAGATGAGATGAAGTAATTAATGGATAGACAAAACACAGCAAAAACAGTTCACGCAGAAGTATTGTGTAAATGCTGTTACATCAGTACATTATTACCAAACGAATGGCCTTACAATTAAATAAAATATTTTTTCAAAAGACGGTTAGGTACCACTTTTACGAGTAACCGGAGCAATAGTGGTCGGTGGCGCAAATTCGTTACGGGTCCTGAGGTCTGGGTTGCACAATTGTAATTGAAGTGAGCTAAGTGGTTGCTAATTTCGTTTAACTTTGCTTTAGAAAGCAACACCGAACCTCTAGCCTCTACCTCGGTAGAAGCTATGGTGTAGAACCACTTTTTACTACTTTTTTTCTACAGATTTTTTTACTATGTAAACTCTCCCTCGCTAAATAGAAATGTATTTATACCTATATATTTATATACCTACATTTTTTATGTTATGAGAAAACGGTACAAGCACGAGTCCTATCTGTTGTTAAGTGGTAACCTCTGCCTAGAGATACAAGATCCACAGAAGTGACGAACTGCACTGCGCCCGTATCCCTGAGAAATTAAGTTTTTAAGTGTCATGTACCTGTAATTTCGCCGGCAACCAATACCTTTAAGCACAAGTGCAATTTGAAAAATTTAATACCTACTTCCATTCTTACTTTGGCAAAAATCAGTTATTGGAGTGTAACTCAAAAACTACTGGACGCAATTTGATGAAATTGCAAATGGGACCACACGGGAAGCACCAGCTTTCAAACAAAAAAAGAGTTTTGAGAATCGGTCGACCCAGTCGAAAGTTATGAGGTAACAATAATAAGTCGAATTAAGTACCTCCTCCTTTTTGGAAGTCGGTAGAAAACACAGTGTTGCGAACATTACTGATTCACGGTATATATATATATTGAGAGCTCGTCCGGGGTAGTACTGCCACCATACCATTTTCTAGCGGGAATCAGTAACGTTCGCAATACTGTGGTGTATAATATATGTGTGTGTATTCTCATGAGGTAAGAAAATGACGGAACATCTAATAAGACCAAAAGATATATATAATAACAATTGTATGATCTCCTAACATACCACACTTCCACGTTGATGGTAACGTGTGATGCACTGCATTTGCTGCTGTCACCTAAATTTCGACGATGTTTCATGTGCTTGGTAATATCACCGGAACATGAACTAACTACATGAAAAAGAATCGTAATAAAAATGGAGGCAGTAATTTTCATTTCCAAGCGTACTCTTTGACAGGAGCTTGTATATAGGCTGATTCCTGCCCGATTGGTATCAACCAATAATATAAGATGGGTTAGCGTTTGGCTGATGGATTACCACTCCGTCTACGACAGCTGGCTGTGTTCTGAAAATCACTAAGTAACACAAGTGTTAATTTCCCAAGTCTAGATCTATGGTATTATATTGTACGGGAACCCTAAGATTGGTTTACCTTGTATCCCTGTAAACCTCCCTATAGTTTTTCTGAAGCCTTCTGCTACTAAGATTAATAACACGATAATCGAACCCAAAACTCAACAACATGTTTATTAAAGTGCCAAAGGCCTAGAAAACATTATACAACAAGTTAGCCAACATTATACATTTTAGAGCGGATATAAACGGCACGGACTGCTCAAGCAGTTAGCCAGTGAACAATATACACGGAATGTTCTTGCAGTCATAGTCAACAACTTGAAGCTGCCATTGATATCTGCTGGGGCAGTTGGTATTAACTGCGCAACAAGTCACAATTTCAAGTCAGGGGTGGAAACCGCGTGCGACATGGAATGAAGAGTGCGGGCGGGTAACTGCGCGAGAGCAGTCGACAGTTTGAGCAACTTTTTAGCTTTGTACGCAAAAGCCTGTAGTTCACTGTGCAGTCGCAGCTTGAAGCGGTCCATGCTGACTGCTTCAAGCTGCCCGTGTATATGGAGCCTTAAAATGACGAAGACCAAGCAAGCTGTCTACTAGACAATGTCAGGCAGCTAGAATATACCGGAATGAACTGTAGGCTAGAATCTCTTGGAGATACGGGATCGAATAGATGAAGACAACTGTAGCCCCATCTCCAGGAGATAATTTCGGGGTACAAAATAGGCTAGAGCTTAATTATAGCCCTTCGCGAGATCTACGAGTATGTTGGAGACTATTTCAGCCTTGTGCTATTATTTCTACGAGAGCATTGAAGGGCTAAAGTTGTCCAGCAGGCGACGAGTTGCTACTGAGCTTTACCTTTTTTTTAATTAGACATTCGACTTAACACTCAAAGTATAGTTCTGCTTATCCGTAGTACCATCGTGATTAGCGGTATAAAAATTGAAGGTGTTCAACAATGTCATGTTTACAAATGTCAAAATACGTCTAATTGGCAGTCAACAACAAAAGTATCTTCAGCTGTCCCGAACATAACTACGTACCAAGATAATAAATGTCAAAATTACAGATATCATCAAAAATTACAATTACGGCATTAATACGGTTAAAATGGTTTCTTCAATGCCTATTTTTGCTAACCTTGAAATGTGATAAAATATTATGTATGTAGTAACAAAAACAATCTACATGCAACATTCATTAACGAGACAAATAGCAGCTAATCCTATGCGTAGCCAAATTAAAATATTAACCCACATCGCAAATGAGGCTTGTCCGTTATGAAAACGTACATAACTATGATCTAATTTGATTATTCAACTAGAAATCAGCGGAAAATCGATCCGATGTTACTTTACGAAATAATTATCCGCTCCACAAACAAACTGAATCATCAGGTGAAGTAGGCAAAAGTCAAGCGAGAAATTGGTAGGCCACCGTAGAACCGTACTAACGCTATAGTCTTTTTCTGACTGATGATTAGTGGAAAATTTGGTTCATTAATAGTTTGAATTTCAAAGCAGCTGTTATGTCATATTTTTACTAATTAGGTACTAGCTGTGCCTAGCGTGTCTATATGTCCTAAGTGATGCCACTACATGTTAACAAAATGGTCCTCTGGCCACGACTCTATGTCATACTGTCACACCAATAATGCTAGCTTCAACTGAAACTCCATATCTCAAAAACATTTCATACGATGGTAATGAAATCCAAATGAAAACTTGGAGCAACTTATCCTACCTGTAAAAATGATGGGTGCTCGTCAAGCTTAGGACAATGACAGTCCAAGCAGTAGCTGATTCATTGTTTGTTGATCCATTAGAAAAGACGATAACATTAGAACGGTATCTCTTTACTTATCTCTATCTAAACGAAGCTCCTCGTTTTTCTTGGAAGTCAATAAACATGATTATGTGACATGTAAATGTACTTAAAAAGAAAAAGAGGCATTGTAATACATGTCGGGTCCGGCTAGTTATACACAAGGAAGTATGTGTCCTTATGTAAAAGTAATGCACACGATTTAAACTCCAAATGGCGTTTCACCCATTCATAAAAACGGTACACACTTTCGAGTTTCACGCTTATAATGCTTATCTCTTGGCCAATCTGTCTCTGCATGACGATCACAGTCATTATGAGTCCATTGTCTTCTTATTATTACAATTAAACCCTCTTTAAACATTATCGCATACCGGATGTGTACAAAAAGTTTCAAACTGTCATGCTATATCCTTAAAAAATAATTAATAATAGCATTTTAATTGCTTAGTAATTCGGGAAGTAGCAGCGGGTACCAGATATGATAAAACGCATAACTTGGGTTTAATACTTTATGTATGGAATATAACTTGTTATCAGCCTTGAGAATCGTCAACACGGAGACAATCTCACGGTTTTAATGTGTACACACGTAATAATAAATGTATTGGTACATAAATAAAGTAGGTACTTGTATATATTATGAGCGGAAATGAAACCGCTCATAAGATTCTCTGAATGTATGTAGATGGAATTGGTGGAAATAACGTAATAAGACTCAATCTCTCTTGTTGACAAAATAAAGAGTACACGAAGCTCTGATGAGTGTCCTGGCGACCAACCCCTCGATATTATCTCTACGAGGAATCATCAAAGGACTAGAATTGACTCCTGAAAATGTTCTTACAAACTGTAACACAATAACTGTAGGTATAGGTAACTATTTATTTTAAGTAATATAAATAAAGCCATGATTTCTACTACTGGCAGTTACTACTCTTAGATTACATGTTACGATTTAAAAATATTGTATTTAAGTGCTTAGTAGCCTATATGCTGGGCGTAGATCTCTCGACATTTTTGCAAAACCCTTAAACATAAAAATACTCTATAAAACTATAAAAATAAGTCTTAATACTCCAGCCGATTTCTACCAAAAAAAACATTATGTTTTTAAAGCTGTGTCGCACAGAGCAACACACTGTATGTTGCCATGTTTAAACGGACTTTTCTGGGCAGTCCTGTGATAACTGTAGACATATTTTGTTGTGTGACATTTTGTATGCGACGACACATGAGCGTCTCTCCACACTGACATAAGTCACTACGTTCTACGAGGGCTCCCTAGATAGAAGAACATAGGTCATAATCTACCAAACGAGACTTGCGTGGATAGGCTAATCGCTACCCTATTGACGTAGACCGTCCGCATTTCTCTGATATAGCCTGCAAAGATTTTAGATGATATTTCATGTAGTAGTTGAACTGTTGCAGAGCCCGTCTAGGGAAGTAACACACCCTTGTCAGTTATTCATACTTATTAAAATTATAAAAGGTTAGATGACTTATTAATTAATTATATATTATGGGTATTAGTAGGTAATTTTAATTAATTAGGTAAGTATCTACGTTTGTATCTGTATTTAATCTAAACTGTACCTAATAACTATTATCACACTATCTACACCCCGCGGTTACACCCACGTGGTGATGGATGATGATGAAAATTATCCAGTGTCTCATCTACCGCAATACCAAAATTCATCGAAATTGGTCCAGCCGTTTGAGCGTGAAGATGTTACAAAAGCGCAAACACACTCACAAACTTTCGCCTTTATAATAATTAATGTGTACATAAAGGACATTTAGAAAGCTCTCAACCTACTACAATACAGTGAAAACATTTTAATTCTTAAACTGTTCGTAGAATCGCATGTCTATAGATAAGTATGTGATGTAACCACTATATACCACGTTGAAACAAAGCTTGAATATGGATCACTATTCATTTGTTTTTACTGTGTGCAGCCGTGCGATTCTCTAATGATTCGTCGATGTGCTCGTCGACGAGCTCACCGATGTTAAATACTTTATGAGATATCGCCCTTGTACATAAGGTTTTTTTTCCAACGTTTCTTGTCATCTCGTCATTTGCTTCACGCATGTTGTCAAGGATGCAACGACGTTTACTCTTAGAGAATCGCACGGCAAGCCCAAGAGTGCTTTTTTAACGGAATTTAAAAAAGGAGGAGGTAATATGTTCGATTGTATGTTTTTTGTGTATGTTAGCCGATTTCTCCCCCATTTGTGGACTGTTTCTAAAAATTGTGTTGTGTGGTGTGTACTTCAAATCAAATTCAAATTCAGCCAAGCAGTTTTTCAGTTACACTTCAAAAACTGCCCTTACTGCCCCGTCTCAAAAATTCACTCTGTATAGTATAAATTATACTACTTCCGTGCTTCGGAGGCCGTCGTCGGTCCCGGTTGTTTGTCTTAGGGCAATAGTCGTGACGTACTCGTAGTATGTCGGGCGGCCTGAAAACTTCGTTTTTGCCACTGACCTATCCACCAAGCCGCATTGGGCCTAATTATGGCCCAACTCCTCTCTCTGAGAGGAATGCTCGAGTCCCAGCAAGGGGAACATAATGGGCTAATTATGTATACACACAATTTACTCGTAGTGATTGGAACTGCCCAGGGACCAGGAGTAGGGATTCTGCTACCCATGTTCCGGCAGTGAGTTATGCTCTTAATATATCAATATGTCATGAAGTCTGGATTGACACATAAATAACAACTAATGATAATATATTGCATTGATCATCTTTGTTACAAGTTTTGAAAGTGATCCCCTCGTACCATACTTCATAACGTCTGCCTCAAACAATAGCTAAATTAGACCGTCCACTTATCTAATCCGCTCTTATTTATCGCATTTATATTGTTAATCGCACAGACAATGTTACGTATAACCATTCTATATGAAATCATTGTTACTTTAATTGCTAGGTATAGGTTTAATTTCAAAAGATTCTACGTGTCAAGATCCATCGAAGATACGACGTTATTTATATAGGAACACGTTTCAAAATAGAAAATCTTTTTACGTAGAGAATATTTGTAGGTTATAAAAATGTTTTGCCTTAGTCTATTGGTTATGAAAGAATCAATTTGGTATCTGAAATTGAAATCAATCTACTGCAATAACTGACAGCATGTAAGTTTTTTGGTTCCGATAAGTATATGCTTAACCACTATACAAACACAAATGCATGCTAGTCAACATAAAACAATAAGCATTGTCATTGTCAATCCTCATATCGTAATCGTGAAATAATTATTAGGAGTCTGGGAGAACTATATGACTTGATATGGTTGTGGATAAGGAAACTGATAATAAGGAGAGGCATCGTCTATAAGATGTAGCAAGCAAGCCTAGAGGATAGCTGGTCAATTTTGATTTGAAAACTCGCAGATAGTATTGTTTAAATACTCGCATGTATATTTACCATAATAAATTCCATTCCTAGGTAGCGCGTTATGAAAGTGGAATCAATAGCTTAGTATCGATCTTTGTCTATGTCCATTTGCATCTCTAGTACCATTTGGACAGTATCATTATGGCATTTTAAACTGGCATGAGGCCTGTGCCTAAAATCACATACTCTCTTCGGTATATACGTAAAGTACCATATAAGGGTATATAACTATATTTATTGTTAACCTATTATTAGTTATAAGTAGCATTAGAATGTACCTAGTTCTTTGTTTCTGATTGATTAAATTCCGTTAATCGTTGCTTTTGTTTTGCATTTCCTCTTTTGACACTGGCAATACTGTTTCTTTTTTTTTTCTCCCTGTGCGTTGTCCCTCTGACATGGGCGTCAGAGACGTTGTCTAACATTCTTATTTGGCAATACTGTTATAAACGGTTGCCATAATAAAAAATATTAAAATAGGGATATGATTTGTTATTCATATGATTGTAACATCCCTACCTCCTAGGTGTATGAAACAAATTGTAGTCATGATGAGCTTTACTTCAAAGAAACCAAAAACTAAATACCTACCTACTACTTTTAGCAGGATTTAAAGCTTGAGCCCATGGCTCTGTATCGATCTTGTATATCTTTTATCTAACCTGGAGAATACCGTAGCACAGATTACTGAATAAGAACAGATACTTCACTCAGTAGAAAATTTCCAATACCTATTACGATAATAGCCTACTCCCTCGCGTCAACAACCACTGTATGCTAAAATGCGCCTAAATGCTCAAGCGTACAGCAGTGATTGCTTCGCACCGCGTGATTCCACAGTAATCGCAGGGCTGCCTCTTCGATAAAATTAAATTAACATAACTTTTTATCTATGTTATTGAGAACTGTGAATATGTTCTGACTTTTATGTGGCAGTTAAAAAT
Organism: Selenia dentaria; assembly: GCA_917880725.1. Taxonomy (NCBI): domain Eukaryota; kingdom Metazoa; phylum Arthropoda; class Insecta; order Lepidoptera; family Geometridae; genus Selenia; species Selenia dentaria. Next base: position 31,315,556 of record OU862881.1, on the reverse strand, counting down.
TTTATCATTTATAAAATATTTAACCAACATAAAAAAAAGGAGGTGATCAGACATACAGGCCAAACTGAGATGTTTGACTTGTATGGTTTGTAGGTATGTATGTTTGTGCGCGATAATCTCGCGTTTGGCTAAACCGATATCGATGCGGTTTTCAGAAAAGGATTTGTTACATTTAGGAGAACGTTTTAAAATAAGTATAAATACTTCTTAGTTTGATGATGATCTTCGGAGATGTTGACTAGAAATGAAAAAAAAGCCTTAAAAAAAGAGAACCGACTTCAAATAAAGCACTAAGCCGTAAGTTATTTTATTAACGAGTGTAACACTCTCACACAAAAATACATAAACACTGCAGTTTTCGAAAGTTTTCACGCGAAAAGTCGATGGCCTTCAAAATAAAAAAAATATATCTAGTTCCTAGTTGTACATATCTAGGTGTATTGTACTACTACCAATTATCACGAATCAAATTTATTAAGATTAATAAATTTGATTCGTTTTCTCGCAACAAGTCACCTTACAACAGACGCGGCTTGTTCAAAGGTTTTCATCGGGCGTAAGAAAAAGAACTCTCGCTACACAGACTTAAAGCGCATTTTGATTCGTTACGAGCGCGTCAAGGACTTGTAGGCACATTTTTTGAAGGTCACGTCCGTGCTTTGCAATGTTTTATGAACATTATTGCAGTTGTTAGTTTAGCAGTTTATATTCGAATGTTTTCTTTCGAAGAGTGCATCTTCTGTACCTTGTACTATTAATTATTCTGTGGTATAACGTTTCTATGCAACAAAATTATGTAAATCTGTGTCTGAAAGGCAAGCTAATGCTTAGTATATACCTATTAAACTGTCAAATTCTAAGTGGATACCGGTGTCCGCACACCTACTGTCTTTTAATTATGTCTCTAATGACGGTATGTGAATGGAAAAAAATTTAAACGACAAAAACTAGTAATAATTTATCACTTACCATTCTTCATTGACAGGTAAATGGAAAAATGTTAGGTGTTTATCCCTTCTTTTGCTTGATTTACACCCATCTACAGCACATAAGGCGCCACACGGCATCGTAATACGCGTACGAACGAACAGCACTATTAAAATTGAACGGCGTGCGCGCGCTTCGCTTGTGAAAACCGCACTGAATTTGAAGCGCCGGCGGACCGAGACCGCTCGGCTGGGCGGTAGGCAGTTATAGCGCGCAAGTACATGGAGTGACGGAGGCCTGACCGTAGGCCTACCATGAGTTTACAACATTGGCAATCGAAGCTCGATATAGACTGCCGCAAAAAAAATGTATGAATAAAAGTAAAGTGCCACCTCGAGGTCAATCGTAGAACTAAAATTTACACCGAAAACGCCAATCAAAAGCTTAATAGATAGGCGAGATCGAGTCTCGACTATAGGTGACATTTATGTTGCCAACTCATGGTAGAGCTACGGATAGTCACTTTACCATCTTTAATCCAATATATTTTTTATATCCACACCGTCTGTATGTATATGTAATTCAACTTTACAGTTCACATCGCTTCAACGGCATTGGATAAATTTGGAATGCCTTTACCTAGGATTAACTAATAGGCTACGTTTTACTCCGATTCAGAAGTTCCAAAGAGTACGCAGTAAAGTTATACACGGACAAAGTCACGGGCATATACTAATTAATATTTTAATTCAAATCCACAATCAGAAAAGTATTGCTAAATTGACGGAACTGTATAAACGGAAGCGGTACTTATTCCCGAAGGCCGTTATAATGTAGATAAAAAACTTTACATCAAACCTTGCATAACAAACCTACCTACTTATAATAAATTTCCTTGATATGACAATTGCATTCATAAGTATTAAATATTTATAACTTGAACATAATTAAGACTAGTTACTGGCAGCGTTCCGGAAACATCGCAAAGTCTTCTCGTCAAAAATACCTCAGTGCCTCAAGACAAGAGTCTTCGACCAATGTGTGTTATCGGTGATGACTTATGGCACTGAAACGTGGTCTCTTACGATGGGCCTCATATGTAAGCTCAAAGTCGCACAACGAGCTATGGAGAGGGCTATGCTCGGGGTTTCTCTATGTTCCTGTTATGTGATCGAATCAGAAATGAGGAGATCCGTAGAAGAACGAAAGTCACCGACATAGCTCAGAAGATTAGCCAGTTGAAGTGGCAGTGGGCAGGGCACATAGCACCCAACCGATGAACAATGGGGCCGGAAGGTTCTGGAGTGGAGACCACGAACCGGCAAGCGCAGCGTAGGTCGTCCATCGACACGGTAGACAGACGACCTGATAAAGGTCGCAGGACGACGTTGGATGCAGGCCGCTTCCAACCGGTCCTTTTGTAAAATTATGGGGGAGACATATGTTCACCAGACACCAGATCTCAGTCGTAGAACGCAGTGGACGTTCTACGACTGAGATGACTGGTGCAGCCACGCTCGCTTGGCCTAGCGGCCCTAAAATAAAAGTAAAATCTAAGTCACTCCTTATAACATCAGCTATCTGCAAGTCAAAGTTCCGTTAAAATCGATCAAGCCGTTTCAGAGATTATTCGGAAAAGACGAATGGACAAAATAAAGAAATATTGTTATAACGTAGTATACATACAACGCGGTCACATTAACTAGACGCTTGACCGTGTGACGTCATTTTGGCGCTCAAGTACGGTGTGCAAAAAAAAACCGGCCAAGTGGCCTCTATTAATATAGACTAAAAATTGATTAAAAATTAAGTTTGTTAATTGAATGTTCTCATTCTCGAAGAACTGTAGCACTTTTAACACGAGATTTCTCCATTCACTGTGTATAACTTTCCCCATGTTATTCTGGTTTGAACACAGTTCAACAGTTAATATTCGACAATCAACAGTAACAAAAAACTTAACAAAACAATAATCAAAACAACAACTATATAACAAAAACAGAAAACAAGCCAAATTTAGCAAGAAAATTAGCCAAATTATCGACGCGTGTATCGGTAACAAAGATGCTGACCGTACTGACACTTGCCGGGCGAGAAAAGGGAATGCGGGGGGAAGTAGGCGGGGACCCGCATTCCAGCGATGCGTCGAGTTAATGTGACCGCGTTGTACTTACAGTAACCGTATATAGATTCAGGATCTGGATGACCGAGCTTTGCTCGTAAGTAAACTGTTGATTTTCTTGGTCTAATCTCAAACCAAACACTCATTGGCTTAGTGTTGCTTAACAACGCCATCTAATGTCAAGTAGCTTTAATGTTGCTGTGTCGGTTTTTCATTGCCTGAAATTAAACACGGATAAAACGACGTTTTCTAAAAATGAAACCTATGATGAGCTAGATCGATTTATCGCCTCCGAAACCCCCTGCATACGATTTCATGAAAATCGTTGGAGCCGAAGATATATAAATATATATATACAAGAATTGCTCGTTTAAAGGTATTAGATTATGCATTCAGCAAAAAGCTGTTATTTCGATGTTTTTTATTTATTTATTTATAATGCTATGGTTCACAGACATCAAGGGGTCCGTGGGATTGTTTATATATATATATATATATATATATATATATATATATATATATATATATATATATATATATATATATATATATATATTATTTCGATTATTATATAATATATTACTTCAATTTAGTTTGTTTGTAGAAAGTATGTCTGTATATTTATTTTGATTTGATTTGATTTAGTTTAGTTTAGTATGAAGTACATTATAGTTGCGCTCTGCAGAATACGATACCACAAGACGCTTTCATTATCTTATATACCGCGTGTAACAAAAAGGTGCAGTAATACCGAAAGGTGTGCCGAATATTTATACCTAGTCAGGATTCACATGGCAAAGTATCACAATTTAAAACGATTCCTTTTTTTTCATATAATGTTAAAAAAATCTGAAGTTTTTTTTATACGATCTATGATCTATTAGACATAATCTATTTATTTATTTTTTTGTTTGTTTGTTTTTTTTTTGTTATTAGTGTTTGTTGGGGTCAATGCGCTCTGCAATACCCACGTCACCTATTCATTCACCTCCGTCCCTTATTCTGCACGCACCCTCTCGACACACCGCACTTCAGCCCAGGCCTCGCTTATATTATAGCTTATCGGTATAATCAAGACCTGAGCTGAAGTGCCCTTGTTTACCAATTCTACGCTCTGGAGGTTATTGCCATCCTTAGCTTAGTTTTTCAGGGTGCTTAAGTATTAGATAAACTTTGGTAACTCATATCTCGGAATTGTTACTACTTCCTGAGACGCAGTAGTTAGGGCTCTATTGTATGCAAGCTTTTACGTGTGTGGTTTTATTATTACTACACCTTTTTGTTACAAACTGTATATCTGCTGTCATCACATCAAAAGACATTCAATATTTCAGTTATAGTTGGACCTGAAGGCAACCCCTATTATATGGGATCATAAACATACCTATCTGGCAAAACGTGGGGGTGATTAAAAACACATCTGCCTACTCCTTCGATTACTTTATATGACTGTTTTAATTATGTACGTTATATACCTATACAGTTTATTTCAGTAAGTACAGTCAAAAAGTAGTATTTGACAATAATCAAAAAATTATCAAACATCCTAATTGCCGCCTGAAGCTGCCTTGGACCTTTACTAAAATAAAAAGTTTGGTGAAGCACTGGTCTCATCTGGGGTATGTTAGACCGGGCCTTACTCGTAGTCCCACTACTTTGACCCCTTGGGGTGTCCATAACCGCAGATATGTGATTGGCCTGGTATTTTCAGCTTAGTGAACGTCATCATATCCTCGACAAAAAACTCGTTTATCCCTAAAACCTGTGCTTAGGTTTGTACCTGTTATGGTGTCTGCTCTACTTGTAGAGATTGGCAATTCCATGCCTTCATAAAATACCAGTGGTCATTCTAAAATGTCTGTTTACACTAGCAAAGGGTAACTAACCTTTGTCTCGTGACATTACATTCACTCTACAATCTGCGGGTCGCCAGTGAAGAAATTTGTTGATAAAGCACTAAGCCGTAAGTTATTTTATTAACGAGTGTAACACTCTCACACAAAAATACATAAACACTGCAGTTTTCGAAAGTTTTCACGCGAAAAGTCGATGGCCTTCAAAATAAAAAAAATATATCTAGTTCCTAGTTGTACATATCTAGGTGTATTGTACTACTACCAATTATCACGAATCAAATTTATTAAGATTAATAAATTTGATTCGTTTTCTCGCAACAAGTCACCTTACAACAGACGCGGCTTGTTCAAAGGTTTTCATCGGGCGTAAGAAAAAGAACTCTCGCTACACAGACTTAAAGCGCATTTTGATTCGTTACGAGCGCGTCAAGGACTTGTAGGCACATTTTTTGAAGGTCACGTCCGTGCTTTGCAATGTTTTATGAACATTATTGCAGTTGTTAGTTTAGCAGTTTATATTCGAATGTTTTCTTTCGAAGAGTGCATCTTCTGTACCTTGTACTATTAATTATTCTGTGGTATAACGTTTCTATGCAACAAAATTATGTAAATCTGTGTCTGAAAGGCAAGCTAATGCTTAGTATATACCTATTAAACTGTCAAATTCTAAGTGGATACCGGTGTCCGCACACCTACTGTCTTTTAATTATGTCTCTAATGACGGTATGTGAATGGAAAAAAATTTAAACGACAAAAACTAGTAATAATTTATCACTTACCATTCTTCATTGACAGGTAAATGGAAAAATGTTAGGTGTTTATCCCTTCTTTTGCTTGATTTACACCCATCTACAGCACATAAGGCGCCACACGGCATCGTAATACGCGTACGAACGAACAGCACTATTAAAATTGAACGGCGTGCGCGCGCTTCGCTTGTGAAAACCGCACTGAATTTGAAGCGCCGGCGGACCGAGACCGCTCGGCTGGGCGGTAGGCAGTTATAGCGCGCAAGTACATGGAGTGACGGAGGCCTGACCGTAGGCCTACCATGAGTTTACAACATTGGCAATCGAAGCTCGATATAGACTGCCGCAAAAAAAATGTATGAATAAAAGTAAAGTGCCACCTCGAGGTCAATCGTAGAACTAAAATTTACACCGAAAACGCCAATCAAAAGCTTAATAGATAGGCGAGATCGAGTCTCGACTATAGGTGACATTTATGTTGCCAACTCATGGTAGAGCTACGGATAGTCACTTTACCATCTTTAATCCAATATATTTTTTATATCCACACCGTCTGTATGTATATGTAATTCAACTTTACAGTTCACATCGCTTCAACGGCATTGGATAAATTTGGAATGCCTTTACCTAGGATTAACTAATAGGCTACGTTTTACTCCGATTCAGAAGTTCCAAAGAGTACGCAGTAAAGTTATACACGGACAAAGTCACGGGCATATACTAATTAATATTTTAATTCAAATCCACAATCAGAAAAGTATTGCTAAATTGACGGAACTGTATAAACGGAAGCGGTACTTATTCCCGAAGGCCGTTATAATGTAGATAAAAAACTTTACATCAAACCTTGCATAACAAACCTACCTACTTATAATAAATTTCCTTGATATGACAATTGCATTCATAAGTATTAAATATTTATAACTTGAACATAATTAAGACTAGTTACTGGCAGCGTTCCGGAAACATCGCAAAGTCTTCTCGTCAAAAATACCTCAGTGCCTCAAGACAAGAGTCTTCGACCAATGTGTGTTATCGGTGATGACTTATGGCACTGAAACGTGGTCTCTTACGATGGGCCTCATATGTAAGCTCAAAGTCGCACAACGAGCTATGGAGAGGGCTATGCTCGGGGTTTCTCTATGTTCCTGTTATGTGATCGAATCAGAAATGAGGAGATCCGTAGAAGAACGAAAGTCACCGACATAGCTCAGAAGATTAGCCAGTTGAAGTGGCAGTGGGCAGGGCACATAGCACCCAACCGATGAACAATGGGGCCGGAAGGTTCTGGAGTGGAGACCACGAACCGGCAAGCGCAGCGTAGGTCGTCCATCGACACGGTAGACAGACGACCTGATAAAGGTCGCAGGACGACGTTGGATGCAGGCCGCTTCCAACCGGTCCTTTTGTAAAATTATGGGGGAGACATATGTTCACCAGACACCAGATCTCAGTCGTAGAACGCAGTGGACGTTCTACGACTGAGATGACTGGTGCAGCCACGCTCGCTTGGCCTAGCGGCCCTAAAATAAAAGTAAAATCTAAGTCACTCCTTATAACATCAGCTATCTGCAAGTCAAAGTTCCGTTAAAATCGATCAAGCCGTTTCAGAGATTATTCGGAAAAGACGAATGGACAAAATAAAGAAATATTGTTATAACGTAGTATACATACAACGCGGTCACATTAACTAGACGCTTGACCGTGTGACGTCATTTTGGCGCTCAAGTACGGTGTGCAAAAAAAAACCGGCCAAGTGGCCTCTATTAATATAGACTAAAAATTGATTAAAAATTAAGTTTGTTAATTGAATGTTCTCATTCTCGAAGAACTGTAGCACTTTTAACACGAGATTTCTCCATTCACTGTGTATAACTTTCCCCATGTTATTCTGGTTTGAACACAGTTCAACAGTTAATATTCGACAATCAACAGTAACAAAAAACTTAACAAAACAATAATCAAAACAACAACTATATAACAAAAACAGAAAACAAGCCAAATTTAGCAAGAAAATTAGCCAAATTATCGACGCGTGTATCGGTAACAAAGATGCTGACCGTACTGACACTTGCCGGGCGAGAAAAGGGAATGCGGGGGGAAGTAGGCGGGGACCCGCATTCCAGCGATGCGTCGAGTTAATGTGACCGCGTTGTACTTACAGTAACCGTATATAGATTCAGGATCTGGATGACCGAGCTTTGCTCGTAAGTAAACTGTTGATTTTCTTGGTCTAATCTCAAACCAAACACTCATTGGCTTAGTGTTGCTTAACAACGCCATCTAATGTCAAGTAGCTTTAATGTTGCTGTGTCGGTTTTTCATTGCCTGAAATTAAACACGGATAAAACGACGTTTTCTAAAAATGAAACCTATGATGAGCTAGATCGATTTATCGCCTCCGAAACCCCCTGCATACGATTTCATGAAAATCGTTGGAGCCGAAGATATATAAATATATATATACAAGAATTGCTCGTTTAAAGGTATTAGATTATGCATTCAGCAAAAAGCTGTTATTTCGATGTTTTTTATTTATTTATTTATAATGCTATGGTTCACAGACATCAAGGGGTCCGTGGGATTGTTTATATATATATATATATATATATATATATATATATATATATATATATATATATATATATATATATATATATATTATTTCGATTATTATATAATATATTACTTCAATTTAGTTTGTTTGTAGAAAGTATGTCTGTATATTTATTTTGATTTGATTTGATTTAGTTTAGTTTAGTATGAAGTACATTATAGTTGCGCTCTGCAGAATACGATACCACAAGACGCTTTCATTATCTTATATACCGCGTGTAACAAAAAGGTGCAGTAATACCGAAAGGTGTGCCGAATATTTATACCTAGTCAGGATTCACATGGCAAAGTATCACAATTTAAAACGATTCCTTTTTTTTCATATAATGTTAAAAAAATCTGAAGTTTTTTTTATACGATCTATGATCTATTAGACATAATCTATTTATTTATTTTTTTGTTTGTTTGTTTTTTTTTTGTTATTAGTGTTTGTTGGGGTCAATGCGCTCTGCAATACCCACGTCACCTATTCATTCACCTCCGTCCCTTATTCTGCACGCACCCTCTCGACACACCGCACTTCAGCCCAGGCCTCGCTTATATTATAGCTTATCGGTATAATCAAGACCTGAGCTGAAGTGCCCTTGTTTACCAATTCTACGCTCTGGAGGTTATTGCCATCCTTAGCTTAGTTTTTCAGGGTGCTTAAGTATTAGATAAACTTTGGTAACTCATATCTCGGAATTGTTACTACTTCCTGAGACGCAGTAGTTAGGGCTCTATTGTATGCAAGCTTTTACGTGTGTGGTTTTATTATTACTACACCTTTTTGTTACAAACTGTATATCTGCTGTCATCACATCAAAAGACATTCAATATTTCAGTTATAGTTGGACCTGAAGGCAACCCCTATTATATGGGATCATAAACATACCTATCTGGCAAAACGTGGGGGTGATTAAAAACACATCTGCCTACTCCTTCGATTACTTTATATGACTGTTTTAATTATGTACGTTATATACCTATACAGTTTATTTCAGTAAGTACAGTCAAAAAGTAGTATTTGACAATAATCAAAAAATTATCAAACATCCTAATTGCCGCCTGAAGCTGCCTTGGACCTTTACTAAAATAAAAAGTTTGGTGAAGCACTGGTCTCATCTGGGGTATGTTAGACCGGGCCTTACTCGTAGTCCCACTACTTTGACCCCTTGGGGTGTCCATAACCGCAGATATGTGATTGGCCTGGTATTTTCAGCTTAGTGAACGTCATCATATCCTCGACAAAAAACTCGTTTATCCCTAAAACCTGTGCTTAGGTTTGTACCTGTTATGGTGTCTGCTCTACTTGTAGAGATTGGCAATTCCATGCCTTCATAAAATACCAGTGGTCATTCTAAAATGTCTGTTTACACTAGCAAAGGGTAACTAACCTTTGTCTCGTGACATTACATTCACTCTACAATCTGCGGGTCGCCAGTGAAGAAATTTGTTGCTGCATTAAAGGTCGTGAAGTAGAGCAAATTCTGGGCAGGATATTGGTTTGTAGGTGTTGCATTTTAGTGTTACTCGTATGTTAGTTTATGATCTTAGTTGGTATTTTAACCTCCGAGGGGTGTTATTGCATTAAAGGTCGTGAAGTAGAGCAAATTCCGGGCAGGATATTGGTTTGTAGGTGTTGCATTTTAGTGTTACTCGTATGTTAGTTTATGATCTTAGTTGGTATTTTAACCTCCGAGGGGTGTTATTGCATTAAAGGTCGTGAAGTAGAGCAAATTCCGGGCAGGATATTGGTTTGTAGGTGTTGCATTTTAGTGTTACTCGTATGTTAGTTTATGATCTTAGTTGGTATTTTAACCTCCGAGGGGTGTTATTGCATTAAAGGTCGTGAAGTAGAGCAAATTCCGGGCAGGATATTGGTTTGTAGGTGTTGCATTTTAGTGTTACTCGTATGTTAGTTTATGATCTTAGTTGGTATTTTAACCTCCGAGGGGTGTTATTGCATTAAAGGTCGTGAAGTAGAGCAAATTCCGAGCAGGATATTGGTTTGTAGGTGTTGCATTTTATTCTTACTCGTATGTTAGTTTATGATCTTAGTTGGTATTTTAACCTCCGAGGGGTGTTATTGCATTAAAGGTCGTGAAGTAGAGCAAATTCCGGGCAGGATATTGGTTTGTAGGTGTTGCATTTTAGTGTTACTCGTATGTTAGTTTATGACCTTAATTGGTATTTTAACCTCCGAGGGGTGTTATAAGGTCAACATGTGTATTTATCTGTCAGTAACAACTTAGCTGTCAGCGTATGAACAGATTTTGATCCTATGATACAATTGATTACGATATCTTCGAATTACCAAAACACACACACCGGAACACGATCTAAAATAAAATTATTGAATTCAATAGACCAGACCACCAATACTTTCGATCGCAGTGCAGAGTCTCACAAAACTAAAGATCTATGCTCTGACTGACACTGCAACATGTGCATGTAGTACCTACATACTTAGGTACCGTCAGGTACAAGCCTTGCCCGTTTAAAACAAAGTAGGTACATAATTACATACTTTTGACGAATAATTTGTTCAAGTTCAACTACAAAACTGAATGAAAATGGTAGTTACACCTATGTCGCTTGCACTTAATAAATCGAGGTAAAATACTGGGCGAATATTAAGACGCACGCACAGCAACGCGTCAAGTAGCTCGGTATTGGAAGAAATCCGACAGGCGCTGCGCACGGTCACCTGCCATGCGATTCTCTAAAAGCAAACATCGTTGAATTTTTGACAACATCCGTGAAACAAATGACGAGATGATAAGAGACGTCGTAAAACAGGCTTGTTTGTGTACAAGGGCGATGATAAATAGGGCAAATTCTGTGGGCGATATCTCATAAATTATTTGACATCGGTGTGCTCGTCGACGAGCTCGTCTACGAATCATTAGAGAATCGCACAGCTGATCATGATGACTGACATGACATGATGACACAATTATGGTTTATTTGTTTGTTTCATATCGTTGTTGAAAAAACAAGAATATTAAGATGTTGTTTTGGTTTTGAATTGATTACCATCAAAATACTCGTAGTGTGCATTTGTAGCAAAACAAGAAAGTAAATAAAACTAGAAATTTCATAGCAAATTTGTTAGAACATCAGTTTACAATTTATTGTAATACCTATCACTTACATTAACAAATTATTATAACGTTTTAAGTATGACTATCTACGAAGAAATAATGTCAGGAAACATAACTCAGAATAAATTCCACACAGAAAGTGGTCCTTCAAACCAAAACGACGTATGATTCCAAATACGAATTACTTCCGAGGTTACAAATAGACATGTTCGGTGATTGGTTTTAATTTCAGAAGGAAAGCAGGGATTGGTACACGCGCGTGCTGCAACGTCTACTATGACAGCTGAGTCATAGCGGCGTGAACGATGTTATTGATTTAGCACGTCTTTATTGGGTCATTTTTTAAGGCAGTTACTCTTCTGATATTGTTTCTTCGTAGATGACTATCTACGTAGTACTATTAGTTATTATATGATATGAGGCAGGACGCAAATACGCGACGGGTGCACCGCACTGAAGATCCCTGAAGATCTAAAGCCGAAACAACTATCGATCATGATATCGATGTAGTGACCAGATCATGGAATGATCGCATTTCATGAAATATTACATTGTTTGTTGACCATTTCATTATATGGTTTGACCAAATCAATGAATAGAGATCGTATGACGATATACCTACTTATTCAATTAAACACAAGACCATTTCATAATCTGGTCAAACATCGTACAATGATACAATACTTTATTGCGGTAATATGGTACAATTAGTTCTACAACTATTAGTTAAAAAGTCCAACATATTAACCATTTGTGGCATCCAATTTAACACAAAATATAATTTTCTGTATCGTCAGGAAGTTTATGTTTATTTAAGATTATCAAGTAATACTTATTACAAATGTCACAGTTAATATAACATTTAAAAGAAAACACAATTAGCCAATTACAATGTCAGATACAATGAGTCAAATTATATTTTTGGAAAGCGATATTAACTTTTATCATTTAAATACTCTTGTGTGGAGTAATAGCATTTATTTACAAGCAATTTTGTAAAACATTTATTTAAATAGTTTTCCATTTAATGTTCTAATGTTTAATGGCAAGGCATTAAAAATGCTCACGTACATACTGTAGGTATTTCTAGGAAACATTTCTATCCTACTATGTGAAGTAACAGTTTTTCAGGAAATCGAGTGTTGTAATTACTCATGACTCCTTATTTAGTAAAAAGTGAAGGTTCGTTTTTAACAAAGTTACAAATTTCATAAATGTATTTACAAGGCATTGTTAACAACTTTAGTTCTAAAAATAGAGGCTTGCAGGATGTCAATGGACTAGTATCGCAAATGGCCCGCACACATTATTTTTGTGTTATGATGGCTCTGCCGATGCAAACAGAATGACCCCACAACACGACACCATACCTTAAGTTTGAACAAACGTAGCCATGGTAGGCTTTTAATGCGGTTTATTTGTTAGACACTTTGGTTTATCTGTATAGTGCTTATGCGAAGCGATTTATCTTATTACATATTTTTTCAACACGCTCTTTCCAAGAACAGTGTTGGTCTAATACTATTCCTAGATATTTATATTCAATCGTTTCAGCCACCTGCTGGTTGCTATACTCAACTCTAAGGTTTACTTCTCCAATATTGAGTCATATTTCGCAATTTAACTAATTTGGTTTTGACATTTACTTTAAAGTTATTTTCATTAAGCCATTTTTTACATTTTGTACTGACTCATTAATTTGGATATTGCACTTACCATCCTTTTTGTCTGAAACAGCAACACATATATCATCAGCAAAAAGTGTGCAATGATGGTCAGTGACTTGAGGCTGGTCATTAATATAAAGGAGGAATAACAGTGGGTCTAAAATGCTGCCCTGCGGTACCCCTAATTTCTTTACCTTTTTTATTACATATGTTTATTCTTTATTACAGACTTTGTTATTATTTGTATTGATAATTAATGAGTTGTATTTATTTCTACAAAGTGTTTTCTCTCACTAAGATAGCTTTTAAGCCAGTTATGATCATGACCTCTTATACCATACATTTTTAGCTTATGTAGAAGCAGACTACGCGATACAAAATCAAAAGCTCGTCTCATAATATCAAAGAATTACCTACGTATGATCATATTGTAAAATAGTTACATTTATTCACCACTAGCGATGCTGATGGCGCATTTGCTATTGTTTGTGTGTGTATTTTTAATTTTTAGGTTATACAACAAATAAAGGAAAGTAGGGTGGCCGTGTAAATAGTCTATGGACTTTTTTGAGCACATTGCCTCTGCCTATTAAGTCTGAGAGCGGGCGTGTTATCTACCTACCTAGGTAAGTGAGTGAGTGAATGCGGGTTACTGTTCCCTTTCTTTTCATGACTAGTCTAGGGCAAAGTCATATATAGGTCACAAGGATGAGCGAAGCGAGGAGTGTTAGGTTACTTGTGAATAATACGCGCGAGCCAAGCAAGCGAAGCGAGGAGTGTTAGGTTACTTGTGAATAATATGCGCGAGCCAAGCAAGCGAAGCGAGCGTGCCGCGGCAGCGGTCAGCGATGCGCCAGAACTCAATCGCGCTCAAACTGGGCCCGCGTGGTGAATTATGGCCCAACTCCTCTCTCTGAGAGAAAGGCTTGAGTTCTCGCTGTTGTAGGCTGATTATGATTATATTGTACATTATCACATAATACTTCACACTAGTAGGTAATAGGTGGGTACCTATATTGCGACAAGCGAAAGCTTGTAAGTTGTTTGTTACTTCGTCACGCTCAAACGGCTTGACAATTTTAATGCAATTTTGTATGGGCGTATATGAGGCACTGGATTAAAATATAGGATACTTTTCATCAATCGATCACCACGCTGGTGTAACCGCGGGGTGCAGGCTGCACCCCTGCACCGTGCAGATATTTATAGGTGCATATTATTGATATTGATTAGAGTTATGATGTAGGTAAGGTAATGAGTTACATGTAATAAGTAGGTATCTACAATAATTGAAATATCCTACTGTCCTAGTACCTATATAATAGAGCTCGTGATCAAAATGTTCTCAAAACTAAGTAGGTACCTAGCTAGGCTTAAGTCTACCTACTTCCCATGCAAGTACAGTCCTCGAGCAATAACGCCCTTCAATCAAATCCACGTTAAATCCCGCGTCTGTAATGTAACAATTATTTGTATTCTGTTGGTAATTAGGTATTTTATAGATTAACTTACCTTCTGTAGCAGTAAGTAGGTACGGCGTAAAGTAACATTTGAGTATTCGAAAATAAGGTTACAAATTAAAATCAGGTGGGCGGAGTGCGTGCCTGATGTTGGTATTGCCTTGAGATTTGAAAGTACGTACCGACAGCAACCGGAACGTAAAATATTTTATTGCCCTCCAGATATCCTAGAAAAGTATGGAGCATGAATTTGTGTTTTATGTGCGATTGTACAAAATAGTAGATAGGTACTTAATGATACCAATAGAGCTACTGTTCAATTGTGGGTAGGTAATGTATGTTTAGTTCAAAAGTAGTCGTGTATAGTTCGATTCAAACTTAATGGCGGTTCGGAAGTTAGCTGCGAGTGCAGGTGCGCGCAGGTACAGTCAAGTTGACAATAGTTTAGGCTCCATTTAATTATTTTTACAACAAAGGTTTGTGAGTCTTTTAAGTGCTATATGGTACATAAATGTCAATTGGCAAGTACAGGGAGAGTTCAAGGAAAAATAAATCATTTTTATGAAAAAGAAATAATGTTTTTATTTTGATTTTATTTTAACGGTTGTATCCCCTCCATAGAAACTTCTTTACTTGTGGAAGGAACTTCCATGGAAATATCGCTTCCTTCGTCTTCACTGGTGATTATGGTAATCTGATTCCTCCTCAGAGTCGGGATCGGATTCATCGTCACTGACATGGATTATAAATAATTCGTCCGTCAATCTGTCGATGACAACGTCACTTTATTATTCCTCTATCTTTATCACTTTTCGGCACAATGGAATGGCAAACGGAAATTCATTTTCCCCCATTTCACTGACTTTTTGCTGGACTAATTCTATGACTGAATTTACGTTCCAGTTAACGTTTTTTTTTGCGACATATTGTTTAATTGCTGCCCATGCCATCTCGATGGGGTTTAAATCAGGGTGGTAAGGGTGGAGGCGCAACACTGAGTGGTTATTTTCTTTTAATATTTTATCTATATTAAATTCTTGAAGCGATCTTCATTTTGGGCAATCAACTTGTACAGCTGTGGCTTCAGCATTGTTTCTTCAAATTCAATATTTTTTTCACGAAGCCAAGATGACATGTCTGTTTTTCTTGAATTAGAGGTAGGTGCAAGATCTTCTTGTTTGTTGTGATAAGAAGCATTGTCTACCACAACAACTGAATTTACTGGCAAATTTGGAATGAGTTGATTCCTGATCCATTTTTCATAATTTTGATAATTCATGTTATCATGATAGTCGCCAGTTTTTGTACCCGCCTTAAACATTAAAAGTGCGTTGGATACAAAACCGGCTTCAGGACCCGCCTGCACGATTACAACTCTTTGACCCTTTGAATTTTTTTTTTCTTTCCTATACGTGACCCATCGCCCCAAGACTTCGACTTGCTGTGGGAAGAATCGACATATGACTCGTCGGTATATACAATGGGTCTGCCTTCCGAGCGATACTTAGTAGTTTTATGCAGATATTCGATGCGCTGTAACCGAATATTTGACTGCTCTATTAACACTTTCCTCTCATTTTGGGTATTTTTCCATTGAAACCCTAATCGTTTTAGTATTCGGCCTAAGCTGGTTACAGAACCGTTGAAATTAATATCATCTTTTAATTTTCTTTGTAATTGCTTGAGTGTTGGCAACTCTTTTTCAGTAACATGAAAGTTGTGCACGCACCTTTTGATGACACCTTGATCGAAGCCGTCAATTTCTGTCACTCTCTTGACTCCCTTCCTTTTTTGCCAGACGTGCGAAAGACGGCTAACATATTCGACTCATTTGCTGTTGCAGCTATTCTTTGCACAGTCTTCAGTGAAACGCCTGTAGCTGCCGCCACCCGTTTTTGAACGAGCGTCAAAGGAATTTGGACGCCGTCTTCATTGTCCTTTTTCATGAATTGCATGACGTTGTACACCGTTTTTCTGGCTTGCCTGCGTAAAACGTTGTATCATCCACGTGGCATGTTTAAACAACCAACAACAGTCTAAAATGTAACGTAAATAACGAACGGACACAGTCACAGTTTCGTAACAGTCAATAACAAATGAAAACTTAACAGAACACTAACAAAAAAAAAACTTAACAAAACAATTAACAAACAACAACAAATTCTTATGAGCTCGACTGTATGTAAGCAGGATTGCGCGCGCGTGTGCAGTATACGGACGTAACTCACACACTAAAAGCACGACGCGTAGGGTTAGTGCAGGTGAGAGAGAGGGCGCGCGGGGATGTGCCCCGCCGCCGCATTCCTGTACGTCCCGCTGATACCTACATTGTACATTCTGCGCGTCGGAACGTACGATATTCCGAGCCACCATTAAGTTTGAATCGTACTATAACTTCGTGCTATCTAAACTAGTGTAAACATCTGTACCTAGAAAGAGGACTGTTTGTGTTTTGAAAATATCAAAATCGACATATCTTCACCTATCAACAAGTTAAGCAACGATTGCTAGATCTATCATGAGTTGGCAACGTAAAACGTCGTCGATAGTCGATACTTGCTAGCGTCTACACGATCGTCGATTGCGAGCTGATTTAATTGGCACCATGAGTCGTTAAAAAGGTGCTTTCGACAATTCGATACTCGTTAGCGGGTCTCGTGTCGATTTGGTTATTTCTTTATTTTGGCATTATCTAAGAACTACTTCACACGTATTATGTTGTCTTTTTCTATCAACGTACGTAAGAAGGAGAGCGTATGACGTCAATATAAACCAACAAAATAAAATAAGCTTAATTCACTTATTACTTACTGTGAAGTCCATTACTTTCGAATTTATATTCATTATACGTAGCTGACAGTTCCTCTTTCGACTGGTCTGGTTAGTATTTGCGGAGAAGGAGTTAACTATTTATTTTGTTTAAACTTATTGTATAGTCTGCTGCATATCATTAAGGCTATTTCGATCTTTTCTGATCAAATAGCCTTAACACACTCAGCCGCGATACATTTTTTATTTTAAAATATCGACTACAAGTTGGATTTTATTAGATTTTTGACTGGGTTACGACCAATACTGGGATAAAAGTTTATCAATGAGTTACAAGATCAAGTCAAATACAAAACAGGACTAAGATTGATCCTTGTGGTACTCTGCATGAAATTTGATATGGAGGTAGATGAGGCGCTGGATATATATACGCACATAGGATACTTTTCATAATCATCATCATCATGCATCACTGTGCGGATGTAACCGCGTGGCGCAGCTAGTACTTAATAAAGTGGTTTTAATAGAATACTATATACCCCGCGATTGAGTAATGAGTGGTAATTATACCTAATGATGATGAAAAAAAGAAGCTTAATTGTTTATCTATAGTATCTGTATTCACCACTGCGAACCCCCATATCTTCAAAGTATCGATAAATATTGTTCAAAATGCGCAAATCCCTCCAGGGTGGAGGAATAATAAATATATAGACATATACTAACACACATACAAGATTTCGCATTAATGCAATGGTACAGAAGCTACAGCTATGCAATGTTATTGTTCACTAACGCCACACAACACTCAAATGTATTAACATTAAATTCGATAGTTTTGTTGAGAAAACCACTCAATCCGTTCATATTTTAATTACCCGATGATTCGGGTAAAAGATTTCCTATAGCAAGATAGAACCGTAAGTATTGTTTTGTAATATTGTCAGATCTGGCAGGATAGCCATTGGCCAATCTCAAAAAAAAAATTATTGCTTCACTTTTAAATGTCATTTGTATGAAAACTATCCTTCTGGACCTATGTAAATAGGGCGAATTCTGTGGGTGAAAATGTCGTTTATGGCATAGATATATATAGGCGTATGTAAATAGGACGAATTCTGTGCATATTTGTAAGATTTAGCGCTATTCGAAAGGGCTATAAGATTTATAAAATAGCCAATAGATATTGTAAAACTTCCTCTTTCGATCTAGGCACTTGTAATTAATATTTAAATCGACCAAAATTAGACACGCGTTAGAAATATTTGGGGGTTAAGTGAAGAAACGAGATGCACATAGGATGAAGGGAGAACTCCAGTATACAAATTTTCTGTATGGGGAGAACGAGACGAGCGATGGCGTGCTGTCGCCGCCCGCCACCAACTCCCGTCATTCCGCAAAGGAGCGATGCGTTAGCATCTGTTAGTCTGTGGGAGCGGTGTAAAAGCCTGGAAACGCAACACGAGTTGGGGGAGACCGGGGCACATTCTGACTTCTGACCATAGAGTAAACTATATATATATGGAGACTATAACTATAACTATATATATATATATGGATTCTGTAGCTCTACCATGAGTTGGCAACGTAAAACGTCATCGATAGCCGATACTCGCTAGCGTCTAGACGATCGTCGATTGCGAGCTGATTTAATTGGCACCATGAGTCGTTAAAAAGGTGCTTTCGACAATTCGATACTCGTTAGCGGGTCTCGTGTCGATTTGGTTATTTCTTTATGTTGGCATTATCTAAGAACTAGCTTCACACGTATTATGTTGTCTTTTTCTATCAACGTACTTAAGAAGGAGAGCGTATGACGTCAATATAAACCAACAAAATAAAATAAGCTTAATTTACTTATTACTTACTGTGAAGTCCATTACTTTCGAATTTATATTCATTATACGTAGCTGACAGCTCCTCTTTCGACTGGTATTTGCGGAGAAGAAGACAAAGAGAAAATTGTATGAAGAAGATATTTATTTTGTTTTATAACAAGTACATGGTACAATAAATAGTATATTAAAACCAGTTAAAAGTGTTCCTTTTTAAATCAAGAAATGGCGAGAATGAGCCCATCCAAATATTTTTATGCTGGTGGAGTGCATGGAACTAGTAAGTACTAGTAACTTAGCCCGATTTAGTTTATTGATCAATTTTCTTACATTATTTCTACAATGATCTCTACTGTACTGTTGCTTTCTAATCATACACGACGACGATGTGAAAAATAAAGTAACAGGGATATTGTGATTCTCTCTCAGATATACTAACCATACATAACCTCTATACGTACTTGTGTAAAAACATAATAATAACGTTAATTCCTACAATAACATAGGCCTTACTTAGCCTTCGCTTCTTAATCTGGGAGATAAAGTAAACCTATAATAATAGTCATCACCTACATGAGTTACTTACATGTATTTTGTTTTAAAATTACAAATTATGTTCCTTGTATACTTAATACTTACTTATACTTTACAGGAAATGGAGACCTTAGCAAGCCTGCTAATGGACCACTAAAGCTACTGGTACCACATCCTTTTCAAGCCGCAGGAGGACCCAGCCTCACAATCGAAACTAGCAAAGCAGGCATTTGTGAAAGCTGACAATGAACGGCAGGTTTTCCAGCAAGATGCAGAGACAGCTTGATTTGAGGGACGGAGTTAGGAGAAAAACTAACTGATTGGAAATTGGAAAACGATAATTGTGTTGAAGTTGGCCTTCCTCAAATGTTTCCACAACTACCTATACATATTAGTTTTAATTAGATAATTAGTAATAGATGATTAGTAAACAATAAAACAAGTAAACTCATACTCATATTGTTATAAATAGGTACATGACGAGCCACCATGTTACTCTACCTTCCTAGCTAGACCCTACCTTCGAACAGAGAGTTGCCAGGTTTGATCCCTGGCAATGACAGACATATTTGGCCCGGAACTTAATGTTTTTCACAAGTGTCCATGCCTTCCATGATACAGGGGAATTCTAATGGGGGTATGAGTGTGAATGTTATTATGATCCTAGTTTTAAAAACAACCATAGTAAATTATCTGATATTATTGTAAATAAAAAGCAGATAAATCATTTCTATACATGTTTGTAGCTTTTTAAATATAATCATAATAAAAGAATCCCTTTATGAAAATCATCGACTTGGACTGAAGGTAGTTCTTGCATGGATAACTGGCCACGTAGGCATTCCAGGGAATGAAACTGCAGACATGTGTGCCAAAGAAGCTCCACTACATGGCAACAGGAACTACTATAAAATTTACTCTCATGACTTAGTCTCTATTTGCCAACCAGAAATGCGGATTGCTTTGGACAAACTATGGCAGATATCAAAATTATCCAAGGGGAAATTCTATGGTCAGCTACAAGAAAGCATTCCTATAAAATCTTGGTTCTTTAAATATAAAAAAATTTGTAAAACATCTACTTCAACTATATGTCGCTTACGGCTGGGTCACACTTGTACTCCCGTATTTTTAGCCAAAATTAGAATTCGTGACCACTCCATCTGCGAATGTGGACTTGATGAGGGCACAGGTGACCATATTTTTTTTAGTTGTACGTCACTTCGCTGCTCTTTGCATGACATGCTTACAGTAGAAATCCCTCGCCCTGCTAACCTCAATTCCCTCCTATCTCTTGTTTTCACCCCCTTTGTAAATATACTAAACAAATGTATTTGTGCTAACCAAATTTAAACTTTAGATATATTTAAACTAATACCATTCTAACTGCTCCCCGTAACCAGTTATTTATGTTTGCATGTTACATCCTGTGTACTTATGTTTTGTGTTTGTCTTCCTTAGGTTTGTATGCTCAGATGCAAAATTTATGATCCAGAAGCCGATCTATCTTCCCTCCACCGACCAGTCTCCTTCGTTTGTTTTCTACCCTATCCACGCGACATTGGCGGAATTGCAGCAATACCGCAGAGGCCATAATCTAAGAAATAGAATAAATATAATCATTGTACCTGAATGATGTGATAGTAAAGATTAAGTTGATATATGATTCCTATATGTTTTAAGGTAGGTGAAATAAAAGACATACATACTACATAAGTAAGACTAATGTTTTTGGTGAGTAGGCCATGATGTGGGCCACTCAGTTTTTTTCTGAACTATTCTGTTAGTTGTATGTTGAAATAAAACGTTTTGAATACAAATAAAGATGTTATTTATTATCACTAAATATTATTACTTATTCTCCAAGCTAATTGATCATGCAATGTCCTATACACTATCGGTTTACTGCAATTATTGCTTTCATCACCACTTCTCCACGTTCATACGAGTAGGATTCTATGAAAAAAAGAAATTTTGTTAGTGTGCTTATGAATTTGTGAGTAAGAGATATTGAAGAGACCATAAGGAATATTTTTGCTAGAGAAACAAGACTACATAGTAATCATAATTTTCCTAGCAGTAAAACTTCTGGGAAAAAAGACTATTGCTTTATTGCTGTTTATAGTGATTCGCTTGTGCATATACTAAACTAAATTTCTCTAAACTATGGTAGTTCTTATTATGTTAATACTAAAATCCACATTCGTGTTACACTTACAATGATAATTACAAACATAAGATTATTCTATTCAAATATGGGTAGTTTTACATCAGTTAGACTGGTTTAGAGAGCACGAACTTACGTGACGGTTAAATTTGCACTAAACATATCCACAATTAAACAGAAATGGCAAATATAAGAATTGTCACTTGCAAACATTATATGAATTTGGACATAAACATGAACAGATTATAATTAACAGAACAGATGATAATTTACTAAAACAGATTTTAGTTTGGTGTTCTTAACAAGCGAATTACTACCAATGACCTGGATAACTTCCTGCCATAATATTAGTGCTCATCTTTTAAGCTTGGTGTAAATATTTCAAAATGTCTTCCATCAACACATCCAATTACCCTTGGGATTATAAATTTACTATTAAATCTGAAAACAGAGTGTCTGATAAAAATAGTTGATAGAAATTTCATTATAAATAAAAAAATATAGTAAGCTACCATAGTTTTATAACATTCCTATCCTCTTTTGTGTTTGGAAACTTGATGATTGTATTTAAGATGTTTAGGTACATGGTTTAATTAGAGCAACAGTGATTTCTTCCATTTATATACACTGATCTTTTATTCTTATTCGTTTTGGGGGTGATGAGGCCTGCACTGACGTCCCGCTTGGAGTGTTTTGTGCATTCCACCCTGCCAACATTTACTCAAGCCAGCCTAACTTCTTCACATAGAGGAGTAAGGCCTTGAGGCACTGGCACAACTGCTGCAATGTAGTTTGAGATGTTGTATGAACAATTGTCGATGATGCTGATGATGCATCATGCGTTCTGGAGTAGACCTCCAGTAATCCTGTTTTTGCTCTAATATCTTCCGTAGCCCTGCAGTGCACCAACACAGTCTGCACAGTCTTGTCCTTCTGCAGACAGTCTCCAGATAGTGGGCTGTCCGTAGCTCCGATCTTGTGCAACTGGTAATTTTGATTACTGTGAGCAGTGATAATGCCCACCATTAGGCGAAGGTCCTGACATTGTAATCATAGTAATTTGTTCGTAGTATTTTTGTTTAGGATTGGAAACACGGATTTTGCATGTTTACAGTCCTTCCTGTCATCTCAACAGTTTTGGTGTTTTCTTACTGTGTAGCTACTCAGGAGATTCTCCACACTGATCTCCTCGGAGTATTAATTATTCTGACACTGCCTCCTGGGAAAAATGATTTGCTGCTTCAAATACTTTTTGGGTGGTCCCCGTGCCATGCATAGAACAGCAATGCAAATAAAACCTGTAATACAAAGATAAAAAAGTTGTATACCTATCTGGGTTTATAATAAAATAATAATAAATAGCCTGTAGTTTTATGTGTAAGTTGTTAGCATAACCTCAAATATGTAAAAAATAAATATGTTTACAGCTTACCTTAGACCCTAGTGAGACTCTTTGTGATGGTATTAAATCTGTTAAATCCACAATTAAATGCCTTCAAAAGCATACACAGGTAAGATGCTTTTAGAAAGTCTTTAAAGCTTTCTTCACTAAGGTTTAGTGGACATCCAACTTGTTTTCTCATTTCGGCTTGAAATTGGGAATTCTCGTCGCTGATCTTCATTTTCAGCTGCTGTCACCATATTCAAAGCCAAATAAATTATTCCTGCCATTTTTATCATAATACAAATAAAATTATTTGATTATGTAAGTATTTTGAATTGAAACTCGATAGGTTATTTTCCCTTTCACACGATTCCACACCTCAAAATTCTCGTGAGTGAGTGGCGTAGTCGCTAACGTCTATCGAAATTTTCGAAGGCGATTGTCAAAATAATGACTTATGGTACCGTTTGAGTGAAAATCCAAGCAAATCGCGTATCGACATCGATTGTCGCTATCGACTCACGATTCGTTTTCGAAGCGACTGTTAATAAAATAAACTTGTGGTGCCGATTTTAGTTCTACAAGTGACCGCAAGGTGGCACTGTTCTTTTTTCATACAAATTTTCGTCGACAGTCGCTAGCGAGCATCGATTGGTGTCAATATTGTCAACTCATGGTAGAGCTACTGATATGGAACTCACGGTTTTTATTGATTTTTCTCCGATTTCCATGTATGTTTTTATTTTTTTTTAATTGTTAGGTATCTCTTTATAGAAAATACACAATATATATTAATTTAAACGAATTTAAAAAATCCATGCGGTAAAGGGTTAAGTACAATGAGGAATGGCAAATGTACAATCAAACGAGTCCACTTATAAAGGAAGGACTTCTTCGGTTCATTCATAAGGTGCGTTCGTTTAGCTTATGAGGGCATTGGTGGGGTTGTCATTGATGGCTCTTTTCGTTAAAGCGCTCACAAACGTTATTTTTGCTACTTTTACCCATACCCTATTCGAACTATGTTGTTGTACATAAAACATACTTGTATTAGTATATAATTTGTGATTCGAACCAGACCAAAAATCGCATGATTATGCTGTCAAATAACGATCACAAACAACCATGCTCCGGACGTAGGTCAAATATGGTGGCAATAATAACTTTTTGGCAAAATCATGCGATTTTATTTTATGTCGTATGCTCGGTTGAGCGTTCGAGTAGGGTGTGGGCAAAAGTGGCGAAACTGGCAAAAGTAACGTTTTCGAGCTTTACGAACGGTTTATAAAAAGAGCCATCAAATGACAACGCCACCAATGCCCTTAAAGCTAAACGAACGCACCTTTGATGTGATGTGATGACTTTTGTTTGGAACTAAACTTTGAATTTTCTTTCAATAATAACGGTGGCTGTCGAAATAAAAATAAATCTGTAGGAGTTAATTAGATTAAATCAACCATCTCGCATACCATTCTACAGAATGGAAACCGCTGGATTTATGGATAAACGAAGGTAAAAAAGTATGTCCGTAAAGTTAATCACTTCACCTAACGACTTTGAACTTGCGCGCTCGAAAGTATTGATTTTATTTCCATAAATAAGTTCAGACGATGTAAATAAATCATAACGCGAACCTTTAGCATTTTGTTACCCTTTATTTACCATTTACGCGGTTTATTGAATTGATACTTAGAAAGTGTCTGATAAGGTGGTTTACATGTGTCTTGTGGTATATTTTTAGAGATTCTGCACCTGTCACGTCGGATTTAACTCCTGTGAAGCCAAGATTAGGACGATTTGTGGGTGTTTATTCTCCTGAACATCTAAACTTGACGCCGAAACTTGTGAGTACTTTGTTATGAACTATTTTTATTATATTATTATATGAGCAACTTTTGAAGCATGAGTTGCATGTGTCCAAAAACCATCTTAAAATTAAGGAAACCATAATAAAGTATGATATCGTAGATAGCATTACATTAAAAGCAATATTTTTTTGTAAACATGTAACATACAAGCAAGCATGATAAGTGAGCTGCTCCAGTAGGTACATATTGGCACTGTCCTTGTGTGAACATCAATCCCCTCAGCACCTAAATCATTTGGAAGCACAAAGGTACATTTCAAAAGTAGAGCTAATTCAAAACAATAGGCACAATAACTATGCAGACAATTTGATTAATAATTATTTTTATTATATAAATATGTGTGCACACAGCATATCATTAGCACATATTTTACTTCTCATGTTGACTTATTAAAGCTATTTTACTGGTTCGAGAACTTGTTGAAAATTTTACCATGTTTCTTTATTGTTGTTTATTGTATTCAATATGTGGTTTTAGTTATAATATTGCTGTAAATTCTGGTACTTTGGTAGGCTTGTACTAATTTACATGACCTGATATTATAATTATGATATGATACTAAACTGATCAACAACTGATTTAATATTAGGCCTGATTGATATTACTATGTTTCTATATAATTAAATATTATTTCTTACAGAAAGGAAGAAACACTTTCAATCCGATAAGGAATGAAAGTCCAGGATTACGTACACCAAAAACGTGTATTGAAATTGATTACATATGCAGGTAAAATTATTCATCATACATAATCTTACTTACATTTTTATGAAACTAATGGGGAACTTAAATATAAATTTTAGTAGGCAAATAAAGATCAAAGCATACTAATTCGCAATTTATGCTATCACTTCAGAACTGCCAAACCAGAGCGAAGATTTCAGAATGTGCGCCAAAACTTTTCATTTGAACACAACCAGAGTTACCCAGGACTGCGACTGAAAGTGAGACCAATGATGATGGAATTAGAAATACCTAATAAAGTGAAACCAGCTAATGATCTTGTAAGAGGTCAGTGAACAACAAAATAATTTATTAAATTTACTTATCTGTGATCCTTAACTTTTAGAATGCTTTATGCATACTATTACACCAACTGAAACTACTTAACAACCATCTAATAAGACAATAGTGTCTGTGAGCTGCTGGGTCCAATAAGAAGACTTCATGCTGTGTTCATTAATCCATAGGGAGATCAATTCTCACAATTTTATAAGTCAAAATAACAAGATAAAACCACAGTCACTATGTCTAATAGTTTAAATGCCATAGTAACTTTTACCTCGGTAATTTCACAGTAAACTTTATTAGAGAGCCTTTTAGTATGTTTTACAATTAAATAGTTTATGAACAATGAAATGGTTTATGTAGGTACATGTTGTATATAATTTTTAACCTATTATTAACTTAGTTCTTGAGATATTACCATATTTATATTAAAGCCTGATTTACACTTCAGTAAGTACAATAACGAGTTAAGAAATGAGTCAGTTAAGTAACAAGTAGTAAGTTGTAAGTAGTGTCCAAACTTAGGCGAGCAATAGTCCTATAGGTACATGTTGTATATAATTTTTAACCTATTATTAACTTAGTTCTTGAGATATTACCATATTTATATTAAAGCCTGATTTACACTTCAGTAAGTACAATAACGAGTTAAGAAATGAGTCAGTTAAGTAACAAGTAGTAAGTTGTAAGTAGTGTCCAAACTTAGGCGAGCAATAGTCCTAACATTAGTTACACTTTCGAGAAGAAGACTAGTCGCGCCGGTTGTTTTGTTTACTACTTGCTACTTGTCTACAAATCTATAGACTGTACTAAATATGCCCCTCTACACGCCGGTCAGTTATGTTGGTGGAGTGCGGGAGACGCGAGGGAGAGGCCTTCGCACTGGTCTTGCCAAAAAGGTTTGTAAACGTTAGGTAGGTTTTTAATCTATTCAACCGAACTTAATCAAGAACTTTCTACATAACTCGCTTTTGTCCTTCAAATAACAATAACAACTTAACTCGCTGATGTTGCAAGTTAACTCGCTACTGTATTTATTGTAGTGTAAATCGGGCTTAACAGAGAAAAATATAGATTCTGACATGATTGATGTAGCATGACACGTGTAGATTTTGATATGTGAAGTGAAATATGGTTGTATATTTAGGCAGACATAGAATATGTTACCCTATCATATGATGGAGGCACTATCTGCTGAAGGCAAAATGGATACATATTACTTGAAAACAATATCTGTGAAGTACATTTGCGTAGGGTTGTTTGCAGTAGTGGATGAGGGTGAGCTGATGAAGATGGTGATGATAGTATCAGTCCTTAGACTTAATGAATGTATAATATGAATACCACATCATTCTCATACAGACATCACTACCATAAGATCATGTAAAATAACCTAATAATAGTATAAATATGACATGTTATTAACATTTCATGAACATTTTCATAATTTACCTTTACTTTGCCCTAATCTACACAACCTCACTAACATAAGCTTTCTAACATTCTCCTAACAGTTGATGGGCCAAATGGTCTGCGCTTCAATTCTTCTCTAGCTGCTGAAGCCACAGGTTCTTCGGTGCAATCACAAACTGATCGATTACAGCAAACTCTTAATCCAAGCAAGGCTGTATTTACCATAGAACCTAACACTTCTAAGGTCAGTAGCAATTATCGTACAACCATTCATCCAAAACATATATTCATTTGTTCATTACTATATTTTCAAAAATTTACTAAGGTCACTAGCCATGGAAGCTATTATTTGCTTTTATCAAATGAAAGTGCCCTGCCACCATACTGAAGAGCTCATCAAGGTGTTACCGTCACCGTCAACTAAAGCCCGAACAAGGTTCGATACAGCAGCTACAGTAGACTATCAGCGCTTCTGTAGATTTTGTATCGTAATGAGGCTATTTACGTACCATTTATTTTGATTTTATTAGATCTTTTAATATAAATTAGGTATAAAGAAAGAAAAAGACGGAAGTAAATAGCAATGGGTGAGCGTGAAAGAGACAGAAAAGGTCACAGGACTACTAGGTGCTGTTGGGTGAACTATTCCATGTCTTGTCTGTTCCCTTTGAGATGGTATACGAAACTTATTTTGACCCCACTGTACCTGAGGGGCAATTCACAGAAGCGATATATTCATTACTGCAATTTTCAAAGCAATTAACATTATCATCATAACAGCTAATCTGGTGACTCTAAATTACAAAAATCAATAAAAATCTAAAAAAAAAACATTGAAACAATAAATTTTTCGCTGGAACCTCAAAACTAAATTGATAATTCAAACTTTTCTCTCACATTTTCAGATCCTAATAGTAAACAACAAAGCATGTTCACTGCTTGGCTATTCCTCTGGAGAACTATGTGGATTGAGGTTTTCGGAGCTGCTCCGCAACAAGAACTGCAAAGCGTTGAGTCTGCAAGGACCCGAGCAGGAGCATGGAGACACAGCTGAGGATGGGACCATTGTGTTGCTTAGTGGAAAGGTATAAATAACTCTAAGAATGTTACAAATGTACACGTTTGTATTGCAGTGCATATTCGATTAAAATATGTAAAATACAAATCTATCAGGCGCCGATGGTGCAAAAATAATTTTCATTTTGAGAAAACTATTTTCCGATATTAAACCCAAAAAAAAGAATACATTTCTTTGAAACACTGTATAAAATCAGTCAACAAAAAAGAATACAGCTTTGCGCCCTCAGCACATAATTAACTACTAACTAATGATATTTTGAAAGAAGGTGTAAATGTATAGGTGTAAAACATGCTATATGCATACTTTCTTCAACCCTCATAAAACCAAAGCACATACATCTTTCTATTAAATGCCGTAGTTCAGTGTAGCGTAAACGCGCGACATGGGCATAGTTACATTATAAGTCAAACACTTGAATTTTCAGATATAATTAATTTCAGAATTATACATATTCTATTTCTGATTACCGTAAAACCGCTACTTATAGTGCGTTTAGCGATTAGCACGAGAGCTATAATACGGCTACTCCTTACGTTCATAACCATGCACATGCATATCGTAAACGTTTGCGTACGTATTAATGTTTATTTTATATAACATGTTTACAGCACACATTGAAAAAACTCTCTCTTGCTCTCTGGAGATTGAACTGTTAACGATTCATTTACATATGCTTGTAGTTGTATACCCTCCAATTATAATTGGAGGGTTTTTTTATGTGACGCTAGAATTCTAAACACGTGGCATTTTTTAATACATAAACGTACTTTACGGGAAAGTTAGTAAGGTGATATGGTGAGCTTTTAGACTACGCCAGTCACGTATAGTTCGCCCAGACGGAAGGAGTGACCTTAATAATTCTAGTTGTACTTTACAGGTGGTCGAACTCCTAACAAAAGATGGGGACTCGGTGCAGGTATCTCTTTGGATTAGACAATTGGACAGCGAAGGGCCTTGTTTGGTCGTTGCTGAACCAGTCAACTGCAAGAATGTTGTGGTAAGCATCACAGCTCTCTATTTTGTAAATATCATAAACCACAATAAAAGATGAATAATTTGTCACAATATCTCCTAACCAACTAGCGTATATAGTTATAGTATTAGTTAGTATTCATACTTTTGAGTTTCCATGGCCCCAATTCACTTGCTATTAAAACAAACATTCAAATTTAATAAAATCCCGACCCCAAATATATTATATATATATATATATATATATATATATATATATTTTTTTATAATTTTTATATTTTGCCAAAGGGCATATACTCCTACTAATAAAATAAGTGTACTATTGCCACCTGTTAATGACGAGCGAAGCGAGGAGGGGTTGTTATCTTACTGGTAACTTTAACCACACGCGAGTCGAGCGAGGTTAACTAATTGGTGTTTGAATATTCGTCATCATTTAGATCGTTTTAGTTGGCCCTCTTATCGGATCTAATATATTATATATATACCAGCCATTTAACGTGTACCGGTCTCAAGGTTTGCTGACAAAATCATTGTATAACTATTTTCTCAAACTTGCTTCGAAATTTGAGCATTATTTAGAAAACCATCTTCAAGATCGAAATTGCTGTACAGGCCAAATACATGCAAGGAGAGGCTGGCAAAAGTTGTACGAAAATCCATATCTGTCATGGTTTAGCGGCTAAATATATTACATAGTAACTCATATGTGTCGTGTAATTTAAAAATGTAACGCTCTTTTACTCCAAAACATGGCAACCAAGGAGGTAACTTATCTAAGCTTTTATGGAAATTTGGAACTGGCTTGCAAATAGAAAGCTGTTTATTTTCAATAAAAAAAAAAACAAATGAACTTTAAACGCGGTAAAATATATTGTGGTTCGTTGTTTGTACTAAAAGTAATATACAACAAGCCTTGGCCACAAATAGGCATTGATAGACTGACGTATGTGTGTTTACACGTTCGTCCATCAATGCCTCTTTTACTGGCCGCTGCAGTAATGTACTATTTCCAGCTAACAGTGGACGCTGACACCGGCATGGTGGTCTCTTGCGAAGGTAACAACGCGGGCGTGCTTTTTGGTGCCGAATCGAGTGACAAACTAGTGGGGTTGCCGATTGCCTCTCTCATACCGTCCATACGTTTACCGGTCAATGATGCTTCGTTGTCCAGGAGTGTTTCTAAGCAGAAAGCTACAGGTAAAAACATCCATAAACCTAAAATACTATTTAGGCCAAAAAATATTTCTAAATTAGATTTTGTGTTGGCGTCCCAATTAGAACCAATCAAGGTTTTACCAATGCGTGTTTTATTATGTGATGTAAGCTTTGAGTTGTAAAACAGCATCAGGATGCTATAACTAAGTTGAATGTGTCTCCTATGTAGTTATTTTTTTTTCAGTTTTGGGTGTAATTACCAATAATTAACTCATTATGAGATTATTATAGTTTCTAATGTAATTATAATGTAAAATACTAAAGGTAAGTGTGGGGATGGGCCAATTCATAGTTGAGAAATCACTAAACACTTAAACATTGGGCTCCCATTGCCAGGACTCTGGTGTTCTTCTATTGGCCAGCCCTAATGTCGAAACATTCAAGCTGCTAAACAAGTGTTGCCATAGAGAACAAAGACCCGGAACCGGGAGCTTAATGTACCAGTAGCGCAAAAGCGCTCACCTGAAAATACATAGGGTACTTTAAACTTTTTTATTGAGCTCTTTTAAAAAACAGAGTTTGAAATTCTGATGTAAACAGCTATTTTTCAAATTCTTATTTGTTTTCATCAGAACTTCAAACTCTGTTTTTTTTACGATTTCAGGGAGAACATTAGATGGAGGCTGTTTTCCTCTATGCATGTGGATATCGAAAGTAAATACCGCGGCGTGGCCGGCTATAAAGAACCTCAAAGAGGCTAAGGACAGGTCTCTTTTGGAAATCAATGTCAGGGTAAGTCTCCTATCGAACATAAGAATATTACTCATTTTAGTATATTGTTTGCCATGGTTCTTACCCTTTCTTACGCTTTTGTTGGTCGAGTGATAGTTTACGACATCGTAAAAAAAGGCTTTACGCGGTTTTTGAATAAACTTTTAAACCGCGGTTCTCATTTGCGCGCGAAACTGTTTCGCAAATTCTGAGCCAATCTTTGGACGCCGAAATGTAGAATTATTACCATCAATATGTATATCTTGTTATAAAATTTTGGAAAGCAAATATTATGCAAAATGTATTATCGTAAATGTAAAATAAAGAAACCATACTTCATAACACAAAAATTTAATTTATAGCAAATGTAAACAGTTTTTTCATCTTCTGACCAACGAACGGGCCGTAGCACCTGAAACAAAGAAACAAATTAAGTGATTCACATATAATGACAAAGCACAGTTCAAGGTGTATCAAAAAATGTAACCATTCAAATCGTAAGTACATATTAAATTGTTCTAGAGACATAACTGTCACTCTAGGAAGCAAGCGCGGAGTGCAACCTGGTACCCCGCTATTTTTTCACGCCAAAACCGCGGATGCGCATGTTTTCAATAGGTTAATGAACACGTTTTGACCATACTCATACTTTACTTGCTTTTTTGTGATGATTGCGTCACAATAATTAATTTGCGATAGGATTGCCATAAGATAGTTAATTATCTAGCGTACTAAAGAACTCCAATTATTTTAGGATTCGCCGGTCGTTGTTCCGCAAATCGATCTTGCATCCGGCTTCTCGAAGGACCAACACTGTAGCGTTCTGCCACTTGAAGACTGTATGTTCCTATTCAGTTCTTCCTCAGGATTCTATCTTCTCCGTATTATGCATCAAACTTTCAAACATTTCAATTTATCCAAGCCTCTGCATAGCGTGTGATATCTATACGTAGTATCCTATTTCGTTTACTAAGACTAATTATGCGTATGGAAGTGGGGACCTATTGTAGAGTAAAAACAAATAATGATTATTTAACTTAAGTAGTTATTTCACAGAATGTAGATAGGAAAGTAATGCAATAATAACCTCGATATGCACCGGCAAACCAACCGCATGGTTTCGAGGCTGCAATACTTTATTATTATAATGGGGGGTGTGTTCAGCAATGGACATCCTACGGCTGAGATGATGATGATGATGATGATGATGAATGCATTATTAAGCTCCTCACATAAATACAATGCCATTTCTCTACTGACCTGAAAAAAATATATATGCCTGAATTCATTATCTGGGTAATCGAAGGGGTTAGTTCATTGTTTCCATTTCCCGCGTCAAAATATAACTATTGTAATATGCGAGAGACATTTTTGAATGGAAATAATCAATTATCGACCACCTTCAAAGAAGATGACTACTTTTCCTTGCGTTATGTCAATCGGAGATAATTACATCCACGTGTCTACTAGTCCGTGCTCTATAGCGGGAGTAGCGGGACATACTGTCTACGAGAAACGTCAAAGGGAAACATTTTATCGCTTTCCTCGGTTGCCGTGCTCTGTAGGGTGGAGAAGACAATTATTTTACCTGACACGTGGATAAAAACGGTGGAAAGACTATTTCTCTCCACCGCGTGCTAGCCCTGCTGTAGCTATTCAAAACTTAAATTTAGTTCCCAGTTTTTTAGTATTGAGTAAATATGTAGATACGCCCATTAAAAAGTGTTTTATTAGTTAATACTAAAGTAATAAATTATAACCTTAAAATATTTTTAACTACAATTTAGAGAGAAAAATACACATCCTCGGACGGGATTCGAATCCGCGTCTTCCGACAATCCGTGTCAGACACCATGACCACTACGTCACCGAGAGTCGCCGTCCTAGCATCAAATTTTGACTCTCTATTTGATTTTAACCGTCGTATGGGTTAATGTGAAGCAGGCTTTAGTGCTTTAAGAATCTAATATTTTTTAAGTGGATGGAGCATTTCCATCCATTTCCAAAATTAATAACATTACTAAGCACAAGCTATTTGTTTGCATGGATATCCCACGTTTATATTTTCGGTAATGAATTTATATAGGTAGAGTTTATATAGGTATTGCGAGCGACGTTAAAAAACTAATTTTAATGGAAACTTAAAATTTGAATGGTGTACAAAAGTGTAACAAAAATTTACTGTGATAGATCTCATCATCATCATCATCATCATTATCATCATCTCAGCCGTAGGACGTCCACTGCTGAACATAAGCCTCCCCCATTATTTTCCAAAAGGACCGGTTGGAAGCGGCCTGCATCCAACGTCGTCCTGCGACCTTTATCAGGTCGTCTGTCCAATAGCAATTTAAGAAAAAAAATTATGTTCATATATGTTGCCTCAGGTAGACTGACCTTAATTTGCAAACACTGATGAAGGTTTGAAATGTCGTCGGAATAAAAATTATGTTTAACATTCACGATATCATCCGTTTTTATAAGTGCTGTTAATATCAAAATTCTGTTTGTAAATTCTACAAGTAAACTTGGTCATTTGCCTACAGGTAACATACAATGTAAGCGGCCTCCTGGTGATCGACGAAAGCGGTATCATATCAGCTTGCAACCACCACTTCGCGATGCTAACATTCGGGAAACCACACTCTCAAGTGGTCGGTCATCACATCGAAGATGTCATACAGAACTTTTGCAGAGAAGCAGACATTGTGAAGTTGCCGGAACGGAATAGGAATATGACCCTTTCACCGGTTAATAATGAGGACAACGCATCGGGTAAGCACTCCGCTTTACATCATAGCTTTCGTAAGAAGACTTCAGACTGTCCGAGTACAATACTACCGACATACAACTTGTAAACATACCATTGACTCGTCACGCATTACATTTTGTAGTATATTAATATTACCTTAGCATATTTGAATGTAGCTCGGGTAAATGTAAATGGTACAAGATACGCTACCATCTTTTTAAAGTAGTATTATACCATTCATTAATTTACGACTCATTCGTCCAAACACGCTCGATTAGTTAAATGTTCGCTTGAAAAAGATGGTGAACACCAAAAAACGCGACACGCTTAAACAACTGTTTAAGTTTAAGGGATCGATTAGGTAATCAATAGTTAAGTTGTAGTTAAAAATAAACGTAAATAGTTAAAATATATATATAATAGGTATATTGCCTTAAGTAACGAAATATATACTGCGGAGGCGGATTAGGTGGAGTTATGGGTAGATGAATGAATCAGGATATTAGATAATCCATAGTAAAGCACCTCCAAGCGCCATCCAATAGGGAAGTAATCTCCACTGAGTTAGTTGTATTTAGCCAATGGATAGCAGTCCGTCCGACAGCCCATTTTTGAAACTTGTATCTATCTATGTTACTGTGCCGTTTATATATTTATTTATATATTTATTTTAAATATCGTCGTCGTAATTCAGGAAATGGAAACTTTTTGCGATTTAATATTTTCGTGGACTGGATATTGATCCAGCCCACGAAGCAACACATAACACAACACAAGTATGGCATTGGCCATATTACGGACGGCCATTACAGACTATGATCGATAATCGTTGCTGCGCATGAACAACATTAAATAAATTAATAAAATAATTTTATTACAACTGATGCCGATTGCTGCACATTTTTCTGTCATTTAGTAGACATTTTGTAATGGTGCCTTAGGTGTTTTTTGTGACTTATCTAAGGCATTTGACTGTGTTCGACATGATATACTTGTCAGGAAATTACAACACTACGGTATTAGGAACATGGCTCTCAACCTTTTGACTTCATATTTAAATGATAGAATTCAAAGGGTTGACATAAATGGTAAAAAATCGCCCGGCTCTATAATGTCAATGGGCGTTCCACAAGGTTCAATACTAGGGTCGTTCTTGTTTTTAATCTATATTAATGACTTACCTTATTATGTAGAGAAGAATCACGAGATTGTATTGTTTGCAGATGACACTTCACTGTTATTTAAAATTAAAAGGCAGTTATTAAATTATGACGATGTTAACAATGCATTAGCTAAAGTTGTGAATTGGTTCAATACAAATAATCTTCTCCTCAATGAGAAGAAAACTAATTGTATAAAGTTCTCGACACCAAATGTGAGACAAGTAGAATCCAATATACAATTGAATGGAACAGGGTTGGACCTTGTGGAGTCAACAGTCTTTATAGGAATTATTATAGACGCTAAATTGCAATGGGGTCCCCACATTCAAAAATTGTCTAGTAGGCTCAGTTCAGCAGCTTATGCTGTTAAAAAAATTAGACTATTAACTGATGTAGACACAGCTAGAATAGTTTATTTTAGTTATTTCCATAGCGTTATGACTTATGGCATACTGCTCTGGGGATGTTCTGCAGATATTAACTCTATTTTTATACTGCAAAAAAGGGCTATACGAGCGATCTACAGTTTGGCTCCCAGAGTTTCCCTTAGACAGAAATTTAAAGACATAAACATTCTAACTGTTGTCTCTCAGTTTATCTATGAAAATCTAATGTATGTAAAGAAAAACATTAACAGTTTTGATAAAAGGAGTGATGCTCATTCCATCAACACGCGAAATAAGCACAAGCTATCCGTACATGTAACGCGTCTCCACAGAATAAGTCATTCTTTTATGGGACAATGTATACGATTCTATAATAAAGTTCCCAATGTTATCCGAGATTTGCCTATTAATAAGTTTAAAATTACTATTAAAACTAAACTCTGTCAAAAAGGTTATTACAAAATTTCGGATTACTTGGAGGATAAAACAGCTTGGGACTGATCACTCCAGGATCTATCTACTCGTGTACTAAGATGTCAAAGTGTAGCGTGTCTTGCCCTACTGATACCATTATTATGTTCTCTTTTGTAAGGCAACACACTGGAGCTAATATTTGTAGTACCTAAGTAAAAACATTGTAAAAACATCTATATAAAAAGAATGGCCCCGAGTTTCTTGCCGCTTCTTCTCGGTTGGCTCTATCTATTTTGGAACGCGGCGGTAGGCTTTAAAGTACATTATAATGAAAAATTGACGTTCATAAGTGCGTCTTTGATGCCTAAATTGAATAAATGATTTTGACTTTGACTTTGGTACCTCACTATGTAGTTGATGGTGGGCCTGCTACGTGTATATACTAATGCCATTACGATAAAATTGTGATCTGAAGCAGGCATAGATTTAGCGTAACCATTCTTTTACTTTCTCATTACAGTATCAGACACTGACGATGATTCCTGCGGTGCATTCAACGGCAGCCAAAAATCGGCATGTACATCTCTCAACGTCCAACCTTCGATACTATCTACCACCCGAGAGAAATCCTCCTCAGCATTGTGCCTCGATAAATCATGCAGCATGGTCACCCATACACCTACACCTACCCAAGACATGGTGTCAAGTATTAGCACCACAGAGCAAAGGAACGATCTGTCAGCATTACCCGATGTGACATCAGGGATGTCTGGAATATCAATAGACGATGAAAACTATTGCCCCAGTAGCATATCAAAATCTCGATCTGAAAATATTCTACGGTCTGAACAGAGCAATCATATCAAACTTGTTAACAAGCCTACAGAGAAATCTGACTCTATTTATTATACGTCGCAGCATTCTCAAGAAGTGACTCCTACAGGAAACACACCTAGAGTTAGGTTGAATGATCCATCTCTACGGTTATCGTTTGATTCGAGCAAATACAGGTGCATGAAGGCAAACTTTCCTGGTCAAATTAAAGATGACAAGAGTAGTTTGTCATTGGATTTCTGTGATTCGAATGAGACCAGTGCGGATTTCTTGACGCCTATAAACGAAATGCCTCCACCTGGATGTGAGATCGAAGACTTGCCAAAGCATAATGGCAATGAGAGCGTCGATAGCTTGAGTAATGATATAGATTTAGAAACGCAGACTGAATCGGCGCCTAGGAAGAAATATGACGGTGAGTTTGTAAATTTCATTTACTAAATATGTAAAAAAGTATAATTAAATACAACTAAAACAGACAATAACTGACCCACTTTGATTAAACCACTACTTGTGGGTAATATTTCCAAAAGCAATGCGTAAGCAAGATACAAGCTATCATTTTGGTCTTAGAATAGAGACTTTACTAAATGCATATCAAAATATATAAATAATATAATGATACTTAAAAAAACTTTTTTCAATATTATTGTATATATCACTGTTTTGGTACATTGGTAGAAAGCTGATATCATAAAGAGTAACTTAGGCTATTTATAATATTAGTAAGATTTAAAATTCGAAAACTAATTTCTTTGTCGGCATTTTTGGAATTTATGTTAATTAATTATGTACCAGATGAAGAGCCCGAAACACCGCCGCCGTGCATAGCAAAACGCAGACTACGCGCACACGTGACTACGTCTACCCCTCAACACGTCCGCAACAGTAAACAGCCCCACTGCGAGTGTGTGACGGAATGTTCGCACAGAGACGGCACGTACAAAGGCGCGGTCACGCATCGAGACGGGACCGAACTCAGTAAGTACCAAGTGTCACTATTTTAGGTTTCCGTATCCACATGGTAAAGCGGGACCTTATTACTAAAGCAGGGAATTCGTTAGACGGATATGCCCGCAGACAGTCGGTGCGGGAATGTCTGTCGCCACAATGCTAGTGCATTGTGGCGACAGACATTCCCGCACAGACTCAGACAGAGAGTTAAGTAGTAAGTTGTTGATTAAGTTGAGTTGAATAGATCGAGATCCTATTTTTTGGCAAGTCCAGTGCGAAGTAGGCCTCTCTCTCGCGTCTTCCGCACCCCGCCAACTTAACTTATTAGCCAGCATATACCTAGACGGGCGACTTAAGTACCACAAAGTACATTGTGTATAGTAAGTACAGTACATAAGGTTGTACATAGCGGACGTAGATACGTGTTATTTTTGTGTTTCCCATACCTATGCATTAGGGTGTGTTCATTTATATTAATATTTCATTATCAATGTGTTGTAAAAGTAATGATACTACGAGTATTTCTCTTGCACGTAAATTGGTATTCAGTAATTAGACATCCATTTTCTGAATTAAACCAACTGTATCGGAGGAACAAAATAACCGACGCGACTGGTCTTCTTCTCGGAACAGTTACTTATGACTTAGTTAGTAGTCATAAGTACTGTTATCGCTGTTAGACATAACTAGTGTACGTTTTTTGGACGCTACTTACTACTTAACTGGCCGGTTACTTAACTCGCTAATGTACTTACTTATTGATGTGTAAATCGGGCTTAAGATCACTCTTGTTCAACCAAGGAAAGAGTACCTAATAATTTATGAATAACATGGCTTCAATTCAGGGCGATCATAAGGGGCCAATTTACTTTCATGTGATATGTGGACAAAATTGGGAGAAACGATGTTATCTATCTAAATTATGAAAAAGCTTTAGCCCATGTGCTTGTCAGAAAATTCGTTTCTAAGTTGGTAGATTTTGGAATCCGTGGCAAACTCCTAAAATTATATAAAAATGCTTTACGGATATTACATAGCCAAATTATATGGTTTATTATACATAGCCAAAGCTTATCTATATAGATACTTAATTGTCGCGACGCGTACTCATATTTTATAGTACAGATTATATTATCCGTCATCAATATTCCGCGATTTTGATGATGTCGTCCGGATGGAACAATCTCGCTAATTATTTTTTTGTTGTGTTAATTATTGTCAAGAGAAGGTTCTTATGAAAGAAAAATCAAGAAAAGATAGTAGCCTACTACGCGATCGAAGTCGCGGTGAGACGCTAGTGTACTATAATAATACCATGGTTTTTGATACTTGGTGCCTGGTTGTGACATGTATTTTGTTTCAGATGTACTGTACACAGTATCGACGATGCAATTGGCGAACGGCAGCCGCGTGCGTTGCGTGTGGCTCGGAGTTCAACTGGAAGATGGACCGAAACATACCACGCTGGCTTCCAGCGTCGCGAGTACTGCTGACAACTCGCTTGTTCTGGTGAGTTTTGGGCATAGCTTACGTGGGTGTGTAATATGTATTTGTATTTATGTATATGTTTGCGTATATATTGTGTCTGTATACAAACATGTGTTGTATGAGAGTATCAGTGAATACGTACGTGTGTGCGGGCTGTTACTGGAAAATTGTATGTATTGGAATATACTTTACTTTTGGGTCCATATTTGACACGAACAGAGTATCGTAAAGCCACTGATAACATTTCAATAGAGTACATACTCGTAGCATAGGGTGCGTTTTCAAATTAATATTTCTAACACGGGCTTGCATTCATGCGACAATACGTTTGCATTAATTTTATAACAAGGGAGTGAGTGGACCATGGTTATATCCATTTAGTCGCTCTCCGCGGCCCTTAGGTATTCTAGAGACGGGAAACATAATGGGGAAGAATTCGGTAGAAAGAAAAACGGAAGAAACGTGGGGAAAATTGGGGAATGTTAACTACTTTTGCACTGCTAGGCTTTATTGTTGCAAACCTTTAAGTATTCAACTAGCTTATTAGTTATTCTTATTTATGATAAACATATTTATAAAGTGCCTATAACATATGTAATATAAATCTTAAAAAAATACATTTACGAAACTTTTGTAAAACGTTGTATGAATCAGAAAGAATATAGGGTAAAGTAAGCAAATTTTTACTACTATACATATATATGTAACATGTTGTTTATTGAAACAACTGCATATGATATTGCACTGTAAAGAGAAATTTATTTTAATGAAATTAGTTTACAAAAGGTGTACCATACATACTTTTATAACCACAACTTATTTCTACAATAGAGTACAAATCACTGTTACTAATTTACTAACCTGTAAAGAGAAACAACATTAAAAGCTATTGCTTCAATATGTTTTGATTTAATTTGAAGAATATCTCCATAAAAACGTGTTCTCATGTTTTTCTATCAATCCAAAGCGAGTTTTTTTTAATCATAGTTCGAACATAGTGCAGGCCTGCTGTCAACACAGACAATGTATGCATTCCAAGTTAATGCGCGGGAAATTCAAATGAAATGAAGAATAAGATCATTTATATATATTGATTTATTTTCGTTACACAGGGTAACAAGTCTGTGAGCAGCCGACCGCAATCCATGTCACTTGTGAGCCAGTGCGGCGACGAACAAATCGCAGGAGAATATAGCAAATATTATGTTACCCTGAAACAAATAGGTGGGTTATATTATAATATTTTTATAAAAGCACTAACACCTGCTTAGCGATACCAAACATTGCAATTTTAAAAAGAAAACGGGTAAAGACGCAGGTTCGAAGAATGTGAATTTTTATCTCTAAAATTGCATAGTTTATAATGGTTATTCTTTTAGCGGCTACCTATATATAAAGGTTTTTAAGCTAAATATACTGTTATTCAGTATATCCTATTTCGGACACTTGAGTACTCAACATTCGTTCTTGGTATTTTTTTGAAGATGTCGAATCATTTCATTGACTAATTTAATTTATACCCATTTATTTCAGTTAAATAAGAAAAAAATATTAAAACATTTTGAATGTAAGACACTGAAAGAAAATGAAGTTGGCTGTACACATGTTTTAATAACGAGTTGTAATATAAAGTAAGATATTATTTAGAAAACAAAGATGCTTGGAGCACCCCACCTCTCCCAAGTCGATATCGACACCCAACATAATTGAATAGAATTAACCCTAATTTTTTGCCCTTTCTTCTCTAGGGAGGCTCTATATATTTTAAAACACGCCAGTGGAGTAGTTTAAAGTAAATTTAATAATAATTACGGCATTTACAAGCGCATCTTATATTCCTAAATTGAATAAATAATTTTGGTTCGATTTGACTATGTAAATGAGACTTCATTGCGACGAGACTTCGCCTCTATGCCTCATATTTTTTATTGTTGTATGAAGTATTTACGCACATATAATATAAAATTATTATTGATATTTTCTTATATACGCTCGTGTTATAGTTATCAATTGATACACAAGCAGTTCTGTCATTCTAACTCGTAAAAATCTATGCTATATTCACATCAAAAGGGGCTATTAATAGCGACGGACTGCTATACAAGAATAATCTTTTTTATTACAGGCAAAGGCGCTTTCGGTTGTGTCAAGATGGCATACCGGCGTTCAGACCGATTACTCACAGTTGCCAAGTTTATACTGAAGGAGAAAGTCGGCGCTCAGTTTTGGGTGGATGGACCGGACGGACGGAAAGTACCGCTGGAGTTGAGTCTACTGCTTACCTTGAAGCATCCGAATATCGTGAGTAACTTGCGTTTCACATTTAATGTCGGTTTGATAAAAAAAAACTTTTCATTAGCTGCGCCCGCGGCTTCATAACTATGGGCTAAAAAAATTACTATATCAAAGATTTATTAAGCCTCCTTGTGACATGATATGCCAGTGTAAATGCATCAATAATATCGGCCAAATTGTTTCGAAGACCGTATTTTATTTTTATTGTTTGTTAGCCGTAACAAACAGACAGACAAACTAATTTTGAAATATTTATTTTGTTTTAAGTAATCGTTTATACTTTCATATGCATTTAGTAAAAAGTTATTATTTTGACATATCATACGGGTTTTTTTGTATAGATGCGTATCGCTAGAGTGGTATTTCTGACTGTTGCCTGGGTTTGTGTATGATTAAAGAATCTATGCGTCTTCTTTTGAAAGCCAAGTCACCCATGTCTTTCCATGCCGATTAATTTTCTTGGTGTGATGGTGTGATGTGGTGATTGATTTATAGCTATCCCACCACCTTCGTCGTCAATAATGGCGGCAGTTATGGGGGCCTGTTTAGTGGGTGGCAAGTAAACATCTGCCTAAACATTTAAGATGAGACTGAAATTGGCAGGTGCCGTAACCTCGTCCATAACCGTCTATCTCCCTAATTGTATATTCTAATTTTTATACTAAACTGGACTTTTAAGTGTTGACTACAGCGCTACTTATGCCTTTGTGAAGGAACGGATGAAAGCTATGAAATAAATGTAATAGAAACTAATATACATAAGTATAAATTTATATTTTTGTCCAACAGGTAAGCATAGTAGACGTGTATGAAAACGACAAGTACTTCCAAATGGTGATGGAAAAGCACGGCGCTGGGATGGATCTGTTCGAATTTATAGAACGTCGGCCAAGACTAGATGAGCCGCTGCTAAGTTATATCTTTAGACAGGTATGCTGTAAGGAAACGGTCAAAGTCAAGTGAACGCTCGTATATCACTATATATAAGCAGGCCTCCGTCACTCCATGTACTTGCGCGCTATAACTGCCTACTGCCCAGCCGAGCGGTCTCGGTCCGCCGGCGCTTCAAATTCAGTGCGGTTTTCGCAAGCGAAGAGCGCGCACGCCGTTCAATTTTAATAGTGCTGTTCGTTCGTACGCGTATTACGATGCCGTGTGGTGCCTTATGTGCTGTAGATGGGTGTAAATCAAGCAAAAGAAGGGATAAACACCTAACATTTTTTTCCGTTTAACTTTTTTTCCATTCACATACCGTCAAAAAATGTGCCTACAAGTCCTTGACGCGCTCGTAACGAATAAAAATGCGCTTTAAGTCTGTGTAGCGAGAGTTCTTTTTCTTACGCCCGATGAAAACCTTTGAACAAGCCGCGTCTGTTGTAAGGTGACTTGTTGCGAGAAAACGAATCAAATTAATTAATCTTAATAAATTTGATTCGTGATAATTGGTAGTAGTACAATACACCTAGATATGTACAAGAACTAGATATATTTTTTTATTTTGAAGGCCATCGACTTTTCGCGTGAAAACTTTCGAAAACTGCAGTGTTTATGTATTTTTGTGTGAGAGTGTTACACTCGTTAATAAAATAACTTACGGCTTAGTGCTTTATTTGAAGTCGGTTCTCTTTTTTTAAGGCTTTTTTTTTTCATTTCTAGTGAACATCTCCGAAGATCATCATCAAACTAAGAAGTATTATACTTATTTTAAAACGTTCTCCTAAATGTAACAAATCCTTTTCTGAAAACCGCATCGATATCGGTTTAACCAAACGCGAGATTATCGCGCACAAACATACATACCTACAAACCATACAAGTCAAACATCTCAGTTTGGCCTGTATGTCTGATCACCTCCTTTTTTTTAAGTTGGTTAAATATTTTATAAATGATAAAATTTTTAACTGCCACATAAAAGTCAGAACATATTCACAGTTCTCAATAACAGAGATAAAAAGTTATGTTAATTTAATTTTATCGAAGAGGCAGCCCTGCGATTACTGTGGAATCGCGCGGTGCGAAGCAATCACTGCTGTACGCTTGAGCATTTAGGCGCATTTTAGCATACAGTGGTTGTTGACGCGAGGGAGTAGGCTATTATCGTAATAGGTATTGGAAATTTTCTACTGAGTGAAGTATCTGTTCTTATTCAGTAATCTGTGATATAAGTTTCAATTTAGCATGCAAGTAGGAACGGTCGTAATAGTAAGTTAATTTTTATACCTAAATATGACCTTTATTCGAGAGTGATGCTTCTGTTTACTATTAGTTATTTTGTGGTGCACGCTAGACTCTGGCACCGATAGCTGCATACTTCATTACTTTCATTATTTAATCTTACCCTAAACACGGAATCCATACCTACTAACTAATTACAAATCACTAGTACGTGTTTGTTTTATGTATTTTTTAGCTTCAGCCTAACTTCGCCACTTTTTGCTTATTGAGAGCTCCACTGAGACTTCTCAATGTCACTTTTCATGTAATGAGTTATCGCCAAATAGCTTCTTCATTATAATACAAGACAAATTGTATACACAATGGCTGCGACAAGCGATGTTATGTTTGTAGTTTTTTTTAAGTTTTAGTTATCCTTAGGTTAAGCACAAGAATGAGCCATGAGAAGATACCCATCTTCTCATGGCCCTGCGTATTCGTTCATCATCCGTCGGAACTCGGAACACTTGGATCATTTCATCAGATCATCAAGAAACAACCTAATAAAACCTAAATGATTTTCCATTCGCTGTGGCAGAGTAGAATATTCCC
Source organism: Selenia dentaria (assembly GCA_917880725.1). Classification (NCBI taxonomy): domain Eukaryota; kingdom Metazoa; phylum Arthropoda; class Insecta; order Lepidoptera; family Geometridae; genus Selenia; species Selenia dentaria. The sequence continues at coordinate 31,271,061 of OU862881.1, read as the reverse complement.
TCCACTGTCAAGATGAAAATCGTAAGAGGCGACGAAACTCGTCTACTGCTTCTGGTAGGTTGTGAAGGGCACTGACAAGTGAAATTACTGGGTGAAGGAGGCTTAAAATACAGTGTCTAGGCGTGGCGAGTGCAATGCCACGCGAAACTATAGTTGAAAGCTCTGGGTGGCACTGCAACTGTCATGAGAAATTGTAGTGCTTAACATCATGCGCACGATTTGTATCTTGTCTAGTATGTCTCATGTCACTTAAGGGCTTAAAAACCATATTAATACACATTCACACAATATTAAACTACCACATAATTTCTCTCCATCCAAAGGTTGTCTGCAACAGATCGCTTATAAGCGATAAGACCGCCCATTGTACAACAGTATTGATAATTGTATATCAAATGTATCCACGTTTGTTTAATGTACAATAAAGCGTTATCTATCTATCTATCTAAACTATTAGTGACCAGCAAAACACTCACGTTAGGGTTCAAATACGTCGACCTGAGTTTAGAGCATATCAGATGCTCATCTTCAGGGTGAGTGTCTAGCGTCTCCGAGCTCTCCGGCACCGACGACATATTCGATCGCCGTGAGCGCTTTGCCGGTTCATAATAGGTAGTTATGTTAGTAGTATATGTTATATTGACCGAGCGAGCGAAGCGTCCCTGCTTTAACTGGCCAAATTGACTTTCATCTGTCCGTATATTTGTTAGGTTGTACGAGTATGTCCTTGGTCGTCCTGTACAGGTCGCATTTTTCAATCTAAGTAACCGAAACTTGGTATGCATGGGCTACAATTTCATTTTTTTACGTTGTTGGTGTTTTTTTGAGTGTGCTTTTCCTAAAAAAAGGGGAAATTTGCTGCAGAACTACTAGTTAATTTCATAACAAAAGCATATTTTCCAGATAGGGCAAGCAGTGGAATACCTCCACTCGCTGAACATCCTCCACCGCGACATAAAGGACGAGAACGTGATCATCGACAACAAGTTCCACGTGAAGCTCATCGACTTCGGTTCAGCCACTTTCAGGAGCAAAGACACGCTGTTCTCCACCTTCTACGGCACTACGGAGTACTGTAGCCCTGAAGTACTCGCCGGGAATAAGTAAGTTTAAAAGACTTAAAAGACGTGATTATGGACTGTGTGATTTATAGATGCGCACCGCGGTTTCAACCGCGTGATAATGTGTTAGTGATGAAAAATATCCTATGTCCTTACCCGGGATATAATTAATCTCCTTGTCAAATTTCATAACGATCCTTTCAGCCGTTTACGCGTGCTAAGGTAACAAACAAATAGAGTGCCAGAGTTATAAACGATTTAATAATATTAGTATGGAGTATAGATAATAACATGGTAATAGACTGTATGAGGTATTTTGTTTGAAAGCTATGGTTCTAGATTTTTAAATAATATTATATAAGGACTTTGTTAATTAGTGCACAATATTGAACGGGGTGGTTTGGAATCGATGATATGTCATTAAAGTAAAAGATAAAATAGTATATATTAATTATTAGGAATCCATATTCATTGCTCCACGGCTAAGAACCAATGCGCGACTGAACGCACGATGCTACGCACCGCTACATCACATAATAGATAGCAGTAACTACGCAAGACATTACCCACTTAGAATAGGTAAAAGACGTACGAACCTACCTAACTCGCGAATGTTTACTATATGTGCAATAATTATCAAAGGCCTTATCATCATCATCATCATCATCATCATCTCAGCCGTAAGACGTCCACTGCTGAACATAGGCCCCCCCACAAATTTCCAAAAGGACCGGTTAGAAGCGGCCTGCATCCAACGTCGGCCTGCTACCTTTATCAGGTCGTCAGTCCGTGGACGACCTACGCTGCGCTTGCCGGTCCGTGGTCTCCACTCCAGAACCTTCTGGCCCCATCGACCATCTGTTCTGCGTGCTATGTGCCCTGCCCACTGTCATTTCAACTGGCTTATCTTCTGGGTTATGTCGGTGACTTTAATTCGTCTACGAATCTCCTCATTTCTGATTCGATCACGTAGAGAATCCCGGAGCATAGCTCTCTCCATAGACTTGAGACAAAGGCCTTCTATAGATATGTAATGTCATAACATAGAACCGACTTTACGCCCGTAACTCTTTTACCAGCGTAGTCCAAGGTATTTATTTCACTATTTTATTATTATAGTTCCCAATTCGGTATGTTTATTGTCAATTGGTATATTTGTATTATCATTAGTATATGTACTTATTATATAATACTGTAGTATTTTGATAATAAAATTGTTATTTTTCTACAACTATATTATATTGCTGGACCGCTACTATTTTTCCACCTTCCATCCGCGAGCGTTGTGGTCGCAACGTGAGCGTTTATGAAAGTTTCCGGCAAATTTTCGTGGAAGTTGGTCGCCGCATCTATTTCTTTCGACAGCATCATCGCTGACAAAGTGAGATAGTGTTTAAACGCAGTTCAAGGCTCACGTTTGTGAAAGTTGATTTTTTTTTTTTTTTTTTTTTTTTTATTCTTTAATTTTTTTTTTGGGGGCTTTTAGACAACATGTCTATGTCAGCCCCATCGTATCCTGACAAAACACAAATTTCCTAAATAAATTTATCTAAAACTAATTACTTTTTTACACAAACACAAACTTACCTAAACCACAGACCTACCTAGCCGGTTAATTATACTTATGGTATAATTAACCAACCAGGCAAGCCTGTGGTGCTAGAATGGTTTAAAGCCTGTACAAAAGAATTTGCCAGACCGTAAACCATTCCAGCCTCCTTAGAATTTGGATCAGATAACATAAGCTGTATTACCCCTACATTGGTTTCACAAATTCTAAGTTCGGTAAAAATCTGTTCCCTCTGACGTTGGTTCCGGACACATTCCATCAGTACATGATACACGTCTTCGGGCTGGTCGCACTCCTCACAGTTCGGTGACGATACCTTTCCCATCATAAATCCAAAAGCATTGAATGGGATGTGTCCGGAACGTAATCTGTGCGCGACAACAACAAGCTTCCGACTAATAGCTCCAACAAACCATGGCGAACGATGAGGCTCGCTTTGCAAAACTTTGTACCAGATTCCTTTAGATTTGGAACGTTCATCAAAGTATTCTCGCCAACTATCAAAACAAACTTTTTTATATTTGGGTAAGTATTCTGTATGAGTTGGTAAAATGTACATGTCCGATCCACTGACTGCAGCTAATTTTGCCAAGCGATCCACTGTCTCGTTGCCTGATAATCCAATGTGAGATGGTAACCATTGTAATTTTACGGTGATTTGATTTGTCCGAAGCCTTTCTACCTTACGTAAAATAGAGTAAGTAATAGGTATACCTCGACTACCCATAGTACATCTATAAATATGTTGTAAAGCGCTTTTACTATCCGTAAGTATTACTACACTGTCTCGCACATTAGACTCGACGTAGGACAGTGCCGCCGATATGGCAAACAGCTCCAAGGTCATTATACATATCGGCGACACGTTCCGGTAACTCTCAGCATATTTACAAGTTGCATCAAAAAATGCTATCCCTGACGAGGACGCACCGGCGCTCTTTGACCCGTCTGTAAATATTTTGTGCCAGTTTTTATATTTTCTATCTAACTCCGTTAATACATTATTTTTTAAAACATCAGTATTATAATCTTTTTTAGCCTTCTGAACACACTCTAAACTATCAACTATATATTTTTTTATGTTTATATTAGATACCCACTCTTCCAATAAAAACATTTCTAATGGATTAGAAGCAGTACATATTTCTTTTTTGACTTCGTTATATGCTAGCATGAGCAAAGGTTTCTTTTTATACATCCAGTATCTACCATATAAATCGGGACAAAGAGCACCGAATTCGTCTAGAAGGGTTATAATCGAGTTTTTACACCATGATTTAGATTTGAGACAGTATTTGTATGCTAAATACTTTCTACGTATACCCAGAGGGGGAATACATACTTCACTCTCCATAACATGTAACGGAGTTGATTTTATAAAGCCGCCAATAATTCTAAGCGCTTGATTTTGTACATTATCTAACTTACGAATGTGACAGTTTGCACCGTTATCATAGAGGAAGGAACCGAAATCTATTCTACTTCTAATAAGATTGACATATAGCCTTCTCAAATGCTTGGGATGAACACCCCAGCCACTACCCGCCAAAACCTTCAAAATATTTAGGTATCTCTCTGTTTTTTCGCATGTTTCTTGGATGTGCCTATTCCAAAGAAGTGAGCGATCTAGCCAAATTCCTAAATATTTAATGTTTTCATTAGATTTTAATGTTACCTGATTTATTTTAAGTTCTATATATTTCCGTCTGCGACCTCTGCTAAACAGACAAAAATTAGATTTATCTGCAGATAACTGTAAACCAACGTTGTTAAGAAGTCTAACTATTGTATTCAAAGAATATTGGATCTCAAAAACACATTTATCAATACTTTTATCGCTGGCATATATTACAAAATCGTCTGCGTATTGACTTATTTCTGTACTAACAGACTTACAGATTTCATAAGTTACTATATTAAACAACAATGGTGAAAAAGGATCACCTTGCGCCAAGCCTTTTGATGTCCACCTTACTATTCGGCTATTCTCACTATTATTACTATTTATTATCAAATGCCTTTCACTAAGAAATTCCCAAATATAATTACAAATTTTACTCCCAACTTTTAATCTATCTAATGTTTTCACTAAGGCATCAATCAAAACGTTATTATACGCGTTTTCTATATCAAGAAAGCAGGCCAGTGTAGGTAAATTTTTTGCGAGACCCATTTGTATAGTAGTCACTAATCGTGTTACAGAATCTAAACAAGATTTTGCTTTTCTAAAACCTGTAGTATTCTGAGATAGTATATTATGATGTTCTACGTACCATTCTAATCTTTTCCCAATCATGTTATGTAAAATTTTGCACATACAAGAAATTAATGAAATAGGTCTTAACTTAACGTCCGTACTCGAATTGTTATTCGCCTTTGGAATTGGTATTATTTTGATATCTCTCCACTGGTGCGGTACTAGACCAGAACTATATATCTTATTGTACAACTGAAGCAAATAAGATTTACCGACCTCTGGAAGATTGCAAATCATTGAGTATGTGATACTGTCATCCCCAGGTGCCGTATCTTTTCTTTTAAGGCATGCTTCAAACTCTTGAATAGTAAAATCTTTTTCTAACAAGCTATTCCTAGACAAGAAAATAGGTTTAGATACACTTGCACAATCTGGGGCTAGGCTACAGAGTAATTCATGTTTTTTAGTTTCAGGCGCAATGAAATTCCGATGACGGTAACCTTTTATCCATCTCATTTTTCTCCACATATCAGATAAAGATGTATCTTCACTAACTGAGTCACAAAAACCGCGGAAATCTTTAGACTTAGCTTTAGATATTTCGGTTCTAGCTATCAACGTTTTCTCTTCTAGAATTTTGAGATTATTAGGGATAGGGTTTCTTCTGAAGGTGCTTAATGCCAGCCTCCGTTGGGCTACTAATTCAGATAGTGTAGGATTCCAGTACGATTTTGGCGCGAATTTGCTTTCTGGATCATTATTGATTATAAGCCACGGTATATTCTCTTCAACTGCATCATTAATAATATCCATAAACGTATCATATAAATTTTGTACGTGCTCAGAATTAAAGTTAAGATGTAAATTTAACAGAGACCGTTCTACTGAAGTTTTATAACTAGGCCAATCAGCTTTTCTAAAATTTCGCTTTTTTGTATAGTGTGATATGTCTTCGTAATTTACAGAGATTTTTATTATCATATGATCACTACCTAGGTTCTCGTTGAGTACTTTCCACTTCAAATCTACCATAATATCTGACGAGGCAAATGTTATATCAGGCGACGTTTTCTGCAAGGAATTGTTTACAAGTTTCATACGCGTTATACTGCCAGTATTCATAGAGATAAAGCCATTATTTAAACTAGAATCGAAAATTCGAATACCTCTAGAATCGGTTTTATAAGACCAGTTAGTGTGATGGGCGTTAAAGTCGCCCCCTATCAAGGTTTTATTGCCAAAAAGTGAAAACAATTCATCCCAGTCTGACTGAGTAGTGAGGACAGGTTGAGTACAATAGACAGAGATAACATTCTTAATAAGCTTACAATTTAAAACTTTTACTGCAACTACTTCAATGCCGGGATTACTAAGATTCACTTCAATCACCTCACTTTGTATAGATTTATGTACAAAAATGGCTACACCCCCCCATGGTTCTAATCTATCTTTTCTATATATATTGTAGTTACTAATATTGATAGTTATATTTTCCGTTAACCAAGTTTCACTTAAGATGGCTATATGTACTTTATTCTGGACCAAGACACTTTCAAAATCGGTTAATTTATTTTTGATGCTCTGCGAATTCCACTGGACTATGTTAACAAAACGTTGCATACTGTGAGCTCTATCCATGCCCGAGCATGGATAATAGTTTTGTAACATAGTCTCCGTTTCTAAACATCCCAGATACCATAAGGTAGCACTCCTCAAACAATAATTTCAAAAAGTCTGTGATTTTTTCGCTGAGCGATTTGCTTGATAACATAATTTCCTTAATCCTATTGTAAAATTTACTAAAGGTGAATTTTTTCTGTCTATTATGCACATTTTCATTCACAAACTCACTATTCTCTTCTTGACGATGTTCTTCTTTGTTTATCGAAATTTTCTTCTTCTTCTTCTTTTTCTTCTTCCGATACTCGTGGTTAGATTCGCTCTGCGCTGTTGCTATTACTGACTCTTGACTGGAGTTCGAAGCATCGCTTAATAATTCTTCCTCTCGGTTTTCTACATTACTTTTACGTAAAATAGCTTCAGCATAACTGCGACTATAAGTAGGTATGTTGTTATCTGTTTGTTTACGTTCCCTGGGCGTTATTGTATCTTGACTTCCATGCGCCTCGCTGCTTTGTCTTTCCATGTATATAGATAATGCTTTTTTATAAGTGCATTGCTCTTCACACATAACTTTTCTTATCTCTTTCTCTTTTCTAAATACTGGACAACGTGACTTTTCAATAGACATGTGGGAACCTTTGCAGTTAACGCATTTATAAATTTTTGTCTCGCAGTTTACGTGATTTGCACCACATTTAGGACATACAATCTTCTTTGTAGGACAGTATTTTTTTAAATGTCCGTAATACCAGCACCCAGCACATTGCGAGACCGGGAAGGTGTACGACTCCACCATGAACCTGCAACCGTATGCTGACACATACGGAGGTAAAGTGGAGGCCCTGAAGCATAAGCGAACCGTCTCGCTATCAGTCCAGGTGCCTTCGTTCGTTTGTCTCTTAAGACGCCTAATGGATATGATCTCAGATTCACACGTGAAGGTCTTTTGTAACTCTTCTACTTCGGTTTCAAGGTCGATTTGTCTCACTATTCCGTAACATACATTCATTTCGTCTGTTCTTTGGCATCGGAACCCCTTTTCTATTAATTGCTCACAATTCAAAAAACTATTCGCGTTTTCATTCTTATCAAATGTAATAATGACTTTGTAACTACTCTTATACTTAATCTTCAAAATATCGGGTACCTTCAAACTTCTAAGCATTTTAGCAAAGGCAATTTGCTTCGGTAGCGGCTCAATCGACGTAACGCAAACTTCATAATAACGTACAGACCCCTCCGACGTCATAGATTGTGTTGCACTAAACTCGTTCAAACCAGTTTTCTTATCATGATCTTCAGACGCACGCTTAGCCAAACGTTTCGGCCTCCTCTTCACTTCGATGAAATTGTCTTTATCTTCTCCTTCGTAGTTTCTCAAACGTTTACCTCGCTGTAACTGCCCATCCGAGTGGAGATCGCCCGAGGTCACTGACTCGGGTCGATCTACCTCCGACTCCTCCTCACTCAACATCGCGGCGCGACTCCTGTTGTCGTCAACAAAAACAATACGCGGGCGATACACGTGCACTCCTCGCGCTGTTCGGCGTGCGACTGTGGTGAAAGTTGATTTAAGAAATATACTATTTACTACATTTTAATTACTTTTAATACTTCTGGATTGCTGTTGAACTACATGATAACAAAGGCCTTATATGTACAACTTCTGTAAAAGCTTACAGAAGTTGTACATATAAGGCCTTTGTTTAATAATGCACTATATGGAACCGGGTGGTTTGGAATCGGTAACTGGGTCATGGAAGTGAAAGAAAAAACATATAGTAATACCTAACTAAAATATAAAATTATGTGCATTTCCAGATACGCCGGTCCCGAACTAGAGATGTGGTCGATGGGGATAACCTTGTACGTGCTAACGTTCTTCGTTAACCCGTTTTCTGACATCGAGGATACGATTCAGGGACCGCTCTCTTTCCCGCAGATCGTTTCTGAAGGTATGCAATACAAATGTCCATTTTTAAGGTTCCGTACCCTAAGAGTAAAACGGGACCCTATTACTAAGACTCCGCTGTCCATCCGTCTATCGGTCTGCCCGTCTGTATATCATGAGCCGTGATAGTTAACCCGTCGCGTGTCGAGCGTACACCATGTGTACGTAAAGTGCTAAGCCATGTCGCGCATACACCATGTGTACACACATATTTGTACCTCTTGTTTGTAAAAAAATTTATCAGATCCAATGCGGAGTGCAATGGTATGAATTTGCTTTTAAATTGTCAAACTATTCAAGAGTAGTATTTTTTCTCTGAACTATGCCTAGTTTTTTATGCCTAGTTCAGAAAGATACCGAAAGAAGTAGACACTTGAAATTTTCACAGATTATGTATTTCTGTTGCCGCTATAACAACAAATACTAAAAACCAGAATAAAATAATTATTTACATATATTTTTGCTCGATATTGAAACGGCATGATATGTTCACTTTAAAAATAATTAATTAAGTAAAATAATTATCGGTCTTAATAACGATAATAGGTAGAAACTTGAAATATTTATTATAGATAATGGTACGGAACCCTTCGTGCGGAGTTCCACTCTCACTTGACTGTTTTTTTATATACGAGTAAGTTACATACATTCCTCAAGTTATTTAGCTAATTGTGTATGGCTGCATCAAGTGAGATTATTATATAAGTAGTCAAGAGTCGAATCACTGTCCCATAAATAAGTGTGTCAATGAGTCACTGTTCTGTCTAAACTACGTTCTAGTACAGCGGTGGACGCATTACTAAGACTTTCTAAGGTGGTTGACCACGAACACAAAAATGTTTCAATCATTTTTTTGCGACAAATTAAGTTTTTTAATAATATTTGTTAAGTTACATTGTTTAAATTGAGACTAGTTTTTAATGCTATTTCGACGGACTTGCGCATTCGGAGTCGGGTGCGCAAGTACTCCATGCAAAAGTGGCCCGGACGGTCACGAAACCGGTCGAGATATTTGACTATACGTGCCGCGTAAGTTAAACCGTCAAAATAACATTAAAATGTGTGAGACTAGTTTGTAGTCTAGTTTAAATAAATTATTCTGATTCTGATTTTTTACACTTAAGGAGAGGCCAAACGAGCGTAAATTTTAGTTGTCATGTCAGTCGCGTAATTTCTGCTACCTTTGGTTTCATAGAAAACTTTTTGTCGCCGTGTGAAAACAAACAGTTTTCTATGAAAGCTGAAATTACGCGACTCAAAAATTTACGCTCGTTTGGCCTCACCTTTAGTCTACACTCATGCACCGTTATGTCCGTACCGTCACCAGTATTACACGTCAAAAGTAGAAGAAATACTAATTTAGGCAAATGAAACAAAAGTAATGTTAGCCATTGTTAGATTTTCCTGCCCAAACAGAAATAAAGCGACACTTTGGATTATCTCGCCATCTCTTTTGTTACTTGTTCACGCTATAGTGTCTTCTGGTGTGTTGACAGATTTGGAACAACTACTCCGTTGGATGCTATGCAAGGAGCCGCAGACCAGATGTACAGTCGCACAGCTGATGGCGCACCCGTGGATCAAACAGCCGGTGCACACCGCCAACTACGTGTTTCACGAACTTGTCGACTGTGGTGCGTATATATTTTGTACTTATTATATAGGTTCATTCATAATCCCTAATAATTTGTTTCAAATATTAAAGTAATGGACAAATATTAAAAAAAATTGTAGCCATTTGTTGAAGGAGAAGTGTCCAGAATGCTGGCTTTATTTCCACGTTGCTATTTTTTTGTGCAAAGTATTGTATTTTCTGGTCACCTGACGTCCCACCCAAAGTTTCTAACCCTATTTTTTTGTATTTATGTTTAAGATTGGCTTATGCCAAGGTACCTGGATATCGCGATTAGAGGGAGCGGATTTTGTTATATGATATTTTTGTATTTAAAATTAGATTTAATTTATAGTGACACATATTGGGTTGGTGCCACTAGACTAGATTAAGTTCTTGGTCTAGTAATGTAGCATAAAATAGTAGAGAAAAATCAACTAGAGCTAACGACGGAAATGGTCAGTGATGTCGATTTTTCACTTTATGGTAAGGTTTTGTGGGGTCAGTTTTATAAACTAGGCATGCATTAACTAAATTCTAAGCCACTGACTGTTTATGTTTTGCGAATTTTAATTGGAGATGTCTTCTTTTTTTCTACACTTGATAGGCTAGTGTTGACCACTATCTCACTTGATGGTCAGCGATGATGCGGTCGAAGGATCACACAGGATTTAGAATAGCGTTGTATACTCTCAAGGGCAACTGGCGGAACACACTGCTAGGTGATTAGCGACAGGTTAAAATTTCTCTTTTGATAGGTCAAACGATATACAACGCGTAAGAAAATTTGATTAAAACACTTTAGATTATTAACTTACATATCTATGCATCTTACAATAAAGTAATATTAACATTGCATGCTAAGCTATTAATAATTGTGTAACGTTTTATTTTTCGACCACTTTATCGTATTACTTTTTTGTAATTTTTTGATAGATATCCATGCCTATTTCTACCCAGAAACAGGTAGGTAATACTAATAATTACTGTGTTCTGGTTTGATGGGTGTAGTTGCCGGTAAAATTACAGGCACATGAGATTTGACAACAATACAATACAACTTAATACCTCAAAAAGATGGGCGGAGTGCAGTTCGTCACTTCTCTTCTTCACTCACATCAGGAGACCGTCGTGCTTGTTCCGTAAAATAATGACATAAAAAACTGTGTATTTTAGACTTCAAGGAGCTATATTATACATGGTTTGTTGCAGATCGACACGAAGCGAACCCGGAAATGTACTACAGCGGCAGTCTTGAATCTCCGAGGAGCAGTTCGCCAGTATCACTCGCGGATCCTCTTGTCAAGGGTGAACGTCGTTTTTCTTTCTATTACTTTTCTGCAGTGTAATCACAACTGACAAGTATATCTTAATAATTACGAATGTTTGGACGGGGGTTTGTTACTCAATTACACCAGAACAGCCGAACGGATTTGGACGAAATTTGGTCTGTAGATAGATGAAGCGCTGGAATAACACATAGGATAATAACTTTAGAAATGGGATTTTTACCATATAGTCCGGTCAATCTAGACCAAAAAATGATAGTCAAGGTACATAAAGTCCCAACAAGCTGAAAATCAGTAAAATTGTTCAAAACTTAATTATAAATAATATTTAAAAGTTCCCCATCATTCCCGTGTATGGAATTTTTTTTATTCAATGTCAAAGGTCAAAAAAAATAGTTTTTGGCGATTTTCAGCAAAACGGTAAGTTTTATCATAAAAGTACCGCAGACAAAAATTGTAAATCATAAAATTATCTATAAAAAATGTATCAATACTTTTTTCCTACGAGCCACCGTTTCTGAGATACTAGATAACTAAATTTCGGGAATCAAGGAAGTGACACAAAATTACTATTTAAAAATTTGACACATTTTTCCATACGATGGAACCAATCATTGAAGCAACCATTCCATTCGGAAGTTGGAGTCTCCAAAATGGCCGTATTGTAGGCGTCCATAGCTTCTTCAGGTGATGTAAATCTCTGTCCACGCAATTTATTCTTTATTTTAGGGAAAGTATAGAAATCATTAGGGCATAGGTCGGGGCTGTACGGCGGATGGTCTAATAATTCTATGTTTTCTTGCTCTAAAAACTCTTTTGTTCTGAGCGCGGTGTGAGAACTCGCATTCTCGTGATGGAGGATGATGCGACTTGACATTGAATAAAAAAAATTCCATACACGGGAATGATTTTACTGATTTTCAGCTTGTTGGGACTTTATGCACCTTCGAATGTCTGAATTGACCGGACTAATATATTGTATTTATTTTGAGCTCTCGATATTTGGGCACAGTTGCATGCGCCATGTTCACGAGTAAACTGAACTCAGTTTAGTTCAGTACAACACATAGGATACTTACTTTTAGTCATTGTCTATTTAATTTGCTCAATGAAATGATTGCTCTTGACCTTGACTTATTTTCTGAGTGTGTGTATGTATTGTGGTGTTGTCTTAATTTGTTTAGTGATTCTATATTTTATAGTTCTAGTTATATAGACAGATGTGTTAGTTTAAGGCTGGCCAGCCTCGGTACAATTCAAGCTATAAGCGCTATTAGCGTGCTCATATAAGTGTTCCGAAATTGTGTGAGACGTCATTTGTAAACTTACAGTGATCTTGTGTGAAATCGTCGCAAGCGTCTACTATGAGTGACGAAATAGTGCTCATGGTTACTGAACCAGCAGATAGACATCAGCACCGTAAGGGATAAAAGAGAATAACGAACCGCGCGTCTACTGTACGCTTAAGGTTTTACAGTAAAAACAGTATGCATTTGACAATACAAGAGTTAACTTTGGAAACGGAATATTTACCATTTATTGTCTTTATTTTATTAAACAACTCGTTTCTAAAGTTAACTCTCGCATAATCGACCATGTCAGTTTAAAAATTTGACATATAAATAAATAAATCACCAAGCGGGTGAAACCGCGGGCTGCAGCCAGTTTATAGGTAAATAAGCTAAAATATCCTGTGTTGTTTCCAGAGCGTTCAAACCCGTCAGAAGTGGCGATACGTTCAGACGGCAAGCACATATCGAAGTCCGAGCCCAAACGCAACTCCGCGCTGGCGCTACAACTCGCCACCGAGAGGGACGCGCACTCGGACAACTATAGCTTGAGGTCTTCTGCCGATGTACGTAACCTATTCTTTTTACACGACTGCAGGGAAGCCCAAAAGGAGGGTTATGTGTTTTACCTTTGTACGTTCCTAAATCCGCTCGTATCTAGTAAACTGCTCAAGCGCGCGAGTGTCACTGAATTCATAATAGTTATTTATGCAACTGTTGTATAATAAGGGGTCTTAAAACATGAGGGTTTATCACACGAGGCGAAATGCTGAAAAGGCGAGTGTGATAATATTATCACATGATTGTTTTAATACCCAATTATGTACAGTTGCATTCAATACTTTATTTACACTCATACAATTACCGAAATAAAACAATAAGTAATACATTTTGGAATAGTAACATATAGCAAAAATGGCGGGATACGACATGAATTCGAATAACCAATTTTTTTTAATTATTGCGCTGTGGTAGCTAAACGCGCGTGCATGACTATATCCTCTTTATGAAATTTATAAAAATACCACGAATTGAGTAGTGAGAATGTGGCTGTTTGAGAAAGACCATGTTTTGTCGTGCGTTTGGTCGTCCGATGATGAAATGGGATTGGTACAATTTTATTATATGTAATCCATTGCATACTCTTCAGAATATATACGATACCGGAACCGATACACTGATAACATTACGACGGTGTTGAAAACTCTGAAGCCCAGCTTCAACTAGTGAATCGCTTATCGTATTTCTAAAATTATTATTGTTTGTTATTTTAGATTTTGGACATTTCATCGAAGCCAGTGTCTGAGGCGGCATTGACTGACATCAGCTCTGACGCGACGGGGCACGCGGCTTGCGATATCGATTACGATTGCGATCAATACGAGTGCGACAGCTGGGACGAGTGCGAGCAGGACAGCTTCTCGTAGACAGAGACGACAAGCATTTATCGTGAACTCATGGCAGCTAAATGGAAAATATCGAAATTGACCTTGATTAACTTGACGCTGAAATATTAAGTTACAATAACCGTTATCTTAGAAATATTTGACGTGATTGTTCAAGTTCCATAGTAATAATCTATACGTCTAGCGCAAGGGGTGAAGATGCCCTCTTCAATTCAATGTTGGAGTCTGTTTCACGAAAGAAGTAACTCCCCTGTAGCGCTAGTGTCTATGAAAAATCTCGAAAGCGATTTTTTTATTAGCCACATAGGCTTAGTTCCACTGAAAACCGTGCGTCAACTTACGTGAGACAGACTCTAGACACGGTGACACTGATTGTCAATGACAATCTGACACCATGAGAACATTTTTTTCGTTGCACTCGAACAAATATACAATTACCACCGAACACTACCTTTAACGTTAGAGTACGCTAACTACGGAGCAGTTATTTCTGTAAGCAAAAGACAAAGGACTGAGGTAAGGTTAAATACATTTCACGATTGTGCTATTTGAGGCTTCTATATATAAGTTTTGCTATGGCTATTTATATGTATTATTAATATATCTATGGTTAATTCAATGTATGCCAAGAGCTTACTACTTTTGATCTGAACTTAGTCAACTAGAAAGTATTCAAGCTGTCTCAATATTGCTGTGAAACTTTCAATTTTGTACCTTATGTGTAAGCAAATGAATAGCGATACATGTCAATTGTCAACGTAGGCAAAATGATTTCGAATAGTTTACGATATAACGATGCTAACAACTGTTAATTCAGTAGCCAACAAGGTGAACAGACGACCTGATAAAGGTCCCCGGACGACGTTGGTTGGATGCATCCAACCGGTTCGTTTGGTAAGATGGTGTTGGGGGATGTGGTATGCCTATGTTCAGCAGGACGTCCTACGGCTGAGATGATGATGAAACTGTAGAAGATAAGTTCAGTTAAGAAGCCGTAGGATAAGTTGAGCATGAAGTTATAGAAGTAGGATGTTTGCACGTGTGCACGTGCACATATACAGTTACACACGTGAGTGTACGCAGAGGATTAATGACACTCTAGTACCGAAATGCAAACCTATCACGCAACTGAATCATCTTTCTGCCGCCTATATATTACCCCTATATATTCCTCCAAACAGAATTACAAATGGTCTACGATAGCCCAATTCGCTAATCAAGCGCGGAATGCAACGCGTTGCGATATCTTTACGGTATTTTCGTGAAATTAATACAATTTTTCTATCATACCTTGAAGAACGCGCTGCGTTACATGTATGAATGTTCATAGTTCATAGTGAATATGACACCTGCAGGGCAATTACGTATATCAGTGTTGACAACTCCAGTAAGCAAAAATGTTAGTAAGTTAATAACTGGAACTGACAAAATTGTAAAGGCGCCATTTTTCAAGATTTCAACATAGTTTTGATAGACACTGAGATACATAATAACCCTGCTCTGCTGGTGGAAAATATTCTCTAGACCAAAGCCTAATAACTATTTGACGTTTGATTAGTCTTGATCTTGGTAAACTCACTACCACGTCCCACTGGTCTCATATTATATGTTGAGACTATTGGACAGTTAATGGAAAATCACTTGGATCGGTAATAACGGCTGTTTCTTAGTCTTTAATATAATTAAAAATGATTGTAGAAAACCTAGAACGGTCAGGTGTTTTTAAGGTTCAATATGTTGCTAAGATTTTTATACTTAGGTTATATTAGTAGCGAATATAAGATCAGCTAATGACCAAAGTTAATTTGACTAGTCTATAATGGAATTGAGCTTGGTACTTATGTCGCAGTAGAAGGACATGCTTTATACATTAATTATTGTAGAATTTATCTTATATATAATGAACGACCGAATTCACGTGTCTTGAGATTCGACTGTAGCCAACGCGGAAGGCCAATTGAAACGGTGACCAAGTTAGGAAGATAACTGTAGTGTTTCATTTCGAGTATTATGCTGTATTTGAGTTATTGTTTTGTAAATTGTCTCTGTGTAGGTTTATTGTAGTTGCTATACTTTTGAACGAAAAACGTGTTACGATTACGTATTGGTTAGGGTTTCATTGGAACAGTATGTCCAATAAGTAAAGTTGATACTTGATAATATAGTATCCACGTCAATGTGTGCGGGTAGTGAAGAAAAAACGTCAGTTTGCGTCAGTCGACTGTACGGCACGGACGCGTGTGTCCCGCGTGTTTAATATTTATCGTTCGTATTAAAATTGCGATGCGAGTTGCGCTTACCCTATGTTTGGACATTTAACATAAGGTAGCCAGGATTTGGATTCAAATAGAGGAGAATTTGACTATAAAACTGCTTTTCTAGCTAATAAATTATCCTTGTGCTCTTATTGTGACATTTTAAAATAAATCTTAGTGCTAAGTGTGTGATAACATCAATTACACAGTAGACAATTAAATTCAATATAAATTTTACTGATATGTAGATGCTAGTGCGTGAGATAAGAGTTTGGAGTAGTATTACCTACCTTTTCTAGCGGTCTTCAGCCAATACGTAATCGTATATTTTGTGTCTTATTTATAAGTATTAAAAATAATTAAAATAGAAGCACACACTAGCCAATACAAAATGATCTCATTGTTGAAAATTAAGTTAGAATTTGTAACAAGCAATAAAAATCGCACTTGTTTATTCTGTATCGAAACACAAACACATGTATGCAACATGCATTTGTTGGTCACGTCACAATAAAATCCATGTTGTTTTCCTCAAATAACTAATCAAAGGGTATAAATATTAAAAAAGCTGACATTCTTATATAATTGTTCATCCAAAATCGTCCATATTTTATATCTAGTAAGGTTCTAATTTAATTACCTATGGGTCTTGTCGAGTATTGATAAAACAACCCTTGAATGGCTGACAGTTTGTTCTTATCTGATACAGCGATGTAAAACATATTTCTATCCTACTTTTTAATATTACTAAGTAGTGTTTAAATTTAAGGACTGCAATTCCGTCTTCCTAGTTGAAAATAAAATATTTGGATACCTATATTCTCTATGGTTATAAAGTCACGCTATAAATTTTTATTGACTATTAAATGAAGCCATTTTTTCCGCGAGAAATCTTTATACTGGCGAGTTTTTCCGAGAGTTTTTGTAGCTCATATCATTCCTTCTAAGTCTTTGTTTCGTATATCTTAATAGAGAAATTACATTATTTAAATTGCTCTTTTTCAGGTATATTTTTTTAACTTTGGGTGTAAAGTTTGGCAAATATAATTTTTGGGGGGTAACACGTGGTATCTTAGGACGTTTGGCCGTATCAAGGATTTAATTTTGACCTTGGAAGTCTTCAAAAATCTCTCCTGTATGTCAAAGGTTATAAGTACATATTGTAAAAACAGCTTCAATCTACAAAATCGCTTAAATTTCGTAAACTCCTTAATCTAGTAAATTGTCTTAGTTTATTCGTCGGAATATGCTGTGAAGTCATGAAAAAAGCTTCATTTTGAATATTTAGTACGTAGTTTTAGAAAATAGAGAAACTTTGAAATCTCACAAAATCATTCCTGGACTCTTATGACTAGAATAACAAACATCAGTATTAAGATATTATGTATAAGATTTTTCTAACCTAGCTTTTTGGGTGTAATTAATAGGTTAATTCGGACAAAAAAATATTTTCTAATTTAGCCAACGTTATTATCATTGTAAATATCATGAAGTAATTTTAACATATCTGTGTTGGGTTCAAACAAGTTAATTGTAAAATTGATAATGTACCGGAGTTTTCCAGTGGGTATTTACCTATTGCTTTTATTTCGATAGGTACATATTTATTCTTTTTATTCCGGTTTCCTTATCACTCCCGTGGTGACGCCATCAGTTGTCAGATGTGACAATCACAAACAGTAGGGCCAGATTCTCAAAGGGTTGCCGCACATGACTTAAGGCACGTCCCAATAATCTATCTATCCACGGTTTACCTTACTACCGATAGCAATTTGACATAACGTCCATACAAATAGTGTCAAATATCTAACTCTAGTAAGGTAAACCGGCGATAGATAGATTAATGGGACCGGCCGTTACCAGTACCATATGATTGACAGGCAATGAAGTGGTCCCTACACAACAGTTATAGTGTTGTAGTTTGAACAATATAGATAAAGCTGTGCTTATGTGTTGTTTATGTTTTATTTAGATAAAAATATATCTTTAATTTGGAAGCCAGTACTTTTACATCTATAACAGATTTTTCTCCAATGATTTTAAAAGAGGTGGATTTGTTATGTTAGAACTGACTTGAAGTCCATGTTGTCGCAGCTTTCGCGCATATAGGAACGTATTTTGCTGAGGTTCTTACGGCCGCCATACACCATCCTTCCTATCGTCCAATCGGCATGCCGATTTGACGATTGGATCAGTTATAATTGATCGTGTGTGGGCGTGGATTAGCATGACGAGTATCATGCTAAGTGTCATGCCAATCCACGCCCACACACAGTCAATTCTAACTGATCCAATCGTCAAATCGGCATGCCAATTGGACGATAGGAAGGGTGGTGTATGGCGGCCATTAGACATCATGCTATGATGGATAGCATTATTAGATCGTCTAACAACATTTGTTGTTTCCGTATTTATACACGAGAACCACATCTACCTCTTTTTAATATTAGATCATCTCCATTAGCTGTCGATCCAGTACAGCAAGTACGTGATACTGGCAGAATTGCAATTTGATTCTGTCGCAGAGGCCATACTCAAGTAGTCAAGTCAAGTACCTGTCGATTAATAAATCATTTCCTCGAGGGTCCTATGATGGAACCTGGCCTTGTCGAACTCAAAAGCGAAGCGAAACAAATTGGAAGCGTAGCGGAAGCGCGACTAAGGTGGACACGTCAGACACGGAGAACCTAATAAAGACGAGCGGCAACGTACCGAGGCGGAGACGAAGTATAATTATTTTGTATGGCTATTTCTTTTCCCATATCGTATTTGTGCTTTAAAAACGGACTTTCGTTGGTCGGTATATGGTGTTTTTAACACATGGAATTAGTTTTCAGTATTCAATTTCTTCACGTGGCTTTTTTTAATAAACCGGCACGCTCGCTTATACATCGCGCTTCGCCTTCGCTTTCAATCTGTCGCATTCGTCGTCCATACAAAGTCATCTAATACAACTGTTTCGCTCACACCTCGCTTCGCCTTCTAGCCCGAGGTTTGTGATGTTCGCCACGGAATCGGTTCGCTTTCGCTTTTCATGTGTGGCAAGCTTCAAGCGGTACTATACATCACAAAATAAATTAGCCTCGCCACACTTTCGGTTCGTTGCGTTGTGTTTTTTATTTTTTTATTTGTTTATATTTATTTCCACTGCTATTTTTATCGCGCGGCTCATGGCGCTGTTCAAGTAAAGCTATAGGCACAAACGACTCTGACAGTAAAATTGTGTAAAATTTTAGCTTTCCTTTTCAATATAATGTATCTGTTTATTACCTTTAATAAAGTTAAAAAGGTACTCATGGGGACTACCGATAAATGTGAAAAACTTCACTAGCGTGTCGGTGACGCGAACCCATGTAATTTTTGTCCCATCCAAAATTTACTCGGTTAAAGATACATAATGTAATTATTTTTGTGTAGATTGGGGGAGAAATATTTGACATGAATTCTATTTGCGCTAGTGACGAATCGTTCCTACGCTGACAGTAGACCCTCCATTTCACTAAAAACTTACAGCGCGTGTACTCGCTCAATTGCACTGCGTACATAGTTCCATCGCATTCGTCCGCATCATTTAGTACTGCTCATATTTTTGTAAAACATAATGTGCGAATTTGTTTTATAGCTGATGCACTTATCGAGCAATAACACCAGTTTCCGATGGTTTTAGACGTACATTTCTTATACCTGCTGGAAAACTCTATACAGATTAAATTAAGGCCCACTTGAGCGAAATTCAAAATGAAATATGTTTTCCTGCCTTTTGTTTGGAGTCTCATTGAGACATAATGGCGATCGCCAATTGTATTAGTGAATGTCGTTCAAGACGGAATTATGATGTTAATTATTGTCAGTATTTAATTTATGTCCGTTGTAGATAATCCACTAATAAAAAAATAATATATTTTTGTAGTGTTGAAAATATAATTTTTGGATGTAAAGATGTGATTGGAATATTGTCTTGTTTTTTCATGTTCATGATTATATTTGAAGCTTTGAAATAAAAGCGGGATACAAGACGAATGAGACTTGAGTGCCTATTGCTTGCAGTGACTAAAGCAGTGCTACCATTATAGGAACGGCTTATCGCCCGTCTCTTCACGCACACGATAATTCTGTATCATACGGAAGTACGGAGCTCCTGATTTATTTTATTGTACTAAGTGATATGACAAGCGAGTCGTTCGCCTGATGCGTAACGCGTAACGCCTGCGTAATGACACTAATGCCAATAGCAATAGGAACTTGTAGTTTATTATTATGTAAAATGAATATGGGAAATAAATAATAAAAACAGTAAACATCGTGTCGTTTTTTACTTTTGGTAGATCTAGAACTTATCGGGAGCAATATGATATACCAAACAGGGATGGCGAGCTCAGTATAGTGTGGTGAATCTCCCTTCACTCAAAGACTTCATCGTCAGTACCAATTGCCGAATTTGTTGAAGTTGGAACTACGCCAGAAAAACAATCTTATATTAAATCCAGTCAATCGATCTCAATCGAAATACCTATATTTGTCTAAGTACTTAGCAAATGACTTACAGTACAGTTTCTGCAGCGTAGCACGTAGTTAGTCCAGACTGTTTGTATTTCTGTGAAGGGAGAAGGGGCAGGAAGAAGGAATAGGTATCAACGAACCAAAATCGGCGTTTCCTAGTTTGAATATCCAAGGATTCAGCCAAGATGCAAGCCGAATCTCGAACGGTGTAATTGTCACTTCAGTTCAATAGGGTAGTTGACACAGTCAAAAATAAATTACAATGTAATATGTATTATGTAACTTAATAGTGGTTGAACCAAATAACTAAAATAATATAAACTTTTTATTATGTATGCATTGGATTTACTTTATTTTTAATAAATAATATGTGTACAAAAGTTTCTAGAAGTCGATGTCTTTTTTAATTTCAACTTATAAATTGGCGCTAAAACATTCAATTCAATGGCGTTCTGTACGTCGTATGACGTCACTAAGAAAGCAAAAACAAATAGGCTACGTTCTGGAAAGCGCCGAAATCACTCGCGGCTTTCGATACGCCATCGATAACGTCACCGAAAACGCTCACGCGCCGCAACCACAACGCTCGCAGTTCGAAGGTGGCCAAAGACCTTACACTTACTAACAAGACTTTGCACTATAGCGAAAATACCGGTCCGCGTGAGAGGGCTCCCGTTGGTAGTGTGTCCCTTTCTAATGTGGTGGCCATGACCAAGCAGAATACAGGACAAATTGCTAATTAAAATAATATTATATATAACTAATTAAAAATCTGAAGCTTTCATTCGATTTTTGATTTTAACACCTCAAAGCTGTTAGTTTTAGCTTTAAAATGAGTGGTCTAAGTTGTTGAAAAAAAAAAAATTTTTGGTCAAAAAATTATTTTATGAGGAGTTTTATACAATGAAAAAGGTGATAATTAACAGCAAAGAAAATACAAGATTAAATTCGTCAAAATATGAATTTAATCGAAATTAACTTATCAATATTTAGCGTTGAAAACGCTTCGCCGCAAGGAGAGGAGTAGGCGACTTGCTCAAGGGCACCACTAAGGTACGGACCTCGGCTTGGGCCGTCGCCAGGAGAGAGGGGAGTAGGAGAGAATCGCCCCGGTACATAAGTGTACCGTTGAAAACCCTATGAATTTTAACTCTACGACTATTTGGAGAGAATCTAACCAAGACATAATTTTTGCCTCGAGCTCGCCGGCGAGCTCGGTGTTTGACTGTGTTTACCACTAAATCATAACCTTGTGTACCTCGCCCACAGTCATTACCTCGGCCGGAGCCTACACCGTGATCGGAATCACTACCTTGACTGGGGCTACAAACGGAAATACCTCGCCTCCCCCCATTTCCGCGACATGGGTCCACACCGCGACCAGGATCGTCGCGTTGTGCACTCATGACTGTACTTTGGGTGGGGCTACAATAAGAATGTGTAGTACCTCGCCCACAGCCGTGATGGCTGGGGCTACATAGAAAACCAGTGTTACCTCGTCCACAGCCATTTGCTGGGCCGAAGGATACATCGCGACCGGGGCCGCGGTGTATACTCCCACCCGCACCGTGGCTGGGACTACAATCGTGTGTGTGTGGATTACCTCGACTGCGACTGGGGCTGCGAAGAAGATCTCGGCCGGAGCCTACAATGCGATCGGGATCACAGCCCTGGTCGGGTCTACAACCATTACCGGGGTTCCCTTGGGACGACGCTAAAGCTGCCGAAGTTGCGGCTGCGATGGGGTCGTTCGGGTCACCCAAAATATGCCTTGGACGGCGACGGGGGGGAAGGAAGTGAGGATCGGTTATGTCAGTGGAGTAGTTCGCCGCTTCGACCACGAGGGGATTCGAGGGGAGCTTTGTCGAAGTGGCTATGGATGGGTCAGGTATATAACCTTTTATATGGGTCTGTAACCCTTAGTTAGCACTATTGTAAACAAGCGTAAAAAGGGTGGTTACCGATCACAACATATTGTTGGGTTGTGTGAGCAAGAAACATTTCAATATTTCATATAATTTTGAAGCTAATACTATCAGCATTAAGATTTTTCTAAAAAAAAAAATATTTTCGCGTTCAGTTTTTTTGCTAGTGACTTGCGACTGCAGGTGTGACGCCTAAGTCGATTTTTTTGCTCAGGAGTGTATTTAGCTTACTGCGTGAATGTTTCAGAAACAGATGTCAATATGCCGCCTAAATAAACGCTACGCCAATACTTGTCTGGCCTCTTATCATATAGTTTGCCAGCTTTGATGGTCATGCATCAAAAATTAAATTGACGTTCATTTCACCCTTTTCAGCCTTATCCACTAAGGATTCCATCATTTCTGCCATAAAATCCAGGTCGCATTTATGCGGCCAATATCATTCTGATTATTCTGATTGTTCTGATGATTTATTCTTTACCTTAGGAAATATTGACGGAACAGCATCAGGTTTTAGCATTCTCCTAGTATAAACAAAAATAAAGTCGTCAAATTTAAAATGCGCTCTGAAAACAGCAGACGATTTAGCATTTTTCCAGGCAGTGCATTTTCCCAATTTCTGGTTTTCATTGTTCGGAAATCTACAATACAAGAAATGTAATTAATAACAACAAACGTCATCGGTGCAAAGTCGAAGGACACGATAAAACGACAGAACATTTTTATAATAAAAAATATGTAAGTTTTGGGTTTGCCGTTTTTGTACACTCTGACGGTGACCGGTACATCTCCAAACTAAGACAGTAGGACAGAAGTATCTACCTACGTACTATGGGGATACTATGGAATTTCATAATATCTTAGATCAACAATATTCATGGTTAAAGAATATTAAAGAATACATATTCAACAAACCACCATCTTGCATTTAGCCACTAGGCCTAAACATTTGAAAGACTACTTTTTAATCGGTAGTAATTAATTACTTCTTAAAGTACAACGAATTATATAACGAATGAATTATAAAAACTATAAAACATTTAAATCAGTTTCAAAGTTTACGAATCATTCGTTTACGTAAATTAAAAATAAACAAAATATACAATTTTCAACAATTTCTACCTAACTCGATGATTATAACAATACAAGTTTTATTTTATTTTATTTTATTTATTTTTATAATCTTTGGAAAACTTACAGCTAGCTTACAGATAAATACAATTCGATATATATTATACAACCATAAATGTTTTGTTTGCTTGAACATGGAGATGGCGAGAAAAACCCAACTCTTACTTTAATTTAATTTCCTTTGTGCTTATTCTCAAGTTTTGACGTGTAATAGTGGTGGATTATTAACCGTTGATGTTCATAATGGTGTAAATGTCATTAAGGTGTATCAATCATGAAACATTATTTTTTCCTCAATCTTGCTATCTCGCTGAACAGAGCAATCAAGAACACACACACACAATATATGAACAACGACGTATCAAGCAATGTCAGTATAATCACGTTAACTATTTTTGGGCATTTCATAAACAAGCACATGTCATGGAATCTATAGCTTATCAACTAACATAAGATCCACTATTACAGGAACTTACTTATTTCATAACAGTCAGTATGGATAGAATAAATCATAGAGTAAATTATATATATGTAGGATAGAATCCATGATAATGACCTGTGCAACCAGATAGATGATTTTTCTTTTGCCAAATCGAAGTTTTAAGAGCCAGAAATGTGTAAAACTCTAACTCATACGCATAATAAATCGCTGAATATACTTTCTCTGAACATAAGAAGTGTTAATAAGAATTTCAACGGGCTAGAAGTACTGTTGTTGAGGATAGATTGTGATTGTGACATTGTGTTGGATTGATAACTATAAACCATTTCCATCACTGACGAAATATAACTCTGCATACACCAAGAACGGTTTTAATAAAAATGGTGGTATTATAGACTATTCTAAACCTAGCTTGAATCTACAGATTGATGAACCTGTTTTTGAGGAATCTAACTGTATTATCGTTAAAAATCTTTTATTAATACTGATACTTACTTTTCTAAATTCGTTAGACATACAAAAAGTGTTGTATTGTTACATCATACAAAAAGTACCCGACTATAACAGTAATCGGAGATATTAACATTGGGATTCATCCGGACAGTTTGGATAAGCATTCTGCTGGTTATGTTGAATTACTTGATAGTCATGAAATTCTAGCTAGTCACAACATTTCGACTTAATTTCGAGGTAACCGCTGCTTAGACCATATTAGGCTCAAATGTAAATTAAAATGTACTTCAGTAGTCATAAAAACAGTAGTCACAGATCATTATCCTAGCCTCCTTAGTAATCAAATTACCTCGTAAAATTTACCTCCCCTCTTTGAATAAATTAATGGAAATCACTATAGTAAACACCAGGGTATTTAAAATGACACACAACAACGCATCATCAAACCCTGGAACACCCCGAAGTTCTTCGCTGTATTCGGGTTAGAGACAAAATGTATATTCGCTTGAATGAGACACCTTTGATCAAACGCTCAAAACAACATACTGTACATATAGAAACTATTGTACGATCTATAATTTTTGTAAAATAGTAGTTACTTTTAAAACGTGAGCAAACCTCTCGCTTGTAAAATAAGCTACTATTCTTAAAGTGATCCTTACAAACAAATATCCAATCTACCGTAACAAGCTAATTCTTTTGGCTTAACAGGTACTGATGAAACCGAAATCACTAATATAACATATTAAATGGCTTAAAAAATTACTGCGCGGTTGGCTTTGACGGCGTGTCAACAAGGGTGATAAAGCAATCGTCACAGACACTGGTACCCATTATTACACATATTTTTAACCCATCCATGTCCTCTGGAACATTTCCTTTAAATTTAAAAAAACCTCCAGTGTCACACCCATTCATAAAAGTGGTAGTAGAGACGGCGAGACGAAAACTACAGGCCAATTTCAATTTTACCTTCTGTTTCTAAGATTCTGGAAAAGACTGTTAATATACGCGTTATGTCATACCTAAAAAAAATTACATTAAATCACCAAATCAGTTCGGCTTCAGAGCCGGTCGATCAGCTCAACACGCAGTGTCAGACCTAACAAATTTTATTGTTACTGAACTGGGCAAAAAAAGTTATTGGTGTATTTTTAGATCTCGCAAAAGCCTTCGACACTGTTTCTGTTCCTATACTAGTTCAAAAACTTGAACAGGTGGGAATAAGAGACAAAGCCTTGCATCTCATAGATGACTATTTGAAGGGGAGGACCCAGAGAAATAGGGTGGGTGACGTAATTAGTGATGAGAGAGTAGTACCGTTGGGTTCCCTCAAGGCAGCGTATTAGGACCTAGCCTGTTCCTAGCCTGAGCAACCTTAAATTTAAAAATGGTAAAATTGTATCATATGCGGACAACACAGCGCTTATTTTTGTAGGAAAAGACTGGGAACAGGCGTGAATGATGTTGAAGCAGGTTTGAAGATTGTCACTCAATGACTGCAATCAAACTTGCTTTCACTGAATATTAATAAGACCAAACTCGTGGCTTAGGTGTATGCGCGCGCGCGCGCGCGTACACTACATACACCCTTTAACTTGTTTTAGATTATTAGATTTCACGATTATGTTTTATTTGAACCTGGCTGTAACACAGGCTACGTACGTCAAAATTATACATTTGTACAATATGGAGGAAACGCAGAATCTACAACACAAGTTTTTCTTAGTGTATGTTCTGCACGCCAATTGAATTGCGACAATACACGGCACATTTCTAAGCTTAGTCTTTATGTAATCTTTATGTAATTTTACAATAATAATTTGCTCTTAGCAAAAAAAAAAATTAAAATAAATATTATTATACTTATTCTAAATTATTATTATAGTCACCACGATTCCAACTGAGTCGTGCGGCCATAAATCATTTCACTATAATTATCTCACTCGCACTTGTGGGTCTTATTGAGCCGCATAGTGATGTGCGTAAGATGGTTATAGGCGCATTTCGATAAAAATAAAATCAGATAGAAACATAGTAGATAGTATTGTGGCCCTGTAAAGGGCCGTTTGTAATGAATTTTAAATAAATAACCTTTATTCTTCCTCATCGGAATCTTTGTCCTCTATATCGTCCTGTAGATTGATTATATATGGTGCTTGATCTCTTTTAATGGCTTTCTGTAAGTCAGTGTTTTGAAGTTCCTCGGCGTGCCTCACACACTTGACCCAGTCTTTCTGTGTTCTTGGATATCACCTTTCTTGGTATTTAATAATGAGAGCTAGGCTATAGTATAGTCTAACGTACCATCACATTTTTTCTACTGTATTACTATACAAACTGAAAGCCAAACAGCTGATGGAGAGTAGTCATTTTTCTCTTTGCTCTGGTTTAAACTCTACTTGATAGCTTAACTGACATCCCTCGACTGATTAAACTTTTTGATGGTTTAAACCTAGGACGATGTATTCGTCCTAGGTTTAAATTCACATTATAAATAAATAAATAAATAAATATTCCACAACTATCACACAACGCCATCTAGTCCCAAGCTAAGCAGAGCTTGTGTTATGGGTACTAGACAACTGATAAACATACTTATATATTTCTAAATACATACATATTATAGATAAATCACACCCAGACACAGAACAAATGATCGTGCTCATTACACAAACATTTGTCCTGGGTGGGAATCGAACCCACGACCTCCGGCATAGCAGTCAGGGTCATTAACCACTAGACCAACAGGCCTGTCATTGATAGATTAACTAAATAAATAAAATAAAATAACTGCCATTGATATTACGAAATCATCGATAAGGATGGTTTAAATTGAGAATAATTGATTTAACTAGGTACGGATGATAATATGGGCCTAAGGGATATAAATTATATACTATACTATCGGTGAAGTCCGTATCGCGATATTTTTGCTTACAGTGCTATCGTCTACCATAGCCGGTCCAAGGCAAATATCGTTATTTTACAGCTTGTGGCACTGTGAGCATGTTGATCAATCGGACAGGAAGATAACAAACAACCATTCGCGCGTGAAAAACAAGTAATAAAAATAATAATAAAGTACATAGTGTGACGGTGAACTATGTGGTATGTGTGGATTTAAAAGAAATAATAGGGACCGACTTTTACAACTTTTAAATCAAAAACAAGGGGCGACACAGTAAAATCCTTGTAAAAATAACAAACACCTGTCACTTTTGACAGAACAGTCACGACGCTTTTTTCAAGTCAAGTCAAAATCATTTATTCTATTTAGGCATCAAAGACGCACTTATGGACGTCAACTTTTCATTATATATTTTGGTGGATAGCATGGTTAAAAAAATCGTCAGTTCTTCAGTTTTTTATTTATATGGCTTTTACCGGGTTCTGCAATTTCGCCCAATGTCAAGTAATCGTCAATATGGCGGCATTTATGACGTCGTGTACTCGTCTCTATAAAAAACTCCACATACGCTCACAAATTATTCTGTGATTTTTAGTACTAAAATAATTTGACCAAAGGCATATAGTTAAACAGTACGAGCTCAGAAGAATAAAAAGCTATAACGAGTGTCATGTTGGCATTTATACTTGTTTGACATTGGTTTGGCAAATGGAAATACTGTCAGTGTCACAAAATGTCGATGTCAAATTGCATGTTGGTGCGTCGCGTTTTTGCTAATCATTGTCGTATTTCTCTAAATAATTTATTAATTACGATTGAAAAACGCAAGTTGTTTACTCGAGCAACTGTCACTTCTCTGCCCGCTACCAAAACACACAAAACGGTATGAACTTTATGTATAAAAAATTGAACAATTGGACTAAATTAGGAGCCTCATTAAATCTTCGTATATTTTGAAATCCTTTATTTCAATAGTTAGTATTTGGCGGCCTCTTACTGATTTCACAGTACACACCAGCATATTGTTGAAGGAAGTTTTAGTACAGACAGAGTGCAGTGAATTATCCTTTATCTTTTCTAAGTAAAACGTAAAAGCAAAATTTGCGAAATTTCCGATAGGTCCATTTGAAGTTCTTAGAAAGCCTACCTAAAATTTGTCGAATAGTGTTATAATTGTCGAATATACTACATAAATATATATAAATAAAATAAAAAATATTAAAAATAAAACTAAAGTTTATATTAACCCCATTACATCTCACATAGCGGTGTACCCACAAGATAATACAGTATCTACCTTAATGTTCCATAATTCAGTACAGTATCCATGCATTGTTATATATATATATATATATATATATCTGTGGAAGTATTGGATGGGTGCTCTGTCAGCCCTGTGGCCTAAAATAGGTTGTCATCTTTTTAGTGTTGTAACTGTTTCCCTGTAGAATTTAGACATGAGCCTTTCCGAGATAATTTCAAGCCATGTGACCACCAAAGATAAGTAGGATTTTATTTTGTGCAGTAGCTACATCCTGCATTTAAAATCTGTTTGAATTTTTATAATTATTTTATTGTACCATAATGTTTAGTATATAATTATTGAATAAAGTATTTATATATTATTAGTTAGTATATATAATATTTAGATACATAATAGGTAGTATTTTACATGTTATGTATCCTAATTCCTAGATAACCATGTTAGCCTAGTTGATAGTGTTGCTGCTTATGAAGGAAGCAAGGGGTCTCAGGTTTGATCTCTGGCTAGAGCAAATGTATTTCTGAGTAAAAATATTTCATCTTGGGTCCTGAATGTTTGTAATCTGTTAATGCCCCTTGCAACACAGATTACTATTAGATGACTATTAAACCAGTACATAAGTATATAAACAACCTAGCCATTAGAAATAAATTTATATCCATATAAAAAATTATAAATAATCTCTGTTCCATTTTGTTGGTCTGAATATTAATGGAGCAAAATAGTTACAAGTCATTACTCCTGGTTTGCGGGAAGTGCGATAGTTAAAATCAGGTAGAGAGATACATTTGATAAAAAAATGATCGGATGGTTTGCCTTGGTCGACTGACACAAACTGTCACAAGGCGCAGGTCCAAATCCTGTCTAAGAGAATGTTAAAGGCGTTAACAAACAGCAGTGGTGGCAACATTTTGATGCAGAGTGCTAGAGCAGTAGGCAAAGACTGGGGTCTCAAACCGAATCTTTGTTGATGGCTCTATACAGTCATAGTAAGACCAGCCCTTACTTATAGATGTGTTGTATGGTGACCCTGTGACCATGGAGACTTTACTACAGCAAACTCAGAGACTGGCATGCTCTCTGATAAGTGGGAGCACTAAAATAACACCATCAGCTGTCTTGTAATCCTTGGCTTGACACCGTTGCATCTACATATATAGCAAGAAACAATGGCGACTGCAATAAGAATAAAATCTACAGATGAATGGAAAGGCACACATTCTCATCACAAATCACTGTAGAATTTTAGACATGGTGCTGAAAATAATCCCGGCATCACACAGAGGCACCGACAGGATAGCCACAACGCACCTCGCAAACAAAAGTACGGGCTGACTACCGAAAGCGGTGATCTGGAGAGTCTAACACTGTTCTATTATGTCTAGACGGATGGCGCAAAAAACAAAGCGGGAACAGGTTGTGGATTCCATTCACCATATCATCCAATTTCTGATTCAATAGCCTTGAACGAAAACCCACAATGGCATTTCAAGCAGAAGCCATGGCCCTGCTACTTGCTGCTAGGGCAATATCATGCCTGAAATCACAAAGTGAACAGGTAGACAAGCTGCCGGCATTCATCACGGATAGTGATAGATAGCAGTCATTCACACACTGAGAAGTCCGGTAACAAGGTCAAGAGTCCTAACGGAATGTCATGCTGCACTCCATGTCTGTCAAAAAAAGTACAAAATAATTTAGCATGGACAAAGGGACATGGCCTTTGTCCTGGTAATAAAAGGGCAGATATATGGTGAAAGAAGGAGCCAAAAAGCAGGGTAGCAATGGAATTGCAGAATCTCCTGAGTCAAAAAGAAAACACACAAACTGTTGGGATGACAGGAAGGACTGTAAACATGCGAAATCTATGTTTCAATCCTAAACACAAATACTACGATCAAATTACTATGATTACAACGGCAGGGCCTTTGCCTAATGGCCCACATACAACATCTCAACACTGGAGCAGTTGTGCCAGTGACCCAAGGCCAACTCAACTCTTTATTTTGAGTCAAGTAAAAAGTTACAGTTCAGTACCTTGTTACCAATACAAGAACTTTTTATCTCAGTGTTGTGAAAATAGGTAAGTTTCAAGCCTAGATTTTTTCACTTCAAAAAAGGAGGAAGTGCTGTGTTCCATTGTTTTTTTTAATGTGTGTTTATCGATTTTTTTCTACCACCTGTTGACTAATTTAAAACATTGTTCTTTTGTTTGGTAGGGTAAAACTTTTAATTTGGTCCTATTTAATTGTCACCAGTCAGGATGTGATGATGGGATTATGTTTATCATATATTTTCTAAAGTTGTTCAAGTATTTACATCTTATAATCATCCTCTCATGTGGATGAGCTGATAATGAAAAATGGTCATATTTTTTATTATTCTTATCTATTAGGAATTAGTGAATAATCAATAATGGAGGGAAATTGTTTTCTTTTAAGTAATTAAATTAAATTAAAATTAAGTGTACCTACTTGTTACTAAATTTATATATAAAGAAAGAAAGAAAAAATGTTTATTTGTGATTGTAACATTACACTAAACATAACTTACTGAATATAGCTGTTACATAATGGACAGGACGTGTTACATGTCACAAATCGGTCCCAACTCAGCATAATACTGGTTGTTAGCCAGCGCTGGTCTTCCGCTGGGGCCGGTTTGCGACGCCACGGAGTGTTTACTATATGCAACAGCATGATATACAAATATTATTATTTTGACCGTAACAGACAAAAAATTTGATCATAATAATACATACCTAACACTAAAAATAATTACAAAATACAGTAAGTACATATTAACTACTACAAATAATATATACTGAAAAGAAAACAACGTGGAAATTATAAGAGAAATATCAAGAACTAACTAATAAAACAAATCAATTAAAGTATTAGATAAAATGAAAAAATAAACAAATATATGTAGGTATACATTATACCAACACTTCGATACACTCGGCAAAAAAACAGTGTTAAAGTACATGATATACATACATATCAACTATGATTTTATGCGGGATACACACAAGGCGGCAGGTAAGTAAAAGCAATTTCTCCATCACTTGGATTATATAGCACTAGTATCATGCTTCTGACTTTCCTGTCGCATTTGGTGAACAAAAATAAATTGTTTCAACTTTTTTCTAAAAGTATAAAGACCATAAAGTATCTGGAATATGTTTATCTTACCTAGAGGTAAAATAAAAAAATCTTTATAATTAGATAATAATGCCCACCTCTCCATAAGGTGAAAAGAAGTTCCATCTGTCTCCCAGCAGGCCTAGCACCCGGCGGATAGTAATAGTATTTCCACCGTTTTTATCCACCTGTCAGTGGAAATTATTGTCTTCTCCACCTTACAGAGCATGGCAACTGGGGAAAGAGATAAAATGTTTCCTTTTGACGTTTCTCGTAGACAGTATGTCCCGCTACTCCCGCTATAGAGCACGGACTCGTAGAAACGTGGATATAATTCTCTCCGATTGACATAACATGGAGAAAGGTTATCACCTTCTTTGAAGATGGTGGATACAAGTTTATTTTCATCCAAAAATATCTCGCGCCAAATAAAATAACACTTTGTCACTGGAAATGGAAACAATGGAAAGAAAATTACACCGGAGGTATATCAGAGATGTCACAACCCCTTCGATTACACAGATAATTAATTCAGGCACATATATTATTTCGGGTCAATAAAGAAATGGCGTTGTAATGCATTGCATCCTGGCAACTATATTACTTTCTTATCTACATTCCGTGAAATACCTAAGTTAAATAATTATTATTTGTTTTTACTCTACAATAGGTCCCTTCTTCCATACTATCCGTCCGAATCAGCGAGCCATTCCATTCATAAATCTTTTGTTATAGCGTAAACCTGATGCGGACAGATTAAATGGCATTAGCACCTACAAAGTACAAACCATAGGAAACGCTACTCCCGCCGTCTATCCACGTGGATAAACTATCCTCTGACGTTGCCGTGCTCGCAAGGGAGATAAAAATGACATGATGGAAAAGATTTCTTTCCTCTCCACGGGGATAAATAGTCCACTGCCCGTGCTAGCCCTGCAGATAGTGTCAGTAGAATGTTAAACTTTTTAATTGTTACAATTGCATTTGTTCCCTTGATGCTAACTCTATGTCTATTCCTGCCTGCTCCCTTATTAAAAACAGAACCTATACCATCCTATCTTTCTGCAATAAATTTCATATCTACAAACAAATCTTCATATTGTACATATTAAAACGACTTTATTAAACAAAGACAAGAACTTATCGCACATTAACTCTACGAGTCACGTCGACCGTCGTAGATAAGTGTACCAAAAGATACAATTTTCATACAGTTGCAGTGTTATTGTTCGTTATAGTAGTAGTGTATGCACTATCTATGTGGACTTCACTCCGATACCGCAGTTTCGTAAGAGCCGTTCGCTTCGCTCGTGTCGTGAGTAATCTATACCATTGTATATATGTTTCTAGGTACGAATTAAACCGTGTATATGTAGGTACCCAGTTTATAGGTACATTATTATATGTAGCCAGTTTATAGGTACAGTATTATATGTAGCTAGTTTAAAGGTACAGTATTATATGTAGCCAGTTTATAGGTAAAGTATGTAGCCAATTTTTGGGTAATATGTTTTTATCTTGATATCCAAATCAATATTAAATAATCGTAAAAGAAAATAATAAAGACGGGTCCCGTTTATTTTTATTTACGTTAAGGTATAATTATAATAAAATATTAATAACAAAAAATACTGTTTAACGTTTAATAAACTTATAATTTTGTTTGTGCTAAATTGTAAGAAAAGATAAATCAAATTGAAAATCGTAAAAAAGGTTCAAATCGTAAATCATTCTAGTCAATGTTAAGATTATAGTTAAACAATAAATAGCAAAAGAGTACGTATCAGCTCGTGATAAGTATAAAAAAAACATGAACATACACTGGGCCGCAAAGATAGCGGGTCGGCTATAAAAATGCGATGTTTTAAAATCATCCCTCCTTTTAAAATAAAATCTTATGTTTTTCCATTAAAATGTAGGAAGAAGTAATTAGGGATGCATCTGATACCGACACTGATATATCGGCGATACTTCGAGCTTATGGATATATCTGCATCGGCGATATTTTTACGGTCGATACGATACTTTTTAAATTTTGCGCTACATAAAGTAATGTATACGCGCGTGTTGTATCGCTTCCTTTGTGGCGAGCCGTCGGTGTGTGGCGACACTGTGGACCTTGATTCTCCCTGGGCATAAATGAGACCCCTGACGGCCCCCAGACGGCCAATAAGGCAAGCCCCCCCCCCCCCCCCCCCCCCGCTTGCCTCTCAGGGTCTCATCTCAGGGTGCAGCCGCAAGAACAAGCACCAAAAAGCTCCAAGGGTGGAAGTGTTGAATGGCATAACGCCGGTAGTAACGCTCTAGTGAAACCGCAGGACACCTCTCGACACCCTTTAGCCATCCACACCAACGTTGCCCTTTTTGTCACCATTGATGGTGGCCCTTATAGGGGCCTGTTTAGTGGGTGGCAAGTCACCACCTGCCTAAATATTTTAAAATGAGACTGAATTTGGCAGGTTACGTAGTCTCGTCCATAGCCCACTATCGCACTTGTCACTAATAAGATAATATCAACAACCTGGCCATTTTACCCATTTTTGTAATACTTAAAAGTACCATATTACTCTTCATGCAAATTTTTTATATGTTTGTTTATGCTCCTTTGTAGTTTTATACCAAACAGGCCTCTAAGTGTTGGCTACAGCCCCACTTATGCCTTTGTAAAGGATCGGATGAAATCCGTGAACATAATGAAATAATAATAATATTTTATTTTACCTAATTTTTTTAATTAAATAAGCTGATATTTTATAAGAATATCGGTTTCGGTATCATATCATATATATATATATATATATATATATATATATATATATATATTCATATCGTAAATATTGCGTATCGATGCATCCCTACTTCGAGTACAATTTTCCACTATATTTCTAAAAATATTCTACGGTATATGTTAGCCATTTACTTATACACATTTACTTATTTTGTATTGCCACCATTTGACAGATGTAACTTAATTAATTTTTTACAGCTTTTCCCGCTTTTTTTGGGGCTCAGTTTGAATTGTGTAATGGTAAAGAAATACGGAACGGATAATAGATCTTTACTCGCACATTTTCATTAAATCATTCTCACATAAATTAGTCTAAAACAAAGATTTTTCGAAGTGAAAATAACTGCTCTGATAAGAAATTACGTCGATAATAAAATAATAAGGTATGAAATAAAAAAAATGATACCTGGAGTCCGAGACAAAAATAATATTTTATCACACAGGCATTAGTAAGATTACATGTTTATATTAGTGACTGTACTATATTTACCCTTTTGCTTGATATTATCGAGCAATAACCGATACCGAGTGTGTAATATCGGTTTATTGTTCAGTATAATCTTTAAATCACTTCATAGATTCCATTGATCCATCCCTGGCGCGCAGGGTCCGGGCCAGCCCCAACACCATCCTGAACGTATTTGCGAATAGGTTTGACTGTCAGTACATGAACCACTGATCAATGGTACATGTACTGACTAACAAGCAAATGGTCAAAGGTGTGTGTTAGTTTAAATCTATTTTATTAATTTTAAATATGTACCTAGTTTTATGTTTTTAATGTTTTATTTTAATAATTGTATGATCAAATTGGCGATCGAAATAAATGAATTTGAATTGAATTGAATTGAAGTGACTGGCTTTCATATTAGTTATCAGTCCTTACGTCAATATACACATATATTTCCAGCTTTGTTCTGTAAAAGTTGTAAGACTGACAGCAATTACATCATTAGTTTCAGTCTCCGTCAACTAAATCAAAGATTTTTATAATTTGTGGTCGACTTTTAAACTTTATGAGAACTCAGTAAATCTCACTAGTGAATTCTCAACCTATGATGAAATAGGAGGTGTGACTGGGTGACTGTATCTATCCTCCCATATTACTTGAACCATAGGAAACAAAATGTAATTATTCATAACAGAAATAAAATAAAATTGTTGTTCTCTGGGTACTACTAAGTTAATGGCAGGATGTGTGTTGTAGTGAGGCCGGTTATTCCACAAAAATCCATTTATCAGGTGGATTTATAAGGAGCTAGCTGCTACACCCCGCGGTTTTATCCGCTTGGTGATGGATAATGATGATGAAAAGTATTATATTATGTCCTTCCTCGAGATGTAATCTCCTTACCAAATTTAAGTACGGTCCGTTCATCCGTTTAGGCGTGATAAGGACGAACAGCAGACTAAAACAGAGAATGATAGTAACAAACCTTTTCATAAGCAGGATAAAAGTCCATCCAGTAGATTTATATTTATAGTATACACATGACATCATTCAAGATTAAGACGCAGATCATAGCAAAGTGATGACGAAGAGAGACGAGACTCCACCGTCTGGCTCTTATATATTTGCAAGGCGGCACCACGTTTGGTCTATGCAAAGAGGCGCTGAAAGGCTGCCTACCAAAGCAGGACACTGACGCTCGAAAGTTCCCTAGAAGTTGATGCCTCTGGCGTTTAAGATCATGGCAACAGGCTATTGTCTAAAGCCATTCATCACCACAATTTAAGAGGAAGAACGACTGACTGACTTTATTTGGCACATTAATGTGTCCCTTGATCGTATATGACTAGTGACATTCAAAAGGTTAAGGTATTCATATCAACCCCATTGAGTTGCGTTCAAGTAAAACACATAAAACTGTGATAAAATCTTAAATTTCGACCCTTAATTACAGTTTTATGTAACAATGTTCTCTCATAAATATTAACAAGGGACG
Organism: Selenia dentaria; assembly: GCA_917880725.1. NCBI lineage: Eukaryota > Metazoa > Arthropoda > Insecta > Lepidoptera > Geometridae > Selenia > Selenia dentaria. The sequence goes on along the minus strand of OU862881.1, from coordinate 31,234,305 downwards.
TCAATAATGAATGAGTTCTACGCCGTCCGCTGGTTATCTAATTAAAAATTATCACAAATTAATATAAATCGCGTCATATTCGTCCGCCGTCAGTGTTCTATCTCTACGTACTGTATACCTACTGATAAAGTGTTACGTATTTCATTATTACGCTATCGTTCATTTACTTACAATACTTGTTATGCTAGTAAAGTAAATCTAAACCACTCGAAACATTATTGAGCAACTTACATCGAGTGAACATTACTTCGTATTCCTTTCGACCGCGGCTGTTTCGACTCGTCGATATATAAAACTATGTAGTACAACCTCTTCGGAATAAAACCTTCACCTTTCTGACAGCTAATAGGCAGCAGATAAAATAAAATAACGAAAGTCACGTCGAATGAATAACGTGAAAATGTCTGTAAGTGTTCTAATATTGTGAGAAACGCGCCTGCGACAATACGGTCCGTTGGTTTGGCTCGTGTTCTTGTAATATAAGCGGTTTCTTTTCCCCAAGTTGGTCAGTCAATGGCGCGTCACAGCGGGGACATGTTAAATATGCGTGCTGCTGTGTTTGCGTGTTTGTCAGTGTGTGCGTTGTTGCAGTGCTCACGCGCAACGGCCGAGGCTTCCAGGAAGATGACTTTCGTGTACCCAGAGGCGAGGAGGGACGATAGCGTCGTCGACAATTACCATGGAGTTCAGGTGAGCTTTGACATTATATACAGGCGAACTCGGGAACAATATCCATTTACCAACCAACTTAACCACCAACCATTTATTTATGATTAATGTATATTGAACGATTTAATCGTGTTTACAATGTAAATTGTTTACCTCCATGCCCATTTACATCCATGTTGAGATGACGTTCTATCTAGGTAAAGGAATGTATTAGTTAACCGAAAACCCGTCTAATATATGTACATAAATATGTCTAAATCGTGTTTGTTTAAAATTTACGATAATAGTTTGTGATATGATAGTAATGACTGTGTGGAAAGGACATGGCTCTGTTTTTTTATCTATCTCATACTACGAGTAGCTGTGACTTTTCTCCCGCGTGGTGATGGTGATGATCAAAAGTATGCTGTGTTAATCCAGTGCTTCATCTATCTACCTACCAAGCTTCATCCAAATCCCTTCAGCTGTTATTAAATTATACATGTTTTACTAACCCGACTTTGTTTTTATTTATATAAAAGATAGATAAGATATTTTAAAAATATTTAAAGTTTCCTTAGCAACATATAATAGGAATTTACAAAATCAAATCAATAATGAACTTTGAAATTTTAGAAATATAAATTACATCTTCATACGGAATTCGAAACAATCGATTACTCTAGGTCAGTGCTTCCAAACCTTTTCAGTCATAGACCTCTAGGAAATCAAGTTTTGGACCCCTTTTTTATAAGCCGACGTTAAGGACCTAGATTTCGGGAAAATCCGATGCCCATCCTCAAGGATCACTGCAAGATCGCGGGGAGCATTAGGAGGTTTTGATATTAAATTAATATGCGTAATTTTTACTAGAATTTGAAACAAAACAGACCCTCTTGTTGTTAACAAGTAAAGAGATGCTACTAAGGACCTCCATACATGAGCTCCTCAACAGGATCAACTGTTCTAGATGTACGAGTTTAGTTTTCTTAATCAAGGTACTGCAGGCCAATTCTACTATTTCGCAACGTTCAACAATGTATCCCGTTGCAACTGCAGTTGACTCCGGTTGTCGTTGGATAATTACCCAAGAAATCATTCTACAATTTCTTTGAACAAATTGGAACGTTACGTCATCTTAAGTTTAAGTTATAAAAAGTTACTTTTAATTAAATTAAAAAGCTTTTAAATTCGAATATAAGCTAGGGTCGCGTTCTTATTCTATCGCGTTTGCAGAATATACAGTTTTGATCGATCGGCGTCAATAGAAACGTAACTGCAACTGGACTGTTTTTCAATAGCAGAATAAGAAAACGTATAAAAGCCATTGTTGAGCTACGGTTCGATTGCAGTCGGAGCACAGTTTAGATTAGATAGTAGAATCAGCCCCCCAGTTCTGTGAAAGGCGGCCTTTTAGTTGTACAGCAACCGGCGAGACGGCTTTGTGGAGTGCCTTGTTTCAATTCAAGAGTGTATGCCTATAAAGTAGATGAATCTATACGGATACATAAAATTGTATAAAATAAGTATCTGTTTGTAATTCCAAATTAACAGCTTTTGACTAACTGCATATGTAAGTATATTCAGAACAAACTTAAAAAAACATTTATTTAAATTTGTGTCTGTTTGTTTCGGCTAATCTCTAATATAACTCTAATATACTAAATACTGCCAGATAGCTGATGTTATAAGGAGTAACTTAGGCTACTTTTCTACCGATTTCCGAAAAAAGGAACAGGTACTCAATTCGACTGTAAAATTTTTATATATATTTTTTTAATGTTACCTCATAACTTTTAACTGGGTGAACCGATTCTCAAAAATCTTTTTTTTAAGCTGGTGCTTCCCGTGTGGTCCCATTTAAATTTCATCAAATTCGGTCCAGTAGTTTTTGAGATACACTCCAATAACTGAACAGAATGGAAGTCGGTATTACATTTTTCAAATTGTACTTGTTATATTAAACATTATCATAATCATCTATCACCACGCGGGTGAAACCGCGGGGGGCAGCTAGTTCAAAATAGTTCTAATAACCATGACTGTGTAGAGTAATACTTAGACGAATGTCTTTGAATGATGAACAGTAACCAACCACAAATTATAGGTGTAGGTACACTTGCGTCGACAAGACAATTGTGTTCTTATTCGGTGTACAATTTTATTATGCACATTACATGTCTGAACAATTGTTTTCAAAACAACGTCAGCGTATTAACGAGCTATTATTGTTTGAGGTTTGGACTCGAACTAATCAATTTTATGGTAGCTGTATCTTAGAATTATTTGTAGGTAGAAGCGAATACAATACTAGATATTTTTAACATAAAAGTTCTATATTCCATCACACTAATGTTAGGCGAAAGTTTGTGAGTGTTTTTCTATGTTTGTTATTTCTTCACGCTCTAATGGCTTGTTTCAACATACAAAAGTTTCATTAAATTTGGCATGGAAGTAGATGAGGCGCTGGATAAACAGGATACAGGTCGCGGCACGTAAGTTGAACTATGCGCAGACCAGATTTTCGGGTCTCAATCGAAGTGCGGGGCAAGGGGCCGTGCGTAACCATAGGAAAGCGACAAACAATCACATTCCGCCCTTCGTAGCACGCTCCGCGTGACCCTGGAGTACGACCGTGCAAAAAGGTTTCAGTTCCTCGACATTTATAAATCTGACAAATGTGTGACTATTAAATTTAATTTCAAGAAAATACAAGACACAACCAACTTTAAGGAGACAGGCGAGTGGAATTGTTTAAGACGTATATACTTAATTATTTTTAAAGAGAAAACAACAAATGATTATACTAATTAATTATACTATAGCGTCAATACAATCGAAGAAGCTTAGAGTCACGTCATCGACAATATGACGGAAGAATTTATAACCCAGTCAGAGATTCTGATAACAGTTGACAACTGATTCTGAATTGGATTCTTCAACTGACAGATGAAATCGCAATTCTTTCCTAAGTTCTAGAATATCATTTAAAAATGACCTACGTAGAATGTAAAAAAAAGTTTTTTATTACATTAGGTGGGCATAACCCATGAATAATAGTCATTAAGATTAGTATTCCTATAATTGTTCTATTTAATAATACCTAACGATTACTTCCCACAACACTTTATTCGATAAATACAATGATTTGAAAAGAAATCCGAAAAATGTAATTTGGTATTTGGTTTAACTTGCGTTTCATTTTAAAAGACTGCGGAGTAAGTATTCGTCTATCACATTTGTCCATAACTGTACCTGCGCGGACGACCACCATTTTGGTTCAACTTTCGTGTTTCGAACTGTACTTACTTTTCATCGTCCATCATTGCGCGGGTGTAACCGCGGGGCGCAGCTAATATATAACATAAGCGCATCTAGTAAGCGTTGATTTTACAAGTTAATGCATGTGTTGCTAAGTTCAATCATGAACTATGCATCATCCCATTTTGTTCCCACTGCTGGGACTCGAACCTTCCTCTAAGAGAGAGGAGTTGGGCCATAATCCACGTAGGCCCATTGCGGATTGGTGGATAGGTTAGTGGCCAACCCATGTCGAAGTTTTCAGGCCGCCCGAAGGCCTTCGACATATCTTAACGTCTGTTATCCTAAGACCAACAACGGGGACCGATGGCTTAACGTGCTCTCCGAAGCACGGAAACGCTCAGTTGGATAATGCCACTAGCGGTCACCTATCCAATTTCTGACCGCAGCAGTGTTGCTTTACTTGCTGATCGGTTAAGATCGCCAAGTCGAGCTCCTATACGCTATAAGCTTACCTATGTGTAACGTACAAACTCTCTGAACTATACATGAACAGTAAACGTACCGTTGATGAATACAGTACAAACAGTCATTTATCTAGTACAATTGTGGCACAGATAACTCATAGTTTGTACTGTATACTACACTTACGCTAATTTTCGTGCTAGGCCCACAGTTTATCACGTTTCCCCTTTGTTTAGCAACTCAATCTAAAGATTAGATTAGTAAGTCTCGTGTTTTAAATTGATGTGGGTGTTGTTTAATGAGGCACTCGATGTTTGCCCGTATTTAGTTCCATTGAAAAGGAAATACTACGTAGTATACCACAGATTCATATCTAGTTAGTTTGTGTTTAACATTTTGTCCATATAAACGTATTACCCGATTTTTTCTCTGGATCTTGACACTAGCTATTGTTTTTTTAATAATGTCAATGTTATTGACCACTATAGTAGGGGTGCGTTCCGGTAAGCGCCATTAACGCTCACAACTTTCCTGTCCCAGTTTGTCGTTCTCTTGTGATCCAGTGCTATATAATAGTATAATGCCCAACCCGAATACGAGTAGAAGGCTAACGCGGTCGCGAAATGTGCGCCAAACTGTCTGTGAAAACAAAGTTTACCCGATTTTTTCTCTGGATCTTGACACTAGCTATTGTTTTTTTAATAATGTCAATGTTATTGACCACTATAGTAGGGGTGCGTTCCGGTAAGCGCCATTAACGCTCACAACTTTCCTGTCCCAGTTTGTCGTTCTCTTGTGATCCAGTGCTATATAATAGTATAATGCCCAACCCGAATACGAGTAGAAGGCTAACGCGGTCGCGAAATGTGCGCCAAACTGTCTGTGAAAACAAAGTTTTTTTTTAATAGTTATTGTTTTGACAGTGTCAAACGACGAGCGCAGAAACCCACCATCCATCCGCAAGCGTTGTGGTCGCGACGGTCGGTGACGTCAACGATGACGTATTGAGTAACGTTGATCGTGGGCTTTGAAGGGAACGGGTATGCGAACGATTGATTTCGGCTTATAAAGGAACACGACCTAGCATGCCTCTATGTTTACTTTTATGACTAGCTACTCCCCGTGGTTTCACCTGTGATGTGATGTATGATGATGATGACGTTTTATTCCTAAATCATCATCATTAGAGCGAACAAAACAAAAAATAAATCAAATCGGTGAAGCCGTTTGTCAGTTTTTGACGAACAGCTATTAATTTTTATATCTATGTGAGAAGATTAGTTAGTCCCAATAAAAAGATGATCTACCCTCCCAAAAGTTCTAATTACTACCTGGGCCCTACCTACCAGTGCAGCCAACTTAGCCTAACTTGTAGCTAGATCTAACAGCTTTTTATTTAGCTACCTAAATAATAGTTGTTTCATACATATTAGCTATGTTTTGAGGACTGATGCTCCATACATTTTGATACAAACCTGGCAACTTTTTCAAATACATGCATTTTGAAAAATTTAATACCGACTTTCATTCTATTACTTTGGTGAAAATCAGTTGTTGGAGTGTAACTCAAACTACTGGACCGATTTGATAACCACACGGGAAGCACCAGCTTTCAAATAAAAAAAAATTTGGAAATCGGTTCACCCACTCGAAAGTTATGAGGTAACAAACATAAAAAAAGATACAGTCGAATTGAGTACCTCCTCCTTTTTGGAAGTCGGTAGAAAAGCAGCCTCTAAAGTAAAACTGAGTTGGCAACACTGCTACCTACCATAATAATTAACTTGCGGGACATGCTATTGATTTAATATATCGATGTTGTATAAAAAGGCTAAGTATAAAGATACAGACAGTATATCGAGGCATGTTTATATGTAGAAGACGACAATTAATAGTAGTTTATGCAACTGTCATATAATAGAGGGTATTAAAACAAGAGTGGAGTTATTTGAAACGAGTGAACTTAAGATTACACGAGTGTTTTAATACCTAATTATATGCAGTTGCATACACTACCTTATTTAATCTCATGACATATTGCTACTAAAGTTTTATCCAACAAAATATTACCCAAATTCGTATGTACGAAAGAGCGCCAAAATGGGAAAAGTCTTCTTCTTCTTCTTGTTTGTATGGCTTGTGCGGCGTAACCACAATGTTGCCAATATCAGTGGAAAAAGTCTGTTATTGGTCTATTGGCTCGGAACCAGCGCGCTTGCCACAGATAATTTGTACTTAAATTGAATTGAAACCTCCTTGGACACATTATACTTTAATAATTAAAAAAATGTTTTAAAGCATTGTTTTGTTAGGAGAATAATGCTTTAATTTAATTTTTTAATTTTCTTAAAGAAGTATGTAAATAAAATTAAAATATGCCAATAAAAGTCTGTATTTCATTTCATAATTAGCATATTACCGAATGAGATTATATAAAAAATATTGTTATCACAGGTAATTTGCTCTTAATGCTCGCCTAAAAATTTAATAGTCTAATAGTAAACGTGAAAATTGCTTTGTTAGATTAATCATATATCACTCCATTACTAAGTGGATTTTCCAGATGAGTTGCAAAAAGTTAATTAATGAACTTTACATTCTTAATGTATAACAATTGTATTGCACTGAAACTAAACAACTTAAGCGGATAAAATTGCGCATAATTCTTATTATTTTATCTGACGTTTCGAACACTTTTCAGCTAAATAGCTATAGCTATTTAAGCATTTTTTGATTTTGTTTTAAGTTCGCATTTTTTTAACATTTTGCAATAATTAGGTCTATACTCGTATATAGACCTAATTATTCCGAATTAGACAGTAATAACCATGGTATGTGTCCTCTTCTTCTTTACGTGCATCTCCATTACTGAAGGTTGGCAGTCAGCTTCTTAAATTGTTCCTTGTCAAGCTTCGATCAAGTAACTTGATCGATGTTGTCAAGCGCCAATCTGAACAATTGCTCCACGGTCTTAATCCCTGTCCACTCCCTGATATTACGGAGCCAAGACATCTTTCGTCTACCCGATTTACGCTTCCCGGGTACATTTCCCATCATGATGGTTGTATGTGTGTGTTATGTATCAGTAAATGAGCAAATTTTTACGGTACATCCGTTGGTACAAATATCGAACAAAAGACCCTTGAAATAATGGTCAGCGCGCACTGCAACGTGACTACGAAAATATCATCATACAAGTATATCAAAAAAGACAAAAATATACTTTTAAATATGGACGCGATTATTCAATAAAAAACTGTATACAAGCTTATACGTATGTATGGTAATGGTATATCATAATACTTATTAAGAAACAAATCGATAATGTCATATTTATTATCTGATCACGTTTTTATAGATCATACAATAGTAAATTTATCTTTGCTTTTGCTCGTTAGATTTAGTAGTATCCTAACTTCTTAATCGTGACTGATGTTATAAATGCGAAAATGAGTTAGTTTGTTAAGCTTTCAAGAGGCTGAACGGGGCCTAATGAAATTTGGCAAGGAGATAGATTACATCCCGAAGGACATACAATTTTCATCATCATCATCCATCACCACGCGGATGAAACCGCGGGGCGCAGCTAGTTAAAAATAATTTGTTTTAATCTGTTGCCTGAGATTTTCTTTATTCTATTTTATACAGTATTGTTACTTATTTTTGGATACTTATACCTCATTATGATCTTAACCCGACCAGTGTCTACTTCTTCCGGTGTCTTTCCGAACTACGCACAAAAGTTCAGATAAAAATACTACACTTGAATAGTTTGACCAACTTAAAGCAAGTTTATACCGATGGAGTGCATTTGATCTGATAAAATTAGTTACAAACCATAGGTATGAAAATGTGTATACTACATTAGGTGTACGCGCGACATGGCATAGCCCTTTTTTGTATGTACACATGGTGTACGCGCGACACGCGACGTGTTAATTTGGAAAGGTAATTGTATCGCGAACTAAACAAACACATAACGCGCTAGTCGTATAGCATATTGTAGCTGTACATTACTGGCAAATATTAACAAATAAAATATTCACATTTTTAAAACTATGAAGAAAATTATTCGCAATATCTCTACATCCGGGATCGTCGCTCGATTTGAATTGCCAAATTAAAAAAAACAGCTATAAAAACCAATGACGAAAAACACGGGTTTCTATGCATAGAACTAAAAACATGTTCGTGTTTTGTTTATACCTAATAACACTCCGACACAAAGTTAATAATAACGTCTATTTATCATATTTAAATGAATGGTAAACGATTTATAACACATATCGTAAATCTGCAATAAAAAGTTTTATGTTGATTTTCTCCTATAACCTTTGCTAAGGGCGTTTTTTGCCGTTCACAAAAAGGAGCTTTAAATCTTTAATAGATACAGACGTGATTAAATCTCATAGCGCATAACAACAGATAATATTCCTGATCTGGTCATCATCAGAGTTGCAGCAATAGGTCAATTATAGAGTTTAAATACTGAATTTGTAATTGCAGCAATAGTTTAGGTATTTTGAAGGATGCGCTTTAATCCGATGATCTTTGAAATTATTAAACTGAGATCAATCAAACATGTCTAAGAAGTTGTCAAACAGAAATAAACAAGCTTTTACAATTGAGAAAAAAAATTCAACGATATCGGACTACTCGTTTTAGAGCTACGAAAACGAGTACCTACTCCGATTTCGTTGTTTCGATGCAGACAGACCGATGTCAAAATTTACACTTCTTCGTTGTAGAAAAAGTGGTAAAATTTAGTAGATTCCTCGTCTATTGACACTATGATTTTTTTTCTTTAGTCTTATACACAGTTATATTCACAAATGATATTTCTGTCCTGTTTATCATTCTTACTTCGTTTTGAATACTCGTTTGGGTTTCCAATCACGTATCAGTTGTACCTATTGTAAACTTGGCAGTGGTCCTTGAATTAACATTTGTTTACAATAGAAAAGCGCCCAGACTCGTTACGGTCATATTCTATAACAGACATTGACCTCGTGCTAACAGTATAGCAAAAAGTTGTTTTTAATGGCCAATATAACGTATGCGCGAAATGCGGCATTGTTTGAAATATTGTATTCGTAACGCTTAATAACCGTAGAAAAGCATCTCTTACGAGTTTTACAAAAAGCGTATGGCTTTTTATCTAGAATTTAATTAATATATCGTTTAAACACTGTCGCATTATGACCGAGGATTGTCGTAGCGAGGATTCCAAATTTGAGAAGCATACTCAAGGTGACTTCTCACAAACGTGTTGTACAAATTTTTTACGGTATGGCGCGTTTGTAGACAACTTGTTACAACCGCATAATGAAACTAAGTGATTTTTGACTATGTCGAATTTTGAAGCATGATGCATTGCGAGTGAATGGCATGTTAGAACTCTTCAGAAAATTCTGACTAAGTCACACATACAACGCGACACCTTTTTGTTTTTAAATCTAGCTATACCATAAAGAAAAAAGTCTAGTAATGACTAGACTTTTACTCTAGAAAGTACAATGGTACTTTCTAGCGATGACATAGGGATCTCAGGCGAGGTTCTTCAGAAGTAGCTCAACGAACTATTTACGTGATTTTTATCAGTGATGAAAGAAAGAAAAAATATACTGAAGCTCTCAGTATTATTAGTCGGAGCAATAATTGGGAGGTTCCACCCACTCCAGAAAGAAGAGAACCGATAACCGGTTAGGAGAAATATTCTGAATTTGTCACACTTACAGAATAATTTAGGCTCTGTTCGTTCTGTCGGGGAGCCGACTCTATAACGCATGATAAAACTAAAACTTACTTTACGTACCGATGTTAGTACCCTACTTACATTTTCAGTCAACGATTGGCACATTGCATAGATGTAGATCTGTATAAGTCTGTGGTATATTGATGTAAAATCATCGTTGGAGTTTTTTTATCATTGAGGTACCCTCTAGCGCTAAATAAAATCACACGACTATCTTTGACGACCTCTAACAATTTGTGTTTTCTCGGCCGACGAAAAAAATTTTACTGGATGAAAGTAAAACAACAGTTCTAGAAAAATATCATGTATCATCAAAGTAGGTACTATACTATTGTTTCAGATCAAAGACCCGTACCGTTGGTTAGAAGATCCAGACTCCAACGAAACCAAAGAATTCGTAGAGGCACAGAACAAAATCACACGTCCGTACCTTGACGCGTGTCCAGTAAAGAAGGACATCAACGACAGACTCACCGAATTGTGGAACTACCCCAAATACTCATGCCCCTTTAGAAGAGGTGATCGCTATTTCTTCTTCAAAAATACAGGATTGCAAAATCAAAAGTAAGTAATAACTGCAGATTTGACTCTCGCATCGAAACATTGATATGCACACTACCTCTACTAAATACTTCTAACGTAGAATGAATCTCCTTTTTCGCACAACAAAATAAGAACGTAAGCAATTTATTTTTAGAAACTTTTTTACGAGGATGTCTAATGAGATTGCATAGGCAGTTTTCAGAAATCAAATTACTCCTCAGGCTTGCAATCCAGGGTTTTCGAAACGAATGTGTGATTATGTGTGCAGTGTTTATTACTTGGGTTTGACGTCAGCGCTCATTAGGGGCATCTCTCATTCTTGTCTTGAATGATATGCCAATGAATGATGATAATATATACATCTAGATTACCATTTACTTATTGACTAACTGACTGTTTAACTTGTTTTATGGGTTCACAATGACTAATTGACATAATTGTTCTCCCTGAAGGAGTCATGAGGGGTATTGGTAATGTAGGAGAAAATTTGAAAGGGGTGCCCTGGTGATCTCAGAATAAAATACCAGATGACTCTTGGAAACAACAACAGAGTGTATGGCATTTGCTAAAAATAGAAATATAATATGACTCCCTAGCATAAGACGATCACTCCCATATTCATAATGTAAATGCTCACTACTCTGCAACCATGGGAGATGCTATGAGGTATTTGAACAAATTTCATAGGGAACCGGAAGGGGATATTGGTGTCAAAATTTAAGATGGCGGACTCAAATAGTAACATGTGCGCGTGAATTCACTTTTCTGTTCAACTGTTTCAAAATTTGGATGAGAATTAGTGATGCACAATGCTTGCACAGCGCAATATATAGAAATGTGTTTTCCAGTGTTCTATACGTACAAGACAGCTTAGACGGGGAGCCCCGCGTGTTCCTTGACCCTAATACTTTATCGGAAGATGGTACAGTGGCGCTCTCTGGGAGTCGATTCACGGAAGATGGCAACACATTCGCTTACGGACTATCTGCTAGTGGATCGGATTGGATCACGATACATCTAAAAGATGTAGCGACAGGTAAGAAACGAAAGTATTTCTAAACAAACGGCACTGTTGCATTTTCCGGTAAGAAATTCACGGAAAATAACAATCCTTTCGAGTTAAAATTGTTTGCTATCGGATCGGATCAAGTAAAAAAAAAGTACGTAAAAATAAATTCAGTAAATGATTACACAATATTCTAATTCTTTGTCCGAAAATAATATAACAGCAGATAATGTCTGCTTATGATTTGAATTGCGTCAAAATAAATGTAAAGTATGTGATGTGAAAAACAAGAACTTATTTATTATTTTTTGCATACGTCTCTAGGTATTGTCCGAATATGTATCAATTGCGTTTAAATCAGGATTCAGGTGTTTTATATTAACTTCTTCATTTCCCCGCAGTCCCACTCTCGTGAAAAATTACTATTCAGTAAAAACATTTTCCGAGATAATAGTATCCTAACGGCCGTTTTCAATAATCTATCTATCCACAGTTTTCCTTACTTAGATAGAAATTTGACAGAACGTCCTTACAAATAGTGTCAAATATCTACCGCTAGTAGTAGGGTAGGATATTAAACCGACGATAGATAGGTCATTGAAAACGGCCGTAAGTGTTATTGCAGGGAATTTTATATTATAATCCGCGCATTCATTTCGGCGCTGGATGTTAACAAACGCATATTCGTTTAGTTGGAAGGACTATACTAAATGAAATTATTGACCCAAGTGCCAGAGTGACTAGAGCAGTACAGCGTCGCACAGGTATTCTTGGCAGCTGATAGCACGCCACAACTGACTTTTGCAGACGGCTAGCGGAGCCTAGTCTTTGTTAAATGCTTTCTCAGGCGAGCATCGGATGCTCATTTTAAGTGCAATATTAACTATATAAAGGTTCATAAGGTTAATACTAAATATTAACAACACGTTACGTCAATCTCGATTCACTAATTATAATGATTACAATTTGATTGCGACTAATCCTGTCTGACATTTAATTATATTGGAATCGAAAGCAATACAAGTAAAAAACTTTATACATCATAGTTTTATATTTGTATTGCTTTCGATTATACATTAATTACATTCGTCTATAAAAAGCCAATTATTAAATATAATTATATAATTGTATGTTTATTTCTCCAAATTACAATATTTTCGAACCATCTAACGCATAATTAGCCCATTACGTTCCCACTGCTGGGACACTGGCAATAGCCCAGGGATATTAAGTCTTTTTCCACCAAGCAAGCCCAGTGTTTGCAGACGGATAGGCTTGTAGCCAGCCCGAGTGTATGAATTTTCAAACCTTCCGAACGCCTCCAACTTGGCTTAACAACTGTTGTTCTAAGAATGCGAGTCTTTTAATTAAATTCTTATTTACTCGTATTTTGGGGCGTTTACCCAGTTTAGTATGCCAGCTTTATTGTAGCTTAACTTGTTTTTGAACCGACCTCGAATTAATTGCTTTTTCGCAAAAGTCTTTTGTGGTTTGTACCTTTGCTGAAGTACCACACCTTTACCAGTTATTCTAGTAGTAGTGTGCAAACATTACTGTGTATCGTTGAAGGACAATGTTTTCAGTAAAATTACAGGGAAAGAGATTTAACATCTTATAACAGGGTGACGAACGCAGAGCAAGTGCCATGCAGGGTTTTTAACTCTTGCAGTTTAAAATTCTGAATGGTAATGAAATGTTGTGGGCAAGCGGAAAGCCTAACATGAGGCGAACGATTTACTCGTCTCGTTACTGATTGACATTAAAAAACATTTTTTTTTTTTTTTACTTTTGTATTTTTATGCATTTGCATAAAATACTATCCAATGATTGAATGATGCAAAAGCGACTTGTATAACGACATTGTAGCTTCAGTACTTGGGTCTGCTAATATGGGTATTACATTGTAATGCAATATAATGTTTGGCCTTGCAGGCGAGGACTACCCGGAAGTACTAGAAAAGGTCAAATTCGCATCGATGTCATGGACTAAGGACAACAAAGGTTTATTTTATTCTGTAAGTATCCTCTACTTCTCTAAGTATGCCATAAATATATGCGGAGACTGCTACGAGTTGCAAATGTATGTATTTTCCTCCATATGACATTGTTTCAACACATAAAATTATCAGACTTACCTTTTTTTTTTTTTATACCGAATTGGGTAGCACTTGACCACTATCTCACCTGATGCTAAGTGATGATGCGATCGATGATGGAGCGCGCTTACCCAGAAGATACCCTACCGACCGATGTCAGTTGTTAAGCGATCGGTGTCTATTTATGGAGGATCCCAATAATCTATCTATCCACGGTTTTCCTTACTACCGATAGAAATTTGACATAACGTCCATAAAAAAAGTGTCAAATATCTATCTCTAGTAAGGTAAAAACAACGATAGATACATTATTGGGACCGGCCGTTAGAGATTAGGGTGTCAGTGGTTTTTCTCTTATTTTTCTCTTTATGTCCTTTATAAGCTGACTCGTAAGTTTCTGAATTTGCCTCAAGTTAATTAGATATTTTTATGAGATAGGTTGGCAAACGAGCAGGCGGCTTTACCAGACGAGTAGTGTTATATCTTGCATGATTAGGAGGATTACAGTGGATTAATTAATTAATAAACAACCAAAATGTAATGTTTTGTAGTACTTTATTTTATAACATGACTCACAGACGAGACCAATAGTTTTCTCGAGTATGCGTTACCGGCGTTTGAGGAAGGAATGCGCTCTCTTCTTGCTCTCTTGTAGTAGCATTAGGTTACATTTTTCGTCAATTAGTCAGAGGCAAACTAACTTTTTTATACTATCAACTAAGTGTCTAGGCGGGCCAGTCTTGCGATTGATGGTAAAAACTACAACTACCCATGACAGTCGCAGTGTTACCCAGAACTTTGAACTGAAGTTGTTAGTATTGCACTAAGCAACCGAAGACATTGTTTTATGAATCTGATCCACCCGTTAATTTCACTTGCTACAGTATCCTTCACAGCCTATTACAGTAATGGTTTCATTATATTAATATTATAATATTATAAAATACAAAGTAGTATAAATACAGAAACATTTTGGATGGATGGTTATAAAGTATATCTATTACAAAAATGGTTAAAATGGCAAGGCTATTGATATGAACTTATTTGTGATAAGGGAGATAGTGGGTTATGGATGAGACTATGGCACCTGCCAATTTCAGTCTCATTTTTAAATATTTAGGCAGGTGGTGACTTGCCACCCACTAAACGGGTAAGGGCCCGATAAGGGCCACCTTCAATGGTGACAAAAGGGGCAACGTCGGTGCTAAAGGGTGTCGAGAGATGTGCTGCGGTTTCACTAGAGCGCTACTACCGGCGTTATGCCCTTTAACACTTCCACGTTTGGAGCTATTTGTTACTTGCTCTTGCGTTTCCATCCCCAGACGGCCAATTAAGGCAAGCCAGGGGTCAGGAGTCTCATTTAGCCCCAGGGAGAATCAGGGTCCACGGTGTCGCCACTCACCGACGGCTCACCACAAAGCCGCCCTTGCGGTTTTATTATTATTCTCTTTATTTTAATTATGTCACGGATTTAATCCGGTCCTTTACAAAGGCATAAGTGGGGCTGTAGCCAACACTTAGAGGCCTGTTTGGTATAGCAAGTACAATGTAGTATAAAAAAACAGAAACATTTTGGATGGATGGTGACAGAGTATCTATTATAAAAATTGGCAAAATGGCAAGGTTATTGATATGAACTAATTAGTGACAAGGGAGATAGTGGGATTGAAGAGACTGCACCTGCCATTTTCAGTCTCATTTTGAAATATTTAGGCAGGTGGAGACTTGCCACCCACTAGACGGGCCCCCCTCCATAAAGGCCACCATCAATGGTGACAAAAGGGGCAACGTCGGTGTGTGTGTTATTATTATTATATCGCGGCAGAATATCTAGCATCGCATCTTTACGGTGCAAGGTCCACAAAGTAAGAAACTGCGGTAACACTGTTAAAAGCAAGTTAGACTCTTGTACTAAAACTATATCTTTTACGATTCGCATCTAAACAAAATAAAAAAAACAAATCACGAGTTAATCGGTTCCTTCTAAACAAGCGTGCTCCAACGTAGACCGCATCATCGCTTAACATCAGGCGTGATGGTAGTCAAACGCAAGCCTATTTGTTATAAAAAAAAAACTCTACGGCCAATATTAATTATTTCATTAAAACTACGTTCTAACGGATTTTAACTACAATAAAGGCCTAATAAATAAAGGCCAGCCAGATTGCTTTAGTAGATATAAAAAAAGTACGCGCGGTCTACGAAATAAAGAATTTCCACATGTACGAGTACGATGTATGTATTAAAGTTCCAAGCGTAGATATGTAACACGTATTTAATGAATAGAGACTTCAATGGAGTCTAGATCGGAATATTAAAATAATTTGATAATTAGTGATAACATCAAAACTTTTCCGTTTCAGCGTTACCCTGACCAGACCGGCAAGACGGACGGATCGGAGACGGAAGTGAACAGAGACCAGAAGCTGTGCTACCATCGCCTGAACACTCCTCAGAAGCAGGACGTCATCGCGGTCGAGTTCCCCGAGGAACCATTGTGGAGGATGTAAGTACTAAACTACACAGCTCGGTGACAGCTTCTTGCGAATAATTTCAAGGTTCACCTTAACCACAAACGTTGCAGTTCCTGGAAAAGTAGGTTGATTTTTCCGAAATCTACGAGTATTGTATTATTGGCCAAATATGGCGAATCGCGAGTCAACGGGTTAAAACTATATGAAAGTTAAAATTAACTACGTAAACTATGTGTACGTGTAAAAAAAACACCCTTATTAAACAATTTTTTACTTCAAATATCGCTTTGTCAAGTTCCGTTTAAATTTGTAGTTCATTAGTAGCGAAGTTCTGATAATCTATAATATAAAAAAGGAATCCCTATTTGTACTGGTACGCTGTAACTTGAGAATGGTTATAAAAATTGTGTAACTTATTGTCAGAAAAAGATTTTTATGAAAAAAAAATTAAGAAAAGGCGGGAGGTTATGGTGAAGCTGAAGGCCGAGGCTACTACGCGAACGAAGTAACATGCAGTCGCTAGTTTAAAAGAATAACGTAAAAAAAATAGAAACTGAATTCAACCACAGAAAAGTATGAATTCTTACAATAACTACTTATACTATACTATAATAACTAATACTTATAATATAATAATATTATATAGATAAACACATACTTTTTCTATTGCTCAGCTTAACCATTACGCATTGACGTTAGTTTTATTCATAAATATTTTGTAAAAGGGTGCCGAGTCATTAATGTATGAATCCATTTTATTCATATTTATTAATTATTATTATTTTTATAACTTAGTATTATTATTTATTTTAACTTAATTTAACCTACGGATAGAACTTGTATTACTATGTTTTAATTTTTCATCTTTTTTTTAAAATTTAATTTAATTAAATTTAATTTGTGTGTATACATATGGATCTCGAGTCTGAAATAAAAAATTATTATTACATATTATTAACTCTAAAACTTTTCACCGACATTGATAGAATTTAAATCGGTTTGAATTGGTGGCGGAACCTATCCAACAAAAATAAACTTCAATATTGGATAACCCATTTATAAATTAAAACCTAGTGATAAATCTTCTTCCTCCTTATTTTTTGAAGTCTTCAAATAACACTTATAATTATCGGATCGATTCTCTGAGAACGAGTTCCAGTTCGAGTTCCGTTCCGACCGTATGACAAACAGCGTCGCTTCACTAGTAATAGGCAAATGAGATATAAGTACTAATTTGTATTTTGTGAATAGGTGCTTGCCAAGATAACCGTTTCAAGTATATTGTAAATAGCGCGCGTAGCGAAGAACAGTATCGAGACAAACCCAGTGGTTTTTCGATTAAGTTTTATTATAAAACACCTGCTGATTAATTGTAAAACGATAATAAACAAAACAAAATTAGCCTGCATTCGACCCGTTCGCAGCGAAGCTGGACTTGGCGATCTTAACCGATCAATAAGTTAAGCATCGCTTGCTGCAGTCAGGAGTTGGATGGGTAACCGCAGGTGGCATTATTTAACTGAGCGCTTCCGTGCTTCGGACGGCACGTTAAGCCGTCGGTCCCGGGTGTTTGTCTTAGGGCTACAGACGTTAGGCTATGTCGAAGATCTTCGGGCGGCCTACAAACTTCGACATGGGGTGGCCACTAGCCTATCCAACAAGCCGCACTGGGCCCGCGTCATGGATTATGCCCTCTGTCTAAGAGGAAGAATCGAGTCCCAGCAGGCCATTAGGGCTGATTATGCTTCCCCCGTTATGGCGACAAGTAATGTGTTGTATCTATAAATCCTGTTACTAATAAAACATCATCAAAATAAGAATAATGCCTTTATACAAGTCATGGTGTCCTCACGAATTGTCAAAAGATACTGGTTCGAATCCCGTCCGAAGATATGTAATACTACTGAGAGATAAAATATTAATATTTTCAAACTTTTTCAATGTATAACGGTTAATAATCTGCAGGCAAGCAATATACTTTGTAAATATAGATATTTGTCAATATTTATCATCTCACCTAATATAATAATAATAATGTTTATTTTTCCAAACCTCATCTTACTAAATACATCTTATTAAGGTACAATATAACATAAAATACTTAATAAGAGCCTTAACTGACATTCACTGAAGACCCCTAACTAGGCTAAGCCTGTATCTTGGGAGCCCGACACAAAAAACAATTGTACAAAGGAAGTGGCGCGCGAGTTCGTGCATGGAAAGAGATCTTTATACACGAGATATTTGTACCTACATAGTTATTGAATCATTAAATTATTAAGTTTAAACTTGTTATTGCGACATTAAATGTAGTAATAGGCATATTCTAATTAACACTGAGGAATTATTAATTAATGGTTAATTGCACAAATATAGTGATTAGATATTGTGCTACTATGTAAAATTATATAATATATTAATGGCGAAATGAGTGTTGATTAAGACCAAATTTCATGATTTGACTTTGCGAAAACTTAGTTTTTCGGCGCTTAAATACCCGAACGCTACTAACTACTAAATACCGAAACGCTAATAACCAAAGTTCGAAAAAAACGTAGTGTAAATTGAATATATGTACGTTCTTAAGAAACTATGGGAGCCAATACACGATTGAGAAAACTTGACTCGATCACTTAACTTTGGTACTTCAATTTAAATACTAAATGAACTCAGTAAAACTCTTGTAAAAAGTAATATAATTGTATTAGGCCACGTATTATAAGATTTTTAGAAGAAAGTTGTACATTTACCTATATGGTCTAATTCTATTGTTGCGTTATTATAAACAGTTCCAATTTCATAGCGTTTCATAACTTTCAAATTGATTTATTTATTTGTTCAAAGTGCACTTTTCTTTTTAACAGTGATATAAACTCACACATTCTGGGTGAAGAAAGACGCGCGTTAGTATGTTTACTTATTCGTACTGTAAAAGCTTTATTTATTATTAGTTTGTAAATAATTAATTAGCTGTGTTGTATTGCAGTAAACAATTTAAGTATATAAGTTATTAAAGCACTTTGAACAAATTAGCTAGTTTGGGTAGAGCCGTAATCAGAATCTTAAAAGTAATAGTGTTTAGTAATTACTTTTATACGTATTTTTTTCTTGACATAATGCCACTACGCAAATAAAATTTTGCGCTACAACGTCCAAAGCGTTCATATGACGTCAGATAACTTGTTATTTTAACATTATCGAAGTTTTCATACGGATCCCTGACTTTTATAATAATTTGAATTTTATAAGAGATTTTTTTAAAAAGAAAATAGAGAGAAATTAGAATTGGTTTTATTATTTTGAAAATAATAGCCTATGCTACTCACTTATAGTATATCATTGTAACGGTAAAAGATATTATGAAATTGGTCTAGTATTTTTTTGTAAAAAAGTTTAATCCATAACTAGATCTTTATGTCCCAAACTAGGCTGAGCCTGTACTATAGTAGCCTGATGACTGATGAACATACTTATATACATATACACGCCGAGGACAATGTGTGGTAATTCGTTACAGACAAAAATACAAAGCTTTCCTCTTTATCATTTAGTATATATTAGAATAGACGGTGATGGAATTCAACAGGCATATAAACAGGTTTATACGTATGTGTTGTCCGAGTAATTACTATGGCCATAAATTAATAGAACTAGGTGATGATTATAAAGCCAATGTAATCTCAGGTTAGGAGACAGGTCGTCCAAGTCTGGAACTCGTCCTAAGGCCCCGTTTCACATTTTCCGCGCTGATTTGAACACCTACAAAGTCATATAGAATATTGACACATGGACATAAAACATAATAATTTCGTATGGATTAGACAACTAACATTTAGCGTCATCGTTTAAGCGTCGATATTAAATTTTGAATTTACATAATTAAATCCGTTTAACATTAGTTTCATTTAATTTATTTTGTAACGTGAAATATAAATGTATTGAATCACAAATGTGTTGTGCAGCGGCGCAGAAGTGACTGACTGCGGGCGCTACCTGATAGTGTCGCCTGTGAAGGACTGCCGCGACAACCTGCTCTACTTCGCGGACCTCAGCAAACATCCCGAGGTCACGGGCAAGCTGCCGCTCACGCAGATTGTACACAAGTTCGAGGCCGACTATGAGGTATGTATGTATACAGCTTGTAACGAAAAGGTGTAGCTGTAGTGTGAATACCGAAAGATGTGCATTCACAACTAGTGACTTTACAAGTCAGGATTCACATGACAAAGTATTAAAATTTAAATCACTTGTAATTTTTTCGTAAAATCTTAAAAAATATTTCAATTTTTGTTTTGACAGTCCTATAAGACATGCCTATTTTTGGAGTTTTTTTGGGTCGATGCGCTCTTCCACACTACCTATTCATTCACCCCCGTTCCCCTACCCTGGATGCGCTCTGCCACTGCGCTGCACTTCACCCCAGGACCCGCTTAGGCCCCTTGTTTACCTGGTCTATCTTCTGGTAATTGCGGTCTTGGGACTAGTTTTTCAGGGATGAACCTGCTTGAGTATTAGAAAAGCTATCCTTACTCATAACTCTGAATTTTTACTATTTCCTGGGACGCAGTAGTTAGGTCCCAATTGTAAGCAAGCTCCTGCATGTGTGGTTATAGTATCACAACAACAAATAAATATTTTTCATGTGTATTTTGTAATATAAATAATTCAGTTTGCTTTTATTCCAGTACGTAACAAACGAGGGGTCCGTATGTATATTCCGCACAAACAAGAACGCTCCGAACTACAGGCTCGTAAAGATCGATCTGCAAAATCCCGCGGAAGACAACTGGGAGACTCTTATACATGTAAGTAACCTTAGTACTTTCATTATCTAGTTCAGACATGGCTTTATCATTAATTGGATTAGAATTAGGTCCATGATGCCCATCTTAGCTCTAAGGTAATGTAAGGTAAAAATAAATAGAGTATTATTATTATTATTATTATTCGTTTCTATTAAGAGACACACATAGCGCCTCTAGTAGCTCTACCTCTTAATATTGTCCGCTTTCAGTGTTTTTTTTTTCAATAAGCATACATTTTTATTACCTTAATCTAAATTCTGCCAAACTGCAGAACAGTTTGTCGGCAGATACACTCTCATTACAATTAGTGATTTTGCATGCTATTTTCTATATAATTAATTCTCGCATTTATATACAAGTGACTAATTGTTGCTAAGTAATTTCTCAATGAAGCAATTACTTGACAATATATTACTTGTTTTAAATGTTTTTCGGGACTTATCACGTATTATTTAATATAGGTAAAGTACCTTTTGCTCGACGTTTCGACCATGTTACAATGGCCGTGGTCACGAGCTGACTGAAAACTGCGGGGTCTAAAAATTACTAATAGATTACTTCAACATAAAATCTTATTCTATAATGGAGCAATGAACGTTACTTACTAAAGTAAATGCTTAAGTAAGTAATTACATAACCCTGTATGCATGTATTCAACACATTGTTTACTAGGCTTAAGTGTTTTGTTTTTCCAGTTTATCAAACATTAAGTTTTACACGCATCTTAGCCATCCATATTTTTGTGCTGAAACTATGGCTGTTATATTTAAACATTTGTCAGAAAACAATTATTTCTAAAAATATTAAAACGCCTACAACACACACCTACGCGCTAAGCGCCCTCACAGAAGCTCACGTAACGCGCGCGGTTGCGGAGAATGCTTAGATAGCAATACATTTGAATACCTACAATGGCAAAATAGTAATCGCTCGGTAATTCTCTTAAAATCGCGCACTATACTTGATGGCACATAGCGATGATGGCACAGGTTTAATTTCTATTTGTAATTTTAAACAGATTAATATCCTCATGCGCGTCTCGGTGGCGTAGTAGTCATAGGGTCTTACATGGGTTGTTGGAAGACGCTGGTTCGAATCCTGTCCGAAAATGTGTATTTTTCTGTTTAACATTCCAAAATTTTGTTCGTTCGTATAGAACAATATTTTTATTTTTAAGTAAGGGTAGTCATAAAATATTGCCAACTATTCATGAAAACAAAGGTCTGTCCGGTTTCTAAGGAGAAAATAGAGGAATTCAAAACAGTTGACTTCCTCCACCGTTATTCGTTGTCCTCATTACTGGGGGTCGTGACCTCCACCAAGTATTCGATCCTTTATAACTAAATACCGCCATTTCGATCTGTTACCGGCGGTTTGCAGAGCCTCGTGTACTGGAATCTTGAGTGTGGAGCGTATATCTGCAGGCCTAGACAAAAGATGTTTCTGTTATCG
The DNA here is from genome assembly GCA_917880725.1 of Selenia dentaria. NCBI lineage: Eukaryota > Metazoa > Arthropoda > Insecta > Lepidoptera > Geometridae > Selenia > Selenia dentaria. Next base: position 31,211,800 of record OU862881.1, on the reverse strand, counting down.
TTAACGCCAAACGACAACTCAAAAATGTATGGCGTTGACATTACCTGTGGAAAAGTCACGTGACGTCGCGCTAAGTTTGTAGACGGGACCCGGGAACGTTCTGTCTGTAGCGTGTGCGGAAAAACGCCTGCTTGAATTTTGTCTAGGCCTGCTGGTCGACCAGCGCATCTTACGGCGACTTTTTGCGACAGTTGACGTATAACATTTTCAATTAGATTTGTTATTCAGTTTCTCGCCGGTCGTTTTCCACTAATAGAAATGTATGCTCAGTGTGCGAAATATAGTATTAAATGTGACTTTAACCCATAATTACAGGAACATTCCAGTGACGTTCTCGATTGGGCAACGGCAGTCGACAATGATAAACTAGTCATACATTATGTTAGAGATGTAAAGGTAAATAATTCATTTATTCTTATCCTAACTCAAAGATTATTTTGTACAGTGTAAGAGATAAAACAACAAGTACAATTTGAAAAATTGGAAACCGAATTCTATTCTATTCAGTTATTGGAGTGTAACTCAAAAAGTACTCGACCGAATGATGATTGATGAAAGTGGGTGGTTAAATGGGGCCACACGAGAAGCACCAGCTTACAAACAAAAAAATAATTTTGAGGATCGGTTCACCCAGTCTAAAGTTATGAGGTAACAAACATTAAAAAAAACTAGTCGAATTGAGTACCTCCTCCTTTTTGGAGATCTTTCTTTATACTTTCAAGTTATTGTAACATTGCTTTTCAAACCATAACACAGTAAATGGTTCTTACGCATCTTGTTTGGAGGCAGAATATCTGACACTGTGGTGGTACCAACTAGAACTGACTTTTGTTGAAAAGACCTACTACCTAGTAAGTACTACTTAATAAGCCAAGTATCCTCGCCTCTGTCGAATCGCATTTAAAATTCGTCGGTCCTGAAAGGAGTATTTTTAAGTGCGTTCCCATTGTCTGTGTTTAACGGCTAATACGCGTTCAAGTGGTTCGCCTGATGGTAAGCGTCAGGCCTGCTCATGACAGGTGCCGTGGCACCTAGAAGATAGATAACTTCAGTGAGCTTGTCACTTCGAAACAGTATGCTCTTTAAATCCTACCACCTTTATTTAAATCATACTTACTTACCCAATACAGCAGTGTGAGCATGGGTTGTCGATAAGATAAAATTTGTCAGTAATT